>CM035807.1:57377167-58000436 GCA_020466095.1 Chlorops oryzae | reverse complement strand
AGTGAATCCATTCGAAGAAATAAGGCGTTGTACCTTTTTCGATGTCTCAGAATGGACTGAGCCCTTTATTCACATTTTGTTTATATTTATATCTTATGAACTAAGAACAAAAGTAGCAGTGGTCCCAGCGTCGATCAAATGCGATAAAGTCAAGCAACAAAGTAGAGGTGTCGGGTAACCCCCGAGCCACGCGATAAGAAAAGAATTCAAAGCAACAAAGTATGCAGCTCAAGTAGCGGATATGCTGGAGACACCTTCGTCAGCACTTTCTCACGACTGTACAGTGAGAACAGTGAGCTGTCGCATTTGTGCACATAGAAAAGTACAGTAAAGCAACGTCTTCGCTGAGGCCACTACACTAGTATGTTGAAATAAATGTCGTCGCTGTTTCCAACAATTCCTTTTTTTTATAGGTCATTAAGTATTTCTAAATATTTCCAAAGTATTACAAATATTTTTTAGCATTACATTTGTTTAGATTTAAATGGTATTAAAGCCAAAAATAAAGAGAATAAAGACACAGTTGAACTTTGTATACAAAACTCTGTACATCGTCTTTTTATTGAGAGTCTTTGGATTTAGAATCTGTGCGCGATCATTAAATTACGAAAAATCTCCATGTGTGGGCGTGGCAGTGGGCCGTAATATAAATTTTTTCCTACATCTTTCATTCGCCTTGGTCAACCAATGTTGCGAATTTGAAGCTTCTACGCCTTTTACTTCGGAAGTCACGAAAAATCTCCATTTGTGGGCGTGGCAGAACCTTTTTATTCATAATTTTGCATTCAAGGTGAAGAAGATAACATACAAGGAATCCTATTCCAAAAGAGAAGTTTTGTCCTCGATCTCCAAATTGTTCGACCCTGCTGGTTGGCTCGCTCCCGTTTTTGTATCGGCAAAAATTATCATGCATAAAATATGGCTTTGTAACCTGAATTGGAATGATCCCATCCCAAAAACTCTAAGTGCTCAATTTCAACTATTTTTGGAAAATCTACCAGCCATCGAACTAATCGAAATCCCTAGATGGACGAAATACGAACCACATCAACGGGCTGAATTACACGCTTTCGGCGACGCGGAGTATGCAGCATGTATATATTGGCGATGTCAAACCGATTTGCATGATTTCTTTAGCTCTCTAATATATTCAAAGACAAGAGCACCTATCAAAAGCCTCTCATTGCCTAGGCTTGAGCTCAGCGGAGCCCTCTTGCTTGCAGAAATGGTGAGTGAGATCAGCCGCAAATTCCAGATAAATCTGGCAAACATCTACTGTTGGACAGATTCTACCATTGTACTGGCATGGCTGCGGAAACCACCATGTACTTGGTCATCATTCGTAGCCAACCGTGTATCCAAAATTCTCGAAGGAACAGACATCGTGTTCTGGAACCACGTCAAATCAGAAGCTAATCCCGCTGATCTGGCCAGCCGAGGGTGTTCACTACAAGATCTAACATCTTCGAGGTTGTGGTGGCATGGGCCCATCTTGCTTACGCATGCCAATCACACTTGGCTAGCTCCTACATCGACTGTACTGGAAAAACGGCCCTTGAAACCCGATTTCTCATCAGTCGCTGAAACGGAGGACATATTAGAAAGATTCTCGTGCTTTTCGCGTGCCTTACGTGTTTTGGCGTATTGTTTTCGATTCTTACATAAGACTCACAAATCTACCCCCCCTCAGGTCCCTTTCTTCAGCCAAGATCTGCAACCGATTTAAATCGCGTTCATCAAAAAACGTCTCATCAGCCTCACGTAACGGCTTCATTATGCCGACGAAATGGACGGTTTGAAAAACAAAGGATCATTACCTTCCAAAAGCAATCTGCTCCCCTAAAACCCTTGTCTGGACCAAGATTCGATCCTACGAGTCAACGGTCGTCTCACCTCTTTGAAATCTTTTAGCTTCAACGAAAGCCATCCTTTAATTCTTCCTTACAACTGCCAATTCACCAAGCTCCTAGTGCGGTTTGTGCATAAGATTTCGATTAATGGCGGAAATGCTCTAATGCTGCGATTAATCAGATGCGATTTCTGGATTCCTACCCTTCGTAACTCGATCAAATCGACCAGCAACTACTGTCATCAATGCAAACTTGAACGAAAGAAACAACAAACGAAACTTATGGCCGCCTTGCCTGCAGAAAAATGTACATTTTCAAGGCCATTTACCGTCACAGGTACTCAGTACTGAAACTTTCCTTGCAGCGTTCGCTCGGTTTATCGCCCGTCGAGGATGTCCGTCGCAAATCTTCTCGGACAAGGGGCAAAATTTCGTGGGAGCAGAAGGAACTCTGCGCGAGGACTTCGAAAGTTTTATCCATGCAGCTCAAACCATTATGTGGGTCAAACACATTTGAGCTGTTAAAACCTCATCCCATTCCTACATTTGAGAATTATACGATGTGAGCCATAAGACCTTGTGCTACATTTATCGCCATAAGCACACACAATGATCAATACTTAACACTTAGCGACATACAATGGGGATCTTTCACTGCAGTTGACGTAAACGAAATTTTATGTCCGCACATGTAATCTAAATTCAACGCTGACGAAAAAAATTGCTTGTGTGATATGTCACTGCTCAATCACAGTAGTCGTATCAACCACGTGACACATCGTACTTCAGTTGAAAGGTTCATCTGTCGTTCAGTTGGAACATAATAACCAGTGGATTTTTATTGCGCCACATCTTACTCGACTGACCGCTGTCTGCAATCAACAGTTGTCCAATTAAATGAACAAGGTAGCGGATTACTCGCAGTAAGCCCAGATTGTACACTCAAGCACGATGCACTCATCATTCAAGGAGATCAAACTTTTTAACAACAATTCAAGCTTCTTATACTGCAGAAGCCAAAATTAGCGACGTAATACACCCTGAAGAAATACAGTTTGGAAACATACACATCTCGGCTTATACTAATCAAGTTCAAAACATATCGAATTTACAAAATGACTTTCATCAACACGTATGCCGAAAACTTCCGTTAGCGATAACTTACATAAAGTATCATTCAACAACAGTGGCAAATGTTGCCCCAAGCTTTGGAATTATAGCTTGCATCTCATTTGCATACAGGAAAAGTCGCACTCGAAACCTGCCGCAACAGGAACTGAATCCAGCAGTGCTGTTGATGTCTACATCATTTGCCAATGTTTCTTTTCTAATCAAACTGGTATCCGCGCCAGAATCACTTAACAATATGGCTTTTCTGTTATGTGTTTTGTGTTGAAATTTTTACCAATAACCAGTTTTTATTGTGACACTTTTTTTTGTTGACACGATATTTCTATAAATGCATCTTCTACTGGAATCCCTTGTCTTAAATTTAAAATGTTGGGCTTATCCTCATTATGTTCTGTTTTGAATGGACATTTTCAAAATAATCTGGCCAAACTGAATTGCTTGATTTTTTGACACTCGCAGTCGAATGTTAAGGCTTCTGTATTATCGCTTAAAATACAAAATTAATCTTTTCTCACTAGTTTTTGACATAGGATAGCAAATAGAATTTATTAAAATCAATTGTAATATATGAGGCATTTCACGCAAAGCGGACAGTTGGTTGAGGTCTTGGATTTTGTTTATTTTCTGTTCAGTTGTACTTCTAGTGGAAGTAGGCGTGTACACTGATTTTGTTTGCAGCTTGGCTTTGATTTGTTTAAAGCTGAGCATGGTTGCGTACTGCCAATAGGTTGCAATAGCTGCATCGCTTCCTAGTATGTTGAAATAAATGTCGTCGCTGTTTACAACATTTCCTTTTTTTTATAGGTCATTAAGTATTTCTAAATATTTCCTAAGTATTACAAATATTCTTTAGCATTACATTTGTTTAGATTTAAATGGTATAAAAGCCAAAAATAAAGAGAATAAAGACACAGTTGAACTTTGTATACAAAACTCTGTACATCGTCTTTTTATTGAGAGTCTTTGGATTTAGAATCTGTGCGCGATCATTAAATTACGAAAAATCTCCATGTGTGGGCGTGGAAGTGGGCCGCAATATAAATTTTTTCCTACAGCTTTCATTCGGCTTGGTCAACCAATGTTGCGAATTTGAAGCTTTTACGCTTTTTACTTCAGAAGTCACGAAAAATCTCCATTTGTGGGCGTGGCAGAACCTTTTTATTCATAATTTTGCATTAAAGGTGAAGAAGATAACCTACAAGGAATCCTATTCCAAAAGAGAAGTTTTGTCCTCAATCTCCAAATTGTTCGACCCTGCTGGTTGGCTCGCTCCCGTCATTGTATCGGCAAAAATTATCATGCAAAAAATATTGCTTTGCAACCTGAATTGGAATGATCCCATCCCAAAAACTCTAAGTCCTCAATTTCAACTATTTTTGGAAAATCTACCAGCCATCGAACTAATCGAAATCCCTAGATGGACGAAATACGAACCACATCAACGGGCTGAATTACACGCTTTCGGCGATGCGGAGTATGCAGCATGTATATATTGGCGATGTCAAACCGATTTGCATGATTTCTCTAGCTCTCTAATATATTCAAAGACAAGAGCACCTATCAAAAGCCTCTCATTGCCTAGGCTTGAGCTCAGCGGAGCCCTCTTGCTTGCAGAAATGGTGAGTGAGATCAGCCGCAAATTCCAGATAAATCTGGCAAACATCTACTGTTGGACAGATTCTACCATTGTACTGGCATGGCTGCGGAAACCACCATGTACTTGGTCATCATTCGTAGCCAACCGTGTATCCAAAATTCTCGAAGGAACAGACATCGTGTTCTGGAACCACGTCAAATCAGAAGATAATCCCGCTGATCTGGCCAGCCGAGGGTGTTGGCATGGGCCCATCTGGCTTACGCATGCCAATCACACTTGGCTAGCTCCTACATCGACTGTACTGGAAAAACGGCCCGTGAAAACCGATTTGTCATCAGTCGCTGAAACGGAGGACATATAAGAAAGATTCTCGTGCTTTTCGCGTGCCTTACATGTTTTGGCGTATTGTTTTCGATTCTTACATAAGACTCACAAATCTACCCCCCTTCAGGTCCCTTTCTTCAGCCAAGATCTGCAACCGATTGAAATCGCGTTCATCAAAAAACGTCTCATCAGCCTCACGTAACGGCTTCATTATGCCGACGAAATGGATGGTTTGAAAAACAAAGGATCATTACCTTCAAAAAGCAGTCTGCTCCCCTAAAACCCTTGTCTGGACCAAGATTCGATCCAACGAGTCAACGGTCGTCTCACCTCTTCGAAATCTTTTAGCTTCAACGAAAGCCATCCTTTAACTCTTCTTTACAACTGCCAATTCACCAAGCTCCTAGTGTGGTTAGTGCATAAGATTTCGATTAATGGCAGAAATGCTTTAATGCTGCGATTAATCAGATGCGATTTCTGGATTCCTGCCCTTCGTAACTCGATCAAATCGACCATCAACTACTGTCATCAATGCATACTTGAACGAAAGAAACAACAAACGCAACTTATGGCCGCCTTGCCTGCTGAAAAAAGGAAATTTTTTAAGGCCATTTACCGTCACAGGTACTCGGTACTGAAACTTTCCTTGCAGCGTTCGCTCAGTTTATCGCCCGTCGAAGATGTCCGTCGCAAATCTTCTCGGACAATGGGCAAAATTTCGTGGGAGCAGAAAGGACTCTGTGCGAGGACTAAGATAGCAAATAGAATTTATTAAAATCAATTGTAATTATCTCAAATGAACGGATTCATAGAGAGTTAAACGTTGAACTGGTCAAAGCTGAGTTCACCAAAATCAAAGAAAAGTATTTTAATAAATTGCGAACTCATGTAAATCCACTTGCGCGTGGACTGTCGAACATATCGAACTCTTCGAGATTAAAAAGGAATGATCGACCAGCGATTTCAAATCATTCTTCTACAGCAGGAGCTTTCCATGCACATCCATCAACTCTGCTTCCCTAGCTGATCGACACGCGTTTCTTGGTGCATTCCATACACGTCCGTCAAAACAGCTGATCGGTATCTCGGTGGGTGCTCCTAGTACCCAATGCATTTCTCCATGCAATCCAACGTCAAAACAGCTCTTTTAGCTTATCGGTATCTCGGTGGGTGCTCCTAGTACCCAATGCATTTCTCCATGCAATCCAACGTCAAAACAGCTCTTTTAGCTTATCGGTATCTCGGCGGGTGCTCCTAGCACCCAATGCATTTCTCCATGCAATCAACGTCAAAACAGCTACGCGCTTCCTGTATGCATATATGCGGTTGTAACAAATCAGCTCTCCTAGCTGCTTAAATCGTTTACCCTAGAGGAAAACACCGGAAATATTTCGCATGCTCCTTCACACATCAGTTAAGCCTAGTTAACGTTACCTGAGGCCCGCTATTGATAAAAACTTTCGACTCATAATCTTTTCGAAATTAAGGAAATGCTTTGTGATCTGAAGTTTTGTTAAACTAGGTGTAAGATTTTGAAACTTATTGCTAGACTCCTACTTTACAGGAGTAATACAATAAATAATAAAACGTTAAAAAAAAAAAAAAAAAATTGTAATATATAAGGCATTTCACGCAAAGCGGACAGTTGGTTGAGGACTTGGATTTTGTTTATTTTCTGGTCAGTTGTATTTCAAGTGGAAGTAGGCGTGTACACTGATTTTGTTTTCACATCAAGATTTATTGCTGAGTTATGAGCTTTTAAAGGTCAACTGAAAAAAATTTATTTTTTCCATACAATACTACAAGCGACACTTCCCAAAATCACTTAGACGGGTGGGGGGAGCTTGTATAAACCGAATTTGCCCATTCACAATCTGACTTTGCCCACAGTTAACACATTCACATAAAATAAACTGACTTTCACCACGATTTGTGTACATATGAACTCACAATCTGACTTTCAACACAGCAGAGCTCAATGCTTATTACCCTCTAGGAAGCGTGAGGTATATTGCCCGGATGCAACTAGTACTTTCACCAAAACTAAAGAACTAGTGCAAAGGGGGGTAGAGCTTCGTATAAAGCTCCGACTAGTATTGCATGGAAAAATGGTTTTTCGTGTCAGTAATAAGAGTTGCCATTATGTAGTTGTTGCAAAGAGCGTTGGTGCTTCGAAATCAAAAATAAAATCTATCTTTATATATTACAAATATTTTTGTAAATAAAACAAACACGAAAAATAATTCGGTGTCTTTTAAATATTGCGTATTGGAGGCTCAAAAAATTTTAGAACAAAAATAACCAAAAAAACCATAAAATATGGTCAAAAATCTTTCAAAGGAACTAGTGTTTTACTATACCCAATTTACCCAATTGGTTCCCAAATCACTAAAAAAGCGTTAGTTGAAGTGTACAATTAGTGATTTTTAGCCCACACGCAACGTTAATTTTGTACAGAGTAATACATAACCAGGGGTATAAAGAAGAACTAGTGCTGGTGGAATTAGAACTAGTAAAACGCTAGAGCTTAAGTACTCATGCTTCCTGCAGGGCTGTTGAACTGTTCACCACAGCAGTCGTTGACAAAACTCTATCTTTTTCAGTCGCACTCATGTAAACTGTTCTCTGTCTCTATCGCACCTGCATATTCTTATCATACCTACAAGCAAATTCAAAAAATTTAGAGAGTGTCGCTTGTAGTATTGTATGATTTTTTCTTTGCTTATAATTTATATGTATTAAGTCGTTAAAAAACCACAAAAGTGTCGATTCTTATAGTTAAAATGATGAAGTTTTTGATTTTTTGGTCGAATTTAAACTTAAAAATTTTTCCTTGTTGTAAACCACAAAAAAAATAAAAAAAATCACGGTTTGAGGCACTTAGCCACTTTTGTAGTTTTTTTTTTGGGAATTTATAACACAATGCTACAGCTTTTTTGCCCTTTTTTCTACTGGCTATTTTATGTTAGCTTAGGGATCCTTCATTCCAAAAAGGTCAATGGCTTGATGAATTTAAGAAGCGTGTTGTGTCGTCTAGGGAGCACGTCCAAGTAAATTAACCCAAGGAATTACTCGTTAATGTTTAATATAGCTTTTATTTATTTATTTGGAAATATAACATTAAATCCTTAGGCTAACTAACTTTACTGAGCTTTTCCCTAGCTAACACGGAGATCCACACTTCAACGTCCTGGCTCGTGAGTAGGTGCGTTAAAGTTGAGATCTGCTGAATACTTCGGTTTACGGTTCTGATCGTAGTCCTCTTCCAGTGCATGAATCTCAGTTTAAATAAAGAGATATTGCTGTTCTAGCAATATCGGTTGTAGCGACACTGTTCTGGGTCATCTCGATTGTTGTTGTTGCGTGTTCCCAATATATCAGGCCGATCAGGTCAGCCTACTCATTGTTGTTGCGTGCTGCTGTTGCTTAATACCTCTAGCGTCAGCTTTATTTCAGTCTTCGCCTGCTATGTGTTGTTGTTGTTATTATTATTGGAGCAGGTCAGTATTTAAGACGATGAACCTCTTGTGCATAGCTTATGCGACATAATTGCTGACTAGCTGTTTCGGCCATTTCGTCTTGCCGCTCACTCGCCCGATCCAATCATCTGATGTTCTTAGTATTTGCGATCATTGGCTTTGATTGTTTACGCCAGCGTTAATGTTTTATTGATTCTGAATACCGGTGTTTTCGTTGTTTTACTTTATCGCATATCGAAATAAGGTATAAGAACTGTTTGTGCGGTTGTGACACACAACAAGTGTTTCCGAGATATGGCACAAAATGTGGAAAAAGGTCCATTTTCTGTCCTTTTTTTCCATATTTCAGGCCATAACTCAATTACCGTATAGAAAAGCACATCAGATAGACCTAATACGAAAAGGTGGAGTCCGTACGCAAACTTAAAGTGCCTCAACATTACCCTACGACTTGAATTTTGGCTTCCATTAGGCCAGAAGTCCATTCTTCGCTCATATTTTTCGCTACTTTCACTCACTTATCGACCCATATCTGAGAAACCTGTGCAAATAGTACCAATATTGCCCAAACCAGTTTTTGCGAAAATCGTAGCAAACATTAAAAGCTACAGAACTAAATAATCGGATGACAAATGTGACAGTTATAAGCAAAAAACTGCACTTTAATTTTTTTAAAATGTGGGTATTTGGTACTGTACCCATTTCCTCTTTGTGTTTTTTTATGCTGGGCGCTAATGTTTTTGTTGTTGCATCTTCTGTTTATCGAGAAATGAGTAAAATAACTGTTTGTTCTGTTGTGACACACAACACGTCGATGTTGTTTTTCATGTTAAATCGACTTTTAATTTTTTGGATGCGAATTTTTCATTTATTTGAAAATAAAGATACCTGATTTTTATTTGAATGTATAAGGAAATGTTTGAAAACCAAAAAAAAAAAATTAAAAAAAATTGCAAAATTAACTTCGTTTATATTAAGAACCTTTTTATTCATAATTTTGCATTCAAGGTGAAACTTGCAGGAAATGTAACTCTAATAGAATGTAACGCTAATAGCGAATAAAAGTAAGAATTTTTGGACGATAATTTTTTTTATTTACTTTGCTTCTCTTTACTGGATCTACCTTTGGGTGGGAACTAAAAGTAAATATTCGAATCTTATTTCTTAAATTTAACTTTACTATTTTGACAGAGATACTCATTAATAGTTTTGATTCCAACGGGCCTCTTTTTGAAAAACTTGGACGCTGAGGACTTATTACTGTTAAACCGCATCCGTTGCTAGCATGAGTCTTGATCATACATGAGCGAGGTGCGTCCTGCTTAGTGAATCCGTTGCTAGGATGCGTCTTGATCATGCAAGAGGGAGGTGCGTCAAGGTTAGCGAATCCGTTGCTAGGATGATCTCGCACGAGCGAGATGCGTCAAGCTATGTGAATTCTTGGTTAGATAAGCAAGGCGCGCACGAGAGAGGTGCGTAAATTTGATAAGCTGGAACGGCTACTCTGATGGTGGTTAGCAGCATTGAGCGTACACAAGCGAGGTGCCTCAATCTGTGTGATTCCTTTATTGTCAAAGCGTCTGCGATGCACGAGCGAGGTGCAGAAAACAGAGTGTCGGTGTTGTAATTCCAACTCATTTGAAGCGGACGGAACGTCTTCTGTTCTTAACCGTGTTCGACGTGTTGTGTTGCTTAGGCTTCTTGCCAGCTGATTCGAATGATTCCTTAGCTTCTCACTGTAGGATGATTTAAGATGAACGATTTCGTCCTTAATAAGTGGGACTTGCAGATCGCGGTGAAAACTTACATTACGGATGTACCATGGAGCACCTGTAATGATTCTAAAAATTTTCGACTCAGCTCATTGGATTATTTTTATAGAGGATTCGCAGGCATTTCCCCACAACTTCATGCCATAAATCCAGATTGGTTTTAATACACTATTATATAATAGATTTTTAAACTCCATATTAAGAGGGGAGGGATAGTTAATTAGCCAGTGAATTTTTGATGCTTTAAGTTTCAGGTTGGTCCTCTTTGCTTCGATGTGCCAAGTTAATCTTTTATCCAAGTGCACTCCTAAATTGAGTTCACTATCTACTAAGGGGATGGAGACTCCTTTAAGGAGAATAATAGGGCTTATACCTCTTCTAAGCGTAAATGTATTGTGTTTACAATTACCTTCGTTTACATTATATTGCCAGAGAGCCAATTTTCAATTATTTGCATATGCTCTTTTAGGATTCTTGGTGCTTCCATGGGATCGCGGTGGCTGCTCAATATTGTTGTGTCGTCCGCAAAAGTTGACATTACAATATTTTCACTAGTGGGGATGTTGGCTGTTAGAAGAAGGTAAAGATAAGGGCCTAATACACTGCATTGCAGGACTCCTGCTTAAATTTCAAATTAATCCGTTATAATTTAATTAACTCTTACTCTAACGAACCTTTTTTGGAGGTATGATATAAGAATTTCGTGAAAATTTTGAAAGAGTAGAGCCTTTTTTGAGCAACAAGACCCCCATGCCACACTTTATCGAAAGCTTGAGCGATATCTAGGAATAGTGCAGCACAATATTCTTTTTTTTCGAAGGCGTTTCGAATGAGTGATTCGCTTTACCTGTTCAATAGTACCATGTTTTTCTTAAAGCCAAATTGATGAGCAGAGATTAAGTTTTTCTCGTGAATATATAGCGTTATTTTTATAAGAAGAGCTTTTTCAAAGAGCTAAAATAAGCAGGGGAGAAGGCTTATTGGGCGATATGAGCTGGCTATCGTCGGGTCTTTCCCGGGCTTCAGTAACATCATAATGACCGATTCTTTCCATATCTTAGGGAAGTGGGAGATTTTAAAGTTAGCCGCGATTGGATTTCATTCGAATATTCTTAACTGGTTTTGTTCTTATCTTTCTGAAAAAAGCTGTTACGTCAAAGTAGATAATGTAAAATCGTTTCCTTTTTTGGCCTCATCAGGGGTGCCTTAGGGGAGTATTCTTGGCCCCCTCCTGTTGTTAATTTTTATAAATGATATATTTCAAGTTAGCCAGCATAGTCAATTTCTTTTATTTGCTGATCACCTCAAGGTTTTCAAGAAAATAGAGTGTGTAGCTGATGTTACTGCAATGCAATATGACATTGATACCATTAATTGTTGGCGTAGTAAAAATCAGTTGTATCTTAATAAAAATAATAATGTCCGTATAGACTACAGCAAGTTAGTCACTCCGGTTTATTCAGAATACCATTTAGGTTCACACAGCCTTAAGAGGGTTGATATCGTCAAAGGTTTGAGTATTTTCTTCGACAATAAGTTTAATTTTAATGACCGTAATCGTTTATGCCTGCTTAATCGTATTCAACACTTGCATTTATTCGTCGAAGTAACATAGTATTTATTTCAATAACCCCTATACTTTCAAAGCTCTTTACACTTCAATGGTACGCTTTTAGCTAAAATATGCTTCAGTGATTTGGAGTCGGTACTATTCCAAGTATATATATCGACTTGAGCGTGTAAAAAAATCATTTTTACGCTTGGCTTTACATAGTTTCAAGTTTCATGCCCATTATCCTTCTTATGAAGCCCGTTGTCAACTTATTGATTTTAAAACCTTATAAACTCGGACAAAAATAAGCTCCTTGCTTTTTGTATGTGATAAAGTTGGAGAAAGGATAGACTCTACATCCCAAGGATCAATCTAAGGAATAATGCAGTTTTTTGTTTAGGTGTATGCCGAACCAACTATGCATCTTATGCGCCTATCTATAGATCCTTAAGCTTGTTCAACTTGGTATCCTTGAACTGCAATATGGATTTCACTTTTTCCAAACAAACAAATATTGAATAACTTTTTTTTATTTTATAAATGTAATTAACTTTAAAAAACCGAACGCGTGGTCTGCAAGAAATTTCATTTCATTCACCTAACCAAATAAATAAAAATATCTTACCGTTTATTTACCGTTTACTTTAAATGGCTGTGAAGACCACTGGTAGCCAACGTTGCATTCAAATCATAGAAATTACGAGCTACACATAATTCAAAACGGTTAAACTCAGTTGTTTGTTATATTTTAAACCGTAGCTAATGAGTTTTTAGGCTTTTCTCTTGTGTTCAAATATATCAAAAATAATTTTCAAATTTCCACACTTCACCACATTTTCTTTAAGAGTTGAACAGTATAACTAAACTACCGCTTTATGTGTCATAAGCAACCATAGCGTAAGTTCTTAATGTCTTAAAAATGTTGGGTAGAAAAAATAATTTTTTAAAATTTCAATATTTTGAAGAAGTTTTATAACGTCTTAGTGCACTTGATTGGTTTTTTTATGAACTTGAACACTTATCGTTTCATCTTTTAAATCTTTTTTCACAGAGCTCACACAATGATGTCAGAGGCCTACAGCCATGGAGTCTCTCAAGCAAAAACCCCGCACAATGTCAAATCTTTTTCTTATTCAAAAGAAAATTTGACGTGGAAAAGTAAAGGCGGACCGGAAAGAAACCATAATGTTGTTGTTCAAATTTTCCTCAATAAAATACGATTCTCTCACGAAATCTATCCCACACATACGTCACAAGCATCCCGCCAAGTTTTTCTGGTGAATGAAATAGAAATCAGAGATCGTTTGCAGGCTTCAGAAATAAACAAACTTTTATATCATCCAAACGTAAACAATTTATCTAACAAAACCAATAGGAATATGCTTGTCATAAAAGCTTTGCATATACGGACGAATTCACGCCAAGAAGCAGAGGAGGAATGTTCATTACGAATTTCGTTATTGCCCTTACGTTTACACATTGACCAAGAGACATTGATATTTTTGGTCGAATATTTCACCAACATTAATGACAGGAACAGCAACGTCAGTAATGATGCAAAAGAAGAATGCATTTCAAATAAACTTGAAAAAAAATTCAAAAAAGAGAGCCCAACATTGGAAGTAAAGGAACTAGATGGACATGAACTGAACGCCAATTACGTCAATGACGACATATCGCTAATTTGTAATGCTTTAGAAGAAAATGCTATATTTTTTGGAGGAAAAAATAATAAACAATGTCTTGGAATTAAGAAGTATATATACTTTCGGGACATCGTATTCAGTCCGGAAGTTTCTATCCGTTTGGATTATCATGGTCGCAGAGTTGAACTTTCTCGTGGTCCAATTGCTGGACTCTTGCTGGGATTCGGACAATTAAGATGCTCGGAAGTCCGCCTTCGTGAAATTGTGTATAGGCAAGTAAAACATGAAGCACTTGTTAAATAATTACTGACTTGTTCGTTTGCCCGACACACTCTGTTTTGAAGATATAAAGCGTTTGTGAGGTTTTGTGTTACATCCAGAAAAACTCAAGACAGACCATATAAAGTAAATACAAATAACTACCTTTACAAAATTCGGTACGCATATTGTTGATGTGCCTAATAACAAGAGACTTGACAGGATCTTTCGGTACTAGGATCTTTTACGGAAATCATAAAAGCTGCTTTGCAACCAGAAAATTTAGAATTGTTTTGATTTAGTTCAATATATAAACGTAACTTAGGCCCCTAAACCGTTGACCCAAAAACTGAAAAATTTGGATCGTCATTATGTTTGGGACCATTTTTGACCACCGTCCCCCTTGCCCCTTTCATCAATCATGATCTTCCAGCACCAACCCAGAAATAACTTTATATTGTGAATAGTGTTTGCCTTGCGGCTTGCTGATTTTATTTATGTTTACAGTACAATTTCAAATATAGCGTTCGGAAAGAGTACAAGTAATGGTTCAGCTATGTTCATTCAACATTTCCATTTTACAATTCCAAGTTTCAGTTTTACAATTCACGGTTGCATTATTTAATTTTTTCCACTTCGAGCATCTTTTAACACCATTCATTTCACGATTTGTAAGCTATTTGTTATGTAATATTAAAAAATAATGTTTTCAGATTTGGACATTTTTTGACTCCATTTAAATAAATCACCCATACATGTATATTTTAAGTTTTTGGTGAAAGGCTTTTGTGTTGAAGGATTAAGATTTTGGACGTAAAAATCATTTTCTGCACCGATGGTTTCAGTTTTCGTTAAGGTCTTACATACAGAAGGAGGAAAAAATCGTTGTTGAAGTACTTTCAGCAAGCGATTGCGAAATTCCTTGCAGTATTCTAAAAATTTATATTTGGCAATTTGAAGCAAACATTCACTTTCGCTTACATAACTACTGTGACAAGAAATGCAACTTCTTTTGGAGTACTTATTTCTTTATCTGAAACTACAAATGAAGCAACCATAGGATATCCGTTGATATCGAGACTCACTTTCAAATTGAAAATCTATTTTCTCTATCTCCATATCAACACTCTTCTCAGTATTATCCAAATAAGTGCCATAACACAGTGCAACACCAAAAAAAATAACCATATACGGACACCACTAGGTGATAAAAGACTAAAAAAAAAAGACCCGTGTCTCCCAATTTTCCCCAAAGTCATGCACTTTTTGTTTTATGGGCCCCCAAAGATTTGGGGCCTCGGTACCATTTTCGTAAAAATGTGATCATTTTCTCAGGCTCATATCTTGTAAACCGTTAAGAATTTCAATTTACTCTCTGAGGAAAAGTTACAGCTCTTGTCATAAGGAACAAAAATTTCCAACATATAAAATCCAAAAAACTTCACCTTCCAGGTCAAAATCGCAAAAAACTTAAAAAATTTCGATTTTTTTTTACCTTTTTTCCCGTGTTCAGGTCCATAGGTAGCAATCTGAATCTGATTCAGAAATTTTTTTTTGCAGCCTACCGACATAAGCAAACATCTGCATCGAATTCACATAAACACAAGCCAAAATATAAAAATACCTGGAAACACATTGCCATAAAGATTAAATTGTGAACATATGAAATCAAAAAACTTGTAACGAGGTAAAATTTTCTCCAAATAAACTTTTCCCTCATACATTTAATTCTTCGTCAAGCGGGTATATGTCCATAATATCATCTCTCTTCCTTAGTAAGTTTCTCGACGACGCGAACCTCGCTCCACGACGAAGTCCCGCACTGTATATATTTTTCTTTATTTTTGAAGTTTTTTTTTTTTGTACATTATTTTTTCCAGAAGAGGAAGTAACAGGTTGGCTGATAAGTCCCCGGTCTAACAAAGAAAAACACATTTTTTTGTCAAAATTCGTTTTTATTATTCAACATAGTTCCCTTCAAGAGCAATACAACGATTATAACGACCTTCCAATTTTTTGATACCATTTTGGTAGTACTCCTTCGGTTTTGGCTCAAAATAGGCCTCAGTTTCGGCGATCACCTCTTCATTGCAGCCAAATTTTTTCCCTGCGAGCATCCTTTTGAGGTCTGAGAACAAGAAAAAGTCGCTGGGGGCCAGATCTGGAGAATACGGTGGGTGGGGAAGCAATTCGAAGCCTAATTCATGAATTTTTGCCATCGTTCTCAATGACTTGTGGCACGGTGCGTTGTCTTGGTGGAACAACACTTTTTTCTTCTTCATATGGGGCCGTTTTGCCGCGATTTCGACCTTCAAACGCTCCAATAACGACATATAATAGTTACTGTTGATGGTTTTTCCCTTCTCAAGATAATCGATAAAAATTATTCCATGCCCATCCCAAAAAACAGAGGCCATTACTTTGCCAGCGGACTTTTGAGTCTTTCCACGCTTCGGAGACGGTTCACCGATCGCTGTCCAATCAGCCGACTGTCGATTGGACTCAGGAGTGTAGTGATAGAGCCATGTTTCATCCATTGTCACATATCGACGCAAAAACTCGGGTGTATTGCGAGTTAACAGCTGCAAACACCGCTCAGAATCATCAACACGTTGTTGTTTTTGGTCAAATGTGAGCTCGCGCGGCACCCATTTTGCACAGAGCTTTTTCATATCCAAATATTGATGAATGATATGACCAACACGTTCCTTTGATATCTTTAAGGCCTCTGCTATCTCGATCAACTTCATTTTACGGTCATTCAAAATCATTTTGTGAATTTTTTTTGATGTTTTCGTCGGTAACCACCTCTTTCGGGCGTCCACTGCGTTCACCGTCCTCCGTGCTCATTTCACCACGCTTGAATTTTTCATACCAATCAATTATTGTTGATTTTCCTGGGGCAGAGTTCGGAAACTCATTATCAAGCCAAGTTTTTGCTTCCACTGTATTTTTTCCCTTCAGAAAACAGTATTTTATCAAAACACGAAATTCCTTTTTTTCCATTTTTTTCACAATAACAAAAGTTGCTTCACAAAAGACGCTCTATCTCACAAACTAATTGACTTACAGACGTCTAATTTTGACACGAATCATTTGAAGGTTGCCACTATATAAAAATAATATGCATTTAATACTAGCGACGCCATCTATGTGTCAGACCGGGGACTTATCAGCCAACCTGTTATTATTTAACTGTAACATTAAAAAGCAAATAATGATAAGAAAAAAAAATTATATATGAATAAGAAATGAAATTTTATTTATAGCAATTACAAGAAAAAGAAAAAAAAAAAAAAAAAAACATTGGTAGATAAACTTACTATTTAAGTAGAATAGGCGTTACAACAACCATAGCTTAGACACACAGATCTCGCAGGATGGACACAAACCCATAAACTAAAAGCTAAGGCGAGCTTTTGGCACACGACACCAATACGACGATCCCTTTTGCACACGGTACCAATCGTCGGCGAACCAAGTCAAAAGTCTTACTTTCGTTTCTACAATTCTCAGTGTGTTAATCTTTTGAGTCATATATAACCTGACAAATAATCTCGAACAGCATCTCAGTCTGGACTTAGCACTCCACGCAAGCGGTCGAACATCAATCAACTAGTGGACCTCGGAGAACTTACAAGTAAGTCAAGACTACATTTTTGGTATCATATCTGAAGACTTCCCCCTCTGATTTTCGCATCTGACTCTTGGAGATTCCTACCCAAGATCGAGATTGCCTCTAGTTCTGGTTCTTGGAGATTCCTACCCAAGATCAAGACTTCCTCCTCTGATTTTCGCATCTGACTCTTGGAGATTCCTACCCAAGATCGAGATTGCCTCTGGTTCTGGTTCTTGGAGATTCCTACCCAAGATCACGACTTCCTCCTCTGATTTTCGCATCTGACTCTTGGAGATTCCTACCCAAGATCGAGATTGCCTCTAGTTCTGGTTCTTGGAGATTCCTACCCAAGATCAAGACTTCCTCCTCTGATTTTCGCATCTGACTCTTGGAGATTCCTACCCAAGATCGAGATTGCCTCTGGTTCTGGTTCTTGGAGATTCCTACCCAAGATCACGACTTCCTCCTCTGATTTTCGCATCTGACTCTTGGAGATTCCTACCCAAGATCGAGATTGCCTCTAGTTCTGGTTCTTGGAGATTCCTACCCAAGATCAAGACTTCCTCCTCTGATTTTCGCATCTGACTCTTGGAGATTCCTACCCAAGATCGAGATTGCCTCTGGTTCTGGTTCTTGGAGATTCCTACCCAAGATCACGACTTCCTCCTCTGATTTTCGCATCTGACTCTTGGAGATTCCTACCCAAGATCGAGATTGCCTCTGGTTCTGGTTCTTGGAGATTCCTACCCAAGATCACGACTTCCTCCTCTGATTTTCGCATCTGACTCTTGGAGATTCCTACCCAAGATCAAGATTGCCTCTGGTTCTGGTTCTTGGAGATTCCTACCCAAGATCAAGATTTCCTCCTCTGATTTTCGCATCTGACTCTTGGCGATTCCTACCCAAGATCAAGATTGCCTCTGGTTCTGGTTCTTGGAGATTCCTACCCAAGATCGAGACTTCCTCCCCTGATTTTCGCATCTGACTCTTGGAGATTCCTACCCAAGATCGAGTTAGCCTCTAGTTCTGGTTCTTGGAGATTCCTACCCAAGAACGAGATTGCCCCTACCTCCACGACTACGACTTGAACCGCCTCACAGTACAGACTCTCGAAGCTCTCGAACGCCTCTTACGACCGACACGAACGCCAGCGCCGACACCGTGTAGCGGAAGAGACCATACATCGCCGATCGCAGCAGTACTACATCAACGATGGAGATAGTTAAGTCATTGCAACTACGTTAAGAAATAACCTTCATGTAAAGAGAAGCGAAAAACAAATAAAGCAATCTATTTTTGAAATTTTCTACTTGAACCTTTGCGATTTATTCTTGGAATTACAAAACACCTGGTCTTGTAACGGACCCTGGACTGGCTGAGAAATACCACGGCAAGAAATACCGTTACAAGTGGCGCCCGAGCAGGGACCTGAGATTAGACGGAAAAATCTCAGCCCGAAAAAAAAAACCCCAACAAAACTCACGAGGCCCTAATTGTAAAGAAACGACCCTGCGAGTACACGAGAAAGATCACACACCGAGGAAGAAAAAAACGAGAAACACACCCGACACTTATTCCAAGGAAACGACAGAGCAGCCACCATGATCGAGACAAAGTGGATATCTAAACTGCGGAAAGACGGAATTACCGATTGTCTAAACACCTTCCATCTTGAGACTCAAGGTATGGTAGATGACTTAAGGAAGCGCTTTATGTATTTCGTCAATGCCCACATGGATGATCCAGTCATTATAAAAGACGTCCAGGAATTGGAAATTCGGTTCACGAAAGGCACCTCACCCATACCACCGCACAAGCCAGAAGAAGGCAGCACCGTAGCGGCAGGGGCACGTCGACATGAAATACCCTCGGCCGGAACACTACGATCAGAAGAACCACTACAGCTACTCCAGATGGAGCGTACCAATGAAGAGGAACCAGGAAGGGGCCCCAAACACCACGCCTTACCTTCATTCTCGTTACCAGAAACACATTGCCTAACATCAAGCCCAGCCACTATAAATTACGCCCACGTCATGGATCTGGTGAGGAAATGGGCCATCCGCTTCGACGGGAAAAAGGACGCGCTAAATTTCATCGAGCGAATAGAAGAACTTGCAAGTGCCTACGAGATACCCCTACGATTCCTCCCGAAAACCATGCCGGAAATGCTCAAAGACTACGCGCTATCGTGGTATCGGAATAACAAGCGAGAATGGGTAACCTGGCAGCAATTTAAAACAGAATTTCTGCAGTTCTTCTTGCCATACCGCTATCTGGAGAAGTTGGAAGACACCGTGAGGGCACGCCGCCAGGGGAATCATGAACCATTCAAGGAATACGTTACCAGCGTGCAAGAACTGGCACGGCATACCGATCTGAGCGACGAAAAAAAGTTAGACATAGGCAAGTAAAAAGGAACGCTACAAAAATCGTTCTAGCCGATGGAACACGGCAAGCTGTGACTCACATCTTATCCATCCAGATACAGCTGGGACATAGTTCGTACGTTATTCCACTCATTGTACTACCAGACATGCAGGAAGGCATGCTCCTGGGGATGGATTTCCTTAGCAAAGCAGGTACCTTGATAGACATCGGAGGCAACACCGCTTGGATAAGCGAAATCAAGGATACAAACAATGAACACTTGGACAATACGATACACCTCCAGGCCAACATCCACGAGAACCTCGAAGAAACAAAGGAAGACTCTCCAGCAGAAACCCCCGAAGAGTTCCTAGCCCGCGAACTAACACAGTTGGAACACATTCAAGGACCATCTAACATCACGAAGCATCAGATTATAATGAAAGACCCTCGACCCTTTAAGCAACGGTATTTCCCCAAGAATCCGGTGATGCAGGAGGCCATAGCCCAAGAAATCGATAAGCTGATCCAATTGGGATGCATTGAGCCCTCAAAGAGCCCATACAGCTCATCAGTCGTCATGGTGCGCAAAAAGGATGGAAAGTGGCGATTATGCCTTGATTTTCGACAACTCAACGACAGATCCGTCCAGGACGCTTACCCCTTACCACGCATCAATTACATACTGGGCCGCCTTCGCGACGCCAAGTACATCAGCAGTATCGATCTGAAGAATGGCTACTGGCAGATCCCACTCGAGGAAAACAGCAGACAATACACAGCTTTCACCGCCCCTGGCCGGGGCCTCTACCAATGGAAAGTAATGCCGTTTGGCCTGCACTCCGCTCCAGCTACTTTTCAGCGTGCTTTGGACCAGGTTATCGGTGCCGACTTAGAGCCATATGCTTTTGCGTACTTAGACGATATCATTGTCACGGGGAACTCGCTAGAAAACCATATGGACAACTTAAAAGAAGTCTTTCGCCGCCTAAAAGCAGCAAATCTCCGTATCAACACCGACAAATGCGAGTTCTTCCGCCAAGAATTAAGGTACTTGGGGCACCTTGTAACCACGCAGGGAATACACACAGACCCCGACAAAATCGCCGCCATTAAGGAATTGACACCACCAACCAGCGTTAAGGAGCTGCGCCGAATACTGGGCATCGCCAGCTGGTACCGACGATTTGTGCCAGACTTTTCGAAGATTGCCCACCCTATGACCATCCTCCTCAGAAAAGGGCGTCGGTGGAAATGGACACAGGAACAGCAAGAAGCATTCGAACTGCTGAAACAAAAACTTACCGAAGCACCAGTCCTGACCTGTCCAGATTTCACCAAGCCTTTTACGCTACAGACCGACGCGAGTGAATACGGTTTAGGGGCTGTGCTGACACAAGAGCTGGAGGGCCAGGAGCGGGTGATCGCCTACGATAGCCGGCATTTGAACGGAGCCGAATTAAACTACTCCACTACAGAGAAAGAGTGCCTGGCGATTTTATGGGGAATACGGAAAATGAGGCAGTACCTGGAAGGATATCACTTCACCGTCATAACGGACCATCTGGCCCTAAAGTGGCTGAACTCCATTGACAACCCCACGGGGAGGATAGCTCGATGGGCATTGGAACTTCAACAATACTCGTTCGAGGTAAAATACCGACGGGGCAAGCAAAATATTATAGCCGATGCACTGTCCAGGCAACCTCTCAACAAGATATGTCAAATTTCCACGAACGAGCCAGTCACCGAAGAATCGACGGACTGGGTCCAGAAACGGACGAAAATGGTCCTAAAGCAACCTGAGAAGTTCCCAGATTACCAAGTCATTGAGGGAAGTCTCTACCGGTGTTTACCCGTGATAGGAGGCGACGAAGAAAACTTTGTCTGGAAGCTATGCGTCCCCAAAGTAGATCGGGCCAGGGTCCTCCAAGAAAACCACGACAACCCAACCGCAGGACACCTCGGAATAAGGAATACGATGGGACGCATTGGAAGAAAATACTTCTGGCCGGGATTCCACCGCGATGTCCGGAACTATGTCAGGAGATGTTTGAGCTGCCAGCGATATAAAATTCAACAACAGAAACAGGCTGGCCACATGAGGTCCCAGATTGCTGAGGAACCCTGGGCGGTTTTGTGTGCGGACTTCGTGGGGCCCCTGCCTCGTTCTTCACATGGGAATACGTACTTGTTAGTCCTCTTCGACAAATTCTCGAAGTGGGTAGAGCTGGCCCCCCTCAGAACCGCGACAACGGACGCTGCAATCAAAGTTTTGAGGGAAAGAATTCTCTCTAGATATGGCATCCCCTCAACACTGGTGACCGATAACGGTACGCAATTCACCAGTAAGAAATTTACAAACTTTCTAGCGAAACTAGGAGTCAAGCACCATCGAACAGCACCGTACACTCCTCAGGAGAACCCAACCGAGCGAGCGAATAGGACAATCAAGACAATGTTGGCTCAATATACGACGGATAACCACAAGCACTGGGATGAGCTCCTACCGGAACTCACACTGGCTATAAAAACCAGTATAAGCGAAAGTACCGGTTACAGCCCTGCATACTTGACACAAGGACGCAAACCCCGACTTCCTGGACAACTGTACGACGAAAAAGAACCACCCCTAGCTAGCGAAAGTGTCACCCAGAAGTTCAACCGGCTCCAAGAGGTGTTCAATCTGGTAAGAGGAAACCAAGCCCGCGCCAGCCAGGAGCAGGCTCGGCATTATAACTTACGACGACGGGAATGGAGACCACAGCGAGGGGATTTAATTCTAGTCAAAGCACATCCCCTATCAAAGGCAGAAGACAGCTTCGCGGCAAAGTTGGCCCCAAAGTTCGAAGGGCCATATAAGGTTCAAGATTTCACCTCCCCAGTCATCATCCGCTACAAGGTAGAAGGCCAGACAAGGACCGCGCACGTGAGCAAACTCAAACCCTACATCGAACAGTAACTCGACAAGACCGATTTAGTTTTCCCCCAAACTGGCCGGATGAACCCCTGCGTTGACAGTAGACATATTCATTAACCAGAAATTTTCTTTCACTCACGCCTTCCAGCGCACTAAACCATGGAAAAGGTTGCCAAGGCACGTTTAAAATATTTGACCACTCTGCAGAGAGAGGCGGCCGCACGACGAAGGCTGATACACCTGCCGCACCACGCCCGGTTTGAAAATCGACCCCCGACGGCGACCGTGTACCGCCTAACGACCACCCCGACCCGAGCATCAAGGGGAAAGAAAAAAGAAGGGCCATCCGATCCACTCCAAGGGTTGACCTACCGAGCTAGGTGTCGACTCCTTTTTGGAGATTCAGAAGAAAGTTCCGACGAAAAGGCAACCACCTCACGCCCACGGCCGAAAGGCGGCGACCGAAAGAACCCGTCGCAACCTGAAAGCCAAGAGATGCCGGCATGCCAGCGTAAGGCTACGAAACCACAGCTGGTGGTGCCTTCGGCAAAACTTGTGTCGCCACCAGACAAACCCTCGCACCCCGACGACGTCCTCGTGCTGGATACCGACGAATCGGAGTTTGAGTCCCCGAAAAGCCTTCAGCTATCACCGCAGGCCACTTTGGACATTATGCTGGACAGCTGGAGGCAAACAAAACGCCGGATGTGCTGCAGACGGCTCATCGGGACAGACGAATATCGCTTCCTCGTGACCAAGCAAGGAAAGGGCTTCTTCAAAAAACTCTCCCGAAGAAAGGGGGAGATGTAACGAGGTAAAATTTTCTCCAAATAAACTTTTCCCTCATACATTTAATTCTTCGTCAAGCGGGTATATGTCCATAATATCATCTCTCTTCCTTAGTAAGTTTCTCGACGACGCGAACCTCGCTCCACGACGAAGTCCCGCACTGTATATATTTTTCTTTATTTTTGAAGTTTTTTTTTTTTGTACATTATTTTTTCCAGAAGAGGAAGTATTATTTAACTGTAACATTAAAAAGCAAATAATGATAAGAAAAAAAAAAATATATATGAATAAGAAATGAAATTTTATTTATAGCAATTACAAAAAGAAAAAAAAAAAAAAAAAAACATTGGTAGATAAACTTACTATTTAAGTAGAATAGGCGTTACAACAACCATAGCTTAGACACACAGATCTCGCAGGATGGACACAAACCCATAAACTAAAAGCTAAGGCGAGCTTTTGGCACACGACACCAATACGACGATCCCTTTTGCACACGGTACCAATCGTCGGCGAACCAAGTCAAAAGTCTTACTTTCGTTTCTACAATTCTCAGTGTGTTAATCTTTTGAGTCATATATAACCTGACAAATAATCTCGAACAGCATCTCAGTCTGGACTTAGCACTCCACGCAAGCGGTCGAACATCAATCAACTAGTGGACCTCGGAGAACTTACAAGTAAGTCAAGACTACATTTTTGGTATCATATCTGAAAACTTCCCCCTCTGATTTTCGCATCTGACTCTTGGAGATTCCTACCCAAGATCGAGATTGCCTCTTAGTTCTGGTTCTTGGAGATTCCTACCCAAGATCAAGACTTCCTCCTCTGATTTTCGCATCTGACTCTTGGAGATTCCTACCCAAGATCGAGATTGCCTCTGGTTCTGGTTCTTGGAGATTCCTACCCAAGATCACGACTTCCTCCTCTGATTTTCGCATCTGACTCTTGGAGATTCCTACCCAAGATCGAGATTGCCTCTAGTTCTGGTTCTTGGAGATTCCTACCCAAGATCAAGACTTCCTCCTCTGATTTTCGCATCTGACTCTTGGAGATTCCTACCCAAGATCGAGATTGCCTCTGGTTCTGGTTCTTGGAGATTCCTACCAAGATCACGACTTCCTCCTCTGATTTTGCATCTGACTCTTGGAGATTCCTACCCAAGATCGAGATTGCCTCTGGTTCTGGTTCTTGGAGATTCCTACCCAAGATCACGACTTCCTCCTCTGATTTTCGCATCTGACTCTTGGAGATTCCTACCCAAGATCAAGATTGCCTCTGGTTCTGGTTCTTGGAGATTCCTACCCAAGATCAAGATTTCCTCCTCTGATTTTCGCATCTGACTCTTGGCGATTCCTACCCAAGATCAAGATTGCCTCTGGTTCTGGTTCTTGGAGATTCCTACCCAAGATCGAGACTTCCTCCCCTGATTTTCGCATCTGACTCTTGGAGATTCCTACCCAAGATCGAGTTAGCCTCTAGTTCTGGTTCTTGGAGATTCCTACCCAAGAACGAGATTGCCCCTACCTCCACGACTACGACTTGAACCGCCTCACAGTACAGACTCTCGAAGCTCTCGAACGCCTCTTACGACCGACACGAACGCCAGCGCCGACACCGTGTAGCGGAAGAGACCATACATCGCCGATCGCAGCAGTACTACATCAACGATGGAGCTAGTTAAGTCATTGCAACTACGTTAAGAAATAACCTTCATGTAAAGAGAAACGAAAAACAAATAAAGCAATCTATTTTTGAAATTTTCTACTTGAACCTTTGCGATTTATTCTTGGAATTACAAAACACCTGGTCTTGTAACGGACCCTGGACTGGCTGAGAAATACCCCGGCAAGAAAAACCGTTACAAACTTCTATCAAAAAACTACCTGGAAGCAAACATCTGCATTTAATTCACATAAACACAAGCCAAAATATTAAAATACCTGGAAACACATTGTCATAAAGATGAAATTGTGAGCATATAAAAGCGACACGACGCTCACATCGAGGCATTGCACAGCGCGACGTCAACGAGAGCTCAGCGGTGAAAGTTATAAAGTGACAGTGAAAGTAAAAAAAAGTGAAAGTGCTACTGCATAATTCGCACACAACATTGGCAATTGACAATTTCAATATGCAGTGTGAAAAAAAAGGTTTATTTTGCTACGTTTGCGGTCATCAAACCAGAAAAATAACATCTACAAGATTTCAAAAGGAAAAGAATCTTTTAACTACTGAATTGAAAAGAGCATATACATTGTTTTTCGACGAAATGGACTTGACCGGTGAAAATTACACACCTAATACAATGTGTCGCCAATGTTATAACAATCTCATGGCATGGTTGAGTGGAGGCAGAGGTACTATGAAGTATTGTTAGCCGGTAAACTGGATTTATCGTCCAGGTGATCATGATGCAACCAGTTGCTTTGCATGCGTAAATTACACATCTCGTCTAAATCGACATGCTGAGAAGAACAAAGTTTATAAAAGAACTGCAACAGCCACACTACCAGTGCTTGCACCTGAAAATTTTGTATCACCAAGGCCGCCAACTCCAGATCGTACTACAGAATTTACAGCAATGAGTACAGCAAGTAGAGTTACTTATGAAGATCCATTTGATACCGATTATGAGCCCCAACAGGGAAGAGATGGACCACAACTAACAACACAAATGGAAATGGATTTCATTGTGGCCATATTGGGATTATCCCAGCGGCTTGCAATATTTTTAACAGCTTTTTTAAAAGAAAGAAAACTCACACATGCTAATGTAAACTCTACGGCGTACCGCAAACGACAAGCTGAATTTCAGATGCTGTACACTCTAAATGATGACAATTCGTTCGCTTACTGCAACGATATAAAAGCTTTGGTGGTAAAAATGGGAATGAACTACATCGCTAGTGAGTGGAGATTATTTATTGATGGTTCTGTTTCAAGCTTGAAAGCAGTGTTGTTGCATGTGTCGAACCGAAAACCTTCCATTCCGCTAGCAATGGGTATCAACATGAAAGAAAGCTATGAAACATCGAAAGATATAATGGAAAAAATCAAATATTACGAAAATAAATGGAAGATTTGCTGTGATTTGAAGGTCATCAACATTATGCAAGGGATCATCGATAAGGGCGGCTTCCCAAAATTTTTTTGGTTTCTTTGTAATTGGGATTCACGCTCACCTCTGAATCAATTCCAATGTAATTCGTGGAGGCCAAGAGGAAGTGTCGATGAACAAATACAACAACATAGACTGAAGAATGCACCTTTAATTGACAATACTCAAGACATCTTGCTGCCACCGCTCCACATAAAATTGGGAATTGTTAAAAAATTCATCGAAGTGGCCGTTGTTAATTGTCCAAACGCATTCGACTATTTGAAAAGCGTTTTCCCAAAGCGTAGCGATGACAAAATTAAAAAAGGTATTGTAGTAAATTTAAAACGGATTTTTGTTCACCTAATTGTACTATATATATAGCTATTTACACTATGTTAATGTTTTCTTTTCTGTCTTTATTTTTTGTTTTCATTTAACAGGCGTACTTAATGGCCCTGACATTAGAAAGCTATTCAAGAGCAACGTTGCTTCATCGCTTGATGAAAATCATTCAATGGCATGGATTTACCTTCAGCGTGTATGCACCAGAGTCTTGGAGCGGATCGAGACGCGGAACCTGAAGCAAGAGAATGGGTGAAAGCAATGCTGTATTATTTTGAGATAATCGGCGCATCCATGACATTAAAGCTGCATTTGCTTCATTTTCATTTTGACGATTTCATCAAACAACTCCCTACCGAATCCGATGAGCAAGGAGAACCGTTTCACCAAACCACAATGCCCATGGAAAAACGGTTCAAAGGCAAAAACCTGGACGCATTGCTTGCAGAGGTATGTTGGTGGAGTTAAAAGATCACCCTGTATGATGTAAATGAAGTAGTTGAAGAAGAAAGAGCTGATGATGGAGGGCAGTCTGGAAGCAACGTGCCTGTGGACACCATAATTTCTGAATCAGAGTCAGATTCGGACGATTCGGACGACGATTTGGATCCACAACTTAAGAGAGCGCGATTTGCAAGTCCAGGGCCATCAACATTATAAACATAATTATAACATTTTAACATAATTATTATAATACGAATATTTTTTTTAAATATTTTTGTAATAGATAGCATAGTAACTCAATGTTGAAGTAAATAAAAAACAAATGAAATTAAAAACCGGTGTTAAGAATCATCTCTAGGAAGTTTATATGTTTCAGAAATTTGTTTATTGAAATCTTAGGTACATTTTTGTAGTTTATTGTTTCCTTGAATTTTGAACGGTTTGCTACCTATGGACCTGAACACGAGAAGAAAGGTAAAAAAAATCGAAATTTTTTTAGTTTTTTGCGATTTTGACCTGGAAGGTGAAGTTTTTTGAATTTTATGTGTTGACAATTTTTGTTCCTTATGACAAGAGCTACAACTTTGCCTCAGAGAGTAAATCAAAATTCTGAACGGTTTACAAGATATGAGCCTGAGAAAATGATCACATTTTTACGAAAATGATACCGAGGCCCCAAATCTTTGGGGGCCCCATAAAACAAAAAGTGCATGACTTTGGGGAAAATTGGGAGACACGGGTCTTTTTTTTTTTAGTCTTTTATCACGTAGTGGTGTCCGTATATGGTTATTTTGCCGTGACTTAAAGAATTACACACAGTGTAATTATAATGGGGGAGAATCATTCCTGCCAAGTCATGCCTTATGAAATCCATACGGCGCACAGTGGTTCAGGATTTCATTGGGTCGGCCAAAAATACCTAATATTGATGTCTCGATATGCAAAATCGTTGTATGCCAGTTGATTGAGAATAGTCAAGTTCTCAAAATTTTAGTTTAATTGCTTAATAATTGTGGGCGTGGCCTGAAAATTAAAATGGGTATTTGCATATTTCTTTTCATACGAGAAAAGAAATCAATTGCTCGCACAACTTTGAAGTCAATATTTCGGAATAGGAATTGAGTATCTGGAAATTCGATTTTTTTTATTAAATGTGAATAATATATACTTAAAAACACAATAACATAAAATAAAATTTTTATAATATTTTTAATTTGTGACCAAGTTTCTATAAGTCTTATTTTTGGTGTATTTTTAAGCATATATTAGACACGAACGTATTTTTCTTTAAACCTTTCAAAGCTGCACCACCATCAATTTGTAGAATAATATATTCCCTTTCCAAAATGTTCACATATTTACCGTCTTTTACCATCCGTAGTGAGAAAACATTTTTTTACTTAGGATATCAATGTTAAAGCCAAAATAAAAGGCGGACCAACAGAGCTTCAATGCACTACAACAAATATTAATTGCTAATTCATAGTGAAGCGCTTTGAACTTCATTACAGAATTTTTCATTGAATAGATTTAAATATATAAAAAAATTATGCTAATTTTAGCAAGGAATCAATAAAATTAAAACGAAAAAAATTAAAGGCGCTTACGGGTTCGATTCATCCTTAAAACAAAAACTGAAAACGACAGACTAAGGGAACTTTTATTAAAAGAAAATTTAGCCAGGCTTAAACCAATTAAAAAATTGAAAGGGTCTGAACAGAAGCAGAAAAGAATTTAAAGAATTTTCCCCAAAAAAACATTGTTCCAAAGTTAACAATAAGAATTACGACATTCAAGCGCGGTAACTTAAACCATTTCCTTTAAAAGCTGGTATCGAAATCTAAAACACTCCAATTCAATAAAATTAGGTTCATTTCCTTTATCCAAGCAACACCTCAAAACGCCACCCCGCCTCAACCCTAATCAATCAAAAAAGGCCAAAAATGTATGTCAAACAAACTACCAAATTCGATTCAAATTTTTCAGCCCAAAGCTTTTAAACATCTTTTCATTTTGCCCAAAAATAAATAGTTTAGAATAACATCTAAAAATTAACCTCTAACTTAAAAGTATGATCCCAATATTTTAATTCTTTGTCTCCTACCCATACACGTTCTCAAAAACATTAGTCTGCTGAATGAAAAGTGTGTTGTATGCTCGTAAGGTCCAATTTCTTTTCAGTACATCTTGCTCCTTATAGTGTATTTTATTAAGCGTTGTTCAAATTTAAGTCGTATCTCCTCACTGTGGACCAGCTCGCATGAATGACTCAAAGTTGAATTTGTTGGAGCCCTGTTGTTGGGAGAAATTCCTTCTTGACGTAATTTTTTTGTCAAGCTTTATCAGATCTTGCCACGTGCTGTTTGTCGCTTGCTTGAGCTCGATGCAGTTGGCAGCCAAGGTGTTTGTGTTGACCTTTTGGTGCGCTATTGGATTATTTACAAATTTATTCGCTAAAGCTTCTTGTAGGTCGATTAGTTGAGTTTGTTTAAGGTCTGGGCGTTAATTTATGCTGTATTAAGGTTTTGAATCGACATCTTGCATCGTAGCTCGGAACGGAAATGACTCTTTGAGTAGTGACGTTTTGTGAAAACGACAAGCTCGGTAAGATCATTTAGTGGGCTGTATAAAGTTGCATACCGTTTATTTTGATATTTCAGGTCATTGTTTTGTTGTAAACATTTTTTAACCATTTGTAGTTGTCTGAAATAATTTTCATTAGAATCTCGGTGTTTCTAAATGCAAATAAAGTCGTCTAAAATTTTTTGCATTCAAAACATATTATTGGAATTCATATGAAATTATGACTTATAAAATTTTTACAATAATTTTATTTAATCAATTTTTTCATTATGGTTAATCTGTTATATAATCACAAGTAATTGAGTTACGAAATACCCTACGACGGCAGACGGCCAAAAATGCAAGCTGGCATTTTGGCCTTATACAAGCGTCCAAGTGCAACTTTAAACATAGGTGACCTTACGCAGAATCGCCGAAGGAATTATGTTATGTGAAATCGAATGTTCGTGGGAAAAGAGACCAAGAAACCGGAGACAGCTGCCAGCAAAACGATGGAGATACTGCTAGGCGTTTTTTCTCTGATCCTCTCCTCGCAACAAATATAACTGCAGTTAACTTTCATTTTATTAATAGGATCAAAACGATTTCCGAAGTCCTTAGCTGCAATGGTAAAGACATAATAAAACATTTTGGAGATAATCACATACCAATTAGAGCTCTTTCAGAAGAAGCCCAATAAAGACGCAACAAAGACTTTAGGTACTTTCGAGAGCACAACGCGCGAAAATTTTCAAGGGAATGCAAGTTTTCGCAGTAAGTGGAACAGCTCGAAAAACGTTTTAAGTCAGGAAGCACAGGAACTTTTCCTGTAGTTATATAAATTTGCTTAATTTTTTCTTTTGAAAAAATTATCGAGTGTTCCCCACTCCACCATAACCCGCAATCGCACAGACGTCCCGCTCTCACCTTAACAGAATTAAACAATTGCTGTTATTAATTTTACTAAGCTAATAAAATACAAACTTTTGATAGCCTAAACTAATAACTTTTTTAAGAATGGCAAATTTTTGTTAGATTTTTTTTTTGCCGTAACTTTTCGGATACTTTTCGTTCCACCAACAATATGAAAGACTATAACTGAAAACTTCGGTATTTAAGCTTTTCAACAAAAAGAAATTATACACAGTTAATCCGTTCAAAAGGCACAGATTTTTGGTCGACCCCATCTCTGTCTGAACCACTGTGCACCGTACAAATCTGTTGTAGGCGCGTCTTTCTAAAATACCATTAATATGACCTCAAGCTCGAATATAAATGAAAGGAAACAAGTTATGAATTTAAAAAATTTTCCCTGTAAACATTAACAGAAAATGTGAGAGTGAAAACGATTTTAAGGACATGATTGTAAAAGGTTGGATTTTTCGATGGTTTTACTACTATCACTTGCCGCAATGCAAGAGATTGCCTCGAGATTGTAAGTATTTTAATTGCAGATTAGCGTTTTATTAACCTCGCATTTTAGTCTGGTCCACCATCACAAATCGTAATAAAAATTGGTTCTATCGATCCTTTTTAAGTCTTTGTAAGAGTCCAGAAATCTTCACATTAGCACAAAGAAATTTGGTATGGACCTTTTTTTGCATGCAGTTATTTAAAGTTTGTAAATTTCGGAACAGAATTTACCGTTGTGCCTCAAAACCAGCACAATTTAAGCTAATAATGCTGCTATGCCAAATGTTTGTGCCACACCTACCCAAAATTGGTAAAAAGAGCACGATGACTCCATGAAAATCGTATAAATATTTCACAAGTTCAGTTGAATGCAATATATTATATTTGTTATATCCAAATACGTATTTAACACAAAAAATTAAAACAACCGGGACCATCTTTGTCAAAAAAAAAAAAAATTAATAAAATGTTTGGAAAACAAACTGAAATTCATCGCATATAATTGCACCAATCTTATACGTTTGTTACGAAGATTTTCGGGGAAATTAGCATATAATTCAGCTGTATTTGCAACTCTTGCAAGAACAGTCATAGCTTTTGAAAAGCCAACGTTTTTACTGCATTTATATTTTAAATAAATTAAGAAACAGTTTTTGGGTATAATGTTATATGCCAACTTTTAAAGCCGACTCTTACTCATTAGTAGCAAAACAGTTTAGTCGGCTGAATGCGTCCATTTCCCTGTTACTTTTGGCACTTGAAGCTTTTTTGTGTTCTTTTCAATGAAATTTGAGCAGAGCCGTTCTTGTCGAAACTCGAATTGGTTGCATCTTTTTGCTCACCCAAAAAAGTTAACGTTTTAACAAAACGTAATAAAATCAAAATCCAATATTGTTGATGCTGGCACATTAACAACTATTTTAAGTGTGATTTCTTTCCTCATACTCAATTGTTAAACTTTTTCTCCCCATAACACTGTGTAATATTATAGTCAAGAAATAAAGCTGCTTCCCCGCCAGAGTGTGACAATACGCACCAGACCATATGCACCTTTCTGCAGTTCCGTTCCACGAGCCATTTTTCAGAGACCCGGTGGACTGTTTTCCTTTTTGACGACAACTACGTCATCAATTTTCAGGTTCTCTTGCGAATCTTGGAATCTTGCGTCATTGGGGTCGAAACTATGCAGATAATTTTCACTCCAAAGCTTCCAAAATCTTTGTGCAATTTTTTGTCGCATTTGCTTATGACTTAGAGGGTTTTGCGGATGTGCCATCGTCACGTGCTCGCCCAATGAGGACACTAACCCTTCAACAATCAGAGTCAAAAGATTCAGATCGCTTCGATCAGTTCTCTGGGCACTAAAGAACGTGAAGTTAGGACTGCTCCAATTTCTGCCAAAAGAGTCTGAATCGCGTCCTCTGTCAAAAAATGGTTTCTCGTAACTCGACGTCGATGGTGTTTTTCAGATCTAATAGCTGCTTCCCATAGACCGCCTTGCTGCAAAGTCGATGTATTGATGAAATGCCTTTGCGTTTGGCGTTGTGAAAGTTTGTCGAAGAGGTCCGATGTTCGCCATAATCGTAGCATACGACGCAACTTTCGTTCTGCTCACTCAAAATTTGACTCACTCTCACTCAAAGGATGCTAGCAATGTTATGGCTTGAAGTTAAACGGGCAAAGGCCATTAGGAACGGTACAAATGTCAAATCAAACACAAAATTTTAATTGCACCGCCTTCGATACGACGAAAGAAAAGATGCCTCTTACGGTAACATTTCTTCGTCGTCGATCCGTTTTACTTTGAATTGGGCCTTTCACAAATCATGCAATCCTTTGTTAGTGTCCGCGGTAGTGCACGCACGCCTGTGGTGCAGTACTTCTGCCGAAATGCACTGTTGAGCTGCTGTGGTCCGCAATGTGTCCTTCTTACGTGCATCATTCGCAACAAACCACTCCCTTTTGGTTATAAAGTTGGGTTGCACTGACTCCTGGATAAATCAGCATTTTGTTGCCGCCCGGTCATACGAAGGATACCATGCTCAATGAAAAGTTATACTATGCTAATTGGATCAGATAGCTGAGAAGTATAGTCTTGCTTAAGCCCACCAGACGTACTGATTTTATCACTACAGTACTGATTTTCGGCTCATTGTAGTGATTGAAAATCAGTACTGACTTCGTACTGATTTTGAACTTTTTTCAAATCAAATATTCTACGACAAACACAGACTCAAAATATCTCACTCTTAGTATGGCTACGTAAAATCGTATTGTACACCGAATAAAATCTTTGTGTGGAACCAAGAGGAAGTTGAAATGGAAAGTAGATGGGTTGGAATTTTCAAGCACTTAGATGCTGCACAAGTGCCGTGGTGGGAATTTTCATTTCTCATTCAATTCTTTTTATGCTTGCCTGGAACCAGCGCACCAGTTGAACGCATCCTTTAATCCTTTAATGAAAAATGTGTGGAGACGTCCAATCTTATAATCGACACCTTAAAATCAATTTTATTGGTTAAATTTAATTCACACTAGAATTGCGTTGATTTCTTCGATTTTCTGAAAGAACGCTCACCGCTTTTAAAATAAATTGCGAACATTGAAAAATACAGTTTTAGAGCCAATATTACTAAGCAAATCCAAAAGTTTGGTAAGCAGACATATTTTTGATTTTTTTAAAAGATTTTAGATTTTGTTTTCACTTTGAAATTTCTTTGGACTTGAATAAAAATATTGTTTTTTTATATATATATATGAAAGTGTACTGATTTAGACTGATTTTTTACCCTGTACTTGGCAATTTGTACTGTTTTGGGGCAAACAAAAATATGTTGGTCTTAGTCTGCTGTTTTGCCTCTTATTTTCGCTGTGGCAATCGTATTTCCTCATTATATTAATCATTCAGTTTATCACAAATTGCTGGAGAGTTACAGATGCACTTCGAAGCCAACATAGGACCACCATTGAATTGGACCAACAGGTACATAAAAGAATCTCTTTGGTGGTCTTGCCATCAAATTCGGATAAGACTATCTCACCAGGTCACCTAAAAAAGCTGCGATGTGCCATTTAAGACTTTGTATAGATTCCTTCTTCAGGGGTGCAACCTTGATTTTGACGATATCAATTCGACAAAATTTTTTTAATCTTAATAACTGCATATGGGCATTTCCAGAAAATGTAAACTTTTTGTCGCGTCCGTATATAGCTGATTGGCATTCGGGACTGCATAGAAACTTTAAAAATATAAAAGTCCGCATAAGCTGCATGAAAGTATTGAGAAGCCAAAGTACTATTTACCGCATACTTGAATTCAGGACTTAAAATAGCTCATTTAAGTGTCGCGTCCGTCTGGAAATGCCCATATATGGTTGCGCCATTAGGTTTCGTAGATGCATAAGCAAATTCATAAAGTGTCAGAAATTTGTTCATATCCCAACCAGCGCGGGATTCTTAGACGCTAAAAATCAGTCTCCTCAGCGAATATGCCTTCCCATATGAGTCTTAAAGGCTCTGGAAAAACCGAATTCCAAATTAGTGTCCCAGACTTGTTGCAACAGATTTTTTCACGTATATAAAAATTGAAACACTAGTCCATCAGGATCATAAAGTATTGTTATGACACCCAGAACCGTCCATCGTGAAGACGGCAGTAGTGAAACCTTCAATATAAGCTCATCGGTTTTTGTATTACATTTTAAACACATAATTGAGGTCTCTATACTATAACTGGGATCTTTTTCTACCCACTAGGACTTAGGACGTTACTTGTGTAACAATAAAATAAGACCGATATTTGGTCAGCTCATTACCACCAGACGCCAAAAGTTCCCGCATTTCATGACACAGATGTAACAACTCCGACTCATCATCCGCTCCTACCAGACAATCGCCAATGTTAAAGTTATCTTATACTGCTCGAGCAACAAGAAGTCAAAAGAAGACATTATACTCAGCATACTGTTGCATCGTTCTCACAGGGCAAAATGGAGCTCAAGTCATTCCAAAAGTTACACAAGTCAAGCCAAATTCCGAAATGTTCACTGACTTGTTGCCAGAATAATCGCTTAAATCCCAATATTCTTTCTTTTTGGAAAAAATTGCTTGGTATCTGCCAAGAGTGCATAAGTAACTACTCTAAAACTTCAGATAAGATCATCTTTATCCTTTGCTGCTCCTTTTTCAAGATGTTCATTCATAGACGTAAATTAATTCTTCTTAATTCAGCTGTAAACACAAGACCCGTTGCAGTGCAATTCCTCAATTAAAATCTATACGACACCAGTCGGGCCCAAGAGGGATTTTCAAAATATATCGCCTTAAACCTTGGTCATATCGATGCCTTTTTTAAAAAAATGTGTTTCACATCGTCGCTGTTCTTGTTGTTCTCAATCATTGACGTGGCCGCAATCCCATCTGATTCGATTTAAATTTCTCCAAATAAAAGCCATCCTAAATGGCTTTCTTGAGCTAGAACATCTTGTTGTGTGTGCTGGGGGGAGGACCTCTAGTAAAGCGTCAACAAAGGATTCCGTTTTATTCCAAATAAAATACTCTTTACTCCTTTCAATAAATGTTCATTTTATTAAAGTCTTTTCAACTAACTTTTAAAGGTTCTACTCTAACTTACTTTACTGCCCTTATTCCCTAGCTAACACTGAATCCACACTTTGTCGTCCTGGCTCGTAAGTAGGTGGGCCAAAGTTGAGATCTTGTTACTTGTTCGTACTCGGAGTGCAATTCCTCCATTGTCGTGTCATTCTTGTGTGTGGTCTACATGCTGACTAGGCGGCTCGTGTTCTTTCGCCATTCGTCTGCCTGCTTTTCCTTTGATCGTTGGCCTTGAGCGATCGATTGTCAGTTGGCATTGACTTCGACGGTCTGTTTGTTGTTGCGAGCCCATGTTGTTGTTGTTGCCTTTCGGTTACAGTATATTTTTATTGTTCATGCTTTCTTCGAGCGCCGACCGTTGTTGTTTTGGTGACGGCGTTCGACTTCACGCTCGCTCGTGCTGTTGTTGTACAAGGTGTTGGGTTTCGAGTTGAAGTATTGTCGCTGCATTGGTTTGTTCTACATAATTTTATTGCACTTCTTTTGGCTTAGTTCTGATAGTGTGACGTTGATGCTAGTGCTGGTAGCGTTACTTTAGAGTGTGACGTGACGCTTTTTGACTCACGACATCCCTCTCCTCCTCGGCAAATCACGAGCATCGTGACTGTTTATAAAATCGTTGCGGCTACCATGTTGAAATCTGATAATGCTCTGGTAAGTTGCTTGCTTGGTGGGTGTGATGATTTCTTATCATCCCGATCTTTTGATAGTTGTGCAGGTGCATGATGAAATTTATGTCGCTGCTATTTGGTTAACTTTGCTGGGTTTTCTCTTGATTGATGCTGTTCCGGTGTGAGATCTCAGTGTTCTGATGAAATTTGAATTGTACCTTAAAACTATTTGTTTTCAAACATTTCGATATTGGAAATACATACATGTTATGTTGATAAAAGTTACTGGGTACCAAAAATTTTATGAATCAATTTTTTTTTTTTCATATCGTGCTGTCTGTTATGAGTCAAACAGCAGAGCAGCTCATCTTGTAGCTTACGAAATACCGCTAGCGACGGCAGACGGCCAAAAATGCAAGCTGGCATTTTGGACCTTCATACAAGCGTGCCAAGTGCAACTTTACAACATAGGTGACCTTACGCAGAATCGCCGAATCGCGAATTATGCGAATATGAGAATCGAATGTTCGTGGGAACAAGACGACCAACAAACCCGGAAGCACACCTGCACAGATCAGCATGCGTCAGCAGGCCCATGACACCGTTCCCGAAGAACAAATCAGCGTCTGCAGAGCGCAGACTTAGGTTTAAATATATAGAATAATTAGTATATAAGCTTTTGTATTCTAAACTAAGAAGCAGTTGAAATCAGTTGCTAAATATATTGAACTTGTAGATAACTTAAAAAAATAATTTAACTAAAAGGCAAATTTCCAAAAAATTTTTGGGGTCCGAAAAATTTTTTGGGGCCGGTTTTTTAAAATTAAAAGGAAATTTAAAATTTAAAAACCCCAAATTATTTAGAAAAAAAATTTAGTATTAATTTAAAAATCCCAAATTTAAGTTGGCCCCTTTTTTTAATTTGGGGTTTTTCAATGCAAAAAAAAACAGGGGGTTCTTATAAAGCCGGTTCCCTTTTAAATAAAACCCTTGGAAAAACCTTAAATCTTGGTTAAAAAAACAAATTTTTGGGAAAAAAATTAAACCCTTTTAAAAAAATTAAAAACCCAAAAAATTTTTAAACCCCAGGAAACCTAAATTAACTAGGTTTTAATAAAAAACCTTTTTTTTTTAAAAAAAAAACCAATTAAGGGATTTTTAAAAAAATAACTTAAATTTTACTTTTAAAAAAAAAGCCAATTTCATTTAAAAAAGGAAAAACATTTCCAAAAATTTACCAAAAGAAAATTTAAATTTTTTAAAACTTAAAAAGAAGCAAAAAAAAAGAAATTTCCCAAAAAATTTGAAAATTCAAAAAATTACCAAAAAAAAAACCCCGGCTTAATTTCCTTTTCCCAAATTTTTGGAAAAAATTTTTTTTAAAAAATTTTAAAACTTAAAATTAAAAAATAAAACTTTGTGCCAAATTTTTTGGTTAATTTAAAAATTAAAAAACCCTTAGTAAAACCCAAAAAATCAACAACCCCCAAAAAATTTCAAAAATTTCCCAAATTTAAAATTAAACCTTTAAAAAATTTTTCCCTTTTTTTGTTTTCCTTCCCCCAAATTACGGGCCCCCCCATAAGTTTAATTTCCAATAGAACCAATTAAATTTGGGAGACCCTGTAAGGGACCCAAAGAGTAACCAAAATTTCTTTTTTTCAAAAAAATATTTTAAGTCTTTCATTTTCTAAAAGGTTTCCCAACACTTTTAAATTCCCAAATAATAGCCCATCATTTGTTCTCCAGCACTGTGTTCCGGACTTGTAGTAAAGGATGGAGTTAATCTTTTCTCTTGATCTTCTTTAATTTAATAGTTGTTCTATCACTCGCCTTTTTTCCCATCCTTGCTTGGCCGAGTGGCTTGGCAATTGATCATGGTTGTTGTTGGTGAAGCCTGTTGGGCCATTTTGTTGGTTATTTTTGTTTTTTTGCTCTGCTTTTCTTGGGGCCGACTTTTAGTTGCTTACGGCGTTGTTGCACCGTTGTTGTTTTTGTGGGTTGGTTTTTATTAATTTTCTAGGCCTTTTTTGTATGTGTTTGTTAGTTTTTGTACTTTTAGGTGTGGTTGACTTTGTAAATTTTTTCTCAAAAATTCTTCTTGGTCGTTATAATTGTGCTGTAATTTAAATGCGTAGCTTTAATCAATTCTTTGGAATTCTTCATGGGTTTTATATTTGCATAAATGAAATGGATTTTGCTGGGAAATTTTACTCTTTTTAACTTTGTGAGTTTTTTGGATTATGGTTTTTGTGAATTTAGTGACTAAATAATTTGTTTAAAATTAATTGGTAAACATGGTTTAATTAATTACCAAAAATTTATTGAAAAATTTTACAAATTTTTTAAATTTTTTTTTTTTTGTATATAACAGTACTTAATTCGAAATCCCTACGCCAGAAAGGCAAAAGCAACTGCATTTGGACCAAGGTGCCAATTTGAATTTAAAAGGACTTACGAATGCCATCGCGAATTCGAATGAAATATGTTTGGAACAAAAAAGGGCCACCCCGGCCAGGGAATACTGCTACCCCATCCCTTCCCGAACAAATAACTGCGTTAACTTATTTTTTAATAATAAAAATTTTTAAGTTTTACTAAATAAGAAAAAAATTTGAATAAACATTACCAATTAGAGCTCTTTCAGAAGAAGCCCAATAAAGACGCAACAAAGACTTTAGGTACTTTCGAGAGCACAACGCGCGAAAATTTTCAAGGGAATGCAAGTTTTCGCAGTAAGTGGAACAGCTCGAAAAACGTTTTAAGTCAGGAAGCACAGGAACTTTTCCTGTAGTTATATGAAATTTGCTTAATTTTTTCTTTTGAAAAAATTATCGAGTGTTCCCCACTCCACCATAACCCGCAATCGCACAGACGTCCCGCTCTCACCTTAACAGAATTAAACAATTGCTGTATATTTAATTTTACTAAGCTAATAAAATACAAACTTTTGATAGCCTAAACTAATAACTTTTTTAAGAATGGCAAATTTTTGTTAGATTTTTTTTTTTTGCCGTAACTTTTCGGATACTTTTCGTTCCACCAACAATATGAAAGACTATAACTGAAAACTTCGGTATTTAAGCTTTTCAACAAAAAGAAATTATACAACTAAGTTAATCCGTTCAAAAGGCACAGATTTTTGGTCGACCCCATCTCTGTCTGAACCACTGTGCACCGTACAAATCTGTTGTAGGCGCGTCTTTCTAAAATACCATTAATATGACCTCAAGCTCGAATATAAATGAAAGGAAACAAGTTATGAATTAAAAAATTTTCCCTGTAAACATTAACAGAAAATGTGAGAGTGAAAACGATTTTAAGGACATGATTGTAAAAGGTTGGATTTTTCGATGGTTTTACTACTATCACTTGCCGCAATGCAAGAGATTGCCTCGAGATTGTAAGTATTTTAATTGCAGATTAGCGTTTTATTAACCTCGCATTTTAGTCTGGTCCACCATCACAAATCGTAATAAAAATTGGTTCTATCGATCCTTTTTAAGTCTTTGTAAGAGTCCAGAAATCTTCACATTAGCACAAAGAAATTTGGTATGGACCTTTTTTTGCATGCAGTTATTTAAAGTTTGTAAATTTCGGAACAGAATTTACCGTTGTGCCTCAAAACCAGCACAATTTAAGCTAATAATGCTGCTATGCCAAATGTTTGTGCCACACCTACCCAAAATTGGTAAAAAGAGCACGCATGACTCCATGAAAATCGTATAAATATTTCACAAGTTCAGTTGAATGCAATATATTATATTTGTTATATCCAAATACGTATTTAACACAAAAAATTAAAACAACCGGGACCATCTTTGTCAAAAAAAAAAAAAATTAATAAAATGTATGGAAAACAAACTGAAATTCATCGCATATAATTGCACCAATCTTATACGTTTGTTACGAAGATTTTCGGGGAAATTAGCATATTATATTCAGCTGTATTTGCAACTCTTGCAAGAACAGTCATAGCTTTTGAAAAGCTCAACGTTTTTACTGCATTTATATTTTAAATAAATTAAGAAACAGTTTTTGGGTATAATGTTATATGCCAACTTTTAAAGCCGACTCTTACTCATTAGTAGCAAAACAGTTTAGTCGGCTGAATGCGTCCATTTTCCCTGTTACTTTTGGCACTTGGAAGCTTTTTTTGTGTTCTTTTCAATGAAATTTGAGCAGAGCCGTTCTTGTCGAAACTCGAATTGGTTGCATCTTTTTGCTCACCCAAAAAAGTTAACGTTTTAACAAAACGTAATAAAATCAAAATCCAATATTGTTGATGCTGGCACATTAACAACTATTTTAAGTGTGATTTCTTTCCTCATACTCAATTGTTAAACTTTTTCTCCCCATAACACTGTGTAATATTATAGGTCAAGAAATAAAGCTGCTTCCCCGCCAGAGTGTGACAATACGCACCAGACCATATGCACCTTTCTGCAGTTCCGTTCCACGAGCCATTTTTCAGAGACCCGGTGGACTGTTTTCCTTTTTGACGACAACTACGTCATCAATTTTCAGGTTCTCTTGCGAATCTTGGAATCTTGCGTCATTGGGGTCGAAACTCATGCAGATAATTTTCACTCCAAAGCTTCCAAAATCTTTGAGCAATTTTTTGTCGCATTTGCTTATGACTTAGAGGGTTTTGCGGATGTGCCATCGTCACGTGCTCGCCCAATGAGGACACTAACCCTTCAACAATCAGAGTCAAAAGATTCAGATCGCTTCGATCAGTTCTCTGGGCACATAAAGAACGTGAAGTTAGGACTGCTCCAATTTCTGCCAAAAGAGTCTGAATCGCGTCCTCTGTCAAAAAATGGTTTCTCGTAACTCGACGTCGATGGTGTTTTTCAGATCTAATAGCTGCTTCCCATAGACCGCCTTGCTGCAAAGTCGATGTATTGATGAAATGCCTTTGCGTTTGGCGTTGTGAAAGTTTGTCGAAGAGGTCCGATGTTCGCCATAATCGTAGCATACGACGCAACTTTCGTTCTGCTCACTCAAAATTTGACTCACTCTCACTCAAAGGATGCTAGCAATGTTATGGCTTGAAGTTAAACGGGCAAAGGCCATTAGGAACGGTACAAATGTCAAATCAAACACAAATTCTAAATGCACCGCCTTCGATACGACGAAAGAAAAGATGCCTCTTACGGTAACATTTCTTCGTCGTCGATCCGTTTTACTTTGAATTGGGCCTTTCACAAATCATGCAATCCTTTGTTAGTGTCCGCGGTAGTGCACGCACGCCTGTGGTGCAGTACTTCTGCCGAAATGCACTGTTGAGCTGCTGTGGTCCGCAATGTGTCCTTCTTACGTGCATCATTCGCAACAAACCACTCCCTTTTGGTTATAAAGTTGGGTTGCACTGACTCCTGGATAAATCAGCATTTTGTTGCCGCCCGGTCATACGAAGGATACCATGCTCAATGAAAAGTTATACTATGCTAATTGGATCAGATAGCTGAGAAGTATAGTCTTGCTTAAGCCCACCAGACGTACTGATTTTATCACTACAGTACTGATTTTCGGCTCATTGTAGTGATTGAAAATCAGTACTGACTTCGTACTGATTCTTGAACTTTTTTCAAATCAAATATTCTACGACAAACACAGACTCAAAATATCTCACTCTTAGTATGGCTACGTAAAATCGTATTGTACACCGAATAAAATCTTTGTGTGGAACCAAGAGGAAGTTGAAATGGAAAGTAGATGGGTTGGAATTTTCAAGCACTTAGATGCTGCACAAGTGCCGTGGTGGGAATTTTCATTTCTCATTCAATTCTTTTTATGCTTGCCTGGAACCAGCGCACCAGTTGAACGCATCCTTTAATCCTTTAATGAAAAATGTGTGGAGACGTCCAATCTTATAATCGACACCTTAAAATCAATTTTATTGGTTAAATTTAATTCACACTAGAATTGCGTTGATTTCTTCGATTTTCTGAAAGAACGCTCACCGCTTTTAAAATAAATTGCGAACATTGAAAAATACAGTTTTAGAGCCAATATTACTAAGCAAATCCAAAAGTTTGGTAAGCAGACATATTTTTGATTTTTTTAAAAGATTTTAGATTTTGTTTTCACTTTGAAATTTCTTTGGACTTGAATAAAAATATTGTTTTTTTATATATATATATGAAAGTGTACTGATTTAGACTGATTTTTTACCCTGTACTTGGCAATTTGTACTGTTTTGGGGCAAACAAAAATATGTTGGTCTTAGTCTTGCTGTTTTGCCTCTTATTTTCGCTGTGGCAATCGTATTTCCTCATTATATTAATCATTCAGTTTATCACAAATTGCTGGAGAGTTACAGATGCATTTCGAAGCCAACATAGGACCACCATTGAATTGGACCAACAGGTACATAAAAGAATCTCTTTGGTGGTCTTGCCATCAAATTCGGATAAGACTATCTCACCAGGTCACCTAAAAAAGCTGCGATGTGCCATTTAAGACTTTGTATAGATTCCTTCTTCAGGGGTGCAACCTTGATTTTGACGATATCAATTCGACAAAATTTTTTTAATCTTAATAACTGCATATGGGCATTTCCAGAAAATGTAAACTTTTTGTCGCGTCCGTATATAGCTGATTGGCATTCGGGACTGCATAGAAACTTTAAAAATATAAAAGTCCGCATAAGCTGCATGAAAGTATTGAGAAGCCAAAGTACTATTTACCGCATACTTGAATTCAGGACTTAAAATAGCTCATTTAAGTGTCGCGTCCGTCTGGAAATGCCCATATATGGTTGCGCCATTAGGTTTCGTAGATGCATAAGCAAATTCATAAAGTGTCAGAAATTTGTTCATATCCCAACCAGCGCGGGATTCTTAGACGCTAAAAATCAGTCTCCTCAGCGAATATGCCTTCCCATATGAGTCTTAAAGGCTCTGGAAAAACCGAATTCCATGAAACTTGAGTGTCCCAGACTTGTTGCAACAGATTTTTTCACGTATATAAAAATTGAAACACTAGTCCATCAGGATCATAAAGTATTGTTATGACACCCAGAACCGTCCATCGTGAAGACGGCAGTAGTGAAACCTTCAATATAAGCTCATCGGTTTTTGTATTACATTTTAAACACATAATTGAGGTCTCTATACTATAACTGGGATCTTTTTCTACCCACTAGGACTTAGGACGTTACTTGTGTAACAATAAAATAAGACCGATATTTGGTCAGCTCATTACCACCAGACGCCAAAAGTTCCCGCATTTCATGACACAGATGTAACAACTCCGACTCATCATCCGCTCCTACCAGACAATCGCCAATGTTAAAGTTATCTTATACTGCTCGAGCAACAAGAAGTCAAAAGAAGACATTATACTCAGCATACTGTTGCATCGTTCTCACAGGGCAAAATGGAGCTCAAGTCATTCCAAAAGTTACACAAGTCAAGCCAAATTCCGAAATGTTCACTGACTTGTTGCGTCAGAATAATCGCTGTAAATCCCAATATTCTTTCTTTTTGGAAAAAATTGCTTGGTATCTGCCAAGAGTGCATAAGTAACTACTCTAAAACTTCAGATAAGATCATCTTTATCCTTTGCTGCTCCTTTTTCAAGATGTTCATTCATAGACGTAAATTAATTCTTCTTAATTCAGCTGTAAACACAAGACCCGTTGCAGTGCAATTCCTCAATTAAAATCTATACGACACCAGTCGGGCCCAAGAGGGATTTTCAAAATATATCGCCTTAAACCTTGGTCATATCGATGCCTTTTTTAAAAAAATGTGTTTCACATCGTCGCTGTTCTTGTTGTTCTCAATCATTGACGTGGCCGCAATCCCATCTAATTCGATTTAAATTTCTCCAAATAAAAGCCATCTTAAATGGCTTTCTTGAGCTAGAACATCTTGTTGTGTGTGCTGGAGGGAGGACCTCTAGTAAAGCGTCAACAAAGGATTCCGTTTTATTCCAAATAAAATACTCTTTACTCCTTTTCAATAAATGTTCATTTTATTAAAGTCTTTTCAACTAACTTTTAAAGGTTCTACTCTAACTTACTTTACTGCCCTTATTCCCTAGCTAACACTGAGATCCACACTTTGTCGTCCTGGCTCGTAAGTAGGTGGGCCAAAGTTGAGATCTTGTTCACTTGTTCGTACTCGGAGTGCAATTCCTCCATTGTCGTGTCATTCTTGTGTGTGGTCTACATGCTGACTAGGCGGCTCGTGTTCTTTCGCCATTCGTCTGCCTGCTTTCCCTTTCGATCGTTGGCCTTGAGCGATCGATTGTCAGTTGGCATTGACTTCGACGGTCTGTTTGTTGTTGCGAGCCCATGTTGTTGTTGTTGCCTTCTCTGGTTACAGTATATTTTTATTGTTCATGCTTTCTTCGAGCGCCGACCGTTGTTGTTTTGGTGACGGCGTTCGACTTCACGCTCGCTCGTGCTGTTGTTGTACAAGGTGTCGGGTTTCGAGTTGAAGTATTGTCGCTGCATTGGTTTGTTCTACATAATTTTATTGCACTTCTTTTGGCTTAGTTCTGATAGTGTGACGTTGATGCTAGTGCTGGTAGCGTTACTTTAGAGTGTGACGTGACGCTTTTTGACTCACGACATCCCTCTCCTCCTCGGCAAATCACGAGCATCGTGACTGTTTATAAAATCGTTGCGGCTACCATGTTGAAATCTGATAATGCTCTGGTAAGTTGCTTGCTTGAGTGGGTGTGATGATTTCTTATCATCCCGATCTTTTTGATAGTTGTGCAGGTGCATGATGGAAATTTATGTCGCTGCTATTTGGTTAACTTTGCTGGGTTTTCTCTTGATTGATGCTGTTCCGGTGTGAGATCTCAGTGTTCTGATGAAATTTAGAATTGTACCTTAAAACTATTTGTTTTCAAACATTTCGATATTGGAAATACATACATGTTATGTTGATAAAAATTACTGGGTACCAAAAATTTTATGAATCAATTTTTTTTTTTCATATCGTGCTGTCTGTTATGAGTCAAACAGCAGAGCAGCTCATCTTGTAGCTTACGAAATACCGCTAGCGACGGCAGACGGCCAAAAATGCAAGCTGGCATTTTGGACCTTCATACAAGCGTGCCAAGTGCAACTTTACAACATAGGTGACCTTACGCAGAATCGCCGAATCGCGAATTATGCGAATATGAGAATCGAATGTTCGTGGGAACAAGACGACCAACAAACCCGGAAGCACACCTGCACAGATCAGCATGCGTCAGCAGGCCCATGACACCGTTCCCGAAGAACAAATCAGCGTCTGCAGAGCGCAGACTTAGGTTTAAATATATAGAATAATTAGTATATAAGCTTTTGTATTCTAAACTAAGAAGCAGTTGAAATCAGTTGCTAAATATAAGTTGCAGCTAACAGTTGTAGATAATCGTTTAATAAATAATAATAAATTATAAAACTAAAGAGCGTTTCCTTTAGAAAATTCGGTCCGATAGGCGAGTGAGGGATTTTGGAAAAATCCGCACAACATTATGGGCGCAGCCGGTTTTTACAACTACTCAAAGTTGTTGACGTCCTACGAGTACACCATCGCGTCCGCGAAGTATTGCACTTTTAGGGACATTAAAAAGACTAATAGTCCTTGGTATTCAATAAAATTCTTCCGCAAGAGTAAGCCTTGTTGCACTATTAAATGTTGCTAACTGTTGGATGTGTGTTCAGGCACTGCTAACAGAGCCCGGGAATTGTGTTCAGGCACCGAGGGTATTGCTATATTTATAGAGCGCATGGTTTTCCCTGTTTGGAGAATAAAGAATCCTTGGCGAATTAATCTTTAAATGGACTTTTGTTTTTATATTAAAGAGTAAAACTTACTTTGCGTCGCGAAAAAAAAAATATAATCCACGAAAATAATCCGCGAAAAATTGTCCGCGAAAAATTATCCGCGAAATAAACTTTTTATTCATCGAAGCCGCCGCATCGGACATAGAATTTTACTATCACAAGCACGATGGTAAGTACATGAAAAGCCATATTAATTTATTAAAATTCAAATGGAAGGAAATAGCGCAATTATAGAAAATTAAAAGCAAGAAGTATTCACTTATGAACGTTTAACTGCTAGTTATTTTAGACAATTGCGGGAAGTCCTAGAGTCAGTAAATAAGAAAAGATCATTTTTAAATTCAGTTCGCAGTGAAATAGAAGGTAAAACTCAAGAAGAGAAATTTGACATAGTACTTGAACATATAAGAGAAAGCGCAAGTGATAAAAAGAGTAAAGCTTTCGAAAAAGAATTAGAAAAATTACAGCTTAGCAATAAATTATTGAAATCACAGAACAAAAAATTAAAGGACGCGTTAGCGGGTTCAGATTCATCCTTGGAAGAACAAAAACTAGAAAACGACAGACTAAGGGAACTTTTATTGAAAGAAAATTTTAGCGCAGGACAGTTAAACCATTTTGAAAAAAATAGACAAGCGGTCGCTGAACAGAAAGCAGAAATAGAGCATTTGAAGGAGAGATTACGTTGTGCCAACCACGAAAATAGTAACATTGGTCGTCCTCAAATGTCTAACAATAACGAATTAACAGTACATATCGAAGCGACCGGTAACTTAACACCATTATCAAAAGAATTATCAGAAGCTGGTATCGAAATCTCAAAACTGACTCCAAGTCAAATAGAATATTCAGGGGAACATTCATTAAGTCCTTCGTTGACTCCACAGCCAACACCTACACAAATACCGCCACCCCCGCCTCCACCCTCAGCAGGTCAATCAAATCAGTTAAGGCCAAAAACTGATATGATGCAGAACAAACATACCAAATCAGATTCAAATTTTTCAGCCGCGAGAGCTAATTTAGAACATTTCTTTCAATTTGGTGCCAACCAAAGAAATGACAATAGTTTGAGAGATAACAGTCTACAAGAGAGAGTTTCACACCTCGGTAACATTCCAAAAGTAAATGAGCCCATCGCAGTCAGAGAATATAATCGTCCGAGCCACATACACGTGTCTTCAATGAGAACATTAGTCAGTGAAATGAAAAAGGTAGTTGACATGCTAGTGCCAATCTTTTCAGGAACATCTTGCCCAGAGCTTAAAATAGAAGTAGATAAATTTATACAAGGGTGTCAAATGTTGAAGAGAGAAGTCTCACCTGGGGACACAGAGCTCGCAATAGAATGCATAAAGCTGAGATTGTTTGGAAAGGCGCATAAGCGGGTTGGGGAGAAAAAATTTTCATCAATAGACGAATTTTGCGAATTTATAAAACAAAATTATGCTAAAGCAAGGACTCTAGACCAAATAAGGGCAGACTTAAATAACATTAGGCAAGGCCCAAGTGAGCCAGTGGTCCTTTTTGGTAGCAGGATAGAGGAATTATTAAAAGAAGCGAATGAATTCGTAAAAGAAACCTATGGATTAGATAAAATGGAGGTCTTTTTTAAGGATCTTGGGGTAAATGCCTTTATTAAAGGATTGTGAGATCGATCACTTGAGCAAATGTTAGCTGGAAGGGAAAATGATTCCATTGGTCAGTTAGTAGATTTTGTAGAAAGAATCCAGTCACGAATAGGCTGAAAAGTAAACGAAATCAATTTAGTAGAGGATCTGCTCAAAGAGGATAGCGTTTGTAGTTTTTGCAAAAAATCAGGACATTTTTATGCACACTGTAAGACAAGATTAAATACTTTTACCATCCGTAGTGAGAAAAATAATTTTTACTTAGGAATACTCCGGTGTTTAAATGCCAAAATAAAAGGCGCCAACTAAAATTTTTTGCACTACAACAACATATTAATTGGCTAATTCATAGTGAAGCGCTTTGAACTTCATTACAGAATTTTTCATTGAATAGTATTCTAACATCAATATAATTTTCACTTGGTTAATCTTTTTATTATATAATATAAATATGTTATTGAATTATTCGACTTCCTTCTTTTTCCGTCTATATGCGAAAAGAAATATTTGGAAAAATAAATGACTTGACATACAAGAATTTAAGCGAAATTTATTTTAGTTGTAAAAATAATGAAGGTGTTCTTTCTTATGTGAAAGAAAAAGCGAAAGCCTTTATATAATGAGTATGTCCTTATATGTAAATGGGTCTGTGACGGCTCTTCTGGCCAAAACGATGGAGATACTGCTAGGCGTTTTTTCTCTGATCCTCTCCTCGCAACAAATATAACTGCAGTTAACTTTCATTTTATTAATAGGATCAAAACGATTTCCGAAGTCCTTAGCTGCAATGGTAAAGACATAATAAAACATTTTGGAGATAATCACATACCAATTAGAGCTCTTTCAGAAGAAGCCCAATAAAGACGCAACAAAGACTTTAGGTACTTTCGAGAGCACAACGCGCGAAAATTTTCAAGGGAATGCAAGTTTTCGCAGTAAGTGGAACAGCTCGAAAAACGTTTTAAGTCAGGAAGCACAGGAACTTTTCCTGTAGTTATATGAAATTTGCTTAATTTTTTCTTTTGAAAAAATTATCGAGTGTTCCCCACTCCACCATAACCCGCAATCGCACAGACGTCCCGCTCTCACCTTAACAGAATTAAACAATTGCTGTATTATTAATTTTACTAAGCTAATAAAATACAAACTTTTGATAGCCTAAACTAATAACTTTTTTAAGAATGGCAAATTTTTGTTAGATTTTTTTTTTTTTGCCGTAACTTTTCGGATACTTTTCGTTCCACCAACAATATGAAAGACTATAACTGAAAACTTCGGTATTTAAGCTTTTCAACAAAAAGAAATTATACAACTAAGTTAATCCGTTCAAAAGGCACAGATTTTTGGTCGACCCCATCTCTGTCTGAACCACTGTGCACCGTACAAATCTGTTGTAGGCGCGTCTTTCTAAAATACCATTAATATGACCTCAAGCTCGAATATAAATGAAAGGAAACAAGTTATGAATTAAAAAATTTTCCCTGTAAACATTAACAGAAAATGTGAGAGTGAAAACGATTTTAAGGACATGATTGTAAAAGGTTGGATTTTTCGATGGTTTTACTACTATCACTTGCCGCAATGCAAGAGATTGCCTCGAGATTGTAAGTATTTTAATTGCAGATTAGCGTTTTATTAACCTCGCATTTTAGTCTGGTCCACCATCACAAATCGTAATAAAAATTGGTTCTATCGATCCTTTTTAAGTCTTTGTAAGAGTCCAGAAATCTTCACATTAGCACAAAGAAATTTGGTATGGACCTTTTTTTGCATGCAGTTATTTAAAGTTTGTAAATTTCGGAACAGAATTTACCGTTGTGCCTCAAAACCAGCACAATTTAAGCTAATAATGCTGCTATGCCAAATGTTTGTGCCACACCTACCCAAAATTGGTAAAAAGAGCACGCATGACTCCATGAAAATCGTATAAATATTTCACAAGTTCAGTTGAATGCAATATATTATATTTGTTATATCCAAATACGTATTTAACACAAAAAATTAAAACAACCGGGACCATCTTTGTCAAAAAAAAAAAAAAATTAATAAAATGTATGGAAAACAAACTGAAATTCATCGCATATAATTGCACCAATCTTATACGTTTGTTACGAAGATTTTCGGGGAAATTAGCATATTATATTCAGCTGTATTTGCAACTCTTGCAAGAACAGTCATAGCTTTTGAAAAGCTCAACGTTTTTACTGCATTTATATTTTAAATAAATTAAGAAACAGTTTTTGGGTATAATGTTATATGCCAACTTTTAAAGCCGACTCTTACTCATTAGTAGCAAAACAGTTTAGTCGGCTGAATGCGTCCATTTTCCCTGTTACTTTTGGCACTTGGAAGCTTTTTTTGTGTTCTTTTCAATGAAATTTGAGCAGAGCCGTTCTTGTCGAAACTCGAATTGGTTGCATCTTTTTGCTCACCCAAAAAAGTTAACGTTTTAACAAAACGTAATAAAATCAAAATCCAATATTGTTGATGCTGGCACATTAACAACTATTTTAAGTGTGATTTCTTTCCTCATACTCAATTGTTAAACTTTTTCTCCCCATAACACTGTGTAATATTATAGGTCAAGAAATAAAGCTGCTTCCCCGCCAGAGTGTGACAATACGCACCAGACCATATGCACCTTTCTGCAGTTCCGTTCCACGAGCCATTTTTCAGAGACCCGGTGGACTGTTTTCCTTTTTGACGACAACTACGTCATCAATTTTCAGGTTCTCTTGCGAATCTTGGAATCTTGCGTCATTGGGGTCGAAACTCATGCAGATAATTTTCACTCCAAAGCTTCCAAAATCTTTGTGCAATTTTTTGTCGCATTTGCTTATGACTTAGAGGGTTTTGCGGATGTGCCATCGTCACGTGCTCGCCCAATGAGGACACTAACCCTTCAACAATCAGAGTCAAAAGATTCAGATCGCTTCGATCAGTTCTCTGGGCACCTAAAGAACGTGAAGTTAGGACTGCTCCAATTTCTGCCAAAAGAGTCTGAATCGCGTCCTCTGTCAAAAAATGGTTTCTCGTAACTCGACGTCGATGGTGTTTTTCAGATCTAATAGCTGCTTCCCATAGACCGCCTTGCTGCAAAGTCGATGTATTGATGAAATGCCTTTGCGTTTGGCGTTGTGAAAGTTTGTCGAAGAGGTCCGATGTTCGCCATAATCGTAGCATACGACGCAACTTTCGTTCTGCTCACTCAAAATTTGACTCACTCTCACTCAAAGGATGCTAGCAATGTTATGGCTTGAAGTTAAACGGGCAAAGGCCATTAGGAACGGTACAAATGTCAAATCAAACACAAATTCTAAATGCACCGCCTTCGATACGACGAAAGAAAAGATGCCTCTTACGGTAACATTTCTTCGTCGTCGATCCGTTTTACTTTGAATTGGGCCTTTCACAAATCATGCAATCCTTTGTTAGTGTCCGCGGTAGTGCACGCACGCCTGTGGTGCAGTACTTCTGCCGAAATGCACTGTTGAGCTGCTGTGGTCCGCAATGTGTCCTTCTTACGTGCATCATTCGCAACAAACCACTCCCTTTTGGTTATAAAGTTGGGTTGCACTGACTCCTGGATAAATCAGCATTTTGTTGCCGCCCGGTCATACGAAGGATACCATGCTCAATGAAAAGTTATACTATGCTAATTGGATCAGATAGCTGAGAAGTATAGTCTTGCTTAAGCCCACCAGACGTACTGATTTTATCACTACAGTACTGATTTTCGGCTCATTGTAGTGATTGAAAATCAGTACTGACTTCGTACTGATTCTTGAACTTTTTTCAAATCAAATATTCTACGACAAACACAGACTCAAAATATCTCACTCTTAGTATGGCTACGTAAAATCGTATTGTACACCGAATAAAATCTTTGTGTGGAACCAAGAGGAAGTTGAAATGGAAAGTAGATGGGTTGGAATTTTCAAGCACTTAGATGCTGCACAAGTGCCGTGGTGGGAATTTTCATTTCTCATTCAATTCTTTTTATGCTTGCCTGGAACCAGCGCACCAGTTGAACGCATCCTTTAATCCTTTAATGAAAAATGTGTGGAGACGTCCAATCTTATAATCGACACCTTAAAATCAATTTTATTGGTTAAATTTAATTCACACTAGAATTGCGTTGATTTCTTCGATTTTCTGAAAGAACGCTCACCGCTTTTAAAATAAATTGCGAACATTGAAAAATACAGTTTTAGAGCCAATATTACTAAGCAAATCCAAAAGTTTGGTAAGCAGACATATTTTTGATTTTTTTAAAAGATTTTAGATTTTGTTTTCACTTTGAAATTTCTTTGGACTTGAATAAAAATATTGTTTTTTTATATATATATATGAAAGTGTACTGATTTAGACTGATTTTTTACCCTGTACTTGGCAATTTGTACTGTTTTGGGGCAAACAAAAATATGTTGGTCTTAGTCTTGCTGTTTTGCCTCTTATTTTCGCTGTGGCAATCGTATTTCCTCATTATATTAATCATTCAGTTTATCACAAATTGCTGGAGAGTTACAGATGCACTTCGAAGCCAACATAGGACCACCATTGAATTGGACCAACAGGTACATAAAAGAATCTCTTTGGTGGTCTTGCCATCAAATTCGGATAAGACTATCTCACCAGGTCACCTAAAAAAGCTGCGATGTGCCATTTAAGACTTTGTATAGATTCCTTCTTCAGGGGTGCAACCTTGATTTTGACGATATCAATTCGACAAAATTTTTTTAATCTTAATAACTGCATATGGGCATTTCCAGAAAATGTAAACTTTTTGTCGCGTCCGTATATAGCTGATTGGCATTCGGGACTGCATAGAAACTTTGAAAAATATAAAAGTCCGCATAAGCTGCATGAAAGTATTGAGAAGCCAAAGTACTATTTACCGCATACTTGAATTCAGGACTTAAAATAGCTCATTTAAGTGTCGCGTCCGTCTGGAAATGCCCATATATGGTTGCGCCATTAGGTTTCGTAGATGCATAAGCAAATTCATAAAGTGTCAGAAATTTGTTCATATCCCAACCAGCGCGGGATTCTTAGACGCTAAAAATCAGTCTCCTCAGCGAATATGCCTTCCCATATGAGTCTTAAAGGCTCTGGAAAAACCGAATTCCATGAAACTTGAGTGTCCCAGACTTGTTGCAACAGATTTTTTCACGTATATAAAAATTGAAACACTAGTCCATCAGGATCATAAAGTATTGTTATGACACCCAGAACCGTCCATCGTGAAGACGGCAGTAGTGAAACCTTCAATATAAGCTCATCGGTTTTTGTATTACATTTTAAACACATAATTGAGGTCTCTATACTATAACTGGGATCTTTTTCTACCCACTAGGACTTAGGACGTTACTTGTGTAACAATAAAATAAGACCGATATTTGGTCAGCTCATTACCACCAGACGCCAAAAGTTCCCGCATTTCATGACACAGATGTAACAACTCCGACTCATCATCCGCTCCTACCAGACAATCGCCAATGTTAAAGTTATCTTATACTGCTCGAGCAACAAGAAGTCAAAAGAAGACATTATACTCAGCATACTGTTGCATCGTTCTCACAGGGCAAAATGGAGCTCAAGTCATTCCAAAAGTTACACAAGTCAAGCCAAATTCCGAAATGTTCACTGACTTGTTGCGTCAGAATAATCGCTGTAAATCCCAATATTCTTTCTTTTTGGAAAAAATTGCTTGGTATCTGCCAAGAGTGCATAAGTAACTACTCTAAAACTTCAGATAAGATCATCTTTATCCTTTGCTGCTCCTTTTTCAAGATGTTCATTCATAGACGTAAATTAATTCTTCTTAATTCAGCTGTAAACACAAGACCCGTTGCAGTGCAATTCCTCAATTAAAATCTATACGACACCAGTCGGGCCCAAGAGGGATTTTCAAAATATATCGCCTTAAACCTTGGTCATATCGATGCCTTTTTTAAAAAAATGTGTTTCACATCGTCGCTGTTCTTGTTGTTCTCAATCATTGACGTGGCCGCAATCCCATCTAATTCGATTTAAATTTCTCCAAATAAAAGCCATCCTAAATGGCTTTCTTGAGCTAGAACATCTTGTTGTGTGTGCTGGGGGGAGGACCTCTAGTAAAGCGTCAACAAAGGATTCCGTTTTATTCCAAATAAAATACTCTTTACTCCTTTGCAATAAATGTTCATTTTATTAAAGTCTTTTCAACTAACTTTTAAAGGTTCTACTCTAACTTACTTTACTGCCCTTATTCCCTAGCTAACACTGAGTCCACACTTTGTCGTCCTGGCTCGTAAGTAGGTGGGCCAAAGTTGAGATCTTGTTTACTTGTTCGTACTCGGAGTGCAATTCCTCCATTGTCGTGTCATTCTTGTGTGTGGTCTACATGCTGACTAGGCGGCTCGTGTTCTTTCGCCATTCGTCTGCCTGCTTTTCCTTTCGATCGTTGGCCTTGAGCGATCGATTGTCAGTTGGCATTGACTTCGACGGTCTGTTTGTTGTTGCGAGCCCATGTTGTTGTTGTTGCCTTTTCTGGTTACAGTATATTTTTATTGTTCATGCTTTCTTCGAGCGCCGACCGTTGTTGTTTTGGTGACGGCGTTCGACTTCACGCTCGCTCGTGCTGTTGTTGTACAAGGTGTTGGGTTTCGAGTTGAAGTATTGTCGCTGCATTGGTTTGTTCTACATAATTTTATTGCACTTCTTTTGGCTTAGTTCTGATAGTGTGACGTTGATGCTAGTGCTGGTAGCGTTACTTTAGAGTGTGACGTGACGCTTTTTGACTCACGACATCCCTCTCCTCCTCGGCAAATCACGAGCATCGTGACTGTTTATAAAATCGTTGCGGCTACCATGTTGAAATCTGATAATGCTCTGGTAAGTTGCTTGCTTGGGTGGGTGTGATGATTTCTTATCATCCCGATCTTCTTGATAGTTGTGCAGGTGCATGATGGAAATTTATGTCGCTGCTATTTGGTTAACTTTGCTGGGTTTTCTCTTGATTGATGCTGTTCCGGTGTGAGATCTCAGTGTTCTGATGAAATTTAGAATTGTACCTTAAAACTATTTGTTTTCAAACATTTCGATATTGGAAATACATACATGTTATGTTGATAAAAATTACTGGGTACCAAAAATTTTATGAATCAATTTTTTTTTTTCATATCGTGCTGTCTGTTATGAGTCAAACAGCAGAGCAGCTCATCTTGTAGCTTACGAAATACCGCTAGCGACGGCAGACGGCCAAAAATGCAAGCTGGCATTTTGGACCTTCATACAAGCGTGCCAAGTGCAACTTTACAACATAGGTGACCTTACGCAGAATCGCCGAATCGCGAATTATGCGAATATGAGAATCGAATGTTCGTGGGAACAAGACGACCAACAAACCCGGAAGCACACCTGCACAGATCAGCATGCGTCAGCAGGCCCATGACACCGTTCCCGAAGAACAAATCAGCGTCTGCAGAGCGCAGACTTAGGTTTAAATATATAGAATAATTAGTATATAAGCTTTTGTATTCTAAACTAAGAAGCAGTTGAAATCAGTTGCTAAATATAAGTTGCAGTTAACAGTTGTAGATAATCGTTTAATAAATAATAATAAATTATAAAACTAAAGAGCGTTTCCTTTAGAAAATTCGGTCCGATAGGCGAGTGAGGGATTTCGGAAAAATCCTCACAACATGTCTATTAGTTTTTTTATAATTTTTTTTTTTAAGATTTGGTTCTTATATACTTATTGTATTTTGTTTTCGAATTCTTAAGATTGATAATGCATCAGTATTCTTTAATTTGGATCCAAAATTGAATTAAATGAGAATACTTAAACATATATTTTTGATTTCTTAAAATTTTAATACATACTTTATTAAAAACTCTTTTTTTTTACTTTTATTTTTATACATTCGTGTCAAGTACAATCAATTGCTAGTTTAATATATTTAAACTGTTCGAAATTTTCAAATGGCTTGAAAAGTTTAAGAGTGACATTGATTTTACATATTTTTTTTGAAAAGTGACTTAAAAATTGCTTATTTTTTTTTTGTTTAAATACTTTCGTACTCAAATGTCGCAATGTATGCTCCTTTATTTTTCTTATTTTACTTTTAATTAGACTTGCTGACTTTCTTTTGACATATTTTGGAGTCGAAAAATTAAAGTAAATGGTTTATCTGTGAACTTCGAATTATTTCTTTTTTTATTTTTTATTATTCTATAGACTTTGTTTGGAGCATGATTTTCATATTACTACCGTACTACTACCCCTTCCCCCCTTTAATGAAGGTTGAGGTTTTGTGCTGATTTGCAAAAATATTGCAGTGTTGAGGACACAAACAAAAAGAATTGTCACGGCGTTATTGAAAATTTTAACTTCGATTCATAACCATGTGCAAGCATGTATTTTGCTTGCAAATGTTTTTTCTTTACCTTTTTATTTTTTTTGTTTTTTTTTTTCTACTGCACATGTGCCTGCGGTGCTTTGTGCGTGCACATGTGTCCTTGGGATCATTTTGTCACAAAAATATGTATGGGAAATAAATTTTTCCTTCGTCAATAAAAATCGGTTACGCGTTTACTTTTATATATTATATATAGCTACGCAGGGACCTCTCGAAAATTCCATACAAGACTTCTGGCAAATGGTATGGGAGCAAAATTGTAATACCATAGTTATGCTCACGAAGTCGAGAGAATGTGCTAGATACTGGGAAGCTGACGTAAATTCCACCAAAATATTTTCCCGATTTCGCGTTAAAACGCTCAATAAAAATGAAAACAAGAATTTTGTTTGTACGGAATTAGAACTATACGATCAAAAATCAGAAACTTCTAGAACAATTTACCATTGGCAATTTAGGTGTTGGGCCGATCAAGGCATACCAAATGCTAAATTATTATGGCAATTTATAAGATTAGTTAAGGAAAATCAAAAGAGGTTAACTACTAATATAACAAATCCGCCGCCGATGATAGTTCATTGCGCTGCAGGCATAGGTAGAACATGCGTTTTTGTAGCTTTAAATATCGCCTTAGATTTGAAAGAAAATAAAAAGAACATAAAGGTACGGGAAATAGTAAACAAAATACGTGCACAAAGGGCGCAAGCAATTCCAAACGCCACACAATACATATTTTGTTACCAGGCCCTTAAAGTACTACTTAAATGAAAATTTATAGAATAAATTCATTCTTTGCTTTTTCTTATTTTCGAAGCGATCCTATTTCAAACTGGCGCTACCAGAAATTAAGCTCCACCACGCGACAATACATATCTTAAAAAAATAAAAAATTAACAATTTTCTGTTCAAGACAAAAGTGCTCGCATATCAAAACAAGCGAAGACACAATAAAAGCAAAATAATTTTTTTTTTTAATTTTTGAATGGTAGAAGCTAGCCGCGAACTAAATCTTGATGAACAAACACAATTTTTTTATAGTGCACTTGACATTGCAATATTGGAAAAAATAAGAAAATAATAATTGAACTCAAACCAATAAAAGACAGTCAAAAGGAAATAGGTCAAGTTCGAAAGCAGTTATGCAAAAATTCAAAATTGTCAAGTTCAATTTGGACAGCCGAAATAAAGGCAGGGACACGAGAATAGTTGTAGCACAGGTAGGGAATAATTTCATGTTTTCTTTTTCTTTTCAGGAAGACCTATGAGGCTTAACGATGGATATCAGACGTAAAATTTCCCTTCTAAAATTTGGAAACTCAATTGAAAGTGTTGAAATTCTTAAATTCAATTTACATTCCAAACTAAGAAGAGGGGAAGAGTGTTTGGTAAGAAAAAAAAAAAAAGAGAAAAATAAATATAAAAAGAGAAAAATTGCGATATAAAAAAAAAAAAATAATAATAATAATAATAAAAAAAAAAAAAAATCAAGTATCTAAATTAACAAAATTTGACATTACACTTCACATAAAAAAAGGAGTAATTTCCCACTAGTTGCACTTCAAAGTTTGAAGAAAAGAAAAGCGAATTATTCAAAAAATTATAAATATAAAATATATAAAATCATTCAAAATTATTTAAAAAAAAAAAATATATATATATATATATATATATACATATTTGAATGGAAAAATATTCTGAGGAAAAAACATACAAAATTTAAAATTCAAAATGTTCGAAATCATGAAATTTAAATAGATCATACTAATAATAAAAATTTAAATTGCAATAAAAGACTAAAATTTCGATAACATATATGTATATAGCTGTAAGAAAAATCGAAAAATTAGTAGCTTAAAACTGAATTATATAATTAAGAATATTATACAATTATTATATTATAAAATTAAAATATAGATTATAATCTGTAAGTCAAATTTTTGTAAATTACAGGTGGGAGACAGTTGAAACAAAGAAAATATTTATTGAAAAAAAAAAGAAAGAAAAATTATAAATAAATTGAACATGAGAAACCCATAATTAAAAAAAAAAAAAAAGAACAAGGATGAAAAAAAAAAAATATAAAAAAAAAAAAAAAATTAAATAGTGATAAAAACACACTCCAACTGTCTCAATCGAATCTACAGCAGAATGACGCAGGAGAGGACATCGATGGGATGCTGACCATGCTGACCACAAGCTTCGTAATTAACCAATATGGCGTAAGGTCATCACCTACCAGAACCAGAAACAAGAAAACTCAAAACATTAGTCGGAAGTTCGAGCAGTTCCAGAGTTGCACCAACAAAAAATATGAAAGTTAAACCACTTAAAATTTTGGGACCAAATAAATAGTTTTCCTGTCGGATCCCAACAAGCAGCCAATCTTCCTATAACAGATGACTCAAAACACTAAGATGGCTTTTGCGGCAATCCTTACAATAGCAATGACAAACTTAACTTCCACCGTTAATTTGAATGCCAAAACGTGGCATCGTCTTCAAAAGGGGGAGGGATGTTATGAGTCAAACAGCAGAGCAGCTCATCTTGTAGCTTACGAAATACCGCTAGCGACGGCAGACGGCCAAAAATGCAAGCTGGCATTTTGGACCTTCATACAAGCGTGCCAAGTGCAACTTTACAACATAGGTGACCTTACGCAGAATCGCCGAATCGCGAATTATGCGAATATGAGAATCGAATGTTCGTGGGAACAAGACGACCAACAAACCCGGAAGCACACCTGCACAGATCAGCATGCGTCAGCAGGCCCATGACACCGTTCCCGAAGAACAAATCAGCGTCTGCAGAGCGCAGACTTAGGTTTAAATATATAGAATAATTAGTATATAAGCTTTTGTATTCTAAACTAAGAAGCAGTTGAAATCAGTTGCTAAATATAAGTTGCAGTTAACAGTTGTAGATAATCGTTTAATAAATAATAATAAATTATAAAACTAAAGAGCGTTTCCTTTAGAAAATTCGGTCCGATAGGCGAGTGAGGGATTTCGGAAAAATCCTCACAACATGTCTATTAGTTTTTTTATAATTTTTTTTTTTAAGATTTGGTTCTTATATATTTATTGTATTTTGTTTTCGAATTCTTAAGATTGATAATGCATCAGTATTCTTTACTTTGGATCCAAAATTGAATTTAATGAGAATACTTAAACATATATTTTTGATTTCTTAAAATTTTAATACATACTTTATTAAAAACTCTTTTTTTTTACTTTTATTTTTATACATTCGTGTCAAGTACAATCAATTGCTAGTTTAATATATTTAAACTGTTCGAAATTTTCAAATGGCTTGAAAAGTTTAAGAGTGACATTGATTTTACATATTTTTTTTGAAAAGTGACTTAAAAATTGCTTATTTTTTTTTTGTTTAAATACTTTCGTACTCAAATGTCGCAATGTATGCTCCTTTATTTTTCTTATTTTACTTTTAATTAGACTTGCTGACTTTCTTTTGACATATTTTGGAGTCGAAAAATTAAAGTAAATGGTTTATCTGTGAACTTCGAATTATTTCTTTTTTTATTTTTTATTATTCTATAGACTTTGTTTGGAGCATGATTTTCATATTACTACCGTACTACTACCCCTTCCCCCTTTAATGAAGGTTGAGGTTTTGTGCTGATTTGCAAAAATATTGCAGTGTTGAGGACACAAACAAAAAGAATTGTCACGGCGTTATTGAAAATTTTAACTTCGATTCATAACCATGTGCAAGCATGTATTTTGCTTGCAAATGTTTTTTCTTTACCTTTTTATTTTTTTTGTTTTTTTTTTCTACTGCACATGTGCCTGCGGTGCTTTGTGCGTGCACATGTGTCCTTGGGATCATTTTGTCACAAAAATATGTATGGGAAATAAATTTTTCCTTCGTCAATAAAAATCGGTTACGCGTTTACTTTTATATATAATATATATATATATATATATATATTATATATACAGGGTGTTCCGTACTAACGTGCTTTTCTTTATAGGGTGGTAGAGGGGGTCATTGTGAACAAAAAATCGTATGAGAGGGGGGGGTCTAAAATGTAACCCTGAGGAGTTATAGGGCCTTAAAGTTTTTAGGCAGTGAGTCGAGAAAAATAATTCTCCCACGATAATGGTTTATCGTAGGGAAAAAACTGAAATGCAGTTTGAAAGCTAATTGTATGGGCTTTTAAGAAAAATTAAGTTGCTGGTCAAAATTTGAGCCATTGAGGGAAAAATAAACGGTCAAAGTCAAAAATTCTGAAAAATTTTTCATTTTTTCGACTTTGAGAGCCATTTTGTATGAAAAAGGTCGTATTAACACATACTTTTCTAATTTTTTTCCAAATCTACGTTAAATTTCCTTTAAAACGTTGGTACATTTGTCATACCTTGTTAGCGGTTTAACCCCAGGAAAAATAGGTTTCAAAAACAAAAACAAACTTGAACTTTTTTTATTCAATTTAATTTTATTTGTAACTGTTAACGTTCGCATAAATTTAAAACAAAATTTGTTTTATTCTTACAGGACGTTTTCAAATTGGTGGCCGGACCTATGTACGCAACAGTTCGCTCTTTTTAGAATTTCATGACATAGATTTGTATTTGGTAATTCTTCTCTTACAATATTGAAAGCTTCCATGATACGGCCTATTAAATGTGGTCTTGACCGAACGGGAGCTGAATATACGATTTCCTTCAGTCGACCCCACAAAAAGAAATCTAAAGGTGTAAGGTCTGGTGATCGTGGTGGCCATTTCACCGGACCATTCCTTCCAATCCATCTATTTCGATAGTTTTCGTCTAAGAAGTCCCTTACAATTGCACCAAAATGTGCTGGAGCACCATCATGCTGGTAAATTATTTGGTTCCTCACCATCAACGGCACATCTTCTAGAAGTTCCGGTAGATTTGCTTCTAAAAACTCAACGTACAGCCGCGAATTCAGATTTGAGTCAAATACATGGGGACCAATTAAATTTGAACCAATTATACCAGCCCAAACATTGACAGAAAATTTTTACAAATAAAATTAAATTGAATAAAAAAAGTTCAAGTTTGTTTTTGTTTTTGAAACCTATTTTTCCTGAGGTTAAACCGCTAACAAGGTATGACAAATGTACCAACGTTTTAAAGGAAATTTAACGTAGATTTGGAAAAAAATTAGAAAAGTATGTGTTAATACGACCTTTTTCATACCAAAATGGCTCTCAAAGTCGAAAAAATGAAAATTTTTTCAGAATTTTTGACTTTGACCGTTTATTTTTCCCTCAATGGCTCAAATTTTGACCAGCAACTTAATTTTTCTTAAAAGCCCATACAATTAGCTTTCAAACTGCATTTCAGTTTTTTCCCTACGATAAACCATTATCGTGGGAGAATTATTTTTCTCGACTCACTGCCTAAAAACTTTAAGGCCCTATAACTCCTCAGGGTTACATTTTAGACCCCCCCTCTCATACGATTTTTTGTTCACAATGACCCCCTCTACCAACCCTATAAAGAAAAGCACGTTAGTACGGAACACCCTGTATATATATATATATATATATATATATATAGTCGTGTCTTCGTTGATTTCTTTTAAGTACAAAATTGACTTTTCCATAGTAAGTATTTTGTCTTCAATATTTTAGTCAATTAGTTTTGTTTTTTCTCATACCTTTAATTTCGTTTTAGGATGACGTTCAACACCTTTTACACTGTGGATGATTACCATTTCCGTCGGGAGAAATGCGTGGTGCAGCCTCCACCTTTGAGGGGAATGGATCTGTTCCTGCATTTACTCAATCCGATGTGGATTTTTATGGTGCCTGAATTGGACGCAAAGTACGACTTTGGTCGGCTTCCTCGGCGACCGCCTTCCTTTATGCCCTTTAAGGGGTCCGTACCCGACCTTTCCCGCATTGTTCAATTTCAGTTTAGCCTCGACCCATGAGATTAAAGTAAAACTCTCTAAATAAAACCTTAAAAAAAAACAAAAATAAAACAATAAAAGAAAATGGATTAATAAAAAATATCATATGAATTTGAAATGAAGTTGACGTTAGGCCCTTCACGCCGCACCCCTGTCTGATGCGGGAATATGTTTTTTTGCTGTTTTCCTTATGTGCGCTGCTTGTAGATTTTTTTTTCGTGGGGCATTAGTGAGTGGTATCGTGTTTCGCTACTTGGTGATGTGAGTGCTGAAATGAATTTCTGTTTTGTTTACCTTTTCTAAGTGTCTGTTGCGTTCGTCGCTTTTTCTCTAAATTGCTTATTAAGTGTTTTAATACTTGGTCCTCTTTGTGGTGGACTTTCCGGGAGTTCTAGGCTGGTTTTGATATTTACGCTTTTATTTTGGAAACAGACACACAGAAATATGACTCCTACCATTGCTGCTATCACGAGCGTGGTACTTGTGTCATATGATATATTCCTGTGTAATGTTAGTTCTTTAATGAGTTTTCTGTTTTGAAAACTTTTTATTTGAATTTCTTCGAAGTTGATTGTGTCGTTGAATTTGATATTGTTTTGTTCGTCTTCTGGGTAGAAATATTTTTCGTTCATTATGACTTGAGTATTCGTAAAATTTTGACCTTGATTGACTTTGGTGCAATTAGATAAGGTGATAAGTACGTTCTTGTTAAGTGTAATATTCCGCTTGTCGCAATCGTGTGAGATCTGCGTTTGCCTCACGTTTTTTATCAGTAGTTTTGATTTGTCTATGTATTGTATGGAGATTTTGTCGTTACACTGGAGTCTACTTGTGTTAGGAAAAACGCAGTTTTTACTCTTCTTCAATACCTTCCGTACCGCATTTTCCGTGAAACTATAAGCTGTGTAATCTATTGTTGTGATATGTTCGTCCCTTTCTACTTTTTCCTTGTGATTTATGTTTGGAAGGGGGGGGTTAACCATTTTACTTCTATTTTCCGGAAATTTCTTGTGATTTTTACTGCGATTATTAGTGCTTTGTTTACGTATGACAGCACTCCCACTCTGATTAGTTTTACTTTGTAGTAGTCCATTTTGAATCTTTCTATCTCCTCAGTCGTTAACCCTTTTATGGCGTTATGAATACTCTGGTCTGCCAGTGTCAGGTGCTCTAGGATTTCTTTTCGGTCGTCGTCGTGCATGACGCCAAATAGTTAGTTGGCGGCCGTACCTACCGCGTTCAGAAGTCCTCTTCGAGATCGATCATTCTCTCTTGGTATTATGGAGCTTAGTTTTGATCTGATGGTTCTAATTTCTGCCAGCAGCAGTTACCTGTTTCTTATTTTCACCGTGTTGACATACTCGTTGGTTGTGTTGATTACCTTCAGGATTTCTGCTGGGTGTATTACAAATAGCACGGTATAGAAATCCTCTATAATTTCTGTTTCTTTGATGTGGATTTGGACATATCCTCCTTGTTCGTCCACTGGTGTTATTTGAAGTCGTACGTAAGTGACTGTTGTTATTAACCCCAAGATGATTATTTTTTCCTGAAAAGAAAAAGAAAACGAAATTCGCACAAACGTCTACGCCCTTTGTCGGTTCCACAAAGGCTCCTCCACTATTTCCCTTCTGGTCTCCACTTATTTCCGCTGGACAAATAAAACAATCGTCTTGAAATTCTCTCTTTTAATAAAAAACAATTTTTTTTTGTTTGTTTATCAATTTGCCTGTTGTTGCATATATGTTCTTTTCCTTTGTTTCAAATTTGCTGCATATAATATGGATTTTTACAACATGTATGTTTTCTGACTACACTACTACGAGCATATAATGTCTCAACAAATTTGTTTACTTGTCTATTCTTATATGCGTACAAATTAGGAAATATCTGTCAGCTCTGAACTTCTTATTTGATAAAAATTTAAAAAAAAGGAACTTTATCGCTTAAGGAGAAAGTGTGAAAAAATTAATGGACATAAGAAAACACTTGCTGTTGTCCTATCATCACTTGTTTTTGAAAGCAGTGACGATAGTGACGAAAACGTGTACCAAACCTCACGAAAACGTCGGCGGGTTTTGGTCAAAGACTGGATTTTGCGCCGGGAACAGGAAGGACTTTGCGCCAAACTTTAATGTGAACTGCGAGAAGGGGAGCTGGCGTTGTACAACAATTTTGTTCCTATGAATGTGGAAGAATTTGAAAATATCCTTTTTTTGGTATCACCGCTTATTGCTAAAATGAATACGCATCTACGCAAAAGTATTCCACCTTTAGATAGGTTGCTTGTGACACTGCGGTATTTGGCAACTGGCGACAGTTTTCGTTCACTCCAATACCTATTTCGAATTCCGGCGTGTACCATTGCAACCATCGTTCCAGAGGTGGTAGGAGCCTTGTATAAAGTGCTCGTTGGTGATTATCTTCAGGTTTGTATTCTAATAAATAAAAACATCTATTCGTTCGTGGCATTGATCAGTTGTATTTAATGTTAAAATTTAGGCACCCAAAACCCCAGAGGCCTGGGAAGAAATCGCACGGAATTTTAATGATCTATGGTAGTTTCCTAACTGCATAGGTGCTGTGGATGGCAAACACGTAATGTAAAGTTCGCGCCGCCACATTCTGGCAGCGTGTTTTATAATTACAAGGGAACACACAGAATTGTGTTAATGGGAGTCGCGGATGCTAGATATAAGCTACTATATGTCGATGTTGGTAGAAATGGAGAATTCTCTGATGGGGGCGTCTTCAATCGGTGCACTTTTGCACAGGCAATGGACGCCAACTAGTTGGGGCTGCCACCACCGAAAGCATTGCCTGAAAGGATGTTGCCGATGCCATTCACCCTAGTAGCCGATGATGCCTTTGCCCTACGTCCAAATGTTATGAAGCCTTACGGTCAGCGAAGCCTTACAATGGTGAAAAGAGTGTTTAATTACCGGCTTAGCCGAGCAAGGCGCGTAATCGAAAATGTGTTTGGAATAATGGCGGCACGTTTTCGTGTGCTTCTAAAACCAGTCAATGTTATCTGTTTTTGATGCTCTGATATTTCCTTCCAATCTCTCATAACTGCCCCCAATAATTCTCTGGATAAACTGATTTGCTCCCCGACCAACATTTTTTCGTCTGAGTTGTAAACAGCCCGCAATCAATCATATTATTCTGCTGCGAACAGTTAGGATATACCCACGTTCTTTCCTGAGAAAAGCTCATTTCCTTTGCTATTTCTCTAACTCTTCCGAAAAAGAATTCAATATTTGCAAAGATTTCTACCATGCTATGTGGCTTGAGGGAATCCAATAGATATGTGTGATCTGTTATTGGTACTACTAACTTCCAATGGTTACTCTCGCATATTGGGAGAATGAATGTTTTAACTGTGATCATATCAATGCCTTTTGTCAACGGCTTTATTCGGAATTCGGCTATTGCCTTGTTGGGTGCTTCCCTTGCCGCTTTCATCCTTTGATAGGCAAAGGAACTGAATACGTGCACTTCTTTCTGAATGGAATGATGCAAACCCATCAGCCAGTTAATAAAAACATCGATATGCGCACTATTTAACCATCGGTTATCAATTACCCTGTTGTAATCATCCTGTGTTATAACAGTCGATCTTTTTCTCATTTTGTAAGTAATTTTTTGTTTCTTGGCCATGTCGGTGGTAATTCTATTCTAATTTTTTTTTTTATTTTTTTTTTTTTATTGTTTATTTTTATACTTACTCTTTAGTCTTACTCTTGTTGATTTGTTTCCCCTTTTTGTTTTCTTAGTGGTCCGTGGCTCGTTAAGGTTAACTAAAAAGACACAAAAATAATCACGTTAATATGCCCTGAGTCCCTATTTCTTATTATTCGTATTTTCCACACGATCTACCTGGTCTAATCATTAGTTAGAAAATTGCATTGTCAAAAGCTTTTACTTATTTATGAGTTGACTTACCATTTCGCAAAGCTGGATACCCGATACCTTCTTGCTTTTGCTGTCCAGAAAAAGAAAAAAAAAATATAGAAAACGGAAAAGCAAACAAAAATAAATAAGCGAAATATAACACTCTTTTTGGGTAGCGGGGTTTGGCAACTCTGTCTGCATTTCCGCGGTATGTTTTTGTCACGAAAGGTTATTCAATTTATTTTTAACTTCTGACTTTTGGTACACTTTAAACTTCTGAATTTTTCTCTCTCTCTTCGTATCGTCAGCAAATGGTTCTAACACTCTCCTTTCTTTGGAGGTTAGCCCCCAATTCCTGTTTTATTTCCACTTTTACTGATTTTCTTTTAATAATTACATAAAGGGCTACTACACAAATTATAATCACTATAAGCAGTGCACCACTAATACCATACGACATGTTTTGGTGGAACCTTAGCTCTTTTATGTAGGGCCTATTCTTGAAACTATTTACTACTATGTCCTCGAATATTATGGGTTTGTTTGAAATTGATTTGCCCATTTTGTCTTCCGGATAAAAATATCTGTCTTCCATTATTGAATTTACATTGAAGAACTCTTCTTTTTCAATCTTTATACTGCAGTTTGTAAAAGTTATAAGGGCGTTATTTTCTATCGTCAAATTTTGTTGGTCGCAAGTTTGTTCCAACTTTATTTTCTTAGCGTTTTTTATCAAAATTGTACCTTCATCAACATATTGAACAAATGTTTTATTATTAAAAATTAAATTACAGCTATTCTGAATCGTGCAATGGCGACTTTTTTCTAACTCTTTTAAAATTGCGTTATGTTGATATGTAAAAATTGTACCGTTGACTGAGGTTATTAATTCGTCGTCAGCCATTATTTCGAAATATTCATTATTTGGTATTGATGTTATTAAATTTACTTCTATTTTCACTAACTTTTTGGGGACTATAATTACTATTTTAATCGCGCCCTGGGCATGTGATAATATTCCTACCCGTATAAATTTTAGTTAAAAAAAATCAATTCCGAAATTTTCTATTTCTTCTGAGGTTAAAATGTTAGGGTGTATTAAACCATGTTTTGCAGCTGCAATACTGTCCTGTATTAGGTTAATCTTTGCTTCAATGCTTTTCAGATTAAACATTTGGTCATTGAACAATATGCGCTTTACTATGTCCATATTACTCTTATCCAATTTATTTATAGAATATCTATCTTTGTCAATAGCGTTTCTTATAATGCCCAAAGTCTCGTTAAAGTAAGTATTCATACTTATTTGTTCATTGAGGCCCCCTATGGCGCTGTGACTATTTTCTGTCACTATCTTAAGGTGCTCTTCGATTTCCTGTCAATCCTGGTTGTCCATAATTCCGAACAACCATTTTGTTGCGGTCCCCACTGCATCAGTTAGTCCCCTTTTAAAACGCCTCTGTTCAGACGGGGTTATGGATTGTAGTTTTTTTCTTATATTTTCGATTTCATGGATTAACAAATTTTTATTGTATATTTCTATCTGATTCATAAAAATTTCTATTGACTCTACCATGTCCGCTATTTCTTTTGGATGTTTTATATGTAAGATTGTGTCTGAATCCGCTACAATTTCTGTGTCTTGTATACGAACTTCTACAAAACCCTTTTGTTCGGTAATTGGTGTAGTTATCAAGCTACTCCGGGCGGTTGACATCATCGAAATCAAAAATGCAACAATCTGAAAATCAAAACAGAATAAAAAAATCTTCAGTAACCGGAAAATTGCAATGCAAACGACCCCTTTGCATTTATCTCTTCAGTTTTGGGGTACCACTTTAAAAACGGTTGCCACCTTGAACGATTATTATGGTAATCCTCATCTTTCCCCCGGTCTACGGACACGCTGCGTCTTGCAGCGGTGTCATCCGCAGTGTCGAAACCGGCAAGCATGCTTTTCCAGACGGCGCATGTGTAGGGACTACCATCTGTTCAACAACCCTGACTTTGATGACTATTTGACGCATTTACATGGACCCTACCATAACTTTTCCGGCATGCGGGAATTTCTTCACCCAATCTTGGCTAGTTCCATAGAAGTTCCCCAACGTCGTGAATATGAGCGCCGTTGGGGCTTAATTTGCGATCAGGACCATCCCAATTGGACGAATGAATTAAATAAATACCAGCGTTATTACGATTCGAATCAGAGTTTTCGTTCGAATGCCGAACGGCTCGCATGGGATTTTCTATTTTGACGTTATAGTCTGAACCTATTATCGGGACTACTGCGTGGTCATCTATATGACCCCTTAGAGCACAAAAGTCATCATCGTTTTCGTCCGACTGACACCGAGGTTATACGTTGGACAGGATCATTAGATGATGTGAGTGGCTTGAACAATGGTCTCTGGGAGTGAACTTGCGAAGTTTTTTAATTTTGGTTTTTTTTTTTATATCTGCACATTCGCATTCTGGTGGAGGTAACTTTAAATAAACAAAATTTAAAAATTTTTTTAATTTCTTTTGCTTATTCTTCGTGTTCGTTTGATACATTTTGGTAAGTTGTGAATGCGTTTTAAAGTGTCACAGAGGCTATGCCTCGACCAATTCGTCTTTTTTGTATATTTTTTTTTTGTGCTTTTGAAGTGTAGTTAAATCGAATTCTGGGGTTTTCTAAAATATTCATAAGATTTAAAATAGTTTTTCGAGATATCTGGTTCTTTAAAAGTTTCGATAGGGCATTCTTATTTATGCATCGCCTTCAGCGATGTTAAAAGGAAATTCCTAGGCATAGTTATGTTTTTTTTTTTAAAAAAAAACAGTAAGACCTCACCCAACGTGATATAAATCTTTGTTTCTCAACGAATTCTGTATGGTACTTTTTAAAATTGTTAGTGAATATTTTGTTTAGCGGATTCGTTCTTAAATTGACATTTCACTATTGCGTTTTTACGACGGAAATCTGGGTCTAAATCCGATTACAATTTGCATACTGCATTAATGTTCTGTACAAGAATATGTATTGATTCGGGCTACTAACAGAATATGCTCTTTGTGTTTGAATTTTTTTAACAATTTCCGGAAATCTTATTTCCATTCCAAATGTCCAACGAATAAGTGCTATATCTAACGCTATATATGTACCTGTGTGGCCGATGCCGGCGCTGCAATGTACTACAGTTTTTGATTTTTTCAGCTTGCTTTGTTGCTGAATTTCGTCCCAAAATCTTAGCAGTGCACTAGGTTTGGGCGTGCCATTGTCGGGCCACGTTAAAAATTGCCAATGCAAGATATTGCGCGAAATCCCCTTGTTCAAATTTTTTATTTCTAGTTTACTTATTACAAGGTCGTTTTCTGAAATTTTCTAAGCTGTTTTTATCTCAAATTGATTGCATTTAAAAATTTCTCCCTCGTTTTTTCCCCAATACTGGTAACGTTTTTCCACCCCTCCTTTTTTTAATTCTTGTAAACATTATTATGTTGAAACAATTCTGTTCCCATACCATACGCCAAAAATAATTTGTTGTGTTTCTTAATGGTCCCTGTGTTGCTATGTATTCTTTTGCATTTTTAACCGCGCTCACGTTTTACTCTGCTGTGATCGAGGCACGTTAGCGTGTCTGTTTTTCTCTTTATTTTTTAAAAACTTGTTTATTTCCCCACTAGGTGATCGTTTTACAACCAAACGATATTCTTTCTTTAAGCCTTTCTCGCCCAATTCTTTAACTGATTCTTCGATTTTCTGTGTCGAAATTTTTATGTCTTTTTTTATTCCACATACTTGTTATTGCTTCTCATGACATTTTTTTTATTAAATTTTTGTGAATAGTCTTTTCTTTACCCTTAATTCTTAAGCGTACGTTTGTTGACTTCGAATTTGAAATAACTTCATATGGTCCATCCCAAATGGGAGAAAATTTGTTTTTTCTATTTTGGTTTTTTAACCAAACCTTGTCTCCTACCATAAAGTCTCGTGTTTTTGAATTCTTGTCATAATATTTTTTAACTTTTTCTTTAGCGGATTTCTGATTTTCTCTTGCTAGCTCATAAGTTCGTTGAATTTGGTACTTTAAAATTTTACTGTAGTCATTTGCATTGTACATCGGAGCAGGTTTCTGTCTTAGTTTGACGGGAATCTCGAAATCAAAACCGAATAATATTCTACATGGTGTTTGCTTCGTGGATGAATGAACTGTATTGTTATGCACGTGCATCGCATGATGCAGCCATTCATCCCAGTTAGTTCCGTCTTCGTTAACAAAATTTCGAAGGTATTCTGCCAATGGGCGATGACTTCTTTCTAATGAGCCATTCGCTTGGGGGTGGTATGGAGAAGTTTGTGACTTCTTTACGCCTAAAGTTTTGCAAACTTCTTTTAAAAGGATGGATGTAAAATTAGTACTATTGTCGGTTAACAATACTTTAGGGATGTCGAATTTGGCAATTATTTCGTTGAAAAATGCTCGCGCATGACATACTTAGAAAAGTCGTCTAAAAAGGTTAGCATGTATTTATTTTCTATTGACGAGATCGGGAGTGGACGAACTATGTCCATGTAAACCTTGTCGAATGGTCGATGGGATATGTCCGTGATAGTCAAAGGCATTTTGTCTATTTTTGAGCTTTTATTTTTTTGGCAGAATTTACATGTATCTATATATGCTTTAATTTGGCGTTGCATGCCCTCCCATTTGTATTGACTCCGTATTCTTAAATACGTGATAAAGAAACCTTTATGACCTGCAATTGGGGTTACATGAAAAATCTTTATAACTTTTTGAATTTCGCCCTGATCTGAGAGAAAAACAGCTGTGTCTTCTCCTTTCAAGTTTTGAACTTTTTCATTTTGTGTGCTTACTTCTGCTTCCTCTAAAGTTGTTGTTTGTGATCTAGTCACAACATTTATTTTATTTTTTAAGGGCGTTATTCTGCTTAAGGCGTCTGCATTTAAATTGTTCTTCCCTGGCTTATAACAAATGTCAAAATCATATTCTAAAAGTTTCAGTCGAAAACGTCCTAATCTTGTATCCTGGTCCTTCAAATTAACTATTCCTTTTAATGGTTTGTGGTCTGTGAAGATTTTGAAATGTTTTCCTAAAAGATATGTCCTTAAATTCTTGACTGCCCAAACTATTGCTAAAAAAATTTTTTCTATTGTTGAGTAACGTCTTTCGGTGGCACTAAGCGCTCTACTAGCGTAATATATTGGGAGGTCTTGTCCTGGCTCACCTTGAGATAAGACGTCTCCTAGAGCTTCATTACAAGCATCTATGGTTAAAATGAATAGTTTCTCAAAATCTAGATATTGCAGGATGGGAGGACTTGTGACGGCGTTTTTTAATTGTTCCATTGCTTTTTGGCAATCTATAGTCCATTCAAATTTTACTTCTTTTCTCAATATATTTGTCAAGGGCAGTGAGATTTTTGCAGCATCTGGAATGAACTTTCTATAATAGTTGATTAAACCCAGAAATGCCTGTAACTGTTTAATATATTGTGGTGCCTCTATATCTTTCACACATTTTACCTTTTCCGGATCTGGCAAGACTCCTATTTCAGAATATTTGTGGCCTAAATATACCACTTCTTTTTGTTAGAAATTGCATTTTTCTGTTTGCCATTTTAGATTGTTTTTTCTCAATACTTCGAGTACTCTTCTTAACCGCATCTCGTGTTCATTTAAATTTCTGGCATAGATGACGATGTCATCGAGATATACAAAATAGTCAATTCCTTGTAATTCCCGTGAAGATACTGTTCAGGTGCCCCTGTGAGCCCGAACGGCATCCTTGAAACTTCGAAATGTCCTAAACCTGTGCTAAATGCTGTTTTTTCCTTATCACTGTCGTCCAATAGCACTTGGTGGTAGCCACTAGCCAAGTCTAGTGTTGAAAAATAACGGCTGTAACTTAGTTGGTCGAGGATCTCGTCAATCCGTGGGATTGGAAAAACTTGTTTGATCGTGGTATCATTTATTTTCTAAAGTCTACTACCAGTCTCCATTTTTTTTCACCATATTTTCCTGATTTTTCAGGGACTAAGAGTATTGGAGAATTCCATGGAGATTTGCTGTGTGAGATGATGCCCTCCTCAAGCATTTTATTCACTTGGGAGTTTATTTCTTTCTTTTGGTGTTCCGGCAGTCTGTACTGCCTAGAATTAATGGGTGGGTGGTCTACTGCTGTTGGTATTTGGTGCTTCAGGACTGTAGTGTATGAAAGTTTATCTCCTTGTAAATAGAAAACATCTGAGTAATACTTAAATATGCTTTGTATTGAATTCAACTTATCTTTATTAAGACTACTGTCTAAAGTAACCGTTTTTACTAAAAGGTCATAGCGAATATCTTCATTCATGCATTTATTCATTTGATTTACATTTGGGATGTGTAATTCTTCGAAATATTCTTCTCGATTAAATTCTAATTCAATATCGGTGCTTAATCTGATGGCACTACTATTCGTAGTTAAGATTGGTACATAACCTTTTCCATTAATGATTCTCGTAAGCGCGCTTCCTACGAAAACATTTGGTTTTATCTCTTTTTTATTCAATATAACATTTCCTTCGAGTCCTTTTGCGCATATTGCTATTATTCTCGCTTCCCTTGCTTTGACTGTGACTGCCTCAGCAACACAAAACCTTTCACTAGGATTAGAAGCTAACAGGGCTAGTGACGTAATTCGTCTTCCAAGAAAAAAATGATTTCCTTATTGATACCATCTTTTATTGATCGATTCCAAAGCTCATCTTTACCTAAAAGTCCATCTGCAGGAATTCTGCTTCCTTCGGGCAACACCTGAAGTTTGAATTTTAATTCCGGATAATCAGAATGGGAAATTTCAGTAGTCCCTGCACTATTTATGTGACCCCCGAATGCTCCTACGAGCCGGCTTGTTTCTGAAACATTTAAATTTGTCATGTCTTTTAGTGCTTCTATTTTAATATAACTTGTATCAGAGCCAGTGTCCACTAATAAAGTGACTTTGTTGGTTTTAGTTTGTCCGCATGGGAACACTATAAACGCGTCCTCCGACACTACCTGTACGTTCTCCTTCTTTTTAAGCTTTTGAAAATGTGTGACCAACTTTGTGGCAATATCCTGTCCATATCCTTTCTTTTCCTCTTTCTCACTAGAATCTTCTACTTGTAATGACATTTCTTTTCTACCGCTTAAGTAAATGACGTTATTATCCCTTTCTCTTTCGTCTAATTCATCAAAAAAAATTTTGTCTAGTTCTAGGTCCTTTAAATTCATTGTATCCTTAAATTTTTTTGTTTCTTCTTCTTTGTCTCTTTTTACATGCGCCCTTATTGTAACTAAATTATTCCTTTCATTTTCGAACGTATTTAGGGCTTTCCGGTCTATAGGCCTTGACCGGGCCGCTGAGAGTTTCCCTTCCTATTATCTGGTTGCTGTACGTTACAATATCTCGCCATATGCCCATATTTCGAGCACTTATAGCATTGCCTATTTGTAGGCGCGCGATTGTTTTCTCTGCCAGGCTCGCTAGTTGTTTGATTGACATTTTGCGTACTGAAATTCTGATTTCCTATTTTATTGAAATTTGTAGTGTTCAAATTTTGAGATCTGAATGGATTAAAATGCTGTGTCGGGTTTGAGTTTGGCTGCTCTATATTTTGCTCTGGGTTATTGAATTGTTGTCTAATATTCTGCTGATTTGGTTGCCCATTGGTGTTTTCCTGCCTTGATCTACAAAATCGTTAACTTTCGTGACCTTTTGTTTTACATATATTGCAAAATAGATTCCTAAGCCTGCCAAAACAATTGTTATCTATATGGCCTTTTCTTCCACAATAAGTGCAAGTTTGTGCATCCGTACGCGTGGTCTTGGTATCTGTTAAATTGCATTTTCTGCTATATTGGTGCCCATATTCGGCACAAACCTCGCAGTAAGGGGTATTCCTTCTCTGCTGGCACATGTCCCAAGTATGACCTACTGTGTTGCAAAAATAACAAGTAATTGGGTGCGGGGCTGCGGGGAGGCATTGACTCACAAAATGGTTGGAACTAGATTTCATATTAGTTTCAATGTGAAGGTCTGCAGACTGTTCTGCTAATTTGATTAAATCAGAAATCGGCTTATCCTTATATGCTATTTACACCTTAAGACATTTCGATAGCAAAACACACTTTTTGTGGACTAGGGACGCGCGGAGATGTGTTATGGTAGCGTTTTTCTCTCTGCCCCGGCCTCCCTTGCCTTCGAAAATTTGTTTTATTATCGAAATGTCTTAACGTGTAAATGGCCTCTTATTAGTTTCGAGTCTATTTTGCATATAGGGATCCCTAACACCAAAAATAAACTTGTTGGTGGCCAGTTTTCTATACTCGCTTAGTGCGGATACCGCTTCTGAAGAATTCCACGACTTATTGATAATTTCTTCTGCCTCATTCAATAAAAACTCAAATTTTCCCCAAATGCTGACGCTCTCTCGGTATCCTGTTGCGCCGCGCCTGCTATTTCTGATCTTATTGTCTCAAGACTCCTACGCTTTAAGAACTCCCTTTTTATTATATCACAAACTTCATCCAGGCTATTTATTGTCCGCTGATTAATTTTAACATACGCTACGCCAGATAGTCTATTTTTTATGCATTTAATAATGTCCATTAGATCGCTACCATTTACTACGTTTTTCAATAATTCTATTCGTGTTACCAATTTGTCCACTTCCAGGCTTAATTCTGGATTATTTGTTCCCCCAAGAACAAGGCGAGTTACCTTTTTCATTAGCTCATCTACTTGTACTGGATTATTCATTGTCATTCTTACTGAACGCAAACTGCTCGCAACAAAGGGTTCAGATTGAAAATAAGGTGTGTCACTGTAAGGTTCAATTATTTTTATAGAAGGATTTGTCTTTGACACCGTCACCGGTGTAATGTTATTTTGGGGTGTGGCTGTGTTTGGGAACGCAACAGGTGAAGATTCAATATTTACTGTATTTGTACTTGTCGTTCTTATTTTTCGTGTCGGATTTGGAGTGGGAGGAGTGGCACAGACTGTCCTTAAGTTGTTTTTCAATTTTTTAACTTCTTGTTTCAAATAACTTACTTCTTCTTCACTTGCTTTCAGACTTGCTCTTTCCTGCTCGATCAGCTCTGCTGTTTCTTTTCCTATGGACCGTTTTAATAATGCCCTGAGAGTGTCGTTCTGCTCCTCCGATACTTTAATTAAATTATCCTTTTCTTCAATTTGCTTTCTTAACTTCTTACAGTTTCTGTCAAGGAGTGTTATCGTTTCTTCTAATTTTTTAACTTTATCTTTTGATACTTGACTTAAAGGACCTACTGTATCTTTTACTTTGTTAATGAGGAAACTTGCTTATTCAAGTTTTGTGAATTGGCCTAACACGGCTTGATCTTTAATTAGTTGCGAGATTTCCTTATTCAAATTTACCTCCTTTACTAATTCCCACGTATCTGCTACAATTGATTGCGCATCTATTTCCGACTGATTTAAAGTCTGTCTAAGTTTTTCTGATTCCTGTTCCATAGGAAATTTTCTCAAAAATTTGAAATATGTTAGTTAAAATTCTGTACTCACCATTTTCATTCTTCCGTTTGCTAACATTTTTTCTCAATGTATTCCCTCGTCAGCGATGAATCTGCTACCATTGATTTTATTTGTTATTTATTTTGATGCTTTTGGACTCATGAATCTCACTGTTCCGTTCTTCACAAAAAAAAATGCTTTTCTTTTTCACAGGATAAAAATTTTTCCCAAAGGAGTACCGGCAGAGCACGATCAAACGTTACTCCTGGATACCTTCTTCGATTTTACTACCGCATACGCCTGCGCCGCTAGACACATGAACTTTAGAGCTTCGTTCACCCGGGTCTGATTTTGTCAGGTTTTAAAACCAGAAAAGGTTCCGCTTCACCCAACTCTTATTTTTATATGACACACCGCACAAACGCATTAGGATAGTTTCTTAAAACATCTTATCCTTGATTCGAATCCAACCGAAAGTCGGTCGAATACCGGCTGCGCCAAAATGTTGTGGTTATTAAGGGAATGTATCAGTCTGGCTCCTACAAACTAATACATAGACCTAAATATCCTCTTCAAATAAACACAGACACAGGCAATTCAGTTTAGTCCTTTTTATTAATTTACTTATTACTTTTATTAACAAGTTTTAATCCTACTCTATCTCCTATTTGACTCGAAAGGACTTCCCTAATTCCCTGTCTAACACTTAAGTCTACGCTCCGTTGTCGTGGCCCTTGGGTACGTGCACTGGAGTTGAGACTTTGAATACTAAATCAAGAGTCATCTTTTCGTCATTGATGTTTCTCTTTTATAAGACTAAAGTGCTTTAGACTGCACTTTCGCCCAATTCAGAACAATTCCGCAATCTCGCTGACCGCAATAACTTCTTATGTCAGCTGGTGCTGCTGTCGTCGGTGTTTTTTTATTTGCTGACCTACTTCTGTGTCCCAGTTTTAATTCTGACAATATTGCGTCATCGTCTCCAGTCGTTGCATATCTTCGCTTCGCTTTTTCTGTTCTTTGCTGATCTTGCGAAACGGTTGACTCTTTCGTGCTGGGTAGTACAGTGAGTACTCGTATGTTGTACTCACAACACTCAGATTAAAATTGGAACCTATATGTCCAAAATTCTCAATTCTTTGAATTTTTAATCAAATAAAATCAAATGTATCCTATGATTTCAAACAGTCTAGTCGCCTAACATGTATGCCTCGTTTGTCAAAATTTATATGTCATATTCTCCCAAATGGTGACTAGACAATAAGGCAAATAAGACAAAAAAAATGCTTGTGACGAAACGTTCAAATAAGAAAAAATCAAAGCAAATGGGATTTGGTCATATGTTTATTTGCTGTCTTAACTGTTTATGTTCGATTGTGAACATTTTATCTTAAAAACTGACATATAAGTAGCGTTTTTCCATATAGTCTAGACTTAGCTTTATACCTAACATCCCCTTTACTTGAGATAGATACGGAGTATATTTTAGTTTTAAACATTTATTTACAGTACTTTCGATACCCTGGCTTACAATTAGCTGTTATTCTTTGAATTTAATTCTGCAGAAACTTCTGGTCTTCTTCCGTCTCATTCCATTCTGCGCGAGTCATCTTTTGCTCCGTTATTAATTTGTCGAGGAATTTCCTTGAAATTTTACTTTCCCCCACAAAGCCATCCCGGGGCAAAAAGGCTCGTCCTAAACTTACGACGTCTTGGTATTTTTCTGCAAACCGCAGCAAATATATTCCGCAGTCATTTAGATTTTTCTGTTGGTTGCATTCCGGATATATTAGCGGCGTCGAATTTTCTGAGTACCATTTGATTTTTTTTTTGAGGCCATTTTACGATCGCCATCATCCAGTGGTTTCGCTCGTGTACCGGGATCACCAGGCTTTCACATTCGAAGATGTTCACGCTTTTTAGTAAGCCTTTCAACCGTATTTGCTTCGGCAGTCATTTTTCCTTTGATGGGGTTGCGCAGGCATAAAAGTGTGTGTCGAATACATGAATCTTTCTGTTGTTAGCCTTTCTCATCAACCATGGCAGCAGGGAGTTGATATGGTCGTCGTTCAGCCAATTTGTCTCATTGACTCCATCCAAGTTCCAATCTACTTTACACATTCTGCTTGACATTGCGTTTCGCTTAGATTTGACTTTCCTTGTTTATTGCCTGCGGTGGTTTAAATTGTTGTATTGAAAATCTTCTTCTTCAGTCGAACACGTTGAGTGGTTGAATATTGTATCGATTGCAAGAGTTCTCAGCTGACGTGTTTTCGATTCTGATCAGAGACGATCGAAGTGAAATTGTGTGTGAAAATAAGGTAAAACAACCGCCTCCTTTCCTTTGGCCGAAGAATTTCATATACCTCGAATTTTTCGTAATTGCATTGGTTGGCATATTATTAAGTACACTGGGTTATGCATTCGGTGGTTTTTATTATTGAATTGTAATATACGTGGAGGAAATATATTTCTTTTTTTTTTTTTTTTTGTCTTGCCGTAAGGCACGGGTTATTGTTTTTTTTTATGTTCTTTTTGATGATAAAGCTTTATTAGGTTTCGGTGGAATGTTTTTTTCTTTTCCTTTGATTTTTAATTTTACATTCACCTGCGTTGGAATTGTTATTTATTTGGAAAAAATATTTTTTTTTTGTGTTTCCGTAAGGCACGGTTTATTGTTTTGTTTGCTGTTCTTCTTGATGATGTAGTTTTATTAGGTTTCGGTTGAAGGACTTTATCTTTCTTTTGTTTTCAATTTTACGTTTACTGCCGATGGGATCGACTTGATTACATAAGGGCCTTCCCAAATCGGCGAGAATTTGTTTTTTTGATTTTTATTTTTTATCCATATCTTATCGCCTATCTGGAATTCCCGAATCTTTGGGCCTTTGTCGTATTATCGCTTAAAGTTTTGCTTGGTTATTGTTTAATTCTCTTTTACTACTTGGTGCGTGGGTTGTATCTGATATTTCAGGATTTTCGAGAAATAGTCTGCATTGTATAATGGGTCTGGTTTTCTTTTCAAATTTAATGCAATGTCTGCCTCGAATCCGAAAATTATATTTTCTGGTGTTTGCTTGGTTGATGAGTGGACTGTATTGTTCTGTACGTGCATAGCATGGTGCAGCCACTCATCCCAATTTCTGCCATCCTCGTTGACGAAATTGCGGAGAAATTCTGCAAGAGGTCGGTGGCTCCTTTCGTGGGCCCCATTGGCTTGCGGGTCGTAAGGAGAGGTTTGATACTTCCTTATTCCGAGAATCTTACTACTTCGTTAAACAATTTTGATATGAAATTTGCGCCATTGTCGGTAATCAAGACTTTAGGTATTTGAAATGTTGATATTATTTGGTTGAAAAACGCTCTTGCCACTGTTGCGGCTTCTCCATCAGCGATTGCTGTGCAGACGAAGAATTTCGAAAAATCGTCTATAAAGGTGAGAATGTATTTGTTGCCTCGTAACGATTCCGGCAGGGGTCCCACTATATCCATATAAACCTTATAGAAAGAACCATGTGCCACATCGGTGAGTACCGTCGGCATCCTCTCCACCTTGGAACACTTGTTTTATTGGCATTTTTTGCAATTATTTACATAATCCCTGATCTGTCTTTGCATGCCCCTCCATTTATACTGCCGTCGAATGCGGAAATATAACTTCAGTGCCCCTTTAAGTCCTCCTAATGGTCCGTCGAAAAAATTTCTGAGGACCTCGTCGATATCCTTTCTGTTGGTCAAAAATACCGCTAAGTCCTCCGCGTGCGGTTGTGCTGCGATTGATATGTGTTCTTCCTCGTTTTTGGGTGTAATTCCTTCCTCCTTTTTTGACCCCTCTTGTCTGCTGTTTGTTTTTGACCTCGTTATTACTGATTTTATAGCACTTTCATACGCTAAGCGACTTAGCGCGTCAGCATTCATGTTCGCTTTTCCTGCTTTGTAACAAATTTCGAACTCAAATTCGGAGAGCTTATGGCGGAAGCTGACCAATCGGGATGTCTGATCTTTTAAATTTGCTATGCCCTTAAGGGGTTTGTGGTCTCTGTAAACCGTTAATGAGCGGCCTAAAAGGTAGCAACGGAAATTTTTTTAAGCCCATACAATGGCTAGGAATTCCTTTTCGATTTTCGAGTTCCTTTTTTCCGTTGCGCTTAAAGCTCGACTTGCAAACGCAATTGGCTGGTCGTCGCCCGGCGGTTCGTTTCTTGCGTCCGTTGGTAACAGGAATGGCTAAGTAAAATCTGCGTACTTCTATAGCGGTGGGTTGGTGATTGCAGTTTTAATTTTTTCCACCGCACTTTCGCATTCCCTTGTCCACACTAATTCGCTGTCCTTTCTCAATAGAGATGTTAATGGCATCAAAAGTTCCGCTGCGTTCGGTATAAACTTTCTGTAATAGTTTGCTAATCCCAAGAAAGACTGCAATTCCTTCTTGTTTTTGGAAACTGGGAATTTTTCCACACATTCTACTTTCCCAGGGTCTGGTCGGACGATTTGGTCGGAACACTTGTGACCCAAATAGACCACTTCTTTCCGCAAAAACTGACATTTTTCCGTCTGAATTTTAAGTTTGTTTTCTAGCAGAGCTTGCAGGACCTTTCGGAGTCTGAGTTCATGTTGCTCTCGGTTGCACCCATAAATGACTATAACATCCAGGTAGACGAAACAATCGACTCCCTGCAGGCCGGTTAACACGCTGTTAATGATTCGTTGAAAAGTCGTCGGCGCTCCAGAGAGTCCAAATGGCATTTGCACGAATTCGTAGTGTCCTAAACCTGTGCTGAAAGCTTTTTTTCCTCCAGCATTTTCATCTACCAGTACCTGGTGATATCCGCTTGCCAGATCTAAGGTAGTAAAATATCGACTACAACCCACTTGGTCGAGGATCTCATCGATTCGTGGTATTGGGAATAGCTGTTTCACTGTGATTTCGTTCAGTTGGTGGAAATCCACTACCAATCGCCATTTTTTTTTGCCGCCCGATCCTGTTTTTTCGGGACTAGGATAATTGGTGCCTTCCATGGCGATTTGCTTGGAGTGATTATGCCTTGATCCAGCATTTCTCCCACCTGCTTATTTATTTCTTCTTTGTGCGCATCCGGCAAGCGATACTGTCTTATATTTATCCGTGACTTTCCTGTTTCTGTGCGTATTTCATATTTGAGCACACTGGTGTAACTCAATTTGTCGCCTTTCAGGTGAAATACATCAACATAGTCCTTGCATACTGTGATTATGGACTGTCCTTCCTCTTTGTTCAAATTCTCCTCTAACTTTAGGGAATTTGTTAGCAGATTCATCCTTTCCTCTGCTTGGCTACTATCGGTTGCATTTATTTCTGAAATGCTTAGAATCTTGTAATCCCACAATAGTGAGTATTTTACTTCCATTGCTTCCCATATTTCATTGAATTTTTCCGACGCATTAAGTATTGTTACAAACCCAATACCGTTTTTGGGTTTCGTAAGGCTTTCTCCAACAAATATATGCTTGACTAGTTGTTTTTTCTGGATGACTACTTCCTCCGTGAGTAGCCCTGTGTTTATACGTACTATCTTTGTGGATCTTGGTGGGACTTTAATGGTCTCTCCGGCGTGATAATTATTTATTTATTTATTTTCTGATTACTTTGTTTTCGTATTTATTTTAGTTATTCCGAACTTGGGGCTCACTTTACTAACCTTAATGCCCTGCAACACCAAATGTCTTTCATGAGTTTCACTCCTATCTATACCGTGTGAACTTAAATACCACCTTTTTTCACAAGTATGATATTACAGTAGAAAACCATGAAAGAACCGCTTTGTATATCCGTCAAATCACACAGCGAAGACACAAGGGTGTCTTTTGTGAGTTTCGCTCTAATCTAGACCCTTGAAGAATTAGCTATCACCACTGTTCCGCAGTTAATATTGTGTCAGTACGAAACAAACACAACGGCGTTAGCTTTAATCAACATTTTAAATTCTGTGTTTCCATATAACGCCCTTAATTATCTGCAAACTTGTACTGTTTACGCGTTTAACTCTCATCCAGATCCCGTTGAACTAGTTCTCACCACTTTTCGGCAGGTTTGACTGTTGCAGTATAATACGCCAGATTGTATATCCTTGATCAAAGCACTTAGGTGTCCTTCTTCAATTTAACTCAAATCCAGAACCTGTGGAATGAGGTATCACCACTTTTTCACAGTTAATAGTGCTTGAGGAGCATCCCACGTACGAGACAAATAATATTCATGATATTTTTTATGTTAAAATGTTTAATTTTATGAAAATATTATTTTAATGTACTCATATTAAGATATTTAACAGGATAAAAGGAGCGCTTTCCAATATTTTTGAGTAATAATATAATATTAGTTTTGGCCTGTTTGTAGGGGACAAAAGTATCATTTTCTCTAAAATGCTCCTCTAGCGTAGAACACGAAAATGCGCGTAAGTCATAGGTTATTAAATTTTTATTTAACTTTAGTTTTTACTTAGCACTTGCATCGGGTAAATAGTAAGCAAATCAAACTGTTCAAGTTATATTTTCCAGAACATAGTTCTTTCCCGATATAACAGTGCATTTTAGGACTCGCTTAAGTTAAGGAAGCTTTAAGACTTAATAGCACCTTAAGTTTTAACCATTTTAACAATCAATTTGTATCTCAATTTTTAGAAAATTGTTTTCGGTAGGCAAAATGTAAAAGCATATGTTTTTTGTTAACATATTTGAAAATTCGTAGAATTTGTCGAATTCCTTCCCACGATTAATTTGAAAATATATTTGACGAGCACTTAAAATTTTTTCTGTTAAAATGCTTTTCGTACTTAAGCTGTACTTAAGTCCTAAGGAGATCTTAAGTATGCACTGTTATATTGGGCCTTAGTAAAAAACTGGCTGCGCCATAAAATTTTGTAGCCTCGGGACAGGAACGACAACTGAATCCAATAGTAAAAGAAAGACGATTGGTTCGCCTTAAATATTTTATTGCGACAAAATAATTTATTACATTATTGAGGTCTAATTCTAACTAACTAACTGCCTCTATTACAAGCTACCGCTTATATAGGCATAATGTGCTAGCTACGCACTTCTTTGCTCATATATCGCAATACGGAACACTTCCGCACCCCGATAATGTTCCGCAAAACTCACGTTTAGTCCACATGTCGTTGTTGTTACTCCAATCTTTCGCTAAAACTATTGTACAAACGGTTGACTTTTAATACGAGAACGCTCCTGCCCAAGTGTCATCTGGTCGTTGCTCTAACCGCTTGTTAACTTGCGGCTTTTACATTTTTTCTGTTTTCTAGTTTTCTTTGCGCGTGCTTGTCACCCGCTCGATGCTGTTTAATGCCACACCACCGTTCACGTGGAAGCGCAATTCCCCTTATCCAGATGTGCTCTGGTTCCACGGGTTGCCGCTGAGGCTTGGTCGTTGAGAAAGCTTCTCTTCATTCTGTTGTTCTTCGCTACTTGAATCCGAGTTTGCATATTGTGGCCCCAGCATAATCGTCATAGCCGTTTAGGCTCACAACAAATCTAGATAAAAAATTAAAAACGATTTTAATACAGATTTCTTCGCAGGTATTCATACGATTGGCAAAAAATCCTAGCAAAAAAGCTATGACTTATGCGCTTTCAAAATTATGATATCTAAGATCGAAAATATATTTATCGAAACTAGCAACCCACAAAAATAATTCATCTCTCAAACTTGTTCTCTATTTTTGGAAAGCAAATAATTCATTGATACACTTTTGACAGTAGTGTTTTGGTTCTTTTGTTTTAATTGCAATCTTCCTTTCCAATAACTTTTTTTTTCAGACGCGGATTATTGGGATTGGAAAGACTATTAACGTACATGTGTACAGAATGGCTTCGTGATATAAAAAGGCATCAACTTCCAAGTATTTTGAGTGGCGTAGGACCAGCATATCCCTTTATTCAGCTTTGTAAGTATATATTAAAATTTTTTTATGCAATTCGACATCATAATAGGCCTATTATGATGTCGATTTTAAAATCATAATGAAGCATATTATGACACTAGTTTTAAGAAAGTATAAAAAATTGTTTATACAAACAAAAAGCATGGCATACTACATGGTTTTTTAAGAATGAATTTCAAGGCGTGCAATAATAAATTTCAAAACGCACGCATTTCAAAAAATACAAGGCAAGGCGTTCAATAATAAATTTCAAAATGCACGCATTTCAAAAAATACAAGGCAAAAATAAGCAGAGCATACTACGAAGTTGTATAATAAAGAATTTCAAATTATGAATCTGTCAAATCAAAATAAAAAATTTCTTCACAATAACAAACAAACAAAAAACACGCTTTCTTAAATTTAGGTTAAAATCCAGTTTGAAATCTTATTGCATAAAATATTGTTCGGCACTCGTGTCGAAACTCAGCTTTTTTCGCACTCGTGGTATTGTAAAACTCGGCTGCGCCTCGTTTTACAACATTTACCACTCGTGCAAAAAAAAGCTTCATTTCGACACTTGTATCGAAAATATCTATTACGGCCCGTGTTGCATGGGTGACCTCAATTTAGTAATGTAGTAAAAAAAATTTCAAAAGTCCAACGCATCACAGAAGAAAAATAAAGTGATGTTAAATCAGTTTTACATAAGTATTTGGTCTCACTTTGGAATTAATGTTTATTAAGAAGCACCCAGGGCGTGATGTTGTTACAACTTTGGCTTAAAAATAAATATAGTTATTCACTGTGAAAGTATATGAGCTAAACTTCGCTTTTTTTATAGCGAATCCACAGATTACTATTTTGTTGCATTTTTAGTCCCATTTGGGTGACTCTTTTCTGCAACAAAAGTTTTTTTTAGAAGAACTATAATAAATTAATGTTTTATTTTTCAAGCGATGCTTGAGAAAGGCATCCATAAGAGAATATTTTCTGAGCTCACGTACCTTTCGACCTGCCGTCTGGGGTCTCATCAGAGCAATCTTTACGGATTGGCTGACCATTGAGCCGAGTTTGGGTTTGCGTATTAGAGCTACCTTTGACTGCAATTCGTTGCCTTCAATTGTAGCATCATAGATGACTCCTAGTAGAAGATTTAACTAAAGTTTTTGAGCTTGAAAGCATTCACCAAATTAATCAGTTCTTATTCTATGCGGCTGGCTCCCCGCGGTTTTGTTTTAAGGATTTTGTATGCTTATGCATACAGAGAATTTTTTTTTGGCAATAACTGTGAAAGCATATGAGCTAAACTTTCTTTTTATGGCGAATCAACAGATTCCTATATTGTTTTATTCTTTGGGCCCATTTCGGTGACTCTTTTCAGAAAGGAAAGTTTTTCTCGAAAAACAGAAATTAGTTTGTTAATGTGAAATTTATAGTGATGCTTACTTCAAAGATAAAGATACGTGCTTCGACCTCACCTTTTTTCCAGGAAGAAGGAGGAAGTCATGAAAAATTGACAGCCCTTTTGCTTAGAGCTCTTTCCACTGACAGTTGAGTATGGAAAAACTATTACTCCAAGTTTACATTAAGTTATGCGATAACTTCGCGTTTACTTAAGGTTATGCGTTTCTTAAATATAGTTTACTACAGTCGGCCGATCTGGCAAAAGAACGACCTGATCACAGATTATTTTCTGAAGAAAGTAAACTAATTCTACCAATACGCAATTTAGAATTCTCATTTGATTTAAGAGTAGAGTTATTAAGCGGCACTGTCAGGAGAGAGAACTACTCATCCTGACTATCTCTTGGACTAAAGCGTTGTAGAGGCGACTCAACGGGAGACTCAGCGGAAGACTCAACGAACTTTCGGACCTGTCTCGTCTTAATTATACCATTTTAAGGAAGCTGCGTAATAGGGCAATCTTCGATATCGCGAATAGCATAGTGGTCGTGAGGTTGCCTTTTATCTATATATCTATCTATATATCTATATATAAAATAATGTTACGAAATGTGTTTGTGTTGAACTTTCTCGGCACTGGCTGAACCGATTTGCATGCAGTTTTTTTTGTTTGAAAGGTGAAGTCTGCCTGAATGTTTTAAGATATATGCGACATTGGTGCGTGTGCGACATTGGTGCGCGTGCGACATTGGTGCGTGTGTCGTGAGATATCAGCATTTTTGTGAGTTTTAAGAATTGATAGATAGAAAGATTGATAGATTGATTGATTGACAGATTGATAGATTGATTGATTGATATATTAAAAGATTGATAGATTGAAAGATTGACAGACTGGTAGGTTGATAGATTGAAAGATTGATAAATTAACAGATTGACAGAATGATAGATTGATGGATAAATATATTGAAAGATTGATAGATTGAGAAATTGATAGATTGACTGATTGACAGATTAATAGATTCAAAGATTGATAGATCGATAGATTGATAGATTGAAAGATTGATAGATTGATAGATTGACATATTGATAGGTTTGTTGTGAGTTACAACATTCGTGCACTCACTGTACGACCTAGCGTGAATCAAACAGCCAATCGTTTTCGCAAGAACAGCGAATAACAGACAGAAGCAAACAAAAGAAATGCAACGATCGAAGACAATGACACAATATCGTCACCAAAGCAGAACTAGAACTGGAACGCAGAAGTAGGTCAGCGGTAATGAGAACAACGACTACGTCAGCACCAGCTATTACACGAAGTTATGGAGAAAAGCGAAATTGGGCAATAGGCGATTGCACAGCAGCAGTTCGTCATTTGCGGAAGTGTTCCAGATTTGGCGAGAAAGTGCAGCCTAAGCACTTTCTCCTTATAAAAGGGAAGAATCAACATCGACAAGGGGACTCTTGATTCAGTATTCAAAGTCTCAACTCCGGTGCACGTACTCACCCAAGGGCCGCGACAACGGAGCGTAGACTTAAGTGTTAGACAGGGAATTAGGGAAGCCCTTCGAGTCAATTAGGAGCTAGAGTAGGATCCAAACATTGTAATTAAAATAATAAGTAAATTCATAAAAGGACTTAAATGAATTATCTGTGTCCGGAGTATTATTTAAAAGGGATAATTAGGTCTGGGTATTAGTCTGGAGGAGCCAGACTGATACATTCCCCTAATAATCACAACAGGTTGATAGATTCAAAAATTGATAAATTGACAGATTGACAGATTGATAGATTGATAGAATGACAGATTGATAGATTTATGGATAAATATATTGAAATATCGATAGATTGACAGATTGATAGAATGTCAGATTGATAGATTAATGGATAGATGTATTGAAATATTGATTGATTGACAGATTGATAGGTTGAAAGATTGATGATAGAAGGATAGATAGATGGATAGATGAATAGAGAGATGGATAGATAGATAACACCTATTCCCTAAATTAGATGGGGGATTAATTTTACCGAGATTGCACTGCAGCCGGTATCTAGGTTATTTAAAATGAAAGGGCAGCAAAGCAGGCTTTTCGGTGGTGCTGTACTGCTGCTGTCCTGTGATTTTAGACAGACATTGCCCGTTATTCCCCGCGCTACATATGCGGATGAAATCAACGCGTGTACAAAACAATCACATCTATGGCGAAATGTCAGTACATTATGTTTTAACACAAATATACGTGTTCAACTGCAAAACGATCCATTGGAACTATCATTCTCCGAGCAATTGCTAAACATTGGAAATGGAACAATACCATTGCATGGGGACACACGATGCATCAAATTGCCAGGAAATTTCTGCAACATGGTAAATGCGAAAAATGCTTTGATTGAAAGCATATTTCCAGATTTAAAAGCTAATTATCTTAATCATGCGTGGCTTCGTGAACGAGCTATTTTAGCTGCAAAAAATATCGATGTTGACGCTATTAACTTTAAAATACAACAGTCATTGCCCGGCAATGAGATATTGTTCAAATCAATCGACGCTGTTACCAATCCTGACGAAGCAGTAAACTATCCTGTTGAATTTTTGAATTCGCTGGATTTACCAGGAATGCCACCACATAACTTACGATTAACACTGGTTCACCTATCATTTTGCTTCGGAATTTAAATGCACCTAAGCTATGCAACGGTACACGATTAGTCACAACAAAAATAATGGGCAATGTTCTTCAAGCTACAATTTTGAACGGAAAATTTGAAGATCGTCTTCCGATGGCACGCTGTCAAAGTAGCCGTTTGTTTACTTTTTGTGCGGTGGATAGATGGATAGTTAGATGGATAGATGGATAACAGCTATTCCCCAAATTAGATAGGGGAATAATTTTACCGCTGCAGTCGGTATCTAGGTTATTTAAAATGAAAAAGCAGCAAAGTAGGCTTGGGCAAAAAATACGAATTCACCAAGCTATTTAAAATTTTAATGTAACAAACTTTCAAATCATAAAAAAAAATTTATTTTTATTTAAATCGGGAGTAAGCGCATTTCAGTGAATATTAAGTCTATTATATTCACAGTTAAGTACATAAAACAATGCCACGTTTCCGTGGGAGAGGAGGAATTAGTGGTCGATAGTAGTTTAAGTAAAAATTTATAGCATAATGTTTAAATTTCACACAAAGAATGAATAAAAACCTAGAATATTTAAAAACATACTACTTTACCACTTTTACTACTTTTGCCCAATATCAACCTGTAGCGTGAGAGGAAACGAGCGCGGGTCATACGAAGCTGGCGCGAAGGCTCGCGGCGCGAGCCTTGGTGCCAGCTAGTGTTTGATAAATAAACCTTTATATTTCGGAATTAATTTCTTATTGACACCTACACTATTGTCCGCGTTCCTTATCACAACGAAATTTCCGACATCAAAGACTTGGCAGTTTATAAGTTTTTTAAAAGTGCTTAAAATTGTAATCTTGACTGTGTTGAATGGCAACAAGGGCGTTCTCGCGTTCACTCTCAAAGTTTCTTTCGAAATAATTTATCGATTGTTCGTCTAAGAAATCAGTTAGGCGATCAAGTTCGGGGGCACGCTGTAGTTTGGGTTGAACGTTGTTTTGTATTGATGAGAGCATATTCGACCTCCGTTTTCTAACGTACTCAGTCGGGATGGCTTAAGGGTTCACTAAGCTTAGCCAATATTGGACTTACTACTCGGTTCACATGCTCGACTTGTCCGTTTGCTTGAGGTAAAGCTTCGGCCACCTTAACATGTTGAATATTCCTTTTGTTGTGGTTATTAGGGGGATTTATCAGTCTGGCTCCTCCAGAATACTACATAGACCTAAATTTCCTTAATAAATAATATTCCGGACACAGGTAATTCAGATAAGTCCTTTTATTAATTTTCTTGTTTTTATTGTTATAATGATTCTTTCCTAATCTATCTCCTATTTAACTCGAAAGGACTTCCCTATGTTGGGATCTAAGGAAGTGAAGCGCTCAGACGGGGTCGAGCGTATAAACGTTCCTTTATTCCAATGCTGAGGTATAGGAAACCAAGCGCTCAGACAGTGTCGAGCGTATAATAGTCCCTATATTTCCTTTTAAATAAAACATTGTATCGAAGGTTTAATCCTTTTATTTAATGTTTGAATCCTTAGGTCTAAACAGAATTACTTATCCTAACTTGAAACTGCCCTATGCTTCCGACGTCGTGGCCCGTGGGTGAGTACGCTCGCAGAAGAAGTCCTCTTCCAGTTGTCGAAGCTTCGTTTATATAGATCAATATTGCTGATCTTGCAATATTTAATATTCCCATGATCCGCGATCGTCGTCGATTCTTCCCGAACATATTGCATAATCTTAACCGCGACCTTCACCTGTAATTGTACCAACATTGCCATATTGTTGTTCTTGCCTTTACTTCCGTTTACTAAGTGGAGTTGTTGTTGTTATTGCCAGCGATCAGATTGCAATTGTGCATTCGCTGTACCAGTGCTAATGTTTGTCAATCGTGCATGAACTGTGACTGTGTTGTTGTTGTTGTTGCTAGCTGTCGCCCTGCAAGTGCATGCACCGTGTTTGTGCTTTATGTTCTTGTAATTTCCAGCGATCGGGTTCCGCATATGCTTATGCTTGTGCTGGTGTTGTTGTTGTAGTAGCCAAACTGTCTCTGTCAGCGGTTTTTGCTGGCCGTTGCTTTTCAGTAGCGTTGAATCACCTTGACGAAGAAATTCATGAGTGCAGGTCACTGCCTTTTGTTTGCAGTTTAAGGTGACCACATGTGAGTTTGGGAGAGACTTATAATCACTTATAATCCGTGAAGGGCGACTAAAATACTCAAAATATTTATTATTATTAATTAATAAATTTTATTATTCACAGTAATTCATTAACAATTTATAACTTAAAGATACCTTAAGATTATTCATATGCCAATAACATAGGGTGTTGTGTGCCATATTGGCAATAAGACGAGAGCAGTACTAAAATAAAAAATAATAATTTTCAAAACTATAACTACGCGAATTCATTTAAAACAAGTTTGCTATAATTTAAACAGGCTTTTAGATATTTTACCATATTCAAGAAACATTTAAAAGCTCAATGACCTTTGCATGTGACAATAGACGGCTGCCAAAAAAATGGAGTCTGTAGGTACAATAAATTGGGCAAACGCCAATGAAATGAAACGTGTTCTCAACCGCATCCAGATTACAAATTGAGCAGATACCATCTGTAACATCCTTAAAAGACCTAGCATTTATATCAAGGAGATCACCCCTAGCACGCATAATTAAACCAATTGAGTGAGCAGACATGTTGTCGCTGAAGTAGCATAAATTGTCGTAGTTAAGCGATGGGTAGAGATCATGGAAAACGCCCGACCTAGCGTCATGTACAAACATAGTGCGTTCAAAAAGGCTGAAGCGGTGCAATATGTCTGGGAGCATATTCTTAAGGGCTTGTACAGAGAAGTACGTTTTTGGATCTAGCATAACTTTTGACCTTATGTTTTGCCATTCCGCGACAAAATTATACCCGTTTGCCATAAAAGCCGCTGCCGCGACTCTAGGCAAACGAGAATCAGTCAAACTGAGGCCACGAAGAATGTACGAGAAATGAATTTGCAGTGTGTTGATATAAAGAGAGTGCATACCTGTCTCCAGGAGCACCAGATATCTTGGCGTATTTGACGGCAAAAAAGTTGTTTCTTAATGAAAAACCTCAGCAGCATTTCGACCAGGTCAAATCTTCAACATCCCCAGATTTGTTCACCGTAAAACATAATCGACTTCGCCGCTGCATCAAATATTTTAAACTTTTTTGAGATCTTGATCCTAGGATTATTTATTTACTTGAGTAATATAGCATTAATTGCGTTTTTTGCATCCCTCAGCTTACCCTCTAGGTGTTTTGAGAAAGACATATTATAATTCAACAGCACCCCGAGATACTTGTAGTTATTAACTCCTCGATTTGTTCCTCACCAAAGTGCCAGTTGCCTTGTAAAGACAGCCTAAGGCTCCTCCTGAAAACCAACACCTTTGACTTTTCAAAGTTAAGTGTGAGACCCCAGCGATTACTATATTCAAAAAGGGCATCAATCATGTTTTGGAAATCTTCAGGGGAGTCCGCAAACAAAACTATATCGTCAGCGTACAGAAGAACCTTCAGATTGCTCCCACTTAAATCAACACCACCAGGTAAAATATCCGGTAGGTCGTTCAGGTAAAGAGCGAAAAGAAAAAGACTTAGCGGACAGCCTTGTCGCACTTCATGGCTAGTTTCAAAATTAGAAGAAATATCATCATTAAACCAGACTTCATTGGTGCTCTTGCCCAGATTTTTAAGTTTGTGAAAAATCAGGTTCCTAGCAATGGAATCAAAAGCACACGAGAAGTCGACGAAAAATGCAAAAACTTTTTTCCCTTCCGCTAAATGTGTGTGTACCGACGATGTGGCAGTAAAAACGTTGTCTACAGTAGAGTAGCCTTTACGAAAGCCTGCCTGATACTCCGTCAAAATGCAACCCCAATCAGCCCAAGCTACAACACGGTCGAGCAACAGGCTCGCAAATATTTTATACAGACAGTCCAGCAACGGGACTCCACAATAATTTGAGGCCACGCAGGGATTACCTTTCTTGAAAAGGGGGACAATTATGGCATGGCTGAAGGAAGAAGGAGTCTTTTTGTTAAGAGATACGAAATTAAGGAGAGCCAAAAGTTCCAACATCGACGATGGAGGTAAATTTTTGTAAAATTCGTAGCTCAGACGGTCCCTACCATGGGTTTTATTAGCTTTAGCTTTATATAAAACTCTTCTGATCTCGAAGACATCGAATGGAGCATCGAGGAAAATGTCACGAATAATGGCAAAACTGGGCATAGGAACTAACGCGCGGCTATGCATTTGCACAAGACAATTGAAATGAGCATGGAAATCTTCAGCTGTTAATGCAACCGCGCCACACTGAGTCTTGCTTTTAAAATGATTTGCAATTCTCCACCCGTCCCGCGTATTTTTGACTTCATTCAAGAGTCCAACTTGACTTATGTCCCATTCTAGCTTCTTAGTCTCAAAACCCAGCGTACTTTGAACGGAGGTAAACATACCGATCACGAAGACTACTCAAATTGAATTTTCGAAGGAGGTTTAGATGGCGCAGAACTTTCTTACGTAGAATTTTGAATTGCCCGTCATACCAGGCGCTCCTGGGGTAAAAGTATTTTTTATTAGTCTTAGCAGGGACAGCATTTGTTATTTTCCCGGTAAAACAGCCACTTTCTCATCAATATGTTCTTCTGAAAAAATGTATTTCGTATTCGAAGCGGTGGCCAGCGCAGCAGAGAAAAACTCAGTTGTCTTATCATCGCACCTAATGCTGAGCGGGAGCGCCTTTTTCTCAAAACTAACGACCTGAGAAATACACTGTAACTCAATTGAAAGCGGAAACTGATCTGAATACTCCTTATTAATAACGGAAAAATGACAGAGATAACTCAGCATGTCAAAAAAACAATCAGCGTAATCAATTACAGACATGCAAGCACCCCTACAAAAAGTGAACTCCCTCTCCTTTCCCCACGACACCTGCCGTTGAGGATCACACCACCACAATCCTCGAAAAGCTTGATAAGTTTTCGTCCTTTCGAATCCACGACGACATCCTTCGAAGCCCTGGAAGTCGAAATATCCGAGCATTTACCCAACAGACCTGCATCAAGCAATTGTTCGCCACCCATGCGCGCGTTAAGGTCACCAACCAATATAAATGGAAGCGTGAATTGAGCCCTCTTTATCAGTTTCTTGTTTAAGTTTTTTATGATAATGACTGCAACATTATAGGAGAATTGTGCGATTCGAATTCGCTATTGCTGACTGCTTGCCGGCAGGCCTAACTGTACGTCGGCTGGAATCTAGTTTTTGTTTGGACGAATCTTTTGTCTAGTGCCTTTGAAGTCAAGAGTTTATAAGAATGCAACTTCGGCAAATATCCCTTGAAATTTAGGGGTGAAATTTCGATGGGGCGAAGCGCAGCAGAACGCAGTCGACGAATTGAAACGAAGGTTGGTGGAGGCTCCGATCCTCGCGTGCCCGGATTTCGCCCAGAGATTCGTGCTGCAGACTGATGCCAGTGACTACGGCGTGGGAGCAGTCTTAACCCAGTTCTTCGGTAATGAAGAAAAGGTAATCGCATATGCGAGTCGCAGCCTAAATGCTGCAGAAAGGAACTACTCGCCCACCGAGAAAGAGTGTTTGGCGATCGTTTGGGCTGTGCGCAAAATGCGGGAGTACCTCGAGGGGTACAGATTCACAATCATCACCGACCACCTATCCCTGAAATGGCTGAATTCCATTCAGAGCCCATCCGGGAGGATCGCAAGGTGGGCTCTGGAGCTTCAACAGTTTCAATACGACATCGAATACCGCCGAGGGAAGTTGAACGTGGTTGCGGACACGCTATCAAGACAGCCGTTGGAGGACCTGGGGACCGCAGACAGCGGGGAAGCCGCAGAGTGTTCCTGGACGGCCAACCTGAAGGAAAAACTAGCCACCCGCCCCGACCAGATGCCGGAGTATAGACTGGAGAACGGAGAGGTATATCGCCATGTGCCCACGGTGATGGGAGCGCCAGAAAATGCGTGGAAGCTGTGCGTCCCGAGGCCTTGGAGAGTAACGCATCCTCAGAGAGAACCACGACGAGGTGACAGCAGGACACTTGGGTATGCGTAAGACGGTGACCCGGGTCTGTTTACGATACTACTGGCCAGGTATGTACCGCGACGTACGGGCATACGTACGAAAATGTAAGGTGTGCCAACGGTTCAAACCCGATCAACAGAAACCAGCTGGGAAGATGCACACATTGTTGCCACAGGGGCCGGGGGAGGTGGTCAGCGCCGATTTCATCGGGCCACTCCCTCGGTCAAAAGGAGGGAACACAATGTTGCTAGTGCTAGTAGATAAATTCTCGAAATGGGTGGAGGCCGTTCCAATGAGAAAAGCCACTACTGGGAAGACGATTAAAGCAATGCGCGAGCGGATTTTAGGGCGGTTTGGGGTCCCGCGGGTTTTGATTACGGACAACGGGACCCAGTTCACTAGTAAGGCCTTCAAAAACTTGTTAACAGAATGGGGAACCACCCACCGGCTCACGGCGCCATACACTCCCAGGAGAATCCGACGGAGCGGGTTAATAGAACCCTTAAATCCATGATCGCCTCCTATACGGGAGAATGTCAGAACAGGTGGGACGAATACCTTCCAGAGTTGTCATTGGCTATAAATAGTAGCGTAGCCACCTCGACAGGTTTTAGCCCAGCATTCACGGTACAGGGGCGAGAATTACGGCTACCAGGACAGTTATTTGATGAAGTAGAAAAAAAAGGGAATAGGGACACTAATTCTCTTTTACAGCAGAAATTAGGTGCGGAGGCCGAGGATGAGGAACGGGAAGCAGCTCAGCCCAAGAAAGAGAGCGGGGAAAAATTCGAGGAGATCTGGAAGATGGTGCAGCGAAATCTCGTGCTGGCTCACCAGGAACAATCCAAGGGCTATAACTTGCGCAGACGAGACTGGAAGCCTGGAGTTGGTGCGCAGGTCCTAGTAAAAACGCACCCCTTATCCAGTGCGATAGAGGGGTTCAACGCGAAATTGGCTCCAAAATTTGACGGTCCATACACAGTGAAACGCTTCATCTCACCCGTGATCGTAGAGTTGGGGCGAGATGGCCAGAGACAAACCAAGAGGGCTCATGTGGAAGACCTGAAAGCCTTCCAGTAAGAAGGGCCGAGGCACTCCGGCATCCCTAGTGCAGAAACGACGGGGACATCGCGAATACAGTAGAAACATTGGGAAAAAAAAAAATTTTTTTTTAATGTATAGAGTAGAAGGTGCTTGTCTTTGTCGAAATAGAAAATGCTCACCCGAGAATGTGGGGTTAACCCAAGTAGTTGTAGTCAATCGTAAAACATATGACCGTTAAACTGAAATCCATTTATATGACTAATGAGGTCTGTACGTATATTTTCCAGACGACGGTGCCATCCGAACCAAGCGATCCCTCGCGATGACCGAACGCCAGCGCGAAACGGGCCAGAAGAGGCGGCGAGAGGAGGAGGACTCCGATTTAGAATGGACCTCTAGTACGGAAGATTGGGACATGGAGGAGTCCCCCGGCGGAACTCCACCACCTCCGCCTGTTTGGTCCGAAGAGACTCCTGCTCCCGAGGTACTAGGCCGGGTATGGTTCCAGGACTTCCCGGAATCGAGGTCGGACACCGGAGAGGGGTGCAACACGTCAGCTGCCGAGTCGGGAGACAAGTCGGGTACCACCGACGAAGGCGCCGAAACAAGAACTGAGCCAGAGGCGGGAACGCCCAGAGAATCCCCGATCACCATCAGTAGCGACAGCGAGGGCGAGGACACGCTACGAAATTCAGGTGCGGCAGGAACGACGTACACAGTACACCCAATCCGCGGCAGGGGCACTGAAGTACGCCGAGGTACACCTCCACACCGTTCTCCGATTCCGAGATCACACCTATGATCCAACGTCGGCGTGGACCGTGGTGCGGCAGGATCCGCCCAGACGCCCCAGTATCCATTCCGTCGACGAAGTAGGGGACAAGGAAAACACATCGCCTCTCGAGGAACCCGGCGATGTACTCGAGATCCAGGAAGACGGTGCCGTCGAGTTCGTAGAACGGCAGCTGACCGGCCACCCGGAGACACTCGGCCCCGAGAGGAAGGAATCTGAGCCGAGCGCCGGGATAGGTTTCGAAGAATTACCAGCCTTCGTCCAGACCGCGTTCGCGAAACAACTGGGACAACGCCCGGCGAAGAAGAAGGTACGAGCAGCACGCATCCACCGCGGGTGGCGTTACCGGCTGGTGCAGAGTGTGGACAGTCGGGTGAAATACACCCGCTCTAAAGTAAGGGGGGGGGGGGGTGTGAGGACCCCTCACAATAGACGAAAATCGACAGCGACCGGGACCAGCCGCGTGTATATATTCTGTACATAATTTTAAAACTAACCGCATGTAGAGGAATATTTTTTTTGTTTATTGATTTATTTTTTATTTTTTCGTTCCTAGTATTAAGTTGTCACCACGATATTTAGTATTAAGTAAAAAACCGTAGGACGCGCCAATAAGTAGTAGTTATTTCTCTTTCGCATAGTTAAGAAACGAAAACAAATGGTATCGACAACTTGGGATACGACAAATGATGCACCCGTGTGTGGCCCTCCACAAAGCTAACTACGAGTCGAGACCAGCAGTTAAGATGAACCGAGACTGTCATCGCGAGAAAATCGATAACAATCGATTAAAAGAGAAAAGGAAAAAGACTCATCGCCAGGGCAACGTGAGCGACGCGAGTTGGCATTCTCGTTCACTTCTGTTTGGACCAGCGACACGCATAGAACAAAGTTTTTCGAAGCGGAAAAAGGCAACAGTAGAAGGGACCACGCGACCATTTTGAAACAAAAACGATATAAAAATCCGAAGACATCCGAGTGGTCATAAGGAAAAACGGTACACAACTCCACACAAAGCGGAGCGCATATTAGCAAGGAATCAGAAGCGGAGAGATTTTCTGGAGCAGCATCGCGGAAAGCCGTCCGAGGAATCCCCAAGAGCCAGAGGAGCGATTTCCCGGAGAGACCCTTTCCGGCGTGCGTCTAGGAATCCCCAAGGGTAGAAACTGATTTATGTAAGTGTGATAATCTCCTGAACGTACAGTGAGTAATTTAAGAAAATAGTTGGCCAAAGAAGGTAACTTTGATACGAATCCGGAAATTTTCCACGTGGTGTGCCGATCCGTATATGTGATAGTACGGAGGGGAACCGAAATCCCCTACAGAGAGGTTAGGCAGTTTTGAGCACATTTGGTGGATTTCTGCGAAAGGTGTAAGTCTGCGTGTGTATTCGCGTCGACTTAACACGCCTTTAATCGAAATCCCCCCACAGAGAGGTTAGGTAGTTTGAGCACATTTGGTAGATTTCTGCGAAAGGTGTAAGTCTGCGTGTGTGTTCGCGTCGACTTAACACGCCTTTACTCGAAATCCCCTACAGAGATGTTAGGCAGTTTTGAGCACATTTGGCGGATTTCTGCGAAAGGTGTAAGTCTGCGTGTGTATTTTCGCCGATTTAACGCGCCTTTAATCGAAATCTCCCCACAGAAAGGTTAGGTAGATTTTGAGCACATTTGGTAGATTTCCGTAAAAGGTGTAAGTCTGCGTGTGTATTCGCGCCGATTTAACGCGCCTTTAATCGAAATCTCCCCCCAGAGAGGTTAGGTAGTATTTTGGGACATTTGGATTTCCGTGAGAGGCGTAAGACTGCGTGTGAAATTGCGCCGACTTCCCCGCTTTTGGTCGAGATCCAACCCAGAGAGTTCAGATAGGGGCACGTATTCCGGTGCACCCGTACGGACTGAAATTGCCCGAGCTCGAAATCCCCTCGGTTGGTGGTAGATTTCCGTGGAGTGTAGCGTTTGGGTTTGGATATCGGACCGAACGAACCGCTGGTAACCCTATGAACTGTAGTAGATCTCTCACGGGAAGTGCTGGGGAAAACGGTGGTAGCATTTACACATTGGTGGTAGATTCCCTGTTGGCGGAACGTCGAATGGTAGCATTTACACGACGGGGTTAGATTCCCTGTTGGCGGAATGTTGAATGGTAGCATTTACACGACGGTGGTGGACTCCCTGTTGGCGAAACGTCGAATGGTAGCATTTAACCCGACCCATGAATCAGTGGTAGTATTTCTATCAGAACATAGCCGGAGGAGTCACGCACGAGTGCCGCCTTTGCCACGAGTTGGAGATTAGGCACAAGTAGGGATAAACGTAGTATACGCAACGAGTTATATTCAGAAATAAGAGTGACAAAAATACATAATTCTTTAAGGCATTTATTATTTTTTTTATATACCTATATAAAGTTCCTTCGTACATTTATTCATTACTTTAGGTTAAGGAACTCTCCACTTACTCCATTTAAAAAAATCAAACAACTAATTTTTTTTCTTTCTTTATATTTTAATAATAAAAATTGTGGATAGTTTAAGTGTAAACAAAATAAAAATTCTCGTTTTGGGTTTATTTCCAACAGACCTTTCGTAAGTTGTCCCCTTAAAGAAGGGACGGATATTTCCTCATTTAACATCTCTTATATCGTTCAATCCCCTAGAGTTTCTTTTAGAAAATAAATAAATTTTTTGTAAGAGAAAGACCTCTGGTGACTAGACTGAGACGTAGACCCCGGCTGGGAAATCCAGATCCTTACACATCCATGATAGAAGGCATGGCTAAAAATGTTGTCTTTGCTGAGCATAGAGCATGATATTTTAAGAGAAGTGAGGTATGAAGATGTAATAAAAGAGTTTGCTTGTACAAAAAATAGGCGTAAGGCAATAAATCAATAAAATGTATTAAAGATGTATATTAAAATGGGTATATAATAAAAATTATGATTAAGAAAGAAAGTTTTCCTAAAATAATGTTTAAGATAATAGTTCTTGCGTCTCGAAATGCACATATAGCAGATATACGAAAACGAATTGGGGTGCAACCGCTTGTACTGTATGTATATATGTATGGCTACAGTTAAGTTTATAATTTTTTTGTGTATATTTAAGACCACTATTAATGCATATAAAATGTGTCCAAATTGATATAATTGAATTGGAATACTCGTAAGCATTGATGTAGGTTTGTTGGCTTCTTTGGACCGGAAATGTTTTTTTTTTTTTGTTTGGTACTTAACGTGGTATGCAACGCGCCAGGTTGCCTTATTTGATTTTTTTTTTTTTTTTTGCTATTCTAGGGGGCCCGCATCACAGGCACAGCCTAGGGGCCCAAAAAGCTTAGAAACGGCACTGGTTTGAGCAACGAATATATGACACTTTTACAGTACATGAAGTGGTAAAATTACCCAGAATAGATTAATATTATAAAATTGCGCAGCAAATAAGCTAGACTCCTCAAAAATTATATTTTTCGATTGAAAAACAAAACCACTAAAAACACATGCAAAATAATTTTTTCCTCATGTGATAATTGCTTTAGCGCAATTGTTTCACAAACTTGAAAAAGCAGATAGCTCATAAGACTTTAAAGGCATAAAGATCGCGATTAACGATAAATTATTCAATTATGTCGACAGAGAGGAATTTAAAAGAATAGGCAACAATTTATTAGGAAAATTGTTAAAATGCTATAACACCAGCAATCACTGTTGTCACTTCATCTAGCCAAAAGCTAGAACTTATGTGAAAATGTCAAAAAAAAGGAACCGAATAACAACTTGATGGCATTTATTACTGGAAAAAGAAAATTAAATTTAATTTAGATCATTCATTTTGAATATGGATTTTCTGAATGATTCAGTAGACAAAAATAATAAGATGCATTAAAATTTGAATTAATATTTCATAAAAAATTTTCTGTTAGATCATCCATTTCATCCAAAAAATGAATTGAATTAAAAAAAAAAATTGATAATCGGATCGGTGTTAAAAAATGCATTTGTTTATGCCCATAACTACCTTTTATTTTTACATTTGCCAGACACTTCTCCGATTTTTGTGCATATACTTACAAACATATGGGCGCTTCTACAAAACGGAATGAACAGCCAATATTTCACAAGCTTATGGGCTTTAACTTTTCTACTTGGGTTAGTTATTATAACGGACCTGACTCTAATTATAAAGACTAAAGAAAAATTTTTAAAGCCTGAAATGGACAAAAACTAAAATTTTGGAGTAAAAATGCCGTTGCTTTTATCAAAATTAAAAAGGTATTTATTATATTCATTTATTTATTTAATTCATCTACCGGCATTCATTCCCACAGATTACACTTAACACTTGCAGACTTACAAACTACATTCAAATATATAACACTTTAATAAGTATACAGGTTAAATTTAATTAACTTGAACAATAAAAGCAAACGTTTCTTAGAAATGTAGATCGAGCTTCGTCGAAATGAAGAGAACTACATACGGAATTAAACTGCAGAAGGCATATTTGTAAGGGTTAATTATTGCCATAGTTCTTTCTGTGAAACTCCACGTAAAAAAGATTACTTTCTCTTAAAGGTCTTTGGAGAACATAAATTGGTATGATTTGCAAGATATCAGCGCAGTCAATCTTGTGGTCAAGAATATCCTGAATAAAGAGAAACCTTTGGGCCTGAGGTCTTATTGAGAGACTTTGCATACCTAGGAGCCGAAGTTTAGTACTTTAGATAGGCATGTCAACTATGTAGTAAATATTGGGCAGAGCGTACCTTGTTTAACGATTTTGTACGCGTTCAACTCTATTGAGACTTCCTATAAATGAAGGTTCCTAAACTGTGATGGATAATACAAGAATTGAGCGTACCACGGAGAAATAAAGATACTTTACTATATGCGGGTTAATAAATTCCTTCGCGTTTTTCTTCAAGAAGCCCAGCTTAAAATTTTGTTTTTAAAATCTTACACCTAATCTAACACAATTACATATCACATAGCATAATCCGACTTATAGAAACGTATATGAATGTAATATTTTGTAATTACGGGCCGCGGCTTAAGAAGACTGGGCATTTATGATGTGTGTCTAGGATCACATGTAATTCAGTCGGTGTTGGAGAGCATAACATAGAAAGCTCGATAAAATGGTTAAGCAGTGGATTATACGCGGGAATTGCTGATGGGTGATGAAACGCATGTAGTATTGACGGTGCTGTTTGCGGAAACGACCATTTTAAAAGCTAGGGTGTGCGTGGATTGCAAGGGTGCATGAAGTGCATCCACCGAGCTGAAGATCAACTAGGAAAGATGTGTTGATGAATGTGCATGAAAAGCACCTGATGAAGAGTATGACTTGGGGCCGCTGGCCGATCATTTCCTTTTGAGCCTCGAATGGGGAGTTGGATTTGATATTCTACGCGCGAGTGGGTTCACGTGTGCTTGTAGTTTACAAAAATACTTTTCTTTGACTTTGGCGAACTCCATTTTAACCAGTTCTACGTTAAACTCTCTATGGATGCGTTCATTTGTAATAAACCAAGGTGCTCTTTTAATAGTTCTTAGGATTTTGGGTTGTGCTATCTGCAGAATGTGTATATTTAAAGCGCTTGCATATCCATACAATTGCAGACCATACGTCCATATTGGCCTTATGACTTGCTTGTACAGGAAGACTTTAAAATCCAATTTTAGATGAGCGCGATTATTTATTAGCCAGTGCAAGTTTTTGGCCTTGAGTTTAATTTGCGTTCTCTTGGCCTCGACATGCTTGCGCCCTGTCAATCTTTTGTCTAAGTGAATTCCGAGGTAGGTAAATTTTCCACATTGACGGATGCGTATGTCGTTCAGAAAAATATACGGAGAAATTTTTCTGTTAAGCGTAAAAGGTATATGCCGACATTTAAGCTCATTTATTTGAATTCGCCATTAAGATAGCCAGTCTGGGATTTCGTTGAGCTGGTTTTGGAGCTTAGAAGTTGCCGCACTTATATCCTTGTGACAACTTAATATCGGTGTGTGGTCAGCAAATGTCGAAATTGATACACTATCGCTGTTCGGAATATCTGCTGTATACAAAAGACCCCACAACACTCCCTTGATGGACTCCTGCATTAATTTCAAAAGTTTTTGTTGCGAACGAACTATGCTTTACTTGGAACGTTTAATATTAAGGTATGACTTAAATATTGCGTGAAAATTTACAGGAAGTAAGCTTCTGATTTTAAATAACAATTCTTAATGCCAAATTTTATCGAAAGCTTGCTGGATGCCTAGGAATTCTGCTGAGCAGTATTCGCGATATTCATACGCAAGTCGAATTTTATTCGTAATACGATGAACTTGCTCAATAGTGCCGTGTTGTTTTATGAATCCAAATTGATGGGATGGAACAATGTGTTGTTCTTGAAGAAATGGTGTAAATTTAGATAGCAATATTTTTTCGAATAACTTTGAAAGGCAAGGGAGGAGGCCTATTGGTCTAAACGAGGAAGATTGGGTAGGATTCTTTTCTGGCTTTAACACCATTCCTTTAACCGACCGTAGCTTCTTTACCATTTTTGAGTAATAAGATCATGCCCAGGGGCTTTTTTTGAATTAGGAGATTGTGTTCAGTAGTCCTCGGATTTGGTTGAAAAACTTTGCTGAGTTGTTGACCCTTAGGATTGCATGTTCTGGAGCCCCAGAAAGTATGTTTTGCATTATAGTCTCCTGCTGCTAAAAATGTTTCACCTTATGTCTCAAAGTAGTCCACGAACATTTTTTCCGTTACACTAAACCAAGTTGGGCAATAAATCGTTAATAAGACGAGCTTTTTACCTCTCATTATTACGAAATTTGTTGTTGCCTGAATTTAATCATAACTTTATGAATCTAGAGGAAAATGCTGGATTCTTCGACGAATAAGTATATCAGTGCCTCCATGTGCCTTGCCGTCTTGGTGCTTAGTTTGATGGAAGATATAACCAGGGATTGAAAAGAAATTCCCATTTGTTAAATGAGTTTCAGAGAGGAGCATTACGTCAAATTCTTCTTGATTTAAAAAATTTTGAATTTCCAGTTCCAAGCATAAATTTTTAAGACACTCATATGTTTGCTAAAAGTGCTGTCACTAAATGTGTTTGCAGTTGCACAATTCTGTCTAGTGAGCTTTGCATTGTTTGCATAAATTGGGACAAACTGTGAGTTAGAGTTGATATCATTACATTCAAATAAAGGTTGTGAGAGGATAATGGTACCGAAACAGTAATAGTTTTTGTAGAGTTACGAGCTGATTCATTTGTAATATTGCTTCGTTTTTTCAGATCTTGGAGAACTAGACATCCTCTGTAATTCCTTTACAGTTACTGCATTTTAGTAATTTGCGGTCATCAATTGTTTTTTTTATTACAGACTGAGCTTTGATGAAGCTCGCCATATATTACACACACGGTGCGCAATGTGCAATAAGATTTTGTATGTCCAAAGTCTTGACAATTGGTACATTAAATAAGACCATTTCATTTATGTGGCACCTCGAACGACATTTTGCGATGCAATAAATATTATAAATTATATATAGGATGGACTTCATTTTTTTAAGCTTTAAGTTGTCAGGCAACAGATAAACTTTGAACATAGGCTGAGGAACTTTTGATTTATTAAATATATTTATAACCGATCTAGCATGGAAGCGTTTTCTCCCAGCGTATCTTTTATTTCATTTATGTCGACATCTGCAATACCTTTGCTAATTTTTAGCTGGTAGGTATAAACATTTTTATTAGTCGCTTCAAACTCTTTTACAACCCTGCGGAAATTGTCTTCGGTATTAGTTTGGATTTTTGTTACATGTATGTTGCCCTTTGTCAAGGGAGCGACATGAAAGTTGTTATTTCCTAACAAACTAGCTAATTTGGCACCAAGTGCACTAGAGCTCCGCTCGCTCAAGTATTATATATTGGCGGCGATTTCAATTTTTTCTCTGGCTGTGTTTCGGAATTTTCAGTTATGTTTTTAGCTAGAACGGCGAAACGATTACACGTTAATGTTTGTTGGGAAGAAGGAATTTCCGTTTTGTTGAGTTTGGCCCTAGTGTAATTTTTTCCGGCAGGGCTTATTTTTCTCTTAGTTATATTAAAATATCGATGCATTCCGATCAGCACCGCCTGATGTTCGTTTTATTTTTTACACATATTAATTTGGTTGTTATCCGAAGCAACTATAAATTTTTTTTGGGCAACATTTTTTGTAGTTTTAGCACTAGGAATAGTGGCTGCAGGTGACACAGATTCAATACTATTGGGAGTGCTGTTTGAGCTATTTTCTTTAATTGCATAGCAATTTATTCCACTAACGGAATGTGATCTTTGCCTCTCGAATTGGCTTTTTATGAATTGGCTTGTACCTGTTTGTAAGCTAGTGGACTGGTCTAGTCTGATATCATCTGGCGTATTTTTCCTAGAACTTGGTTTAGTGCTCCATACTTATGGTTGTTGTCGAGGCTACTGCTTGGTGGAGGTGATCTATCAATTGGCATCACTTCTTTTTAGAGCAGCTGACAGCTGTAAACAGCTGCAGAGACCAGTTTTCTCTGTCTAGTATGTGTCTGTAATTGGATTACGATGTTAAAAAGAAACACGTATTCGGGACGAAACCTAATAGCTTGTTCCCCTTTGGGCTCCTGAATAAGTTTGATAATGTCTTTACTTTCTCTTTATTCGTTTTTACTTAAATTTAAATTTGCTTCTTCGACCGCTAAATTTTTTGCTTTTTCACTTGACTACGGTTGCCAAAATGAACTCCTCGCTCTTTTACTGTTTGCACCCTCCCGACAGTCTCATTACCTTAAAATTCATAATCATTAAGTATTGCGTTCGATCTACGCGTAAGCAAGCATTTTGCATTTAGAGTACGTTAATGCGTTAAGTTCTGCATTGTTAAAGATTGCTAACAATCTTCTTAGCGTTTTCAGAATCTCCTAGATGACAATCGATCGTTACGATCTCTGCGTATGAAACAGAGTTTGCGGCATATTTGTCTGATTCTTCAAAATCTTTGCAAATGACAAACAAATATCCAACAGCAAAAAACTCTTTTTTTTAATTTATGGCTTTTATTAAAAGAAAGCAATGCTTTTGATATGTACATGTTTGTTTATATGTAAAATACCTTTTTTATACCCAGCGTAAGCTGGGTATATTAGTTCTGTGCGAATCTTGTAACAGGGAGAATTAAGCTCCGGAGATATAGACAAATGTATAGAGAAATGATCAGGATCAAAAACTGAATCGATTTAGACATGTCTGTCTCTCCGTCCGTCCGTCCGTCTGTCCGTCTGTCCGCCCGTCCGTGGTCGGATCTTCTCCGAAACGGCTGAACCAATGTAGTCGAACTTTAGCACACATGTTTATCCGGGTCCGAGTATGATCCTAAGTAAAAATGGAAGACATCCGCCCACTGCCACGCCCACAAAATAATTAATTGTGTTTTCAGTAAAATGCTTGTAACTTGCGAACCACTCAACCCATTCCATTGATATTTAGTATACTGGTAAACTACGAAAAGGGACATATCCTGGAAAAAATGGTGCCAATGGTGCATATATATATATATAATATATATATGCACAATTTAGCCGACCTACCTCACATCGCTGAGGTGGTCAGAGTGGCTAAGGTGTTGGTTAAAGATACCTGATGATGAACCTGTAAGCTGGGTTCGAAACCGTTCGCATCGGATTTCCACACTTCTCGGCAATTTATGAAAAATACATTTTGTCAATTGCCAAAATAATACATTTTCACTATAAGTGAAAAATGAGGGACCAAAAAGCCCAAAAATAATAATTAATGAAATATAAAGATGGTCAAAAATAACAATTAACAATAAGGCGGGCACGCCAATGGTGCATATATATATAATATAATATATATATGCAAAATTTAGCCGACCTACCTCACATCGCTGAGGTAGTCAGAGTGGCTAAGGTGTTGGTTAAAGATACCTGATGATGAACCTGTAAGCTGGGTTCGAAACCGGTCGTATCGGCTCTCCACACTTCCCGGCAATTTATGAAAAATAAATTTTTTCAATTGCCAAAATAATACATTTTCACTATAAGTGAAAAATGAGGGCCCAAAAAGCCCAAAAATAATAATTCATGAAATATAAAGATGGTCAAAAATAACAATTAACAATAAGGCGGGCACGCCAATGGTGCATATATATATATATATAATATATATATGCACAATTTAGCCGACCTACCTCACATCGCTGAGGTGGTCAGAGTGGCTTAGGTGTTGGTTAAAGATACCTGATGATGAACCTGTAAGCTGGGTTTGAAACCGGTCGTATCGGCTTTCCACACTTCTCGGCAATTTATGAAAAATAAATTTTTTCACTTGCCAAGATAATACATTTTCACTATAAGTGAAAAATGAGGTACCAAAAAGCCCAAAAATAATAATTAATGAAATATAAAGATGGTCAAAAATGACAATTTTTCGTAACTTCCGAAGTACAAGGCGTAGAAGCTTCAAATTCGCCACATAGGTTGACCAAAGCAAATGAAAGGTGCAGGAAAAAAAGTTATGAATCCTGCCTACTGCCACGCCTACAAATTGAGATTTTTCGTAACATAGTGCGCCAATAATGTCGGGACGCTGGGTATTTAAAAGTCGGGCTTGACCGATCTTAGCTTTCTTACTTGTTTTAATTCTGGTTGAAGCAACGGAATTTATACTATCTTTTTAAAAAAATTATAATTTCGTCTTTTTCAGGTTTTAAATATGTATCTTTTGTCTTTATATTTAAAACCAGGTTTGTTGGAATAACTATTCCAAGTAGGAAAGGTTAAACCCATAAGCTTGTGAAATATTGGCTCTTCATTCCGTTGTGTGGAAACGCCCATATGATTGCAAGAGTATATGTACATAGTGCGGAGAAGTGTTTGCCAAGTGGAAAATAAAAATGCTTCTTTGACTCAAGGCCATCTACCGTGCTTTATAATCTGTATGGAAAGGAAAATTACATCTCGGATTTCATCTCTTTTAGGTTGTTCGAAAATCAAAGTGATTTTAAGCTTTTTAAGCGGTCTTTGGTTATTTTGATTAACCCCTTCCCCATCTTAATGGCAGAAGTGTTCTTTTTGAAACAGACATATGTGAAAATGATGCATCAATATGGCCTTTTTTTCGTTTTGATAAGCTGGAATCGATGAAAATGCTGACAACTTTATGGTTCTTTTTTAATAGACCTTTTGGTAAAAATTTGGAAAACTGGCAAAAAGGTTTTTGTGATTGAACCATGTATGTATGATGTATATTTTTGAGTGCAATTTCGACACTTGCAAGATTACTCAAATTTCACGAGTTCTGCGCAGTTCTGTGCGCAATTGCTTTGGTTTGTAAATCGTGCGACATAAGTTCAGAAATTTATAATTTACTTATGTTGTAATAAGTAAGCATGTGCATGCATGTAATGGATATTCATGCAAATACTTTTTCGATGTGTGAATATGTGCATATACTTTTCAAATTACTTGGTTTTGCCTTTATGCTTCTTCAAAAAGTATGTGCACATTTGCTTGAAAAGTTAAGTTTTGATTATGGAATATTTTATTATATTTTTGTGGAATGTTTTTTTTTTCTTTTGATTTTCAATTTTACATTCACCGGCGTTGGAATCGAATAAGGCCCTTCCCAAATGGGTGAAAATTTATTTTTTCGGTTTTGGTTCTTTAGCCACACTTTGTCTCCAGTTTGAAATTCTCTGACTTTCGAGCCCTTATCGTAGTATCGCTTGGATTTTTGTTTGGCTATTTTTTTATTCTCTCGTACTAATTGATGGGTACGCTGTATTTGGTATTTTAATATTTTCGAGAAATCGTCGGTGTTCTACAGTGGCTCAGGTCTTCTTTTGAGGTTAATTGGAATGTCGGCTTCAAACCCAAAAATAATTTTGCAAGGTGTTTGTTTTGTGGATGAATGTACTGTATTGTTATGTACGTGCATAGCGTGGTGCAGCCATTCATCCCAATTTGTGCAATCCTCATTGACGAAATGTCGGAGAAATTCCGCAAGAGGTCGGTGACTCCTTTCGAGTGCACCATTGGCTTGGGGGTGGTATGGTGAAGTTTGGGATTTCTTGATTCCAAGAATTCTGCAAACTTCCTTAAATAGTTTCGATGTAAAGGTTGTGCCGTTATCCGTGATTAAAACCTTTGGTATCTGGAATTTTGATATTATCTCGTTGAAAAAAACGTTTGCCACTGTCGCCGCCTCTGCATTCGGAATAGCTGTGCAGATGAAAAATTTTTAAAAATCGTCTATAAATGTTAAAATGTATTTGTTTCCTCTCGATGTTTCCTGTAGAGGACCTACCATATCCAGATAGACTTTGTAGAAAGCGCCATGAGCTATGTCTGTGAGTACCATGGGCATTCTTTCCACTTTTGAGCATATATTCCGCTGGCATTTTTCGCAGTTTTTCATATAATCTCGAGTTTCTCTATGTATGCCGTTCCACTTGTACTGCCGTCGAATGCGGAAATATGTTGTTATAGCTCCCTTGTGACCTCCTAATGGCCCATCGTGAAAATGTTTAAGCACCTCTTCGATGTCCTTCCTCTGTGTTAAAAATTCTGCTAAATCCTTTGTCTCTGGTTGATCTGTGGGGTTTGCATCTTTCAAAACATTTCTGCTTTTCTTTGTCTCCGTGTTTTCTTCGCTCTGCTCTATTTTTGACTGTGTTTGTGCTCTTGTTACCACTGACACAAGACTATTTTCATATGGTGATCGGCTCAATGCGTCTGCGTTTAAATCAGAGGTGACCACCACTACAAGGCCGTTTTCATTATGCGCAATAGTAGTGGTACAACAAAGCCATAAGATTAGAAAATCGAGAGAATAACAAAGCGACAAGCGTCATAGATCCCACCTCGACAATAGTCTGTAGCATACTGAGCTCTCATCGCACTCTAACTGAGGCAAAACTATAAATTATACGAAAAAAAGTTTTAAAAATTAAAACAGAGCGACACATGTCTTGCCTCTGCAAAGTTTGTCATAGCACTGATTTGAAAAATTGACGTGACTTCGTTTTTTTGCTCGCTTCGGTTGTTCACTTCGCTTCTCGACTACAAGTGGCATTTTGCTTTAATTGCGACCTCGTTTTATACTTTTTCATCTCTCGCTCACAGTTTCTATACGTCTATAAAAATGTTCTCTTTTACGCTCTTTTACCCCTGGAGCTTACCCTTTGTGCACCTCTGGTTAAAATTATATTTTCCAGCCTTGTAACAGATTTCGAAATCAAATCCCGAGAGCTTATGGCGGAACCTCACCAGTCGGGATGTTTGATTCTTTAGATTTGCTTTGCCTTTTAGGGGCTTGTGGTCTGTGTAAACCGTAAAGGGGCGGCCAAAAAGGTAGCACCGGAAATTTTTTGTTGCCCACGCAATGGCTAGGAATTCCTTTTCGATCGTTGAATATCGCCGCTCTGTTGCGCTTAATGCTCGGCTTGCGAACGCGAGCGGTTGCTCTTATCCTAGTTTTCCTTGCGAATGGACTGTACCGAGTACTTTGTTGCTCGCGTCCGTTGTTAGCATGAATGGTTTTGTGAAATCTGCATACTTAAACAGTGGTGGACTAGTAATTGCAGCTTTAATGGCTATTACTGCCATTTGGCATTCCTCCGTCCAAACGAACTCGGCATATTTTCTTAGCAGTGATGTCAAAGGTAGAAGAAGAGCTGCTGCATTTGGTATGAATTTTCAGTAGTAGTTTGCCAGTCCCAGGAACGCTTGCAATTCTTTTTTATTTTTCGGTACCGGGAAAGTTTTAACGTATTCAACCTTACCAGGGTCCGACCGTACGCCTTGGTCGGAACACTTGTGACCCAAATAGACAACTCCCTTTCTTAAGAATTGGCATTTTTCCGTTTGTATTTTCAATTGGCTGCTTCTAAAGGCTTGAAGTACTTTACGTAGCCTTATTTCTTGTTGCTTAAGGTTACTTCCGTAAATGACTATGTCGTCCAAATAAACAAAACAATCGACGCCTTGCAAGCTGATCAGAACATTATTCATAATCCTTTGAAAGGTTGCCGGAGCTCCGGAGAGTCCGAATGGCGTTCTTACGAATTCGTAATGTCCTATTCCAGTACTGAAGGCTGTTTTTTTCTCTGTCTTTCTCGTTCACAAGCACTTGATGGTATCCGCTTGCCAGGTCTTGCGTTGTGAAATACCGGCTGCAACCGAGATGGTCGCTAATCTCATCAATGCGGGGTACAGGAAATACCTGATTGATGGTTACGTCATTCAGCTGCCGAAAATCGACCACCCGTCTGCACCTCCCTTTTTCGGCATTAGGTGCTTGGGTGCTTTCCAAGGTGGTTTGCTTGGAGCAATTATGCCTTGGTCCAACATATCTCCCACCTGTTTATTTATCTCCGCCTTGTGGGCCTCTAGAAGGCGATATTGCCGAATAGTTATGGGTGTTTTCCCGACCTCTGTGGGTATTTCGTGTTTGAGCACATTGGTGTAACTAAATGCGTCACCCTGAAGGTGAAAAACATCCGCATAGTGTCTGAATATATTCGCTATGGACTGTCTTTCTTCGTCGTTCAAATTTTCTTCCAATTTCAAGGAATTCATTAACAGATTTGTCATCGCATCTGTCTCGTCGCTCTCAACTACGTTGACTTGTGACGTGTTAACTGTTCTTTACTCCTTCAGTAGCGAGTATTTTAGTTCCGTGCCTCCTATTATTTCCGCAATTTTTTCTGAGGCTTTTAGTACTGTCACGAATCCAATCCCATTCTTTGGTCTAGATAGACTCTCTCCTTGGTATACCTGTGAAGCAATCGTTGTCTTATGCACGACTACTTCTTCCGTGAGTAGTCCTGTGTCTATTCGTGCTACTTCCGCTGCTCTGGGGGGATTGTTAATGTTTCTGTAATAAAAATCGTTTTCTTCGCACATTTTGATGGCACTCCGGCCACAAGGTTGCCTCCTTCTTTGAAGGTCAACTATTTCTCAAAAGTGTCCAAGATAGTTCTGTTCCATAGCATGTCTCTTCCCAGGAGACCGTATGCTGGCAAAATGCTATTACGTGGCACAACGTGCATTTCCAAATTTAATGCTGGGATCGAATTATGTTTAAACATCACTGATCCAATAGTACTGGAATCTCCTCCAAAAGCTCCTCTTAAGAATTTCGTGTCCTCCCTTTTTATTGGTACGTCTTCTGTTAAGACTTCTCTTTTCACTAAACTTGCATCTGATTCTGAGTCGACTAATAGGGTGATGCTGCCACTGATAGCCTGATTGCAGGGAATTTCGATGTTTTTGAGTTTCCGTTATGGCAGTGCAATTTGAAAATCTAGGCGTGTTTCTATCGCATTGTCAGTCCACCGTTCTGATACTGTCGTTGATAGCCTGTTCACAGGATAATTCAACGCATTCATCTCTTTGTGGGCCGTTATGTGCAAACGTCAACATTTTTTTGCGGCTTGGAGAACATTGCTATACAAACTTTTTATGCGTCTTTTGTTTTCTTGCCCTATTTCGAACATATTCTTCATTCTGGCCGCCTCCATCTCGCATACAGGGTAGGTGAATACTGTAACAGTGTTTTTGAAAGATTCTCACTTCTTTTTATTTTCTGTTATAATTTTCTTTTCGTTGGTCTCCCGTTCAAATTATATTTCCGTTTATTTCATTTTCGATCTTATTTATTGGTATTTTTTGCTCTCTTATTTCGGAGTTCATTTCGCTCCGTATTATTTTTCTTCTGGAATTTCCCCATCTCTTAGTGGTGAAAGTTCCATTTCCTAGGCTATCCAAGGGAACCCCTTTCGGCGTATGTTTATAATACTTACTATACTATACTTATACTATAATACTACGCTCTTTTACTTTTGTTTGGGCATCTCAGTCTATAGGCCGAGACTGGGCCGCTGGGAGTTTCCCGCGTTCTGCTGCGCTTGGTGGGGGCAGTTTCTGGCTATATGCCCGAATCCTTTGCAAAGGAAACACTGTATTTTTTTGTTGTTATTCAACCCTCGACGGTTATTTTGTGCTGGCCTCTGTTGTGGGTTTTGCTATGTAGCCCCTTTTCGGCAAAATTTATTGGCGCGATGTCCTTTAATTTGACATTTATCGCAGAATAGGCTGCTTAACTTGGTCCAGTAATTATCAGCTTTATGTCCCATTTTCCCGCAGTGTGTGCAAGTTGGCTTAGATGCCTTACTGGCCTCCATTATTGGCTGTTTGTTTGTCATGCAGCCAGGACTTTCTTCGTGTCCATACGATCCACACAGCTTGCAATAGGCCGTGTTCCTTCTTTTTACACATACGTCTCGTGTGTGGCCTTGCTGTTGGCAGAATGAGCTTATCAGTTCTGTTGGTAGTGCCGAATTAATAGTATTTATGTTTAATTTGTCAGATTTCAAAATGTTTTCGGAATTTTCTGCCGCGTTTATGAGATCTCGCAAACTGGGATCTGTCATGTTTATAAATGACTATTTCATAGAATAATCTTTCAGTTCTGTAATGAAGTGTCTTTTTGCCAGATCTTGGTATTCCCATAGCGCCGCTCTTGATTCTTCCGTAGTCAATTTTTTTGTGATCATTTCTTTAGACTCTTTTAGGTTAGTTTCCATTCGACCTCCGAACAGCGACGCGGACTCACCTGTTTGTTGATGTCCATTTACAATATCCGCTCTTATATCTTCCAACTTTCTTACTGTTGCGTATGTTCGTTGCACGAAGTCGCGGAGTTCATTTAGAGTCTCGAATTTTCTGGTGCCAATTGTGTTGAACGCAGCCCCCGACAGTCGCTGCCTTATACATGTAATAGCTATCTGTATGTCCTCCGGGACAACCATTCAATTGAGCAATTCTATGCCCTCGACAAATTTTATTACGTCCGCCTTAAACTCAGGTCCTCTTGCTCCGGACAAAGATGGTACGAAACGTTGGACAATTTTGACAATTTCTGCAACATTCTGTTAATTTGCCATTGTTACCTGAATTTTGGGTATTTGTACTTGTGTTGGTGTTTTTACAGTTGATTCGTTGATTGGCGTTGTCGTGAAATTTTTTGATGTACGTCTTGCGGGAAGCGGAAATGTACTGCAAACTATTCTTAATTCTACCTTCAGGTTTCCAATTTCTACTTTCAGAAATTAAATTTCTTTCTCCTTTTCTTTGAGAGTGGCTTTGTCCTTTTCTTTGGACCGATATGTCCTTTCCTACTGCTCTCTGAAGAGTTTCTCTTAGAGATTCGTTCTGCTCTTCTGATTCTTCTATCAGCAAGGTCTCTTTATCGATTCGATCGCTCAAATCTTTGCATTTCTTTTTTAAATGGCCAACTGTCTCTTCCAATTGTCGTATTTTCTCCTTGGCGACTTCGTTTGATATGGTTACCGAATTTTTCGCTTTTTCTATCAGAAAAACTGCTTCTTACGATTGATTAAACCGAGCCAGTGCAACTTGATTTGAAATTAATTATAAAAATTCTTTGTTTGGGTTGACTTCTCTTATCGATTCCCACGCTTCTGGTTGAAGGATGCTAGCGTGTTCTTCAGATTCTTTAAGTTGTTGCCGCAAAGCTTCGCACTCTTTTTTCATAAATTTCTTTATTTGACGGATTACTCCGTTTTAGATGAGGCAAAATATCCGGAGAAAAAAAAATTTTCCGTACACAAGAAGGTCAACAAAAAAATTAAAATACTCAGTGGCGTCGTGCATTTACTGTTGCAAGGGAAAAAACAAAAATGTTTTTTGTTTGTTTTATTTTTAAAATAGCAATCTTAATTTTTGTGAACTCACCAAAAATTTTTAAGGGATTTTGAACTCACCATATTTTGTTTGTGTACTCCTTCTGCCATAAAAATTTCGACGATGTTGCGCTGTTGTCGACGACACTGCCTTTTGCCTTTTCTGTTATTGTTTTTATTTTATTAAATTATTAATTTGAATTTTTCTGACGGGTACTTTATCGCGCCCTTAATGCACTTTTGCCACCAAAGTGTCCTTTGGGAACTTCCTTCGCACCCGGATCCTGAAGAATAAGACTTCGTCGCTGTTCAACAGGTTTCAGTGGCATGGCACAAAAGGGTTCAACAAAACCATTGACATGATCTCAACCAATTTCGCCTTTTTCACCAAAGTGCCTCTTGGAAGCTTCGTTTCTCCCAGGCCCAACTGAATTTGACTTCGTCCAGTTGGTTTCAATGAATGACTTGAGCGTTGCCGATCAGCGTCAATTCTTACCCGCCGTGGCGAAAAATAATTTTATATTGAATTTTTAGTTATCAGGATCGAAGTTTCCTCCCGACTAGACCTTTAGTCGAATACCGGCTGCGCCATAAAACAATGTACGCTGGGGATGGACGTCTAAGCGAATACCACAAATAAGAACGCCATTGAATTCAGCTGCAATTATTGTTTATTGAAGTCCTTTTTCTTTTCATATATATTTAACAATCCTATTCTGGCTTACTTAACTGCCCTAATCCCTAGCTAGCACTGAGATCCACACTTTGTCGTCCTGGCTCGTAAGCAGGTGCCCAAAAGTTGAGATCTGATTGTAACTTCTCGATTCCAAACTGCAAGTCCTCTTTCATAGATCGAAGCTCCGCTTAAATAGATCAATATTACCGATCTAGCAATGTTGGATATTGATTGATTTCATCAGTGTGACTTCGAACTTCCCCTGCCGGTGTGCCTACGTTGCACTTGTTGTTGTTGCACCTGGCTCTTGTTGTTCTGTGGTGTTGATTACCCTTCTAGATCGCCTGTTGTTGTTGTAACCAACAGCTTTATTGCCGTGTTTCTATTGTTAATGTAGGTCAGCCTTTGAAGACGTTGAACTGCTTATGCCGTTGCTTATTGCTGACTAGCTTGCGCGTGGTCTTTCGCCTTTTCCCCCGCTTGACCTTTCCTCTGGTCGGCGTTGTGCCAAGTTTTGGATCCGGCGATCGGTATGCTTGTTTACGTAATTGTTTTCAGTAGTTGAGTTCTAATGTTGTTGTTGTTCTTGCTGAAGGGTGTCGGATTTCGAGCTCAAGGCTGTGTCGTCGAACTCCTCTGCTGTATTTTGATTGTTTTTATATGTTTTGGCACTTTTCCCGCTAAGAGCTGATAGCGTGACGTTGGAGTGTGACGTGACGCTTTTCGACTACAACCATCTGCCTAAAACAATCTTATCTCTAATATACTAATTCAAAAGTAGGGGAAGTGCTGAATGGGCTGATAGAGCCCTTTCGTCCTGCCAAAAGTTGTTTATGCATGACTAGTCATTGATTCGCGAAATACTGACCAGCCATCGAGATTCAATCGCATAATTCCTTATGCGAAGCAGGCACGTAGCCAGGACTTTCAGACGGGGGTTCTTTTTATTTCCAATTTTTAGCTGCGTAACAATTTACGTTCTTTCGAAACAATACGTCAATGAAACCCATAGTCGTAACAAAAGTATAAAAAAGTACGAATCAGAACTCCAAAAGAAGAAGCACCATAGTGTGCGTATAAAAAATGCTGAAGATTTTATAACTTAAACCTAACCAAACAGTCATTGCTGATTTAATTAATTAATAGTGAGATTATTTTTTACAACCAGAACAGAGTTTACCCAAGAGGGTATTTGATCGAGAGTGTGTTTTGCTTTGGTTCAGTGGTATGGAAAGTTCCAACAAAATCGACATACCAATACCAAGTACACTAGGAGATAATAAAAATATTATTTCATATTACACATTTCATAACCAAAATGTACACTTCATTTAAAAAAAATTATCTTTGAAACTTCTGAAAGTAGTCGGTGAATATAGTAAATCCCGATACTTGGTTAAATCAGATTGTCTTAATTTCTTTTTTCGATCTCAAAAACATTGAAAAACTTTCGTGATATTCCCACAGAGTGAAATATTTATTTGAAAAACTTCGAGTGGGTAAAATACCCATGTAAACGGCGTTCTGCCGTGCCTCTATTTGATTATCTGCATATACAGCTGCACATAAAAGGTTTACGAACGAAATAATTCCAAAATAACCGGGATAATTTGTGATTAATGAAAAAATGCGAATTATTGAAAAAATAATAGGAATATTTTTTATTGGAATAACACGAGTCTGCAATTGAATATTTTTCTCTCTTTTGAGTTTCTTTAGTGGTTCTGTTGGATTTTTGTTTCCGGAAATATTGCAAAATATCATATCATGTAAAGAGTACAAGAAAATTGCGTTTGAAATTTTGAGCAGGATTGCTTCATTTAAACTCAATTTTTCTTGAATTTTTTTTTTTCAATTTAAAAAAATAATGGAATTTCAAAACATCATTATTTAATATTATATCAAATTTTATTAATAAATCTTGAAATGAATGCTGTAAAATGCTGCTCAAAGTTAAAAAATTTTAAAATCCTTTAAAATTCTCTTACGTGTAGGCGCGGACAATACCGCTGACGGATTGAACAATTATACATATCTAGTATGCCTGCAAACTTCCCTCTCCAAAATGTTTACTCTGCGGCTAATCCGTACACAGCTTTGTTATTCTAGTTGCATATCTATTAACATTTTTGTAGATAATTTTTATTTTCGATCTCTTGAGATTCATCAAAAAGAATTTTCACTGCACAATACTTTTGAAAATGTCAATATTATTTTCATAGCTGATTAAATCGAGTGGGCAACACTGAAGCAGCGCTTAGACGATCATGCATGTTTAATAGAATTTTATTGTCGATCACGATACGAGAACAATCTGCCATTTGAACTTTGCTCGTCGAACCTGGTGGCTTATGTTTGAACTTCTGAGCTCCGCTCCACTTTTGTCTTCAATGTTACCGTTTCCGTTTTGGCTTCTTTTAGTTTTAATTTGTGCCAAAGAGTGCAATGGAAATACAATTTTAAATGACATAATCAGATGAACGAAGGGTAAGGGGGGTTTAATATCAAACCTCCTACCTGCCCTCCTTGGTAACGTCCCTGATGCGAAGTGTTATTGCCGAAATTGCAAGAATTCCACCTCATACGATTGGTTACAGTGCATTGTGTAGTCAACGACACAAGTGTGCTGCGCTTCTGCTTACACAGCTTATGATTAGTTAAAATGTCACAAGGCCATTCTTGTGGTCAACCGTACAGGTCCGATATGTGAGGTTATAATTGGGCGCTGAGGGCCCATATTTAATAATCATCCAAAAACACTTTAAATTGCCTTGCCGATCTTAACGTAATCTGATAGAGATTAACACAAATAAAATTTTTGTATTGCCACATTTAATTTTGCTTCTTACAATTTTTTGCAGTCAATGGGATCTACGATTTATTTAGAATGCCGTATGAGCAATATCAAAAGGATGGCAGAGTAATAAGAGGCATTCAGCTTGGAGCACAAAGTTTTACAGCGAGAACTGCACTGGCTGCGTTGGAAATAACTTCGCGCGTAATTTATTTGCTTCAGGTAAAAGAGCTCAATAACTGCTGAACCACTGCAAGATTGGTTTTAGTGCCTTTATTTTTTAGTATTTATGTTTTTTTTTTTTCTTATGTATTTAAGAACAAAATAGTTCTGCCTTCATTACGGTTATGCTGTTTTGAATTGAATGTGTATTTCTCTTTCATATTTCTTCAAAGTGCAGTTTTTGCTACACGATCCACTTATATTGTAGAGTATGCATCCGATCCATATTCTAAGTTGTATTGGTGCGAAAGGTATAATGTTAAACTGGAAGCACAGTAATTTTCCGCATGCAACCAATTTAAAAATAAGTTGTTTTGCTGCATTCAGTTTGCACCAAGATTTGAGTATCTATCTGCCTTTGGCCTTTAAAATTTTCGACTTGACACCATCAGCAGGTAGCCACACAACCCTCTCCTATGAGATATATGATAGATGAAGAATAAGCTTACATTTTTCTAGGCCTATTTTTCAGCAAAAAGAATTCGGCTAGGTAATACACCAAAACTCCTTGTAAGAAGAGAAATTGAGAAATCTTAGAAATAAAGGATAAAAATAGGAAGCGAAATTTGGATTTGCTACAGATCTAAACAGTCTTAGTATGGATTGCATGGATTGTGCCACTTCAAACGCCATCATATTTTTTTATTTGAAAAATATCAATGTCTTCTAGGAAGAAATTTTTTTCCTGGCCGAGGTTGGCCCGTTTTTTCAAAATTATTTTTTGTGCTAAATTCACATTTTAATTTTACCAAAAAAATAGAAACTACTCTCTATTTACCAACTTTGAGTGGGCGTGGCAAAAAAATGGGCGTGGCTGCATCATTAAATTAAGTTTTTCGAATTTTGGAGCACAATAACAAAACAAGTCGACAAAATAAAATTTTATTTTTGTTTCTGGTGTTTAGTGGTTGTTTTCTAATTCACAAAATCATTATATTAGGTGTAGTAAAAAGAAATCCATTATTTTTGCATTAAATTGAGGGCTTTATTTAAGATAGTTAGAATAACCCGATTTAGGTCAAATATGCGCCGTTTTGTTCGATAACTTGTTGCCATTTTAAAGGTAATTTCATTATGCCTCTTTCATAGAAGCTGTTCGTGTTCGCCGCCGCAGCTACGCAGCCGAACCTTTAAAGCGCGGCGAATTAGTCAAATCTCCTTTTTTTTCTTGGTACAAAAAAAAGTTCGAGCTCGAGCGAGCTCTGGCCGTTCAACGGAGGACATTCGAAAAAGTAATCTCGCCCTGACCGTTTGTGCGCGCACCATCGCCCTCCGAAACAATAAGTTAAAATTCAACCTACGAAAGAAAAAAAAAAAAAAAAAAAAAAAAAAAAAAAAAATCTAAATCGAAAATTAATGAACTAAAAATAAAAAAAAAAAAATAAAAAAAAAAGAGCTCAAGTGCATTAGCGTGAAGTACAGAAACAAAAAAAAAAAAAACCCACCGCCAAGAAGGCAAATTTGTTTAAGTTTTTTTTACTTAATTTTTATATATATATACGCCAAGAAGGCAGATTTTTTTAATTCACAAAACATCACACGACCGCGTCGCGTAAACAAAAAAAAAGGGGAAAAACAAAATATAACTCTACGTGCTCGGCAGCCTCCAATCAAAAAACCACCGCAGCGGAATACCAGGTACGTCCACTTGCTCCCTTGCCCCTCACATTAACATTTGGCGATCCCGTGCCAGGAGCCTGGAAACAGGTTCTGGAGGACCAATCCTTGGACGGAAAGATCGAGAAAATAGGCCACGTGTGTGTCACCCTTTACCGCTATTTTCCCTTCAGAAAAGTCAAGGGCAACACGATCCAGGCACGTGACACACATCACCGTTTCGACTCATCCTTTCCCTTCATATTCGTATCACCTATCTCGCTCGCACATCCGTGTCGCCTTTGGTGGTGGTTTTTGTGCACAACGAATATCGCAAACCAACAGCCATATAACGGGTCTGCCAGCAGCGTTAGATTTCTCGTTCCCTTTTTTTTGCGAACGAACACAGCCAGCATCAAGGCCTTGCGGTTGTTTTTCCTTTTTTTGTTTCATTGCTTTGCTTTGCAATAGCGCCTGTACTGCAATTCCAACTTCGTACGGGACAATTGTTGAGCTGGTCAGTTGCCACGCAGTGTGTCGCATCGAACATCAAACGTGATCGAGTGGAATTTGTGCGGCCGAACTTGCCACAGCTATTGGAATCGCGGTTCGCCTGCAACCACACACACGCACAAGCTCTCGTTTTTTACGCTTTTCGCCGCAGTGACAAGGCAACTGAAAGCGTCGCTTTGAAGCTCGGTCGTTCGGTCGTTCTGTCGATCGCTATTGAAAGTCTCACTTTTCCTCTGCTGCTTGTGCGCTGCTTACGCGCAGTCTGTGCTCTGCCCGTGCGTATGAGAAATTGGCTTAGACAGCGTGCATGAAATTCTGCGACAGTGGGCAAACATTAGAAAAAAAATCATTTGAATTTGTCTCTTGGCGTATTGCAATTTCTTAAATTGGAATTGCTGATTTTTACTGATATTTTGAAAGATTGGAATTTGATTTTAATAAAATTTATTAATTCGTTTGGATTTTTAATATTGAATCTGGGGAATTTGTGGGGGTGTTGCGAAAATAAAGGTCTGGAACTGAAGTGCGCTACTGTCGGCATCGTTCGCACTGTATTGTCAACATAAATTTATATTGCAGCGCAGGAATTTAGAACGATTCGTTGCCACGGCTGCAAATTTATTATTTTTTTTCTTGTGCGAAGCATTTTCCACACGTCCGTTTGTGACGGACTTGAAAGGGGCTCGTACGCCTTCGATCATCATAGTGCCCTACGACCGGTATTTTCCGCACCTGACAACGCTTAGCTTATCCATCGTCACATCGATAATTTTGCGTTTGGCAAAATCAAATTTAAGCGTGGGCGAGTATATTCGTTAATTTGCTGAGATATTACTAAATAATTTTTATCTTTCTTCCGGAAGCACGGCACCTGATTTTGTGACGCAATTTCATCAAAGTTGCCGACATGTCTTTTGATTTGAAATTCAACGATGCGGTACAGCAGCTTAAGAGCTACTGCGATATTATCATGCAGTCTGACCCCTTGAATCAAACAGAGTCACTCCTCGAGATTAAATTTGAGGAAATTCAGGATTGCTGGAAGCGGGTTCAAGAGACTTACGACGCGGCCCGCTCAAACGACGCATGGCATGATGAAGTTGCCGCTCTGGCTCAAGGGACGTATAATGAATGTCGCGACCTCCAAGTTATCGTGCGCGCTCAGCTGAAGGATCTGCTACGGATGCATTCTCACTCCCATCCTCCACTATCCAGCACAAGGACGTCTCCCCCATCTGCTGAGATGCCGCCAGAAGATCATTTTATTCGAGTGCCCCCGTGTGACGTTGCAAATTTTTCCGGAGGATACAACGAGTGGCCAGCATTTCGTGACATGTTTACGGCCGTGTATATCAACAACCCGAGACTGCCACCTGTACAAAAGCTGTATTATTTGCACAATAAAACGACAGGCGCCGCCGGAGCGATTGTCAAAGGATACCCCCTGTGTGGATCGAATTTTTCGCACGCCTGGGAGGCTCTCCAAGCGCGGTACGAGAACAAGCGCATTTTAATCGATCACTAATTGAAGACCTTGTTCGATCTGCCAGCGATTGAAGACGAGACCAGCGAAGGAATTTTGAAAATTCAGACGACAGTCAACGATTGTATCACCATGATGAGAAGCCAAGGAGTGGTCGATTTTTGGGATGCCATGCTCGTTCATTTTTGCTCCAGCCGCCTGCCAGCCGCTACGATCGCACATTGGGAGCAGTCGCTCTCATCGCATCGAGAGCTGCCGACTTGGAAACAGATGAACGAATTTCTCAGCAACCGCTATGAGGTCGTCGAACGCCTTTCGAGCTTCACGAAGGTGAAAGCGCCGGTTCTAGCTGCAAACCAATCAACGTCATCGACCAACGCTTTCCACACTCAGGATCAGACTCCAGGGTCGTGCCCCTTGTGCAACGGAAACCATCCCTTACGCCAATGCGCCCAATTTTTGAAGATGCCAGTCGCGGAGCGATTTAAACTTGTTACGAAATCGAAGCGCTGCCTCAACTGTCTCGCTATCAATCACCAACGGTCCAAATGCCCCAGTACACACAACTGTGCGAAGTGCCAACAGCGACATCACACTTTGTTGCATTTTGCGAGCGCGGCTGCAACAACGGACACGAAAGCCTCTACCCCCTCTTTGACATCTCTTCCGGAGATGGGCCCGTCTCCGACGAGCCAACCGCCGCATTTCCATGCGCAACCAGAGGCCTCGAGCTCCGTGAGCATCCCCTCCACGTCTCAGACACACGCACACGTCTCCATCAGTCAGACACAGGTGCTTTTGCCAACGGCCATCGCGCAGATTCTACATAATGGAGAACGATTCCTAGTCCGGGCGCTTTTAGACCAAGGTTCGCAGAGAACATTTTTAACGGAACGCATGCAGCTGCAGTTGAATTTGCCGACGACTCATAAAATCTGCAACGTATCCGGCATGGGTGGCCAATGCACCCAAATCGCGAAAAAGGAGTGCACCATCACGCTCGCATCACCTCGTTCTTCGTTCGAAGAAGAAATCGACGCCGTGGTGTTGCCGAAATTGACCAATTGGCTTCCGGCCAAAAGGGTCTCCAATTTGGATCCCCACGAGATCTCATCGTTGGAGCTCGCCGATCCCCGGTTTATGAATCCAGCCCGCATCGATATGGTCATCGGGTCTGATATCATGCCGAAATTACTGCGGCCGGGCGTCAAGATGAATGTCGGAGGAAGCCTTATTGCCCAGAATTCTGTTTTCGGTTGGTATTTGAGTGGGCCGATCGCCAGCGAAACCACCGACGCGTTTACGACGCAAGTCTCCTCCGGAGATCCCCACGAGTCACTCCACGAGTTACTCAAATCGTTTTGGGAGCAGGAAGAAATCACGACCTCCCCTCCTCTTCTTCCAGAAGACATCTATTGTGAAGAATTTTACTCTCAAACCACCACTAGGAATTCGGATGGTAGATACGTCGTGCGTCTACCATTTAAGGATGAATTCTCCAAAGCCGCTCTTCGCTTGGGCTCGTCACGATTTGGAGCGCTGACGCAGTATAGGAGCCTGGAAAGAAGGCTCGCAAAGCAGCCACTTATGCGCGACACCTATAATTCCGTTCTGTCCGAGTATCTCACATACGATCATATGGGACCATGCCCTGATTTCGAGATCACACGAGAAAATAATTTCCGTTCGTTCTATCTACCGCACCATGCGGTGATGAAGCCTGAGAGCACCTCCACCAAGGTACGAGTCGTTTTCAACGCGTCGCAGAAAACATCTTCCGCCCTGTCGCTGAATGATATACTTCACGTGGGACCGGTGTTGCAATCAGACCTAGTCATCCTCTTGCTCAATTGGCGGCTCTACCGTTTCGTCTTCAATGGGGACATTGAAAAGATGTACCGACAGATTCGAGTGCATGAAGAGGATCGGGCATTCCAGCGCATCTTATTCCGCGAAAATGAGACGGCGCCGATCCGGGACTATGAGCTGAAAACAGTCACATTTGGCGTCAACTGTGCTCCATTTTTAGCCATTCGAACGCTCCATCAGCTGGCCAACGACTCCATTGAAGATGCTCCACAGGCAGCCTTCATTTTGAAAAACGAAACCTATGTCGATGATGTCCTGGCCGGCGGACATACGCTGGAAGAAGTCTGTGTGGCGAAGGAGCAGCTCATACGTACGCTCGGATCCGCCGGATTTCCATTGAGGAAAATAACTGCGAATCATCCAACGTTATTGGAAGACGTCGCCCCCTCGCATCTTCTCGACGCCGAGTTTTTGAAGATCAGATCTGCCAGTGATGCAAAAATGTTAGGAATTCGATGGAATGCTGTCACGGATTGTTTCTCCTACAAGTTAAGTACTCATTCCGCCGCGAAGTCCACCACCAAACGCCAGATCCTATCCGATATCGCGAAATTGTTTGATCCAGCGGGATGGCTGACTCCGATCATCATTCGAGCCAAGGTTCTGATGCAACAACTGTGGCTCGAAGGCACTGACTGGGATCAACGAGCTTCAAATGAAGCTTTGGAGCGCTGGTGTAAGGGAAATTATATGAAGTGATCCCAATAAAAGGATATTGATTCCTTGATCCTTTATTAGGATTCTTGATTCCTTATTACTAAGTATAAGATCCTTTTCAAGAATTCAGCTCAATATATAAAATAAATATTCAAACTGAATTTATATCGAATCTATATTTTATTTTTAACAAATCAACAATAAAGAAAAGTAAATTTTTAGAAAGCAAAGTAATCATGATTAAACTAAAAATATTATTAATACGATATAAAAAATGTAAGCTATTGAAATTGTTGTGACTTCTCACACTACCCCCTTTGCAGTGCGAAACGTACGGTATGATTTTCGTTTATGTGTGGTTCGCACGATACTTCTATGTATGCCGGTTTGATACGATCCACAGATACGGTGTCTTCGAGTGCTCCTTTTTTTATGATAAAATATTTGGCACTTCGTTTCACTACAGGATATGGGCCAGAATATTTTGGTTGTAAGGGTTTTTGTGTGTGGTCATTTCGGAGCCATATATGTGAGCTCGTGCTCAAGTCCTTATTAATGAAAGGCGTAGTATTAGAATAATGAGAGGGTGAAATGGGCTGGAAGGTAGAAATTGTATATCGTAGATTAGTTAAAAATTCCGCTGTTGATCTTGACGTGTTTTTTGAATCGAAAAATTCTCCTGGTAGATGAAGTGGTTCGCCGTAAACAATTTCTGCACTAGATGTGTTAAGATCGTGTTTAAATGCAGCACGAAGTCCTAGTAACACAGTTGACAGTGATTGAGTCCATGGTATGCTTTTATGACAAGACAAAGCAGTTTTAAGTGTCCGATTGAACCTTTCGACTAATCCGTTTGCTTGCGGGTGGTAAGCTGTGGTGTGTTTCATATTTGATCCAATAAGAGCTGTTAAATCGTGAAACATTGCTGATGTGAACTGCGCTCCTCTGTCCGTGTAAATGTTGTCCGGACATCCGAATCTTGATATCCATCCGTCGTAGAACTTTCTGGAGACTGTTGAAGATGTGATGTTTTCCATTGGGATTGCCTCAGGCCATCTAGTAAAACGATCGATAATTGTGAGAATATAGCGAAATCCTTCAGATTGCGGTAAGGGTCCTATAATATCGATGTGTACGTCAGCGAACCTGCGTGAAGGGAGTTGAAACTTTCCGATCACAGATTTTGTGTGTCGTGTTGTTTTAGCCGATTGACAATTCAAGCAAGTTTTTGTCCATTGAGCGATGTCACGATTCATTGAAGGCCATACAAAGCGCTCTGAAATGAGTTTTTGAGTAACTTTATGACTTGGGTGTGACATATTATGGATTTGGTCGAAGACTATCCGTCGTAGTGCTGGTGGAATAAAGGGACGAACTTTGCTTGTTGAGACGTCACAATAAATGGGGTTTTGTGAATTGGCTATTTGCATTGGCTTCAGAGTAAGATTCGAGTTCGATTTCATTAATATCTTCAATTCGTCATCTTCTTCTTGTTGTTTGGATAGTTGCTGATAATTAAAAGAAGATATCTCTGTTATTCTTGACAGTGCATCAGCTACAACATTATCATGGCCAGATATATGTCGAATGTCAGTGGTAAACTGACTTATGTAATCGAGATATCGGAAACGTCTTTGAGTTAATTTTTCGGATTTTTGCTTGAATGCAAAACAAAGTGGTTTGTGATCCGTAAATAGAGTGAATGATCGTCCTTCTAGCATGTAGATGAAATGTTGTATAGCCATATATGCTGCTAGTAATTCGCGATCATATGTGCTATATTTTGATTGTGCTGGACTTAATTTTTTTGAAAAAAAATGCTAAAGGTTGCCAGGATTGGTCGACTAACTGTTCAACAACACCGCCTATTGCGAAATCAGAAGCATCTACTTTAAGAGCGATTGTTGTTTGTGCAACTGGATGAGAGAGTAGCGTAGCTTGCGAAAGTTGTGATTTGATTTTTTCGAACGCTTTTTCAGATTTCTCAGTCCAGACGATAGGACGCTTGTCTTTTTTCTTTGCACCTTGAAGGTATGCATTCAGAGGTGCTTGAATTTCAGCAGCATTTGGCAGGAATCTTCTGTAAAAGTTCATCATAGCCAAAAATTGACGCATTTCTAAGACGGTTGTTGGTTTAGGGAACTTGATAATTCTTTCAACTTTCGTATCCATTGGCAAAAGTCCTTGAGTGGTGATTTTGTAACCTAGAAAATTTACTTCAGGAAGACCAAACTTACATTTCTCTTGATTGAGAACTATTCCATACTCGTTAAAACGGTGAAAAATGATACGTAGGTGGTTAACATGTTCTTCTGGATTTTTAGACGCGATTAAAACATCGTCTAAATAACAAAAAACAAAATCTAATCCACGTAGCACCGTATCCATGAGACGTTGGAAAGTCTGTGCTGCGTTTCTTAAACCGAATGGCATTTTAAGATATTCGTAAAGACCAAATGGTGTGATGATAGCAGTTTTGCTTATGTCATCAGAAAACACATCGACCTGATGATACGCTCGTACCAAATCCAGAGTAGAAAATATCGTGCATCCATGCAGATTGATATTGCAGTCTGTCAAAAAAGGAATGTTATACCGATCTGGGGAAGTTTGACTATTAAGATGTCTATAGTCTCCGCAGCATCTCCAAGATCCATCCTTTTTGGGAACTAAATGTAGTGCGCTTGCCCATTGAGATTTTGAGGGTCGAATAATGCCAAGCTCCATTAAATTCTCAAACTCTTTTTTTGCGGCTTGTAACCTGTTAGTGTCCAGCCTTCGACATCTTGCGTGGCAGGGAGGTCCGGAGATTTCAATATGATGATATATGGTGTGTTGAGGAAGCCGTTTCAACGCATTGGACATCGTACAAATATCTGGGAAGCTTGATAATAATTTGGTGTAAGGTGATTCGTCCATAAGGATTGCAGTAATTCGAAAGGACGGTTGCTTGTCGCCGTATGCCTGCGTCTTGATGAGTGTCTTGCCATCGACAATTTCCTGCTTTTTTAAATCCGGTAATAGATGAAAATGTGTAAGGAAATCGGATCCAATTATTGCCTTGGTAACATCAGCTATTACAAAACTCCATTTGAAATTACGACGAAGACCAAAATCGATAGAGAGTGTAATGGTACCGAAAGTTTGTATTTGTGTACCGTTGGCCGCATATAGGCTTATTGGAAAATCATTGTTGCAGATGAAGACAGGTTTTGTGATAAAGGATTTGGGCACAACTGACAAGTCTGCACTAGAGTCGATGAGAAAGTGTTGCTTTGAGTTACGATCACGAAATAAAAGGCGGCTGAAATTGATTGTGGAACATTCGGATGCCACGTGGTCCGAATCACTGAACATGGTTTGATGCACTTCAAGACTTTCTCCTTGAAGTCATTGTGTTACCAACACCAGCCTTTAGTTTTTGATCGGCTGTTTGAACGACGTCGTTGACGATTTACCGATTGGTTTGGAGAATCTGTTCGAGATTGACAATATTCTGCGCGAGATCTTGTTGAGCATTCGTCAAAACTTTTTTCTAGTGCTTCAAATTTATCTAAGAGGCTAGATGTAGTAGAGTCACTCGAGATTACAGAAATTGATGGACCAATATATTCCAGAATTTTGTCTGCTTGTTCTGCAATGTCGTCCAGTGTTCCTTTGTTGCCGACCAAAATGGCGCGTACGTTCTCAGGCATTTGATCCATAAATAGCGCTTTTAAGATGGATTCGCTTACGTGACTACCACCAGAGTTGCGCATGAATTGGAGGTAGTGCGTAGGTTTCTGGTTTCCAATTGCGTTACCTGTGAGTAACCTCTTTAATTTCTTTTCGTCGGATTCGGCAAATGTGTTGATAAGCTTTCTTTTTAAAGCTTCATATTTACAGCCATCTGCTGGTGGAGATAGGACGATGTCGCTTACGAATTCCAAAGTACCCATGTCTAAATTGCATAGTATGTGGTCAAATTTCGTGTCACCGCGTGTTATTCTGTTTACTCTGAAAAGAGTCTCAACTTGGACAAACCATAGGATGGGGTTTCCTTTCCAAAATGGTGGAATCTTTAATGCTGTTATCGTAGCAGCTTCTTGAAGATTTGAAAATCGATTCATTGTAGCCGTTGGCATCGAATCGTTTGCGTCTGGTTCTCGAACTGGCGAATTTTCGACAGGCATTCTGTGTCCTATATGTATCCTTGATGTTCGGGATTTGATCCGGAGCGTTCGATGTTCGGGACTTGATCCGGAGCGTTCGATGTTCGGGATTTGATTCGGAGCGTTCGATGTTCGGGACTTCGGGGTCACCAATGTAAGGGAAATTATATGAAGTGATCCCAATAAAAGGATATTGATTCCTTGATCCTTTATTAGGATTCTTGATTCCTTATTACTAAGTATAAGATCCTTTTCAAGAATTCAGCTCAATATATAAAATAAATATTCAAACTGAATTTATATCGAATCTATATTTTATTTTTAACAAATCAACAATAAAGAAAAGTAAATTTTTAGAAAGCAAAGTAATCATGATTAAACTAAAAATATTATTAATACGATATAAAAAATGTAAGCTATTGAAATTGTTGTGACTTCTCACACTGGCATGCCTTTGTAACTGATTTGCCATTCATCGAGCAAATCCTTATTCCGAGATGGGTCCATTACGACCCCACCGCCTTTGTTCAACTTCACGGATTCTGCGATGCTTCGGAGCGAGCATATTGTGCAGCCCTTTATCTTCGCATCGTGAGCCACAATCAAGTCTACGCCCACTTGCTTACGGCGAAATCCAAAGTGGCGCCGCTTCAGACTGTCAGCTTGCCGCGCCTCGAGCTCTGTGCCGCAGTTCTGCTTTCCAAGCTGATCAAAGCGGTCAAAGCTCAACTACATATTCATGAACATCAAACAGTTTTATGGACTGATGCCTCGATCGTGTTGGCTTGGCTGAAGCGCCCTCCAAATGCATGGAAAACTTACGTCGCGAACAGAATTTCCCAAATTCTGACCAATATTGGGAGTACTCCATGGCACCATGTTCGATCGCGGGAAAATCCGGCTGACCTGGGAACGCGCGGGATGCTAGCGCAAGATCTACATGAGAATATGCTCTGGTGGCATGGACCGTCCTGGCTTGTGGAGCCACCCGCAAAATGGCCCCAAATTGAGGCGCCACCAGCCTCCATTATCGAAGAACGAAAAACGATCGCCTTCACTACCATCACCGAGACTGAGGATCTCCTAGCCAGATTCTCATCTTACGACCGAGCTTTGAGAGTACTCGGATTTGTACTGCGATTTTACAAGCAAGCGCGAAGAGAGCTCGCGCCGAGGCCGACCACACTCATACTTTAAAAAGACGAGCTGACGGTTGCGAGAAATCGTCTAATTTTGTTTTCGCAAACATTTCACTATCCACTCGAATATCAGGACCTGAGCGAAGGAAAGCCGCTCGGGAAAAAAAGCGAACTGTTACCCTTGAACCCCATGCTCGATGACGATGGACTTTTGCGCGTCAATGGCCGATTGATACATGCAGATCTTACACCCGATGAGAGATATCCGATCATCATACCGGCTGCGTCAACGTTCTGCCGCCTTTATCTGGATTTCGTCCACAAAACACTCCTGCATGGCGGTGCGCAACTCATGTTCCGCATGGTTCGACAAAACTTCTACATCGCACGTTTGAAACGGAAAATCAAGAGCTGTATCACCCGGTGTCATATATGCACGATCCATAAGCAACGATTAAAAACCCAGATGATGGCCGCACTACCAGCTGAGAGATCGACGTTGTCGCTACCATTTACGCATACCGGTGTCGATTTCGCCGGACCATTCGACATCAAGACCTCTGCTCTTCGGACCGCACCATATCTAAAAGGTTATGTCAGCGTTTTCGTGTGTTTCGCCACCAAGGCGGTGCACCACGAATTATGTTCAGAATTATCCACGATGTCTTTCCGAGCCGCGTTCGATCGATTCGTCGGACGGCGAGGCCTGCCAAAACGGGTTTTTTCCGACAACGGTCGAAATTTCATTGGGGCTAAAAACGCTCTGGATGTTGAATTTGCAAGTTTTCTTTCGAACGCTGCTGACGACCTTCAACAGAAATATTCACTGCACGGCTTCGAATGGCATATGATCCCGCCCCACGCGCCTCACATGGGTGGACTATGGGAAGCGGCGGTCAAGAGCTTCAAGCTTCATTTTGTGAAAGTTGCCGGGCCACATAAGTTCTCGTTCGAGGAATTCGCCACCCTGCTGGCCCGCATAGAGGGGGTTTTAAATTCGCGTCCCCTCACTCCGATGTCCGATGATCCTTCAGATCTGCTGGCATTGACGCCCGGTCACTTCCTTCGAGGAGCCCCTCTCACCGCCTGGCCCGAAGAACCCCAAGCAGACTTGCCGCTCACTACGAGATGGGAAAAGGTGAAAATTCTTCATCATCGCTTCGCCCAACGTTGGAAGTCAGAATATCTCTTGAGTCTCCACAAAAGGGATAAATGGAAGGTACCACAACCAAATATGAAGGTCGATGATTTGGTCGTCGTCATGGATGCTCAATTGCCCCCGTTTGAATGGAGAAAAGGGAGAGTCATTCAAGTGCATCCTGGAGATGATGGCCTCGTACGCATCGTCGAGGTCAAGACACAGTTCGGCGTCGTCACAAGACCTATCACGAAACTCTGCCTGCTTCCTGTAGACCTTTCCGAAGCTTTATGACTAATATTCGTCATCCAATCGCAACACCCCCTCCTCCCCCTCTCTTTGTATATCACGATTTGTCCGCTCATGAAGATCTCTTATTCGTTTCAGACATACATCATGGAGCACCAACGGCAATGCGTGATATGTGGCCGCAATCACGGGCTCGCCCGCTGTCGGCGCTTTCGGCGCTGGACCACGGCAAGGCGTCTGCTCGCAGTCCAGCAGAATAAATGCTGCTTCTCCTGCCTGTCGTCGCGCCATCTGAGGAGAGAGTGTCCGGCGCGGCAAAATTGCAAGATCTGTGGGGAGCGCCACCACACTCTCATCCACCAACAGGCCCGGTCCGTCTCGCCCGATGACTCCGGTCCGTGGCGTCCTAGGGAGGCCCGAGAGCCCAATGCGTATGGGGCACGATCTGCTCGGCGCCGCTCCCGACGTCGTTCTCACTCTACACGCCGCCGTTCTCGAGAGCGCAGTCCGGAGAGCCCCCGCCGCCGATCGCCCGCCGGAGCGCAACGAGGGGTACAGCGACGCCGCCATTCGCGTAACCATCCACGCCGGCCAGCCTCACTTCCCCGACAGCAAGCACCGAGCTCAGACCGCTATCGCCCGTCACCATCCTCCTGTCGTGCAGGGCCGGCGCCCGAGCGTCATCGCCATCTCACCAGGGGAACTGCTCGCGGGGCGTTGTCTCGGCAGAGACCTCGAGTCCGCTTTGCCCTTTCTCCCTTCCGCCGTTCGCCCTCGACGCTTTCAACATCGAGCGGAAGTCCCTCCCGATATCCGGTAAGGGCCATCGATCGCGAGAGGGTGCGGGAGGCGCTGCGAGAGGTCCAGGAATTCTTGCTGCAGAGGGAAAGGTAAGCAGGGAATTATGGTTGCGTAGCGCAAGGCGGGCAGTATGTTCGTGTTCGCCGCCGCAGCTACGCAGCCGAACCTTTAAAGCGCGGCGAATTAGTCAAATCTCCTTTTTTTTCTTGGTACAAAAAAAAGTTCGAGCTCGAGCGAGCTCTGGCCGTTCAACGGAGGACATTCGAAAAAGTAATCTCGCCCTGACCGTTTGTGCGCGCACCATCGCCCTCCGAAACAATAAGTTAAAATTCAACCTACGAAAGAAAAAAAAAAAAAAAAAAAAAAAAAAAAAAAATCTAAATCGAAAATTAATGAACTAAAAATAAAAAAAAAAAAATTAAAAAAAAAAAACTCAAGTGCATTAGCGTGAAGTACAGAAACAAAAAAAAAAAAAACCCACCGCCAAGAAGGCAAATTTGTTTAAGTTTTTTTTACTTAATTTTTATATATATATACGCCAAGAAGGCAGATTTTTTTAATTCACAAAACATCACACGACCGCGTCGCGTAAACAAAAAAAAAAGGGGAAAAACAAAATATAACTCTACGTGCTCGGCAGCCTCCAATCAAAAAACCACCGCAGCGGAATACCAGGTACGTCCACTTGCTCCCTTGCCCCTCACATTAACAGAAGCCCTCGTTCCTATTAGCAAAAAATTGAGACAGTCGAATTTCAGAAGCCTCTCTTGAAGCGAATGTTTCACCAGCAAAATTGTTCGCCATGGACAGGAACAGATGGTAATCACTTGGTGCCAGGTCCGGACTATAAGGTGGATGCAGAAGAACCTCCCAACCAAACTCCCGGAGCTTCTGGCGAGTCACTATCGATGTGTGTGGCCTGGCGTTGTCCTGATGGAACACAATTCCTCTCCTATTGGCCAAATCTGGCCGCTTATGGGCGATTGCTTCCTTCAGACGGTCCAATTGTTGACAGTAGAGTTCCGAGTTAAGAGTTTTGCCATATGGGAGCAGCTCATAGTAGATAATTCCCTGCCAATCCCACCAAACACACAGCAAAACCTTCCTGGCCGTCAATCCTGGCTTGGCCACCGTTTTCGCCGGTTCACCGTGTTTCGACCACGACCGTTTTCGCTTGACGTTGTCGTAAGTGACCCACTTTTCATCACCAGTCACCAATCGCTTCAGAAATGGATCGATTTTGTTGCGGTTCAGCAGCGATTCGCAGATGGAAATTCGGTCTATGAGGTTTTTTTGCGTTAACTCGTGTGGCACCCATACATCGAGCTTCTTTATGTATCCAGCCTTATTCAAATGGTTCCAAACGGTTTTTTGTGCAATCTTTAGCTCTTTTGCAATCGAAACAGTGCTAACATGACGGTCGGACTCGATAATTTCCATGATTTTATCGACATTTTCGACAATTCCAGGCCTTCCAGTGCGTGGTGCATCCTTGACATCGAAGTTACCGGAACGAAATCGACGAAACCAAAATTGCTGTTACAGTATCAGGTCCATAAACGCTATTCACATTTTCAGCCGCCTGGCTTGCGTTTTCTCCCTTATCGAAGAAAAACTGTAAAATGTAGCGAATTTTCTCTTTGCTGATGTCCATCTTTGACAAGCTCTCAAACAAAACTGAATCACTCAATCAAAAAAGTGTCAAAAAAGCTTTTTTAGTAGGAACTGTCATCTTTCTAATGCCCCCTAGCGGAACACGATCGGACTTATACAACGCGAGATGCAGATAAATAACTCCATCTATTGGAAAAATAATGCATTTCTTTTTACTACACCTAATATATCTGAAAACCAAATTAATTTTTTTTAAGTTTGATTCTGTTGTCAGGAGGACGATATTTGATATTTTCGCGTCAATTTCTAGATTTTTTATATAGAATAAGTGAAAAATTCTAAGAATTTTGGCGTTACATTTTTAATAAATACGGATTACAACTAGTCTAGTTTTGGTCTAGTTTCAAATTGTTTCAAAAAATACTTCTTGTAATCAGTTTTTTGAAAAAGTTTAAGTACCAAAATTCTTAGAATTTTAACTTATTCTATACATTAATTTTGATCGAAATCGGACGTCGGCAGCGGTTTTGAAAACATGTTTGACGATTTTTGCCTGAAGCATTTTGAATTTGAGTAGAGTCTAAGAGAGTAGAGAGTAAAACTCCTTATAACTTCTAAAATATTCTACCAATTTCAGCATGCCATAACATTTTGGAAACGTATCTAAAATACGCAGTTATTGTTTCAAAGCAAAAAATTTTAGAAATTTAACCGATTAAATATATCACAATCAATTTAAGAAATTTGCACAAAATTTTAAAAAAAGCCAAATTTTTCAAATTTGAATGGCTATAGATCTTTAAGTCGGACTTTGAAAACATGATACATCGTTGTAAAGGTCCATTCCTCCTCTTTTCAGCAAGATGAGTTAAATGAAAAACACATATTTACTTGCTGAGATTTTGACAAAAATCCAGAAATTGACGCTAAAATTTTAAATATCGTCTCCTGACCACAAAATCAAACTTAAAAAAAAATTATTTTCCTTCATTACTAAAGTAAAAGTAGTGGGAACCTGATATACAGAAGTCAGACAGAAAAATCGTGTCTATTTTTGTAATCTTTGTTCCGAATTTCAAGTCTGGAGGCTGCACAAGCGAAATGTTGGACCCTCTCTAAAAAGGGAGGGTGGCAACTGCTTCTAATTTTTGCCGCAAGATGTATGGGGACGCGACACTGTGCGTCGCTTGGAATTCGGTTTTTTGTATAAATTTTTTTTGTCGAGTGAATTTGAAGTTAACAACTTATAGGAATGCAGCTAACGGAAAAATCGCTTGGACGTTATTATTAATTATATTTTAAAATTTTCAGCGTTGGATTGCAAAGCGGGAATTCTTTGGATTCATAGAAATGCCAATTCGGCAAAAACTTTTTGGACGTGACCATAAATTGTTTTTAAATTTTCTGGGCATTGGGTTGCCATGTAACATAGAAGGAATCTTCTTTCCTCACAATCTCTATGATGCAGCTGGTTTGCCTTAATGCATTCCTAATGTGCTTTTTCTTTTAATGAGGACAAAGGTTCCCAACCAATTTTGACGTTTTGGCCACCTTACAAGGTCAAAAAATGGAAATAAAGTTAAAATTCTAACAAAAGAAACGATTTTTTTAACAACGTGAACTTTTTTTTTTTAAAACTTTGGATCAGATTTATTCGTTCCACTGACTGTGCCTTTGCTAAATATTTGGGCTAATGCGCCGATTTGTGCGTACCGTAAATGGGCAAATTAATTTTTATTGTGAGTGTATTTAAGATTAAAAGCATTATGTCGACATAGAACAAATTAATTTTGTAGCCTTCTTTTACTTCAATTTTGTTATTTACGTTGACGGGGAACATAAACACCTTTTACTAAGTCTTTTCCATTGGAAACAGAAAGGGGGGTACCAGGAAAAAATCTCAGTTATGAATTTAAAATGGTACGTAAAGAAAATTGGTTCAAATTTTTGTTTATTAATTAGCATTTTTGGCTTGTTTGTGTAATTTAAAAATTAAATTAATTTATGTTTCCTTGGTAAAAAAAATTCGAATTCAATTTTGTTAAAAAAAATGTCAGTTGGAATATGGTACAAGATTAAAATAATTCCACCTTGAATTTTTATCTCTTTTCATAAGTTTTTGGTATAACATATTTTTTATTTTATTTAATGAACATTTATTTAATACATTTTGTTCAACGAGAACGATATAGATAGGGAAAAAATTTCCAACTGACTAACATGAATAAAAGTTTTTGCGCAATCTGCATAAAACACAAAGGTCTCCAAAAAAATTAAACGTTGGTAGGGGAGCGGGGGCATGTTGTAACACTTTTTGGTCTCTTGGCTATGAAAGCTTACTTGTTTGGTATTAAGGAAATGTAGCAGGACTATTCCAATTAACAACTATTCAACTATCAATTTCAAATAAAATTGTAGTCAAACTTATAACGACTTTTTGTAGAAACGACTTTGATGAAAAACTGCCGAGTGTTACAATTTACCCCATGATTGGGGCTAGTTGTAACGGGCTGGGGGCAAATTGTAACATAAGGAATTGAAAACTGTTTTAATGTTTTATAAAGATTTATTTAGCATTTAAACTTCAGACACGCCCAAACAGGTTTAAACTTTTAAGTTTTATTTGAAAACGAACAGAAAAGTATACAAAATTAATAAAAAGTTAACAAAAACATATTCATTGTTTGCTTAAAGTATTTAGGATTTTAACCTTATATGCTTTCCAGACGTACAACGAAATCTCGAGATTTCAGACAATTTTAGAACAAATTTGACATTTGAAATCCAGGCGATTTCAATTTTGTTCTGAAATCCCGAGATTTCGTTATACGTCTGGAAAGCATATTAGGCACTTTACGACAAACTAAGACTTTTAGATTTAATTCTTAGGTAATGTTATAGAAAAATATTTAAAAAAATAAAAAAAACATTCTTTCTTCAAAAAAAAGGAACTTTAGGCTCACAGCCATTTATAAAACAAAATATCAATTTCTTAAGTAATTAAGTCAGCCTTTAAAACTTTCTTTTTTTTTTCTCTCCCTTGTCTTTTAACTATCTTTCTCTTATCGTTTTCCTCGGGATCTTTCCCTTGCCTTTCTTGCGCCCTTGTGTTTTCTTTATCTTAGTTGACTTTGCTTCATATTCCTATTGTAACTCGTTCTTCTCTGGCGTGTCTGTGAGGACACAGCATTTTCTTTTACGTCGAGGGCGGTTAGTCAATTTTCTTGGTGGAGCTTTCGGGTAAGATCTTATTTTAGATGGAGAGAAATCATTTCGCTTTTGAAGACCAGAAGGTCCAGGAGTCGGCTCATAATCAGATTGACCTCCAGGCAAATCAGTTGTAAGTACAGTATCCTCAATTATTGTAAAGTTTGAAGAAGTTGGGTCACAATTTTCCATAGAACTTATGATTTCACTGACACTTATATCTAAAGAAAAATTTTCGAATGAATGTATACTAGGAAGATCTGTTGTCAAGCTCGAGGTGGTAATGTTAACATCTGTTTCAGATTCTTTGCTTCCAGGATTTGGCCGATCCGTAACAAAAGATGGGGCAAAATCTGAATTGGTAAAAAAATCTGCATTTAGAGGCCATATGCCCGTGGCTTTAAATCCATTGATTATATTTGAAGGATTCAACGCTAATGGCAAAGAATCCCTAACGATTGCAGGAATGTCATAAATGGTCATCGTTTACCCTGGGTTGTTATGCATCCACGCTGTCTGTTTTCGGCTTAAGTAATTCTTGAACGGACCATAAAGTCCAACATTCAGCGGCTGCATATTATGTGAACAGTGCGGGGGAAACGAAATCATGATAACGTGACTTTCTTTCGCTTTTTCCACGACTGCGATGTTTACGTGTGAATTATGATTGTCGAGTAATAAAAGGACAGGCTCTTGCGGCGATGGTTTGACAAATTTGATAAAATGGTGCAGAAATAAAATAAATTCTTTTTCCGTCATCCATCCTGAGGAATTTGCAGCTCCAATACAACCTGGTGGTCCACATCTTACGAAAATATCAGTGTATCTGATCCTTGGAAACACAAACATAGGCGGGATGGAATTTCCTGAGGCATTAATGGCACATGCAAGAGTTACGAGGGTACCCCTTTCAGCAGAAGTAACAGCCCCTACTTGTTTTTGTCCTCGTAGAGCCACAATTTTCTTTGGTTTTTGGACTGTAGTTACTCCAGTTTCATCGATATTATATATTCGCGATGGTGGAAATTGATACTTACTCATAACATCTGTAAGCTTCCTAAAAAAGTCTTGAACGTTGGTGTTATTGAATGATGTTGCGCGGCTTGAGATGTCGCTTCAGGGGTCCTCAGGTTAGTCTTGGATTCCTTTTCATAAAATTTTTGAACCAGTCTAATCCAGCTGATTCATTTTCACGCCATTACGGAGGTACGTTTTTCGCTTTAATCGCAATAGCACACTGGTATGCAAACTTTCTGACTTCAATAGGAAGCAAAGCAAATGTGGGAGCAAGTAAGCAAGTACTCAGTTATTTTAGCTTCTTCTTCCTCATGAAAAATCAATCTGGGTTTGACATAGCCGACTGATAGAGGCTTGTTACTCTTCTTCTTTTTCACATATCTATTGAGCGATACATGACATAAATTAAAATTTTTTGCAGCTTTTCGTACACTGGTTTTATTATCCAAGACTTCAGCAGAGGCCAATTCATAAACATCTTGGCTTTGGGTAGGACGTGTAGTTTTTCTTTTGTAGTGTCTCATTCTGAAATAGAAATTCAACAAAAATGTATTCAAAACATGAAAAGACGCAATCTAAGCATGTCCCGCGTAACTTCATAGAACTAATTAACGAATAAGGGGCAAGTTGTAACATGTTACAACTAGCCCCGTAAAAATGTAACAACATACCCCACAGCATGGTTTTTTGACAAAACTTTTAATTAAAAAAAATCGCTTACTTGACGTAAAATTACAGTTAACCATAATGAAACTAAGGACATGTTTAGTATATTAGTAAAAATCAACAACTGCTAAGCTATTTGAAATAAACGCAAATCAATTTCTAAGAAACAAAAAAAGTTCCATTTACTTGCTTTTTCGGAGCGCCTGCACAGCACCGCTTCGTACGCCGTCCGACGAGATACTGACCGCGCTTATGTGATGCATTGCGTATTAAATAGTAGGTTAGGTTGAAAATCGAACAAATATTCTTTTATTTTGTAGGTCAAAAATGCTTGTTACTACTTGCCCCTTTTACAACTAGCGCCCCGCTCCCCTACGCATATTCAGCATCCTTGTTTTGCCTCGCTGCGCCTTTAGAGTTGTCAGTTGTTTCTCCAGCTTAAAAACTCCATCCACAATTGCTTTTGCTACTGATAACCTTTTCCCTTTCGAGCCGTTTTCCCAAATAACTCCCTCGTCTTAGGCTCTTATCATGTTTGCCACCACGCGTATTGGCTGCTTTGGTTGCTGGTATCTTTGTTAAGTTTTTTTTATCTCTTATACATTTTGGTTGCTTAGTCCGCTCAGTCACTTGTAATTTCTGATTTTCTTCTAGAGTGAGTGGCCGTGGCCCGGCTGCCTCCGATACCGTTGGACGCCTTACATCATCCTTCCAATTATTTTCGTTTTTTCGTACAGTTAGCAATAGTGGATATGAGGGCTAGCCAAGCTCAGGAATGGAAAATTTTTAAGGACCTTCACGTTGTTATAAGCTCCATTATGAGAATTCATTGAAACCCTCGAAGGAGTGAACTCTGACAACTTCTTTGCGTTAACTGTCAAAATACATTGATGCTTTGTTTAAAAAATTTTCAAAGTTCACTTATTTCGAGGTCTGAATACCCATATTGTGGCTTTAGTTGACAGGAGGAGTCGTGAAGATTTTGAAGGGATAAACAAAGAACGCTGAATGAAAACGTACGCCAACACTGTTGGACACTTCAGGAGGGCTTAATGCATTTAGACGATTTCCCGGTGAAGTGGGAAGGAGAGAACGATGAATTTAAGGGCGCTCTGGGAATAGGTATCAATCAAGATCAGGTGGATTTAATTGCCGAAGGGAAGAAGAACCTTTTTGAGTGTAGAGGGGCAATCCAGCTTATGGCACAGCTTTGAAGAGGCTTTGAGTTATCGGACAACGCTCGAGGGAGAGGTTCCAAGCAGTAATTCAAAATCAGATGGGAGAAGCTTGGAAGCAGGGAGATCCATAAGAGTATGGGTATCTAAAAGCGCAATCACCAGTGGATACATATCGACTAAGTTTCCTCCACAGTCACCACCTCCATCCCCACAGTTGGCCCTTAATTCAGGTAGCGCATGCCAGTGGGCGGTGAGAACACTTCAAAAAAGGTTGAAATAATCTTTTTCAAACCTGCGCGATGGAAGGGCAGCATCTGCTTCAGTAGGAGTGGGTACCACGGCGCGGCGAGAATTTCACCATGTGGCAGCATGTCCACAGGAACATTTCAGGTAGCCTTCAAAAGTGGAGCTAGGGAAGGCCCATTTTCGGAGTCAGAGATATTGAGAAAATTTATTAAGAGCCTTGTGCCACTTTTTTTGGGCCGCCAGGAACGAAAATAGAATAAACTGGTTCATCAATGGATGCAGGTTCGTGCAAAATCAACTAAAACGGTGAAATTTTTGAAGCAGCGGTTATTTGGGGATGCGGACCGAAAGTTCTCGAAAAGAGCACATGCATGTTTAAATGAACGCTGTGTTATGAGGATTTTTCCGAAATCCTTCACTCGCCGATCGGACCGAATAATTTAAAAGAAATTATCTTTTAATGTTTTAGTTTTGAGTTGATTTATTTCCTTTATTTAGTTATATATATTCATAGGTCTTTAGAACTACTTAACTTATGAACTGCTTTTGAACTGCGTTACCATAACATTTTGGAAACGTATCTAAAATACGCAGTTATTGTTTCAAAGCAAAAAATTTTAGAAATTTAACCGATTAAATATATCACAATCAATTTAAGAAATTTGCACAAAATTTTAAAAAAAGCCAAATTTTTCAAATTTGAATGGCTATAGATCTTTAAGTCGGACTTTGAAAACATGATACATCGTTGTAAAGGTCCATTCCTCCTCTTTTCAGCAAGATGAGTTAAATGAAAAACACATATTTACTTGCTGAGATTTTGACAAAAATCCAGAAATTGACGCTAAAATTTTAAATATCGTCTCCTGACCACAAAATCAAACTTAAAAAAAAATTATTTTCCTTCATTACTAAAGTAAAAGTAGTGGGAACCTGATATACAGAAGTCAGACAGAAAAATCGTGTCTATTTTTGTAATCTTTGTTCCGAATTTCAAGTCTGGAGGCTGCACAAGCGAAATGTTGGACCCTCTCTAAAAAGGGAGGGTGGCAACTGCTTCTAATTTTTGCCGCAAGATGTATGGGGACGCGACACTGTGCGTCGCTTGGAATTCGGTTTTTTGTATAAATTTTTTTTGTCGAGTGAATTTGAAGTTAACAACTTATAGGAATGCAGCTAACGGAAAAATCGCTTGGACGTTATTATTAATTATATTTTAAAATTTTCAGCGTTGGATTGCAAAGCGGGAATTCTTTGGATTCATAGAAATGCCAATTCGGCAAAAACTTTTTGGACGTGACCATAAATTGTTTTTAAATTTTCTGGGCATTGGGTTGCCATGTAACATAGAAGGAATCTTCTTTCCTCACAATCTCTATGATGCAGCTGGTTTGCCTTAATGCATTCCTAATGTGCTTTTTCTTTTAATGAGGACAAAGGTTCCCAACCAATTTTGACGTTTTGGCCACCTTACAAGGTCAAAAAATGGAAATAAAGTTAAAATTCTAACAAAAGAAACGATTTTTTTAACAACGTGAACTTTTTTTTTTTAAAACTTTGGATCAGATTTATTCGTTCCACTGACTGTGCCTTTGCTAAATATTTGGGCTAATGCGCCGATTTGTGCGTACCGTAAATGGGCAAATTAATTTTTATTGTGAGTGTATTTAAGATTAAAAGCATTATGTCGACATAGAACAAATTAATTTTGTAGCCTTCTTTTACTTCAATTTTGTTATTTACGTTGACGGGGAACATAAACACCTTTTACTAAGTCTTTTCCATTGGAAACAGAAAGGGGGGTACCAGGAAAAAATCTCAGTTATGAATTTAAAATGGTACGTAAAGAAAATTGGTTCAAATTTTTGTTTATTAATTAGCATTTTTGGCTTGTTTGTGTAATTTAAAAATTAAATTAATTTATGTTTCCTTGGTAAAAAAAATTCGAATTCAATTTTGTTAAAAAAAATGTCAGTTGGAATATGGTACAAGATTAAAATAATTCCACCTTGAATTTTTATCTCTTTTCATAAGTTTTTGGTATAACATATTTTTTATTTTATTTAATGAACATTTATTTAATACATTTTGTTCAACGAGAACGATATAGATAGGGAAAAAATTTCCAACTGACTAACATGAATAAAAGTTTTTGCGCAATCTGCATAAAACACAAAGGTCTCCAAAAAAATTAAACGTTGGTAGGGGAGCGGGGGCATGTTGTAACACTTTTTGGTCTCTTGGCTATGAAAGCTTACTTGTTTGGTATTAAGGAAATGTAGCAGGACTATTCCAATTAACAACTATTCAACTATCAATTTCAAATAAAATTGTAGTCAAACTTATAACGACTTTTTGTAGAAACGACTTTGATGAAAAACTGCCGAGTGTTACAATTTACCCCATGATTGGGGCTAGTTGTAACGGGCTGGGGGCAAATTGTAACATAAGGAATTGAAAACTGTTTTAATGTTTTATAAAGATTTATTTAGCATTTAAACTTCAGACACGCCCAAACAGGTTTAAACTTTTAAGTTTTATTTGAAAACGAACAGAAAAGTATACAAAATTAATAAAAAGTTAACAAAAACATATTCATTGTTTGCTTAAAGTATTTAGGATTTTAACCTTATATGCTTTCCAGACGTACAACGAAATCTCGAGATTTCAGACAATTTTAGAACAAATTTGACATTTGAAATCCAGGCGATTTCAATTTTGTTCTGAAATCCCGAGATTTCGTTATACGTCTGGAAAGCATATTAGGCACTTTACGACAAACTAAGACTTTTAGATTTAATTCTTAGGTAATGTTATAGAAAAATATTTAAAAAAATAAAAAAAACATTCTTTCTTCAAAAAAAAGGAACTTTAGGCTCACAGCCATTTATGAAAACAAAATATCAATTTCTTAAGTAATTAAGTCAGCCTTTAAAACTTTCTTTTTACTTTTTCTCTCCCTTGTCTTTTAACTATCTTTCTCTTATCGTTTTCCTCGGGATCTTTCCCTTGCCTTTCTTGCGCCCTTGTGTTTTCTTTATCTTAGTTGACTTTGCTTCATATTCCTATTGTAACTCGTTCTTCTCTGGCGTGTCTGTGAGGACACAGCATTTTCTTTTACGTCGAGGGCGGTTAGTCAATTTTCTTGGTGGAGCTTTCGGGTAAGATCTTATTTTAGATGGAGAGAAATCATTTCGCTTTTGAAGACCAGAAGGTCCAGGAGTCGGCTCATAATCAGATTGACCTCCAGGCAAATCAGTTGTAAGTACAGTATCCTCAATTATTGTAAAGTTTGAAGAAGTTGGGTCACAATTTTCCATAGAACTTATGATTTCACTGACACTTATATCTAAAGAAAAATTTTCGAATGAATGTATACTAGGAAGATCTGTTGTCAAGCTCGAGGTGGTAATGTTAACATCTGTTTCAGATTCTTTGCTTCCAGGATTTGGCCGATCCGTAACAAAAGATGGGGCAAAATCTGAATTGGTAAAAAAATCTGCATTTAGAGGCCATATGCCCGTGGCTTTAAATCCATTGATTATATTTGAAGGATTCAACGCTAATGGCAAAGAATCCCTAACGATTGCAGGAATGTCATAAATGGTCATCGTTTACCCTGGGTTGTTATGCATCCACGCTGTCTGTTTTCGGCTTAAGTAATTCTTGAACGGACCATAAAGTCCAACATTCAGCGGCTGCATATTATGTGAACAGTGCGGGGGAAACGAAATCATGATAACGTGACTTTCTTTCGCTTTTTCCACGACTGCGATGTTTACGTGTGAATTATGATTGTCGAGTAATAAAAGGACAGGCTCTTGCGGCGATGGTTTGACAAATTTGATAAAATGGTGCAGAAATAAAATAAATTCTTTTTCCGTCATCCATCCTGAGGAATTTGCAGCTCCAATACAACCTGGTGGTCCACATCTTACGAAAATATCAGTGTATCTGATCCTTGGAAACACAAACATAGGCGGGATGGAATTTCCTGAGGCATTAATGGCACATGCAAGAGTTACGAGGGTACCCCTTTCAGCAGAAGTAACAGCCCCTACTTGTTTTTGTCCTCGTAGAGCCACAATTTTCTTTGGTTTTTGGACTGTAGTTACTCCAGTTTCATCGATATTATATATTCGCGATGGTGGAAATTGATACTTACTCATAACATCTGTAAGCTTCCTAAAAAAGTCTTGAACGTTGGTGTTATTGAATGATGTTGCGCGGCTTAGAGATGTCGCTTCAGGGGTCCTCAGGGTTAGTCTTGGATTCCTTTTCATAAAATTTTTGAACCAGTCTAATCCAGCTGATTCATTTTCACGCCATTACGGAGGTACGTTTTTCGCTTTAATCGCAATAGCACACTGGTATGCAAACTTTCTGACTTCAATAGGAAGCAAAGCAAATGTGGGAGCAAGTAAGCAAGTACTCAGTTATTTTAGCTTCTTCTTCCTCATGAAAAATCAATCTGGGTTTGACATAGCCGACTGATAGAGGCTTGTTACTCTTCTTCTTTTTCACATATCTATTGAGCGATACATGACATAAATTAAAATTTTTTGCAGCTTTTCGTACACTGGTTTTATTATCCAAGACTTCAGCAGAGGCCAATTCATAAACATCTTGGCTTTGGGTAGGACGTGTAGTTTTTCTTTTGTAGTGTCTCATTCTGAAATAGAAATTCAACAAAAATGTATTCAAAACATGAAAAGACGCAATCTAAGCATGTCCCGCGTAACTTCATAGAACTAATTAACGAATAAGGGGCAAGTTGTAACATGTTACAACTAGCCCCGTAAAAATGTAACAACATACCCCACAGCATGGTTTTTTGACAAAACTTTTAATTAAAAAAAATCGCTTACTTGACGTAAAATTACAGTTAACCATAATGAAACTAAGGACATGTTTAGTATATTAGTAAAAATCAACAACTGCTAAGCTATTTGAAATAAACGCAAATCAATTTCTAAGAAACAAAAAAAGTTCCATTTACTTGCTTTTTCGGAGCGCCTGCACAGCACCGCTTCGTACGCCGTCCGACGAGATACTGACCGCGCTTATGTGATGCATTGCGTATTAAATAGTAGGTTAGGTTGAAAATCGAACAAATATTCTTTTATTTTGTAGGTCAAAAATGCTTGTTACTACTTGCCCCTTTTACAACTAGCGCCCCGCTCCCCTACGCATATTCAGCATCCTTGTTTTGCCTCGCTGCGCCTTTAGAGTTGTCAGTTGTTTCTCCAGCTTAAAAACTCCATCCACAATTGCTTTTGCTACTGATAACCTTATTCCCTTTCGAGCCGTTTTCCCAAATAACTCCCTCGTCTTAGGCTCTTATCATGTTTGCCACCACGCGTATTGGCTGCTTTGGTTGCTGGTATCTTTGTTAAGTTTTTTTTATCTCTTATACATTTTGGTTGCTTAGTCCGCTCAGTCACTTGTAATTTCTGATTTTCTTCTAGAGTGAGTGGCCGTGGCCCGGCTGCCTCCGATACCGTTGGACGCCTTACATCATCCTTCCAATTATTTTCGTTTTTTCGTACAGTTAGCAATAGTGGATATGAGGGCTAGCCAAGCTCAGGAATGGAAAATTTTTAAGGACCTTCACGTTGTTATAAGCTCCATTATGAGAATTCATTGAAACCCTCGAAGGAGTGAACTCTGACAACTTCTTTGCGTTAACTGTCAAAATACATTGATGCTTTGTTTAAAAAATTTTCAAAGTTCACTTATTTCGAGGTCTGAATACCCATATTGTGGCTTTAGTTGACAGGAGGAGTCGTGAAGATTTTGAAGGGATAAACAAAGAACGCTGAATGAAAACGTACGCCAACACTGTTGGACACTTCAGGAGGGCTTAATGCATTTAGACGATTTCCCGGTGAAGTGGGAAGGAGAGAACGATGAATTTAAGGGCGCTCTGGGAATAGGTATCAATCAAGATCAGGTGGATTTAATTGCCGAAGGGAAGAAGAACCTTTTTGAGTGTAGAGGGGCAATCCAGCTTATGGCACAGCTTTGAAGAGGCTTTGAGTTATCGGACAACGCTCGAGGGAGAGGTTCCAAGCAGTAATTCAAAATCAGATGGGAGAAGCTTGGAAGCAGGGAGATCCATAAGAGTATGGGTATCTAAAAGCGCAATCACCAGTGGATACATATCGACTAAGTTTCCTCCACAGTCACCACCTCCATCCCCACAGTTGGCCCTTAATTCAGGTAGCGCATGCCAGTGGGCGGTGAGAACACTTCAAAAAAGGTTGAAATAATCTTTTTCAAACCTGCGCGATGGAAGGGCAGCATCTGCTTCAGTAGGAGTGGGTACCACGGCGCGGCGAGAATTTCACCATGTGGCAGCATGTCCACAGGAACATTTCAGGTAGCCTTCAAAAGTGGAGCTAGGGAAGGCCCATTTTCGGAGTCAGAGATATTGAGAAAATTTATTAAGAGCCTTGTGCCACTTTTTTTGGGCGCGCCAGGAACGAAAATAGAATAAACTGGTTCATCAATGGATGCAGGTTCGTGCAAAATCAACTAAAACGGTGAAATTTTTGAAGCAGCGGTTATTTGGGGATGCGGACCGAAAGTTCTCGAAAAGAGCACATGCATGTTTAAATGAACGCTGTGTTATGAGGATTTTTCCGAAATCCTTCACTCGCCGATCGGACCGAATAATTTAAAAGAAATTATCTTTTAATGTTTTAGTTTTGAGTTGATTTATTTCCTTTATTTAGTTATATATATTCATAGGTCTTTAGAACTACTTAACTTATGAACTGCTTTTGAACTGCGTTACCAATTGAATTCTCAGTCAAAAACACAAAAGCTTATAAACAACTTATTCCTTTACTTAGTCTGCGCTCTGCAGACGCTGATGTGATCCAGTTCTTAAAAAAGAGATGTTCTTCTGGGCGAGCATTGATCTTTTTGTCGCATTCCACGACCCATAACCGCTGCCGCATATTCGGCGATTCAGCGTTAGGTCATCTTTGCTGCGCTTTGGCACTTGTCACGCTCGTGCGGAGATGCGAAACGCCAGCTTGCGTTTTCGGCCATCTGTCGCCGCCAACAGTATTGTTTAAGCCACAGTATGGGCTACTCCAGTGTTTGACTCATAACATCCCTCCCCTCTTTGAAGACGATGTCAGGTTTTGGCGTTCAAATTAAAGGTGGAAGGTGAGAGCATGTTTGTCATTGCTATTGGAAGGATTGTCTCAAAATCCATCTAAGTATTTCGAACCATCTGTTAACAGAGGCTTCTTATTGGTATTCGAGAAATAAAACTTGTTCATTTGGTCTCAAAATTTAAAGCAATTTAGCTTTCATGTTTTAGTGGTGGTGAATCTTTTGAACTACTTGAACCTCGGGGAAACGTTTTTGGACTTTTCTTGTTGTTCTTTCTCTGGTTCTGGTTGATGACAACTTTCCGCCATTTCGGCTAATTGCGAAGCTTGTGGTTGTGTTATGTTTGTTGCGTTTCTCGTTATGTTTCTGTCAGTATGGTCAGCCTATTGTTATCTTCTTCTGTGTTATTGTAATATCGATCTTCGTTTGAGATAGTTGCGGTGATTTTTGATAATTTTTTTCTCAAACAAGTTCATTTTAATCTTATTTTTTTCGTTATTGTTTTTTTTTTTTCTTCACCTCATGGATTTCTCATATTTAGTTTTATTTATAATTGTTTTTTTCTTTTTTTCATATTAATTTTTGGCTTTGTTTCCAAATGTCTCCCACCTGTTATTTACAAAAATTTGGACTAACAGAATTATCTCAAATGTATATTTTTAGTTTTATTTTAGTTATTCGGTTGTCAGATTAATCTACTTGTTTGTAGATTTTTCTGAAAATTACTTTGTAATCGAAATTTGAGCCATCAATCGTAATTTTCAATGAGATTTTTTTTATTTAATTACGATCTATTTATCTTCGTACATTGTGAGCTTTTTAAATTTTCCTACCTTATGTTTAGTTCATTCAATTCAAATCAAATTATCAAAAGATATTATTCTTCCATTTCTTATAGTTATATTTTTGTTTCTTTATAAGTGTTATTCTATTAATTTTTGTTCTGTTTATTCAAGAATGCAAAATACATATAATTTATTTTATTGTAATTTTTTATGATAATTATTTTAAAATTTCATTGTGTTCTTTTTTTTTTTTTTTTAATTATGAAGTGCAAAAATGGAAAAGTATTTTTTTTTTTTTTTTGGTTAAATATGAAGCTTAATGTAAAATTTTGTTAATTTATATATCTTTTTTTGTATGTGTGTTTATTTAATGTGTATATTTCAATTTTTTTTTTCTTACTTATCATCCTTCCCCTGTCACTAGATTGGAAACTGAACTGAATTTGTATATTTGAGAACTTTCAATTGAGCTTACAAACTCAGCGTCTGGAATTCTTCGTGAAACTCCATCTTTGGTCTTCCGGAAAAGAAAACATGAAAGTATTCCGTACCTGCGGTACAATTGTTTTCTTTTCCCTGCTTTTATTTTATCTCAAAGCTTATGATATAATTCTCTTACCTTCCTGAACTTCCAAACCGAAAAAAACTTAAAAAAATTTTTACTACTGTAAAGTTAAAATGAAATTTTAAAAATTAAAAAAACCCAAAAAGTCAATGTTTTGCAAGTTCAAATGCCTATAGCTCAAAACTAAGACACCGACTGTATCAAATGATATATCGTTTCCAAGGCGAAAGTTTTCTGCTTCATACTGATAAAACTTTATTTAGGCGAGCCGCTTTGGAGTTATTTATTTTGCAAAATCGCGTAAAGTAACCAAAAAACAAGTTTTTTGCGCATATCTCAAAAACTATTCTTTGGAAAAAAAAACGGATGCCATTTTCGTGATCAGCGATCCCAATTTAGTCTAAAAACCATCATTAAGGGCCAATATTACCAAGCATATTTAAGAATTTTTTAAAACAAGAATCTGCTTTTTTTTTTTAAATTTTAAAAATATTTTAAGTCACCTCGGCACTGCGTTTAAATATGATATCATATTTGAGTTCGATTTTCAAAAACCAGCTGTTTGGAAAAATTCAAAGAAATAATTAAAAAAAAAAAATGCGGTTGTGAAAATAACACAATACGATAGACAGGACTAAAAGCTTTGGAGTCACAGCGCTGCAATTTTGAGTACGAAACAATCGTTAGAATGGCTCTTTAAAGAATCCATTTTTAAAAATAACGATCTAATCAGCTGTCAAACGTACTCACAGCCCTGGAAGTAGACGGTGCTGCCGTAAATTTCGATGCTTAATAAATTGCGATATTGAAAATGAAATTTAGTTCTAAAAAATTTTAATTTTAATTTGAAAAATTTTTTTAATATGCTTGGTAATATTGGCCCTTAGTCTCTGATATTTTTTTTTTTTTGTAAACTAATGGTATCGGGATAATAAAATATTAAAAATGAAAAATATTTATTCCTTTTCCAAAACTGTCCACTTGCATCCTAGGCACTTTTTTGTTGGAACCTTGTCGCCATTTCTTTATACTTGGATAAAAATGTGAGTCAAATAAATGTACTTTCGTTCTGCATTGTGTGCTTAGGCTTTGCCATGACCAAATTAAGAATGCATATTGTCCCCAAACCATCAGTCTGAGAGTAGGGAAGAAATGTCCGTCATAATTACTGACTCAGACCGCCTTTTAAATTGGCGTCGAATAACGTTCGTTTTTTCTGCTTCTGTGTTCATTGTTATAGTTACACTTAAAGTTCAAATATGTGTGCGCTTTTTTAATTGCTGCAGTTATTTAACTAAACCGAAGTTTGAAACTCGTTTTGTAAACTTTGATTTTCGCATGGTTTTTGAAATGATAAATATTTATTCTGAAGTTATTTATTTTCATACTATGCCTCTATTAATGCCCTAATTAAAAATATTGCTTTATAAGCGAAAATTTAAAAATAATAATTATAAATTCTCTTTCTTCTTCGTATTTTTATTTTTATTATCAATTTTTGTTTAAGCCGTTTCTCCGTTCTTGGTATATTCCTTAATAATTTCGTTTGTAGGAGTACTTCCTTGCTTTATTCTATACAAAACAATAACAACTATGAAAAGACTGATAAAAATTATTGTTGATACAGAGGCACCGGAAATGATTTGTAACTCCCGGTGAAAGGTGATTGCCGCTATTTCTTTGTTTTCTTTTTCTTGGTTCAAAATTAAGTCCTCGAAAATTGGAACTTTTTGAACCAAAATCGGGCTCCTTCTTTTGGGCATAATAAACATTTCTTTATATTCTGCAACCCTAGATTTAAACTGAAACTAACCTTTTTTAGGGTACAGTTCTGGAAATTAAAGAAGACGTGTCCTGTTATATATTTTTGCCTTGCATCGCAGGTGCTATCAGAGTATTTTTCGCATTTAGTAAAAGTTTCATGCAAAAAAATGACTGACCTAATCCTAACGTGAGTGTTTGGTTGCTTAGCTCTATAATTGTTGCGCGCCCAGCGACTATTTGTAAAGAGTGTTCGTTTGGTGTTGGTACCACTAACGATTTTAAGATTTCTGTAATCAAAGTGGGTATTTTGATGACGACGAAAACTTTTTCGTCTTTTGTAGCAACGCCAAGTGTCACTCCTTTCAATTCGGTGTTGTACTCGTTAAATTCTTTTCTTGATAGTATGACTGGATTAATGACTCCAGTCCTTGCGGATGCAACATTTTGTTGAATGAATTCCGCTAGAATCTTTAACATTGAAAGCCTTCAAAGAAACCTCAGCAACTCTTTCTTGATTTCTGAATAATTTTTGTAAGGACCTTTCAGCAGTTTTGGATTGGTTTCTACAAAGTTTCTCATTCTGATCACCGACTCATTCAAATTGTTGTTAATGAGAGATGATTTTTTATAGTTTCTCGACTGTTGGCGTCCATAGTCCCGAATACCGACTTAAGCCTTGTGCCGATGCCATCAAACAGGCTTTTTTTTTCCTGTTTGCGATATTGTATGCAAAATTGATTCAATGGGTTCGGTTTCTGCATATATGAGATGGTCTAATAGGGTGTTGTTTAGTAAGATTTTGGATTCTTCGAATTTAATCAAAATATTGTGGAGCCTTTCTGGCATTATTTTGTGCATAAGGAAGTCATACCCAGTCACAACATTGGCTGTTCCAATTTTAATTTCAGCGGACCCCAAATTGCAATCGATCTTTTCCATATGTAACTGCTGTTATCAGACGACCGAGCTGACGAAACATGCAATGTCCAAATTTGAGAACTAATCTATTCCATTAGTAATGTTGCCTAGTAATTTCCTACTGGGTCAGTATTCAGGTTTCGTCAAAAAGTGTTGGTTGGCTATTAACATTGAATTTAAAAACTTTTTTAATTGTTGCATAATTCATTTTGAACTTGACCTACTTTCCTACCGACTGTGTTATGTTGGTTTTTAAATATTTGGTTATTTTCCTACATTTTAGTATTGCAATTTCAAGTGCACTTTATAAAAAAAAATTTATTTTGTTATATATTATGTCTTCGCTCGTTTTGATACGCGAGTAATTTTGCCTTTAGGAGAAAAATTGTTAATTCCTATTTTTAACATGTGTCATCGTCGGGTGTTGAAGCTTGATTTTTGGTTGTGCCAGTTTGAAATAAGATCGCTTCACGAATAATTAAACTAAAAGTTAAAAAATTTTGTTGATAACACAGGCCTGCATCAAAAATCCCCTTTGAAATAGAAGTAGTGTTTCTATTAGATTTTTGTGTGCTGAAAAATTTAAAATTAAAAAAAAAAAATCCATCACGTCAGAATTTCGAGAAAATCGCGTAAGAGTTTTTAACGACCATTGCTTTTTTAAAACTCGTTTTTCCTGATATGGTTTCAAATGTTTTAAAATTTTAAATCTTTTATGTTCTTAAAACATCAATCTTCAATATGACATCAAAAATAGCTAACAAGACGTTAAATGATTTATGTAAAATGATGCTCAAAGTCGAAAAGTTGAAAATTTTTTGAAAGATTTTCATTTTTTTTGGACTTTGAATGAACAAAGCCCACCCATTAGCAGTCCCACTTCCAAAAACGATATTCTAAATTGTTCGCCATTAAATTGTGTGTACATATGTCAAATCTAAGAACTACAGCACAAACAGTTTCCTCGATATAAAGGTTTTTCTAAAGCACTTCAAATGGGAAAATCGTATACATAACATAAAACAAGTTGGAAATGAAAAAATCACTTGTTTTTTCGTTTGAAAAAGAAGAAATTACTAGATTGACTTGAAATACTGGGTCAGGGAATAATAAAGTTCTGATTAAAATTTGTGTATGTCCAAAGCTCACTACGTTTACTGCCGCCACAGTGCTTTGGGTCACTATGTAAGCTTGTATGTATGCTTTTTAAGAGAAAGTAATGTGCTCATTTTACCTCAAGAAGAACGAATGTTAACTTTATTCGCTCTATTATAAGCAATTTATTTGTTTCCGACCCAATATTTGAAATCGATCTAGTAATTTCTTCCTTTCCAAACGAAAAAACAAGTGCAACTAGAGTTGTGGCAACGAAACGGTAAAGAGAAGAGTCTATAGTAAACTGTATTAATTTTCATTAAAGATGTTTGGCCTGTGTTGTGAGGGCTTGCGTCTATGAAAACCATTGTATGTATGTTTGTTAACTGTTTGTATTAAAAGCTGTGAATGCTTTTGTGTCAAATAAAAGAGTGTGTTAAAATTCTTAGTATTTCTGTTTGGATGGAATAAAAGGGAAACCGAAAACAAGACCCACGAGCAAATTACATGAGACATGATATTGAATTTTTCATATTTTTAGAAATATGACTGCTCGCAGTAGTTTTTATTATTAGGTGAAAAACTCTGTTTGGAAGGTATGTATATTGCATATTTGTAATGATATTAAGAACTTGAGCTTATATTTAAGCTTCCGATTAGATTGTAAAAAATTGGGAAATGTGGACCTGAAAAATAAAACAAAATTCAATTTGACTTTCAACTTATAAACGCAAAAAATTCGGCCATTTTGATTTGGCCAACACGGTGTCGATTGTGGGCACATGACTAGAATGGGAGAATTCCGAGGTTTAAATCCCCACACAGCGAAATCAAAAGAAAGGAATTAAACATTAAAAAAAGTTAAATTAGAAAGAAAAGTATGGACAAGCCGAAAAATGTGTTTAGAAATAATTTTAATTATGCCATACGACTACAAATATCGAAAAAACGCCGGAAAATCGTTAAAACGGTTTTTCACTTAATGATCAAAATATCAACAAAAGGTCGAACAACACATATCGAAAACAAAAATCACTCAAAATATTTGAGTCAAAAATATGTATCGCCAATTGCTCTTAAAGAAACATCGTGGACGACCGGACAAGTACCTAGAAAGTTTTACTTCTCCGCGATAAGGAAGCAACACTAGCGGACGATAAAAACATCGCCGCGGCGAGTCATACAACACTGTTTTGCGATATCAAATATTTTCTGGGTTAAAAAATGTTCAAAAATTTTTCTTAGGCTGTCCCAAAAGAAAGATTTTTTTTGCACAGGCTTTGTTTGAAAGCTTATGGACCGAAGTATTTTTTTTATTTTTTTTTTTTTATTTTTTGGAGAAGGTTTTAAAGTTGCTGGTACCATTTTTTCCCTAAAAACCAACCTTTGCAACAGTTTTTGCTTCGTTAGAAAAAAGTCTCAACTTTACTGAAGTGTACATAAGCCAAAAGTTTAGCCAATATTTTTGGTAAATTAGCAGTAATGTAAGGAATTTTATTTGAAAAATTTTTATAGCCTTGTAAAAGAGATTCCACAGAAATGAAACAAAGCAATGACGCAGTTTAAAAAAAGTGAAGTTCTTAGTAATTTTAATGGGACCAATTATGATTGTACCATTGAGGTCCAACAGTTTAAGCCTATTAAATTCCTTGATATCATGTGATAAGAAAAAGATGCATAAGTTAAGGACTAAAATTTGAATATGCTGTGCTTACATGATAGCCTATTTATTTTCAAAAATTTGAAAATGTTAGGTTTTTCATGGCTATCTTTTTTCTGCTTACGTCACAGCCGTACAGCCTTTCAAATACTAAATTCGTTTATTCGATTTAAAATTTAGTAATGTTCCATTAAAAAGTAGTAAAATAACCGAAGCATATATATATATATATATATTCTGCTTTCAATGTGACTAATGCAAAAGGGGAAGGATATGCTTATGACATGCTGTTCGTTTTCTATTATTGAAAAAACAGAAAAATCTGTGAAAAAGTGGCATCAGCGGGCGTATCTATTGCAATAAGTCACACTTCTCACGATTTATTTTCAAGAGTTCCCTAATCGCGAGTAAGATTTGTTCCCATCGTTTATACGGTAAAATTTGCTACTGGCTATATTCTTAATAGCAAGTTAGGCGGACAAATAAACGAACACGGAGAGAAATAAGAAATAAGAACCAATAACATATGCGATTGGAGCCTTGTCCCGATTGCATTATTAATTGGAGCCAATTACAATATGAAATTAATTTAATAAATGTAATTGTGTCTAATTACTTATTCAAGGCGGTTCAATAAGTTCCCGTGTTTGACGACAGAGGGCGTCCCTGAGGAAAGTTGGTGTTATCATTAGTGTCCGACCGAAGGTGGATTTTTAGCCGAAGTCGAAGCCGAACAATCGGCAGAGTTAAAGACTTCGGCCGAAGACCGATGGCCGAAGCCGAATGCAAAACATTTTACAGTAAGGAAACAAAATCAGTCTTAATTCATTTGACAAGCACAAAAAACAAAATAACACTTCAGTATTAAAAAAAAAATAATTTTCAATTAATAATCAAAATTAAAAAGCTTAATATTATAAGCTAAAAATAGCAGCTTATCTGCATTTTTTCCGAGGAGATTTGATCGTCGTTCAGTATACAGTTGACCGGCAGCGCTTAAGAGTTGTTCGCTGACAACGCTTGTTTGAGGGGCAGATAAATATTTCTCGGCCATGCGATTAATGTTGAAAAATTTTGTGCAATTGTGCAACAATTTACGGCAATAGTTCACTAGCGTTAAAGGTCTCTATGAAGCAATTAAAAATCTATCGTGAGTTTTTTATTTCCATTAAAATGCAAAAATATTCGGCTTTTTCCAGCCTAAGCCGAAGCCGAAGCAGAAGATTAAGAATTGGCCGATTATGCCGATTACCGAAGCCGAAGCCGAGCCTTCGGTCGGAAACTAATTATCATCGATCTGCCATCTTTCAAACGACTGCAAAATAAATTTCAGACTGCTAGATAGGTTAGTTTGGATTTGGCAACCATTCGAGTAACAGGTGTTTCGTTATTTTCGCTAAGATGGAAAAAGAGCAGTATCGTTCAGTAATTCGCTTTTTGTTTTTGGATGGGGAAAAAATGCGAGGAGATAAAAGAACGCCAGGCAGACGTGGTTACCGAGGAAATCAATCAAAAAGTCCATGACATGATTCTCGCTGATCGACGAACGAAAGAGCGCGAAGTAGCAGAGGCCGTAGGTGTGTCAACCGGAATGGCAATTTATATTTTACATGCTAAGTTGGCGATGAAAAAATTGTCGGCCCGCCGGGTGCCGCGATTTTTTTCGGTGAACAAAAAGCGGATACGGCTGTTAACTTCGAAGCAAAGTCTCGAGCAATTTAAACGAGATCCGAAGGAGTTTTTGCGTCGAGCTGTAACCGTTGATGAAATCGGGATCCATCATTACACACCAAAAACAAGGGAGCAATCCAAAAAATGGAAGAACGATCACTAGACAATATTGCAGTGAATTATTGGACCACTGCGACAAAAAATTGAAAGAGACTCCGGCCGCATTTGGCAAAACACAAGGTGCTGTTTTACAACGATAACGCACCAGCACATTCACCCGGAGTTTTCGCGGCTAAACTGCATGAATTGCGTTATGAATTACTGCCGCAACCCCCTATTCGCCCGATCTGGCTCCCTGCGATTTTTTCTTGTTCTTCAACATGAAGAAATGGCTCGGGGGAAAAAAGTGGCTCAAATGAGGAAGTCATCGCCGCGACAGAGACGTAGTTGGGAGAGTTGGACAGATCCTAATTATTGGAGGTGTTAAAAAAACGACAGCAGCTCACAGTGCTTCGATCCCATACATTCGATGGACAAAAATAGAAAGAAGTGTCGTGGGTAAATAAAATTTGGCACAAGTCCCTGATATGGCCTCATTAAAAAAATTTCGAAGTTTCATCAAAATTGAGCCCTCCCACCACCCACCGCCAATACCACCCGAACTTATTTTTGGCTATAAAAATTTATCTATTGCTACAAACTTCGTAAAATGTGGGGGAAAAGCAAATATATATGCGATCTTATCAAAAAATAATATTTTATTTATATTGATCCCTCTCACCACCCACCGCCCATGCCACCCAAAGATATTTTTGGCTATAAAAATGGATCTATTGCTACAAACTTCATAGAATTTGGGGAAAGAGCATATATACAAGCGGTCTTATAAAAAAAAAATATTTCATTGATATTGACCCCTCATTCCTCCTTTAATTTCGTAAGATTTGTATAACTGTTTTCACGTTCGCGTTTTAAGTCTTTTCGCAGACAGTTCTGTTAAAATAAGCGGGAGAGATAAAGCAAAGACTTAAGATTTAATTTTGTTCAATAATTATAATCGGGCACATTTTTATATAATTGGAACGAAAAACAACGACTTAATGCATGCACATTTCATAAATATTCAAAAGCATACTTTTTGGCTGCATTTAAAAATGTTAATTTACAAAGAAATCTTTAGAATAACTCATGAAAATTACATTTTTTAAATCTTCTTTTTCTTTATTTGTTGGTTCGATAGAAGTTTGATTTTTTTCATAACTTATTAGAGGAATATTGTTAAAGTATTTTCCGCTGTATTCCCGATTGAATACACCGTCTAAATACTTTAGTGTGAATAAATAAAGTGAAAGGTGTTGTGAGTTACAACATACGAGTACTCACTGTACTACCTAGCATGAACTGATCGACAGAAAGAATCAACCGTTTTTGCAAGACCAGCGAATAACAGACAGAAGCGATCAAAAGAAATGCAACGACCGAAGACGATGACGCAATATCGTCACCAAAGCAGAATTAGAGTTGGAACGCAGAAGTAGGTCAGCGATAATGAGAACGACGACTACGTCAGCACCAGCTAATATACGAAGTTATGGAGAAAAGCGAAATTGGGCAATAGGCGATTGCACAACAGCAGTTCATCATTGCGGAAGTGTTCGAGATTTGGCGAGAAAGTGCAGCCTAAGCACTTTCTCCTTATAAAAGGGAAGAATCAACATCGACAAGGGGACTCTTGATTCAGTATTCTGTGCCCGAAGTATTATTTAAAAAGGATAATTACGTCTGGGTATTAGTCTTGAGGAGCCAGACTGATACATTCCCCTAATAATCACAACAAAGGACACAAAATAGATTGTTTTCGAATCTTTTATTGAGTTAAAGTCCTTATTACCTATTCACAATTTAATACCTTAATACAAAAACTCCTAGCAACTACTGGATTAACTTCCCTAAACCCCTACATTTTGAAACACTAAGATCCACACTCTTCCGCTGTTGCCACTGGTGAGTACATACGTAAGAAATGGGATCTCGCAAACTGCTTCTCGCTGAGTGTGTTTTCTCATTCTCGATCATTGGCTTTTATAACACAAAAGTGTCAATGCTGCATAGTCGATTTCCCAATCAATGCTAGCCGAATATTGCGTAGTCGTAGGTCGAATTTACCAGAACTGACCTGCGTGTACCATCAATTTGCTATTGTTGTTGTTGAGCTCGGCCTCAATTTGCCGACTTGCATTCTTAACCCAAACAGGTGATCCAATTGTTCTTATTCTCGAATTTCCTTGTATATGGAAATTCGCTTACGACGTTGGCTTACGATTTGCTGTTGTTGTTGTTGTTGTGCCCATTCATCGTTCCCGTCGTGTGCCCCAAGTGCTCGAGTTATAGTTTCGGTCTTGCATTACGGTGCGGATGTCTTTGTTGTTGTTGACCGTTCCTTGGGCTGGACGTTTAGCTTGCTCATGAGTTTGTTGCTGTTTCGAAATGCTGCACTTTTGAGGTGACCAACGGTAAAAAATGTTAAATGCTCGTGAATCAAGTGTTGACTCACAGCACCCCTCCCCCTTTTAAAGGAGTCGTGAGCATCGCGACGTTAAACATGTTCAAGTTGTTGAACGGCTCTGAGCATTCCCTCCCCCTTTTTAAAGGAGTAGTTGTAGACTATAACTTGTAAACGTGGTTGCACGCGACTTCTAGGTGCTCTGGTGTGTTGATGATCGTTTTGTTTTAATCTTAGGAAATGATGTGCTGCTGATGTACTGTTCAATTTACAATGTTGTACCCAACTGATGATACTGGTGTTGCCGATAGGTGCGGTAACTTTGGTTGTTGGCAATTTAGACTGCTGTCCTGCTGATGGTGGTTGTTGGACCTCAGTGTTTTTACAAATTCTTACTTTTCAAATCTTATCGTATTAAAATTGTTTTTTTCGTGTATTTTTTTTTTTTTTAATTCGTCAAATTTTCTAATCGAAGAATTGTTTATTTCTACTCTTAAAATTCTATCTTTGAAATTCTCAAATTCTATCAGTAAATAATCACTTAAAATTTCAATTTCAAGATTTCTTTTATGCTTACAAGTTTGCTTTGTTTTTTCAAAAAGTCTTACTTCATTATTAAACTAAATTTTCCTCAGTTTCAATTTCTTTAGTTTTTTCATTACTATTTGTTGTTTTACTCGAACCATCTTTAAGGAATGTTGTAATACGTTATACATTTTCGAAATTTTTTGAAATACATTTACTTTATAAATATTTATAAAGATACATTAATGTATTTTTTATTTATTTTTTTTTATCTATTTAAAATTTGTTTTTTAATATAATCCCTTTCCGCATACTTTACTTAATTATTATTATTCGATTTCTTATTCAAATATGTATCAACCAAACTATCATATTTTACATTGATACGTTCATTTTTGACATTTTTATTTCGTAAACATCTTTAATTCTAGCTTTCAATAAAATATTTTTTTCTCTTTCTCCTTTTATTTATTTTTTTTACTCTTCAATTTTTTCAACATTTTTCTTTTCTAATTTTTTTTTTTTTTTGTTATCTGTTCCATACATTTTATTATTTTTTTTCTTTATATTGAGATGCGTTTTTATATAAAATATTTTTATATATATATTTTTTTTTTTTTTAAAAGGATGTGTTATATTATATAACAAAAATACCTATCTTTTCAAGGTATTGATTTTAATAAAAAAATTTTTTCTTTTTCGAAAATATATGTATATTATATAATATATGTATATTAGGGTGTCCCAAGATATAAGGGGGGATTTTATTTTCTCAAAAATCGAAACGCATACTCTCAATTTTTTTCTAAATGGTCCTGTTAGCTTAAATATTAAATTTTATTCGGATTGGAATACGATAACCCGTGCCGAATCGCATTTGAAGTTTGGTATGAAGTCACTTCAAATTGATTCCCCCAAAAGTATGCTTCGAAAAATTTTTATATTAAAAATCATGGGTTTTCTTGAAAATATAGCATTATAACTACAATATTAGAAATATATAATGAAATTATCCTAATAATGCATCATATTTCGAACAAAGTTTCACAGGAAAATACTCAAAACTAATAGGAGTGTGAGTTACAACATACGAGTACTCACTGTACTACCTAGCATGAACTGATCGACAGAAAGAATCAACCGTTTTTGCAAGACCAGCGAATAACAGACAGAAGCGATCAAAAGAAATGCAACGACCGAAGACGATGACGCAATATCGTCACCAAAGCAGAATTAGAGTTGGAACGCAGAAGTAGGTCAGCGATAATGAGAACGACGACTACGTCAGCACCAGCTAATATACGAAGTTATGGAGAAAAGCGAAATTGGGCAATAGGCGATTGCACAACAGCAGTTCATCATTGCGGAAGTGTTCGAGATTTGGCGAGAAAGTGCAGCCTAAGCACTTTCTCCTTATAAAAGGGAAGAATCAACATCGACAAGGGGACTCTTGATTCAGTATTCTGTGCCCGAAGTATTATTTAAAAAGGATAATTACGTCTGGGTATTAGTCTTGAGGAGCCAGACTGATACATTCCCCTAATAATCACAACAAAGGACACAAAATAGATTGTTTTCGAATCTTTTATTGAGTTAAAGTCCTTATTACCTATTCACAATTTAATACCTTAATACAAAAACTCCTAGCAACTACTGGATTAACTTCCCTAAACCCCTACATTTTGAAACACTAAGATCCACACTCTTCCGCTGTTGCCACTGGTGAGTACATACGTAAGAAATGGGATCTCGCAAACTGCTTCTCGCTGAGTGTGTTTTCTCATTCTCGATCATTGGCTTTTATAACACAAAAGTGTCAATGCTGCATAGTCGATTTCCCAATCAATGCATTCTTAACCCAAACAGGTGATCCAATTGTTCTTATTCTCGAATTTCCTTGTATATGGAAATTCGCTTACGACGTTGGCTTACGATTTGCTGTTGTTGTTGTTGTTGTGCCCATTCATCGTTCCCGTCGTGTGCCCCAAGTGCTCGAGTTATAGTTTCGGTCTTGCATTACGGTGCGGATGTCTTTGTTGTTGTTGACCGTTCCTTGGGCTGGACGTTTAGCTTGCTCATGAGTTTGTTGCTGTTTCGAAATGCTGCACTTTTGAGGTGACCAACGGTAAAAAATGTTAAATGCTCGTGAATCAAGTGTTGACTCACAGCACCCCTCCCCCTTTTAAAGGAGTCGTGAGCATCGCGACGTTAAACATGTTCAAGTTGTTGAACGGCTCTGAGCATTCCCTCCCCCTTTTTAAAGGAGTAGTTGTAGACTATAACTTGTAAACGTGGTTGCACGCGACTTCTAGGTGCTCTGGTGTGTTGATGATCGTTTTGTTTTAATCTTAGGAAATGATGTGCTGCTGATGTACTGTTCAATTTACAATGTTGTACCCAACTGATGATACTGGTGTTGCCGATAGGTGCGGTAACTTTGGTTGTTGGCAATTTAGACTGCTGTCCTGCTGATGGTGGTTATTGGACCTCAGTGTTTTTACAAATTCTTACTTTTCAAATCTTATCGTATTAAAATTGTTTTTTTCGTGTATTTTTTTTTTTTTAATTCGTCAAATTTTCTAATCGAAGAATTGTTTATTTCTACTCTTAAAATTCTATCTTTGAAATTCTCAAATTCTATCAGTAAATAATCACTTAAAATTTCAATTTCAAGATTTCTTTTATGCTTACAAGTTTGCTTTGTTTTTTCAAAAAGTCTTACTTCATTATTAAACTAAATTTTCCTCAGTTTCAATTTCTTTAGTTTTTTCATTACTATTTGTTGTTTTACTCGAACCATCTTTAAGGAATGTTGTAATACGTTATACATTTTCGAAATTTTTTGAAATACATTTACTTTATAAATATTTATAAAGATACATTAATGTATTTTTTATTTATTTTTTTTTATCTATTTAAAATTTGTTTTTTAATATAATCCCTTTCCGCATACTTTACTTAATTATTATTATTCGATTTCTTATTCAAATATGTATCAACCAAACTATCATATTTTACATTGATACGTTCATTTTTGACATTTTTATTTCGTAAACATCTTTAATTCTAGCTTTCAATAAAATATTTTTTTCTCTTTCTCCTTTTATTTATTTTTTTTACTCTTCAATTTTTTCAACATTTTTCTTTTCTAATTTTTTTTTTTTTTTTTGTTATCTGTTCCATACATTTTATTATTTTTTTTCTTTATATTGAGATGCGTTTTTATATAAAATATTTTTATATATATATATTTTTTTTTTTTAAAAGGATGTGTTATATTATATAACAAAAATACCTATCTTTTCAAGGTATTGATTTTAATAAAAAAATTTTTTCTTTTTCGAAAATATTTGTATATTATATAATATATGTATATTAGGGTGTCCCAAGATATAAGGGGGGATTTTATTTTCTCAAAAATCGAAACGGATACTCTCAATTTTTTTCTAAATGGTCCTGTTAGCTTAAATATTAAATTTTATTCGGATTGGAATACGATAACCCGTGCCGAATCGCATTTGAAGTTTGGTATGAAGTCACTTCAAATTGATTCCCCCAAAAGTATGCTTCGAAAAATTTTTATATTAAAAATCATGGGTTTTCTTGAAAATATGGCATTATAACTACAATATTAGAAATATATAATGAAATTATCCTAATAATGCATCATATTTCGAACAAAGTTTCACAGGAAAATACTCAAAACTAATAGGAAATTTCAGCCTTAAATATTGATATGCATACCTTGAGGGTACAATTCATATTCAAATTCAACGCTCAAAATTAGTTCATGTTCAAATACCTTTCTCATTTTTCACCTGATCTGATCATATTTAGGCTTAAAATGTTAGCAATAGAATGGGCTAGAGGTGAATTAAACTAAAAATCCGAAAATTTTTTGAAAATCGTCAACATTTTCAAGATTTTTTAACTTCTATCAGCTACAGCTATTATTATTTACAACCTGTCAGTATGATTCCTATACATTTAGAACTAAACTATATGGAGCTTCTATAATAATTGTTATAATTAATTAATATTTGTCTTAAAAACCATTATGTTACAAAATTTTTTTTAAGGTTTGTATTGTACAATTTGGATATATTTTCCGGTGTTCCTGAACGCAGCGTAGTAAAAATTGTTTTTGTTCTTCTTCAACTGTTATTAAACCATGAAATTCCTGCATCATCTTGACTGCCCTTTCAGCAGTGTCGTTGACTGATCGAAGAAATGAAGCTTTCCTCTTAGCTGCTTGAAACGAAGTGCTCTTTAGCCACACAGATGGATCTTCGTTCAGAAAACTGTCGTCAATCTGAAGTCTGGTGAACAATGCTTTACTTTTAGTGGTTATTAAGTCAGACAGATTATTATCTTAAACAAAGAATGAAAAAATTTTAATTAAAAAATTAAATATAACAGATGCAATATAAAGCAATATAATGAAACTTACGAAACAATGGTCCAGAGAGTTCTTCTTTGGTTAGATAGTAGCGTTTTCCATGGCTTAATGGACCCACTTTAGTTAGATTTTTCACCATTTTTCTTTTAGTTTCTTGGTCTACATCGTCGTCAAATAATGATAAGGCAGCTATTTCATCGGTTAAATACCACAGATGTTGGCTTAATTTCTGTAAAGCTGCTTGCGAGACGTTTGCATCAATTTTTTCATAAGCCTTCATCGACTTCAGAAAGCACAAGTCTTGATTAGGTGCTTTTACAGCGAAATTACATTGGAGCCATGGCTTTACGTAAGAGGTCACGATGAATAAGCAGACATCAATAAGTGCCGCCTTATCCTTGCTCGTCAGTTTCAGTTGAGGGCTCAGAAGTGATATTTTTAGGGCATAAATCGCCCTCGCCATCCACCTGGCTTGGTGCATAGCACCTGGAGGTCGAATTTTAGGTTTTCGATGCCTATCGCCGCCTAAAAATATTACTGAGAGCTCAATTATTTCCCGATAATCATCTCGAACTATATCCTTAGTCAATTCGAATTTGTAAAATTGGATTAGGTTTTCTACTTCGGAAACAGTGAGATGCATATGTATTTTTTTTTTAAAGCACTGAATTTTATTCGGGTCTATATTTTTCCAATTATTGCGAAGCTTTTTGAAAATCTCAATATCTGGGCTTGTGGCAACATCACTGATTTTTGCTTCGAAAACGCTTTTTAAAACTAATTCATACATGTGGTGGCGGCAAGCAAAAATTAGCAATTCTCTTTCAAGCTTTTGTTCAAGAAGAATACAAGCGCCATTAATGCGACCTGTGTTGGAAGCTGTAGTATCGCAATAAAGGATTTGTACTTTATCTTCTAGATTCCAATCTCTAAGCGCTTTCCAAATTGCTTCTGCCTGTTCTTTTCCTGAAGAATTTTCTAGTTTTGGCACAGCAATTAATTGTTCTTTATTTCCATATGAAATTACTATCGGTAATCGTTCCTCTTTTGATTTACGAGCACCCAAAGGAGGCAATAATTTTCCATCAAAATGAACGGTCACAACCTCTGGAAACTCGTTCTGAAAATCCATTTTTATGGACTCCGCCCGTTCTCTCCGTTTTTCGGTGCGGATTCTTTGAAAAGAGGACTTACTTATCGGAAATTCATCAGTGTTGTATCCAAGTGCCTCAATAGTAGCTTCAAGAATATACACTGAATCTCTCACGCTTAAATAGCACCTGTCTAGGGCCCCTACTAATTTTGGAGTGATTAAGTCCTTCCGCTTAGATATTTTAGTGTTGCGTTTCGGTAGCAAGCTTTCGATCTGAGTTGGAAACTCTTGCAAAGACATGTCCTCATCGGAATGGAATGATTCTTCTTGTGCACAATCGTATGATGTCGGCTGAGTTGACATTGAGAAATGTTTCGATCGTCGTTTCTCTTCCTGAATAAACCTCAGGCGCACCCTCTCCTCTTTCTCGGATAGTCTTTTGTCTACTCCAACTAAATGACCTGGTCGACCTGGCTCCCGTTGTCGTTGTAAAAAAGATTTATCCTCGTCTATTTTGATTAAATGAAGAGCATCGGTGTGGGCAATATCAAACAAATCGTCTAACGTACTCACAAACTTTTCTCGGCGCTGTTTATACAAGTCTTGTGTTTTTTTAGCATTCTTTTGCATTTCTCTCCAAATTTGATATAAATTTATAAGTTTCTTTACGCAATTAGGAAAAGATTTCGTAGGTATACGCGCCTTTTCCCAATATATAACACACTCGCGAAGACAGAGATTTGCACTTTCATTTAAAGTTAACTTTACTTCACGAATGTTATAAAAAAACACTGCTAGGACTTGTCTATTAGAAGGAAGCTTTGTTCCTGTTATTTGATGTTTTGTGACACCTATTAAAAATATATCTCTTTGAGAACTGCGTAATTTCACTGACATGTTGTTCACCACTTCACAGAACGTAGAAAATTTTTGAGAAAAATAAGGTTCACAGCTGTTATTCAAAAATGTTTGCCTATGCGTGGGAGCCTAACTGTTATTAAACTACCCAATAAACGATTTTGATATAAAAAGGTTTTGAACTCTTCCAAATACAAACTAAGTTCACAACAAGAATTCAAAAAGCTCGAAAACCATACCAATATAAGCGAAAACCAAACAAAACGGCTCCCTTTATATAAAATTATTAAGAACGTATATTTTAAAATTCCGTTAGTGTAAAGTTCCTGGTAACTCCAGAAAAACAAACAAACGGAATAGTATGTTACATCTTTCATTTTTAATGATTACAAAAAATATAATTTTATTATTTATAACCGTTTTGCATACGAAGTTTTATATGCATACTTCTTTTACAAATTTCTCACCTAACATTTGCCACTTGGTTTACTGGGTTATTGCTTTCCCGCGTATTTGTGGCTGGAGTGGGAATCGATATTTGAAAGCTCAAAGCTCACAAACCAGCTGTTTTCAATGCAATTTAGAGAAGAGCTTTCCAATGGCTCTTCATTCAACATCTGAAAGCTTTTGTTTGCAAAATTTACCACGGCAGATTGCGAAACTGCATGAATACCCCTAATGTGTTTACTTTAAAAAAAAGATATATTATAGCAAGCATGTCTATCGCCGTATCACACAATGGGAAAAAATATTTTAAGAAATAAAAAAAATATTTGAATTAGAAAAATCAATGTAATATAAGTGTTCTTGAAAATGTTGACGATTTTCAAAAAATTTTCGGATTTTTAGTTTAATTCACCTTACCATACACATGCGCATAAAACACCTTAATACTGATAACCTCTAGCCCATTCTATTGCTAACATTTTAAGCCTAAATATGATCAGATCAGGTGAAAAATGAGAAAGGTATTTGAACATGAACTAATTTTGAGCGTTGAATTTGAATATGAATTGTACCCTCAAGGTATGCATATCAATATTTAAGGCTAAAATTTCCTATTAGTTTTGAGTATTTTCCTGTGAAACTTTGTTCGAAATATGATGCATTATTAGGATAATTTCATTATATATTTCTAATATTGTAGTTATAATGCCATATTTTCAAGAAAACCCATGATTTTTAATATAAAAATTTTTCGAAGCATACTTTTGGGGGAATCAATTTGAAGTGACTTCATACCAAACTTCAAATGCGATTCGGCACGGGTTATCGTATTCCAATCCGAATAAAATTTTATATTTAAGCTAATAGGACCATTTAGAAAAAAATTGGAGGGTATGCGTTTACGAAAAATTAATTTCATATTTTTGGGACACCCTAATGTATATGGTTATTTATACTTACCAACTTATTTTCTCTTTTGTTATTATTCTTCCCTTCTTGTTCTTCTGGTCGACCAAATTGTTTACAGTCATCGCCAGTTTTATTTCCACTGAGCGTCGTTTTGTGCCTAAGCTGCTCTTGAAAATAAACAAATATACAAATTACTGTGCTCGAGTCCCTACTGTTTTGCTATACTTTTTACTTTTCGTTCTTTTGGTTTGGTTTTAATTGTCATAATGCGTTGCTTCATTGAGCTTATGCATTGACGAATTTGATTGCTCAAATCTTTCGATTTTATTTTCTGCTTATTAATACTTTTAATTTCAAAGATTTTATTTAAATCAAAACGAAACCCGGGGCTTGCTCTAAATATGCGTGACTGTATGCCTTTAAAATAGTTTACCAGATTTCTGGGTTTTTAATTTGTTTCGCTAGGAAATTGTTATTTATACAACGCCTTAAGCGATGTTAAAAAGAAAATACTTGTCATAATTAAGTTTAAAAACGGTTAGACCTCACCTTACGTGATGAAATCTGTGTTTTTCAATTGCTATTTTACATTCAAGAACTCTTTAAGCCACTTTAAAATTGTATGCGAATATTTTTTGTCTAAAGGATTCGTTTTAAAAACTGAAAATTTACCATCGCTCATATTTGACTTTATGTGGCGGTTCACGCCTTTTCATTCTAAAATTTTATGTATGAGAAAAAATGTTTTAACAAAACTAATAAAGGTAGCTTTTACTGTATTAAAGAACTTCTTGAATACATCTCAAAAAACTCTTTCTTGATTTCCCTGCCAGGACAAACGTGGTACCTCTATTGCGGAATTTTTTTGCCTACTCAGTGCGTTGCCTTTAAAATTTTCCTTTGAATTTTCTTCTATTAAATGAAACATCATCTTTCTTGTTCATTAAACTACCAATACGATTTCTATCGACTTCCTCGTCGAGTTTATAATCTTCTTCACTATCTGACTCTCTATTTACTTCAACCTCACTGATGTTCGAAATCAGAACAACTCCTTTTCTATCAATAATCTTAGGCGATTTTCTTATTAGACCTGGCATAATTTCCTCTTTATGTACTCCCACCTCTCCTAACACTTTTTCGGCACAAATTGCTACAACTCTGGCTTCCTTAGCTTGGACCGTGACTGTCTCTGCAATACAAATGCTATCGCTAAAATTGGAAACCAGATATGGTATTGATGCAACTTGCATTTCATTGTTGAAGAAAGAGATATATTATATTTACTAGTGTCCGACCGAAGGTTCGGCTTCGGCTTCGGTAATCGGCATAATCGGCCAATTCTTAATATTCGGCTTCGGCTTCGGCTAGAAAACGCCGAATATTTTAGCCGAATATTTTTGCATTTTAATGGAAGTAAAAAAGTCACGATAGATTTTCAATTGCTTCCCCGAGTAAAAATATGCAGGCCCAAATCGGGCCCAAATGACGCCAAAAAATCAAAACGCTCCCAAATCGAGCTCAAATTGAGCCCAAAATTCAATACGCGCCCAATCTGGGCCCAAATAATGAACAGTATCGCGCCCAAATCGAGCCCAAATCAAGCACAAATCTAACAAAAACGTGCCCATACCGAGCCCAATGCGAGCCCAAACATAACCAAAATGGGCTCAAATTGAGCCCAATGCGTGCCCAAATCAAGCCCAAAAATAATCAAAATGGGCCCAAATTGATCCCAATGCGCGCCCAAATCAAGCCCAAAATTGAAAAAATTATGAAAAGTTTTGACAATTTGACTTTAAACTTATAAACGTAAAAAATCCAGTCTTTTCAATTTGGCAAAGATGGTGTCGAGGAAGAGCACTCCACCACCAGTCGAGAGTTCCGGGATTCAAATCCCACGACGAGGGAGATCAAAATCGAGAAATTAACAATTTTAAAAACAAAAGGTATTTGGAATTTTAAATAGGGAAAAACAATATTTGATATTAAATGTGTGCACACCACCGGGCCTTGTTAAGGCCGGAATTTTTTTAATTTTAATTTTTCCCGTTTTGGGTTTATTTCAAGAAATTCGAGGGCCGATAGACTCAGAAGCTACTGCCTCTCTATTTTTTTTTAAGATTGCGTCTTAATTCATTAAGGCGCAATACTCAAATAATAATAATAATAATACGTATAATTAGAATAATAAAAATTATAATAATAATTATTGTACAGAATTCAATTCTTATGTGGAACGAACACACTTGAGCGTCGATCCAGGCACCAAATTCTGTTACTAATGTGGAACGAACACACTTGAGCGTCGATCCGGAAGTTAACATTCAAATTCAATGGTTTTGATTGAACTGCTCTTTATTGACTAGAAAGTTGCATTTTTATACATAAATTTTGCTTACTTCTAATAAAATAATTTTAGTGTATTTAGTGAGCAACGTGCAGTGACATGTGCCGCGGTGGTTTGTTAGCTTTTCTTACATTTTGCTGATATGCAGTTTCCCACGCGAACTGCATTCGTCTGAACCTCATATGCAATCATATTGTTATGCAATTCTGAGTGCCGAATTCGATATGCTTGTTCAATGCAAAACAAAGTGATCAATATGTTTCTCAAACATACTGCCCGCCTTGAATTGTTAAATTCAATGATATTTTGATCAACCCTCGTAGGGAGAATAGAGATTTGAATTAAGAATAAAAAAAAACTTCACTCTGTTGCTCACTCGTATCTTTAGCTCAGATTTTGGCGTTTGTTGTTTCTTTTTGTTTTTTTTTTTTTGTTTTGGTTTTTTTTTTGCACAATGCTGAGCTTGCATAAAAAGTTGGATCAAAGTCATGCTTATAGTCTAATAAGAATTCCAAGCCTTGATTTTTCATTCTTCGTTTACATTTTTACGTTAACAGTACATGTAGCGGATTTACAAAAACGTATGATTAGCAATAAAGGCCGTTGGAAGATGGAGTAGTAAGTGTTTAATGGAAATTTTTTTAAATTTTGTGACAATTAATATTTCAAAGCTAATTCACAGATTCTTAGCATGCGGTGTCTTCAATTGATCGTGGTGCTGGAATAGGCACTTGACGTGGTAATCCCTTTATTTGCTTCAGTCTGCGGCCAAGTGAAATTATTATGATCGCTAGAAGAACTGTTAGGCTCACAGCTACGTAACTGATGATTAGGCTGTGGTTGTGTGTGGCGTTCGTTGTGTTAGGAAAGCTTGATGCGTTGATCAGTGCTAGTTGTTGTTGAATAATTTCTAAATCTTTAAACTGTGTTGTGAACGCCGTTACTTGGGTTGAGTTGATATCAAATTGATGCGCTCGTCCTACTAATTCTCCAAATTTATTATTTTTTGCGTTTAATGAAGTCACAAATCTTTTGAGGCTCTGTATAGTTATCAGATCGTTCCTGATCGTGCAGTCGGATCGAAAGTGGATCATGCCGCTATGTTGAAGTGTAAATTGCTGATTTTCGTATTTACACACAGCCGTAAAGCGAACTTTGCTCGTTGTCGCGTAGATCCATTTATTCGGCTGTTTAAGTTGATGCCAAAGAATCGTATCATTCGACCAGTGTAGTTCGCATCTGGGGTCGCTCTCGTTGTTGAGTAAGTCTAGTTCACACTGACAGACGGTCGATGCCTTAAAGTAAGTGGCTTGCATATTGGGGCACAACCACTGCTTGTTATTGAGACTTGAGCATGACTGTACTTGCTCATTGGACAACGGAACGAACTCGTCGTTATGCGGGCTGACAGCTAGAAACGATGTCGCTGTTCTTACTGCTGCCAGCGTCCCATTTATTGCTGTGGCAATCGGAAGTACGTGTAACAGTTTATACTCCTTTGAATTTGTTAAGGGCAATTCAATACTGAAGACCACATGATTTTCCGCAACAACTCCGTTAATCTTCATTAACTGATACACTTCGATTAAATTGTTCTGATGGATGGGCAAGTGTAATTCCGGTGGTAGGTGGGCCTTTATTTTCTTAACTTCATCTCCCAATTGCTCAGGAGTTAATAAGAACGGATTAATTTTTCCGTGATGGCTGTCAATTAATACGTCCAGAATTGAAGCATGTGTCCCTTGCAATCTTGATGCAATAATGCACATCTGAATTGCCAATGTAAGAATTACTATTTTGCTGTTTGTAGCACTCGATGCCCGTCCGTGACGCAAATCGTCGATTTGCCGATCGATTTCATCAAACTTGCTTTTAATTCTCAGTTGTTCGTCTTTGAAAATGTTTCTCGTTGAATTTATCAACGAAGTTTGATTTTTGAGCAGGTGCTCAAGATGTTCGTCATTTGTTCTTAAGCCGGTGATGGTCTCCGACATCTTAGTGGCATAGTTAGAGTCGAGGACCCCAAAAAGTGAATTGGCGATATTTCCGACCAAATCTACAGCACCTCTTTTTGCCCTGTTGACAGAAAGCAGATTGAGTTCTGTTTGTAGCTGCTTTTCAATTTTTTCGAAATATTCAATGAAGAAAGTGCATGTTGTGTCGTTTTTGGGTTGGACACACAATATTTGCAATGTGTTGATCCCATCAATTAGCACGTCTATTTGGTCTCTATATGGCTGCAGGTCGTAATACACTATCATGTTCCAATTAGAGGTGATAGGCCTTGCGGATCCAAGCTGCTCGAAGTATACTCCTGGCTTCTGGCTAAACGTCGTGATATTGACTGGATTGCACAGGATTACAGGCAACAGGATTAGCGCTATCAGGGTGAAAAGAAGGGTTGGTTCAATGCGTCTAACCTTGTTTGGAATGACTTCGTTGTTGAATGAGTGAACATTTTTAAGGCGACTTAGGGGGATGCTAATCGGTAAGGAGACCTTTGACGTTTCAGGAGCTTCCTTTGTTCGGCTTTCTTCTCCGACGTTTTCTTCGCTACTGTCTTCCGGAAAAAGTGGCGCCAGTCTGTGTATGGGTCGCTGGATTATTCCTTTGTGAGTCCGAATATCGCACACTCGTACGGCTCCATCGTCTCCCTTATACACATTTATTATTCGACCCAGTGGCCATTGTAATACGGGGACATTGTCCTCCTTGATAATTACCAATGTGTCTGGCTTGATAATGGTTGTCGGGCCCTTCCATTTATGTCGCAATTGCAGCTCGGCTAAATACTCCTTTGACCAGCGCTCCCAGAATTTGTGTTTAATTTTGGAGACCTCTTCCCATCGTGTTGACATCTTTGTTTTCATTGGTTCGGTATCGGCATCAACGTTTGCCCTCAATGGCTCTCCAATGAGGAAATGTCCCGGAGTAAGTGCGCTTAGATCATTCGGATCGGAGGACATTGGAACTAGTGGCCGTGAATTAAGCATTGCTTCGACTTCAGTCACAACCGTGTTTAATTCCTCGAATGTCATTGTCGCTTCATGCAGTTTTGGAGCCAGCAGTTTTTTTGTTGACTTCACCGCCGCTTCCCATAGACCGCCAAAGTGTGGAGCTCTTGGTGGGATGAACTGGAAGCTAATTCCTTTTTCACTACAGGTTCGTATGATGGAATCGGATGCCTTTGATGAATAGATGCTGCTGGTGAGCTCCTCGAGTTGGTTTTTGGCTCCCACAAAGTTCGTTGCATTGTCGCAAAATATTGTTTTGCAGTAACCCCTGCGTGCAATAAATCGTTTGAGAGCTCCGATAAATGCGTCGGTCGTTAACTCCGTTACTAGTTCCAAGTGTACGGCCTTAGTCGAGAAGCAGCAGAAGACGGCAATGTACGCCTTTTGTGGCGCCTTTCCTCGAGTTTTAAAATGTACTCGGAAAGGTCCACAATAGTCTACGCCGGTGTGTAGAAATGGGCGCGCTGGTTCGACTCGTGATGGTGGTAAGTTCCCCATAACTTGTTTGTATAAAACGGGCCTTGATCGCGTACACCTTACACAATGTTGAACGACTGATCTTGCCAAGCTTCTGCCTTTAAGTGGCCAAAATCGTTGTTTGACGAACGCGAGGAGTGCCGAGGGTCCACAATGATAATTCTCCTTGTGCATATTTTCTAAAAGCAATTTCGTGATGGGATCATCTCCAGGTAGGATCATTTGATGCTTCGTGTCATATTGTTGAGATGATGCTTGTAATCTGCCGCCTACTCTGATTATTCCTTCTTCATCTAAGAATGGAGCCAGAGAATTAAGGGAGTTCGAGTTTGGTACTTTTCCTTCTTTTCGTAAAATCTTCAGTAGATCTTGAAAGTCGGACGTTTGAATTTGGCGTACTATTAATTTCAATGCTGCATCTAGCTCTGCCGGTGACAGTTGCTTATTTTTTGGTCGAGCATGTTTAGATTTTTTGCAATTTTTTGAAAATCGCAGTACGTATCCAGTCACTCTCTGGAGATAGAGAAATGAATTTCTGGATGGGATTGAATACACCAGTGGGTCCTCTGCCAAGTCTGCCTGTTTTGACGTTATGGCTACCGTTGCTGGACTATTTTCAATGACTAATTCCCTGTTGAAGGGAGGTGGCCACCTAGGCTCAGGCTCATATAAGAATAATGGTCCAAAGAACCACATATGGCACGTGGCCAATTCTCTCGGTTTTATTCCTCTTGAGAGCAAATCTGCTGGGTTTTGCTTGGATGGCACGTGTCGCCATTGCTCTGGCCTCGTCAACTGATTAATTTTTATAATTCGGTGTGCAACAAAAACTGGAAGCGTGCCTGGATGATTGTTTATCCATGAAAGCACGATTTGTGAATCTGTCCACAGGTAACTTGCCTTATTTTGGTAGTTCAAATCACCTTTTACTCTTGTCATTAGCTCGGCTGCTAACAGGGCGGCGCATAGTTCCAAACGTGGAATCGTTTGCTGCTTTAGTGGTGCCACGCGTGACTTGGAACAAAGTAAGTTCAGCTTGATCGTTTTATCCTTTTGCACAGACCTGATGTGGATTGCCGCACCGTATGCCTTCTCGGATGCATCAGCGAAAGCATGCAGTTGTATGTTCAGCTGACCTTGCTGATTAAGCACGTGTCGCGAAATTTTAACATTGTCCAGTGCTGGCAGGTCATCTTGCAACCGCATCCATCGTTGTTGAATTTCCAACGGAAGATCCGAGTCCCAGTCGATTTTAAGCTGCCATAATTGCTGTATGTAAATTTTTGCAGTAACCACTACCGGACCGACCAATCCTAATGGGTCAAAAATGCGGGCCAAGTCAGAGGTCATGCTTCTTTTAGTGGTCGTTGTTCTTCTTTTGAGGTTTGTTTTTATGCAAAAAACATCCGTTTTGGGGAGCCACGTCAGACCTAAGGTTTTGGTGGCTTGAGTTTCTTGAGAGTCAAAATTAAGGTCAATTTCTTGGTCTCCTGCGGGATTCCCATGCAGTAATTTTGGACTGTTTGCACACCATTTTCGGAGTTGCATTCCAGCTCTTTGAAGAACATCAATTAGTTGTTGCTGCATTTCCAGAGCTTCTCGCAAAGAGTCTGCGCCCAAAAGTCCGTCATCTACATAAAAATCTGCTTTAAGTGATGCTGCCCCAAGAGGAAATTGGTGTTGATATTCATCGGCTAATTGATTCAAGCAGCGTGTTGCGAGATATGGAGCCGCCCGTGTTCCGTATGTCACTGTATTAAGTTGATAGTACTTCAGATTTTCAGTCGGGCTGTTCCTCCACATTATCAGCTGCAGTTTCCGATCGTCTTCATTGACCCATATCTGACGATACATCTTTTCCACATCTGTTTTTAGAACATATTTATGAATTCTAAAACGTAGCAGGAGGGAAAAGAGTTCGCTTTGGACAGTGGGTCCGATGTACATGATGTCGTTGAGTGACAATCCATTTGTCGTCTTAGCAGACGCATCAAACACTACTCTTAATTTTGTAGTTGTACTTTCTGGTCGGAGAATACAATGATGAGTGATGAAATAATGCGTAAGAAGTTCTTGCTTTGGGTCGATTTCAGTCATGTGCCCCAATTTTTCGTATTCCATCATGAAGTGCGTGTATTGTGCTCTTAGTGATGGATTTTGGGTCAATCTCCTCTCCAAAGACATGAACCTGCTGTATGCTATGGCTTTTGACTTCCCCAAGACTGATGGATGCTCCTTGAGAGGCAACTTGACTACATATTTTCCCGCGTTTGACCTCGTCGTGTGTTGTGCAAAGTGAGATTCGCAGCGTAGTTCATCCTCTGTAAGCGACGTGCTTGAGTGCGGTGTGTCTTCAAGCTGCCAGAATTTAGAAATAGTATCCTCAAGCTCCTGTGTTGTACACACTCCACATGTGGCTATATTGGAGTGGGGACTGGTGATACTGCCTGCAATTATCCATCCAAAAACCGTGTTCTGGAGTGTTGGAAGATTCTCGGATAGCCTCTTCCTGCCTTTTGTAAGAAGGTCCAACTAAAGTTCCGCTCCTAGTAAGCAGTCGATACGTCCTGGCCTAGAAAAAGTGGGGTCCGCCAGATTTAACTCATTTGGAATGTTCCAATCGTCAATTTGTATCTTGTGAGACGGTTGGTTGGAGACGATTTTTGGAAGTACATGAGCATCTACGGTGGCACTGAACTTGTTGTATTTTGATCTCAGATGAATTGTGGTGCGATGAAGAACCGTGTTTTCTGTTACTCCGACTCCCTCTACACACGTTGGGTCGGCTCTGGTAGTTCCTCTTAGTTTCTTTAATAGCCGTTCCGTAATTAGGTTGACCTGGGAGCAGGAGTCTAATAGAGCTCGGCATTCAATTCGTTGTCCATCAGCTGTTACCAAATCTATTAAGGCTGTTCCAAGTAATACGTAGTGTTCGTTGATTTCGTTGCTGTTGGCGAGCAGGCTAACCTTTGTTGTATCGCTGGCCGTGGTGACGTCAGGCTGCTTGCTTGCGTTCTTATTGTTTTGAGCTGTGTCAGTTTGCTTAGCCCCATCCTGCTCCGTTGACCTTTTTGCTGTCTGATAGGAGTTTTCAGCGTGAAGTAACGTGTTGTGTTTTTTGGTACACTTGGTGCAGTGTTGTCGTTTACATTTATTGGATGAGTGTCCTGGTTTAAGACAGTTCGCGCAGAGCTTATGCTGATTCACCAACTGCCACCTTTCTTTGCACGTTGAGCTTGTAAATTTGCCACATTGATAGATCGGATGAGTGTCTTTGTTGCAGACCTTACATTTGCTGTCATTCTCCACATATGCAGCAACTGTTTTGGAAGACGAGTCGCCTTTTCCTCGGACTTCTAGTGATTGGAATCTGCGTTCAAGAAACTTTAACACTTCTTCAAGAGTAACCAATCGCCGGTTGTCGTCCAGGCCTTGCTCGAATGACGTTTGGGTGGCCTGGTCCAGTTTTTTGAGAACAATATGTGCCACAATTGTATCCCAATAGTGAACCGGAAGGCGTTGCGCTGCCAGGCCATGCATACATTCATGTGTTACGTCGTGCAATGTCTTGAGGGACGATGATGACTCGGACTTAGTGGTTGGCTGCGTTAGTAACTTGTTCAGCAGTGTTGTAACAAGCAACCTTTGGTTGTCGTACCTGTTTATTAAAATGGACCAGGCCGCAGTGTAGTTCCCTCCGATCGCTGGAAGGTGCTGTATTAGTTTTTTAGGTTCCCCCGCGAGAGCTTGGGTTAAATAGTGCATTTTTCTTGCATCGCTGATATTTGCTGTGTGAACGATCTCAGTATATAGATCCTTGAAGGCCATCCACTGCAAATAGTTGCCATTAAATGTCGGCACAGAAATTCTGGGCAGAAGAATCTCGTTGTCATGATGATTCGATGATTCTTGTGGTCTAGCTGCCTGATCCTCTTTTGGAATGTGTTGTCGAAGCTCCACTAGGACTGATGCCACCTTCGACTCCATATCATAGAATAATTCTGGTGTATATTCGAGAATGTGGTCGTCCGTTGTGGATTCCCAGAGGACGTCATTGTTTTGAGTGAACTCCGACAAATATTTTTCCAGGATGCCAGATTTCAACATGTAGTACGTATTTGGATGCTCCATATGAGCTTGAGCATTGATCTCTTCGATGTTGCGATTTAGCGCCTTAACTAATGCCTTTTGGTTTCTTAATAACTTCTGCGTCTTCGTGCTTAGAGTTCCATTTTCATTCGTGTTTGGTTGAGATTTGGATTGTTGCACCTTCGTTGTAGAACCTGCGCCCCTGCGACTGTCGAATTCACCACCTACAGCACCGCCATCCATTAAAACGTGTTCCATGCTTAGACCTTCCATTATTTTGATGTACCGGATTACCAAGTCGTTCATCTTGTCATAATAATTTTCCATGAAATAGTCATCTTCCGCTGCGACTTCTTTTTTAGCCAGAATTTCCTTATGATTACGATGAAATTCATTTGCCAGCTCTTGTAGTCGTCTTATACGTTCTTCCAGGTACTCTGGTGTCTTGCGGTCTTTGCCATCTCGATTAAGGAACCTAGTTCCTGCTGCCTTTGAATTGATGCCATCGTTGATGATGAATATCTTTCGACTCCGTATGGTTTTATGCGATTAAAAAACGCGACGAACTTTTCTTAATTTCACTTGCGATTTTTCGATTTTACGTTTACGCGTTCGAATTTAAAAGATTCTTTTGAATTTTCGGGGTCACCATGTACAGAATTCAATTCTTATGTGGAACGAACACACTTGAGCGTCGATCCAGGCACCAAATTCTGTTACTAATGTGGAACGAACACACTTGAGCGTCGATCCGGAAGTTAACATTCAAATTCAATGGTTTTGATTGAACTGCTCTTTATTGACTAGAAAGTTGCATTTTTATACATAAATTTTGCTTACTTCTAATAAAATAATTTTAGTGTATTTAGTGAGCAACGTGCAGTGACATGTGCCGCGGTGGTTTGTTAGCTTTTCTTACATTTTGCTGATATGCAGTTTCCCACGCGAACTGCATTCGTCTGAACCTCATATGCAATCATATTGTTATGCAATTCTGAGTGCCGAATTCGATATGCTTGTTCAATGCAAAACAAAGTGATCAATATGTTTCTCAAACAATTATAATAATAATAATAACACTTTCGGAAATCGGTCGTTCAAGACAAAATCGTGCATGAAGTCTTCGAAGACATCGTTATTATAACTAAGCCGAGTTTGACATTCGCATTTCGTTTGGCAATCACGTTCTATGTTGATTTGTTAATAGTTGTTAAAAAGATTTAATATAATCAATTATATATGTATATACTTGCGGACCCCGGGATAGACCGGGATAGTAAAACACGCAAGAAGAAGAAGAATTATATATGTATGTATATACATATAATAAATATTACAATGTCATGTCAAATAAGCGTTTTATTTAAATTTTTAAAAAATTGTAAGAACTTATTCATGTTTGCATTACGGAATACCAGTCATGTATGATTTCCTCCACGCATGGGATGCATGACTTCATGAATGACATGTCCTGCAAAGTGTCGTGCACGAAACTCGCGACATTTGTATGGATTTTGCATCGACGCCACCTATGCTTTAGTCTCGCAAGTGTCGTCAACGATTAGTTCAAGTCGTGCAGCCAGCGTCGAAGACGGGTGCAAGGCTATTCCGAGAGGGAATATTAAATTCGAAAGTGCTTCGGGCTCGTTTTTTGAAATTTTTTTTCTTAATTTGGGCCCATTTTGGCTATATTTGGGCTTGATTTGGGCGCGCATTGGGCTCGATTTTGGGCGCGTTTGTTCACTACCCATGCTCGTTTTGGGCTCGATTTGGGCGCGAGTCTGTTCATTATTTGGGCGTGGTTTGGGCTCGATTTGGGCGCGTTCTTTCTAGATTTGGGCCCGAATTGGGCTCGATTTGGGCGAGATACTGTTCATTATTTGGGCCCAGTTTGGGCGTGCTTTGGGCGTGCAAAATAAATACAAATATTTGTACTTGGGTCATTGAGACCTGTACATTTCACCCTCGTCGAGGCAAGTAAATATTAGGTGTAGTAAAAAGAAATCCATTATTTTTCCAATAGATGGCGTTATTTATCTGCATCTCGCGTTGTATAAGTCCGATCGTGTTCCGCTAGGGGGCATTAGAAAGATGACAGTTCCTACTAAAAAAGCTTTTTTGACACTTTTTTGATTGATTGATTCAGTTTTCTTTGAGAGCTTGTCAAAGATGGACATCAGCAAAGAGAAAATTCGCTACATTTTACAGTTTTTCTTCGATAAGGGAGAAAACGCAAGCCAGGCGGCTGAAAATGTGAATAGCGTTTATGGACCTGATACTGTAACAGCCAATCATGCGCAATTTTGGTTTCGTCGATTCCGTTCCGGTAACTTCGATGTCAAGGATGCACCACGCACTGGAAGGCCAATTGTCGAAAATGTCGATAAAATCATGGAAATTATCGAGTCCGACCGTCATGTTAGCATTGTTTCGATTGTAAAAGAGCTAAAAATTGCACAAAAAACCGTTTGGAACCATTTGAATAAGGCTGGATACACAAAGAAGCTCGATGTATGGGTGCCACACGAGTTAACGCAAAAAAACCTCAGAGACCGAATTTCCATCTGCGAATCGCTGCTGAACCGCAACAAAATCGACCCATTTCTGAAGCGGTTGGTGACTGGTGATGAAAAGTGGGTCACTTACGACAACGTCAAGCGAAAACGGTCGTGGTCGAAACACGGTGAACCGGCGGAAACGGTGGCCAAGCCAGGATTGACGGCCAGGAAGGTTTTGCTGTGTGTTTGGTGGGATTGGCAGGGAATTATCTACTATGAGCTGCTCCCATACGGGACAAACTCTTAACTCGGAACTCTACTGTCAACAATTGGACCGTCTGAAGGAAGCAATCGCCCATAAGCGGCCAGCTTTGGCCAATAGGAGAGGAATTGTGTTCCATCAGGACAACGCCAGGCCACACACATCGATAGTGACTCGCCAGAAGCTCCGGGAGTTTGGTTGGGAGGTTCTTCTGCATCCACCTTATAGTCCGGACCTGGCACCAAGTGATTACCATCTGTTCCTGTCCATGGCGAACAATTTTGCTGGTGAAACATTCGCTTCAAGAGAGGCTTCTGAAATTCGACTGTCTCAATTTTTTGCTAATAGGAACGAGGGCTTCTATGAGAGAGGCATAATGAAATTACCTTTAAAATGGCAACAAGTTATCGAACAAAACGGCGCATATTTGACCTAAATCGGGTCATTCTAACTATCTTAAATAAAGCCCTCAATTTAATGCAAAAATAATAATTTCTTTTTACTACACCTAATAATATAAGGAAAGAAAAAGCGGCACGTACCTTGAGCTCTTCGGAGGATTGTGGGATCGCTGCGCTCCAATCCTGGGATAGTAGGTGATGGATTCACGGTGATCGGTATGATATGGAGTTGATTGCTGGCTTATTATAATTAACGCGGCGCGTTTTCGCGTTTAGAAGTTTGTAAAAATAGAAAAAAAGGATTTTCGGCTTCCTGCCGTATTAATAGTTCATAAATCAAATCGTTCACTTATAAGTTTTTATATATAAAAAAAATGTAAATCACTTCGGCTGCTTGCCGTAATAAAGAATGGAAAAGCACTTATCACTAAACTTATCGAAATTTTGAGCACTGCGGCTTCTTGCCGTACTTAACGTTAGAAAAGTATTTTTTTTTGTCCTTTTTCTTTTAATTTAAAATTTGGGGTTTTCTTTTTTCGTTTTCGAACGGATTGTTTCGGGAGCTCGGTCGTGAGCGTGTCGCACGAACGGCTGCTGTTTTTCTAGTTAGTGACCCTCGCTGTCGCTAAAGTCGCGGAAGAGCCGAGTTCGTTCTTTTTGCCTGTGAAGTAATGAGTAGTTAGTTGTCACCGTGCATTAGTCGGCGTTTACACGGCGCGACAGCAACTTTGAACATACTGCCCGCCTTGCGCTACGCAACAATTTTTCCTGCTTACCTCTCGCGGTTGAGCAGAAACTCCCGAACTTCGCTGATCACCTCCCTTATCACAGCCTGCTCTGCCTCGGGGGGTTCATATCGGTCCCGGCTCGCCGGTGACGATAAGGCGGTGGATCCCCGGGAGGATGGCGCGAAGCAAACCCGGCCACTTCGACGGGCCATGCTGAGCGGACGGTGGCGATCTCGTGGCGGCGACGGGCTGTTTCTGCCGGTGGCCCGTGAAGCCCCCGCTTGGTTGACTGATCGCGTCGGCGGCGGAGTTGGGCGTCGGCTTCTCTGGGGACACGAGCTACGGCGACGTGGTCGGGACTGGTGGCGGCGGGCCGATGGGCTGCGCCGGCGTGGCGGAGAACTTCGATGTCGAGGCGAGTGATCGCGTCGAGATGGCCGTCCTTGACGTCGGCTGGGCCGTCTTCGGCGCACGGGCAGTGGAATGAGCTCCGGCGGCTCTGTTGGGGGGCGCCGCGGACCGCCACTCAGCGCTCGGGGCCGATGTTGCTGTTAATGGAGCAGCGGGTGGTGGTCCTCTCCGCAATGCTTGCACCGTCGCGGCCACCAACAATCCCTCCGAAGGTGCGTCGGCGCCATGCAGGACAGGCAGCACTTGTGGACCTGCACCGTCCGCAAGCGCAGCTCGGCCGGTAAGCTTCGAAAGCGGCCGCAGTCCTCCAGATGGTGCCGGCGGGCGCCGACCGGGCATATCGGGCAGATCGGGAGCTGATTCATGTTGTCCGGCTGAAAGGTACAGAAGGTGTAAATGCAAAGATAGATTTTGGGCATGGAAGAAGGGGGGAGGGGGAGGTGTTGCGAATGGGGAGGAGCTAGTCATAATTCTTCAGATAATTCGACTGGCAAGAGGCAAAGTTTGGTAACTGGCCGTGTCATGGTGCCAAATTGTGTTTTCACGTCAACAATGCGTACGAGACCATCGTCTCCGGGATGTATTTCGACAATTCTTCCCTTTCGCCACTCGAATGGAGGTAACTGATTATCCATTATGACGACGAAATCCCCGATCTTGAGATTGGGTTGTGGGATCTTCCATTTATCTCGTTTATGCAGGTTAAGAAGATATTCCGTTTTCCATCGTTGAGCGAAGCGGTGATAGAGAATCTTCGCCCGTTCCCATCGTGTGGTGAGTGGCAATTCGGCTTGCAATTCCTCGGGCCATGCTGTCAGCGGGGCTCCTCGCAGAAAATGCCCCGGTGTCAATGCTAACAAATCGTCCGGATCTTCTGACATCGGGGTGAGTGGACGTGAGTTGAGGACTCCCTCGATGCGCGCCAATAGCGTGGTGAACTCTTCAAACGAGAATTTATGGGGGCCAGCTACCTTCACAAAATGCGTTTTAAAGCTCTTAACGGCGGCCTCCTACAATCCACCCATATGAGGTGCGTGAGGGGGAATCAAATGCCACTCGAAGCCTTGGATGGAGTATTTTTGCTGAAGATCATCCGCGGCTCTGGAGAGAAATTGTGTGAACTCAGCATCCAAATTATTTTTCGCACCGATGAAATTGCGACCGTTGTCCGAGAAAATTCGTCTGGGTAATCCACGTCGTCCGACAAAGCGGTCGAAAGCGGCTCGAAAAGCCGCGGTTGAGATTTCTGAACAAAGTTCCAAATGAATAGCTTTGGTGGCGAAGCACACAAAATCGCAGACGTATCCCTTAAGGAATGGAGCTGTACGGACGGCGGAGCTTTTAATGTCGAACGGACCAGCGAAGTCCACTCCAGTGTGTGTAAATGGAAGCGATAAAGTGGGTCTTTCTGCTGGCAATGCGGCCATCATCTGGGTTCTCAAGCGTTGTTTGTGGATCGCGCATGTGTGACAGCGGCTGATGCAGCTCTTAATCTTCCGTTTCAGACGCGGGACGTAGAACTGGTGGCGTACCATGCGATACATGAGTTGAGCACCCCCATGCAGCAGCATTTTATGCATGAAGTCCAGATACAAACGACAGAATCGTGACGCGGCCGGCAAAATAATGGGATATTTTTCATCTGTAGTCAGATTGGCGTTGATCAGGCGGCCGTTCACTCGCAAGAGTCCATCGTCATCCAGCATGGGGTTCAGCGTCAATAATTCGCTCTTCTTTCCGATCGGTTTACCTTCACTTAATTCCAAATACTCGAGTGGATAATGCATCGTTTGCGACATTAAGATGAGCCGGTTGCGTGCGATATGCATTTCGTCTTGTGAGAGGATTAGTGTCGTTGGACTTGGTGCCAGCTCTTTGTGGGCTTGCTTGCAGAATCGCAACATGTACGCGGTTACTCGTAACGCTCTATCGTATGAGGAAAATCGGGTTAGCAGCTCATCATTCTCGACGGTGATCGTAAACACAGTCGTTTTGCGTTCTTCGATGATTGGGGCCGTTGGTGCTTCACTTTGCGGCCATTCATCTGCTACTCTCGATAGCCATGGTGGTCCCTTCCACCAAAGTAGATTCCCGTTTAAATCCTGAGCCAGCTCCTCGTGTCCCCAAGTCCGCTGGATTATCCTTTGATCGTACGTGGCGCCATGGTGAATTGCCCACATTGGTCAAAATCTGCGAGATTCGGTTGGCTACGTACGTTTTCCACGCGTTGGCCGGTCGTTTCAGCCATGCGATCACGATGGAACTCTCCGTCCATAGAAAGGTTTCATGTTGATGGATGCGCAGTTGACCAGTGATATTTTTTATCAATTTAGAAAGTAGCACGGCGGCACACAATTCGAGTCGGGGTAGGCTGACTGTTTGAAGCGGAGCCACCTTCGACTTGGAAGTAAGCAAGTGAACATAGATGTAGCCGCGATGTTCCACTCGCACGTAGATGGCGGCACAGTATGCTCGCTCGGACGCGTCACAAAATCCGTGGAGTTGGACCTCCGATTCAGGTTCATATTGCAGCCATCGCGGGATCTGAATCTGCTCAATGAATGGCAGATCCGACACAAATGCATGCCAACGTTCTAGCGCTTCATTGGTGACTCGTTCATCCCACGCGGTGCCCTCCAACCACAATTGCTGCATCAGGACCTTAGCTCGAATGATGATCGGAGTGAGCCATCCTGCCGGATCAAAAAGTTTCGCGATATCGGATAGAATTTGCCTCTTGGTGGTGGAGGCGGTGGCGGATTGAGCACTTAATTTGTAAGAAAAGCAATCAGTGATTGCGTTCCAGTGGATGCCTAACATTTTTGCGTCGCTTGCTGATTAAAATTTCAAGAACTCTGCGTCCAAGAGATGTGAAGGCTCGGCATCTTCCAGCAATTTCGAAAGATTGGCTGTCAGTTTCCGCAGCGGAAATCCTGCGGAACTGAGCGTGCGGATAAGTTGCGATTTTGCCTGGCAGGCGTCTTCCAGTGAGTGTCCTCCCGCCAATACGTCGTCGACGTAGGTTTCTTGCCGTAGTATCGCGGCAGTTCGCGGGGCCTCCTGTTCAGCGTCACTGGCTAGCTGATGGAGCGTCCGGATTGCTAAAAAAGGCGCACAATTCACGCCGAAAGTTACCGTTTTCAACTCGTAGTCGCGAACGGGAGCATCGACAGTTTCTCGAAAGACGATGCGCTGGAACGGTCGATCATCGTCGTGGACCATGATCTGACGGTTCATCTTCTCAATATCGCCATTGAAAACGAATCGATAGGTGCGCCAATTCAACAATAAGATGACCAAATCCGTTTGCAGCCCCGGTCCGGTATGGAGGACGTCATTGAGGGATAACGTGGATGTTGTTCTCTGCGACGCGTTGAAAACGACCCGCACTTTGGTTGTCGTGCTCTCAGGCTTCAGCACTGCATGATGTGGAAGGTAGAATGAGAAGAAATTATTATCCTTAGAAATTTCGGAGGCGGAGCATCTCTCCATGTGTCCGCACTTGAGATACTCGAGCAACACGGCGTTGTATGTGTCACGCATGAGTGGCTGCCGTGCGAGCCGTTGCTCTAAGTTCCGGTATTGGTTAAGCGCTTCAAATCGAGAGGCACCTAGACGTACAGTGGATTTGGAAAATTCGCTTTTAAACGGCAGACGCACGACATAGCGGCCAGTTTCGTGGCGATAGGTCGTTTGAGCATATAGCTCCTCACAATAAGCATCCTCCGGCGGAGGCTGCGGATGGTTGGGAACTTCTTCCTGTTCCCAAAAGGATTTTAACAGCTCGTGGAGCCGTTCATGGTGATCTCCGGCGGAGACGGTGGTGGTGAAGGTGTGGACATTTTCATTGGCGATGGGTCCACTTAAGTACCAGCCGAAAACTGAGTTTTGTGCAAGCAGACTTCCACTTATATTTATGCGCATGCCGGCCAATACGATCTTTGGCAAAAGATCAGATCCAATAATCATATCGATGCGGTTGGGCGACAAGAAGTTTGGGTCAGCTAAATCGAGCGACTCTACATCCTTCAAATTGATATTCGAGATTTTCGATGACGGTAGCCAATTTGTCAGTTTCGGCAGCACGATGGCATTGATGTTTTCGGCGAAGTCAGAGCGGGGCGATGCAAGCGTGAGGGCGCACTCTCTTTTTGCGATTTGGGTTTGCTGCCCGCCCATGCCAGATATATTACAAGTCATCGCGTATGCAGGCTAATCTAGCTGGAGTTGAATCCGTTCCGTTATGAATGTTCGCTGTGAGCCTTGATCCAAGAGTGCCCGCACCAGAAATCGTTCTCCTTGATGTACAATATGGGCTAAAGCCGTCGGCAATAGCACTTGATGTTGGCTGGTGGCCACATGCGCATGTGCATTAGAAGTAGCACCACTGTTAGCTGCCACAGTGGTCATCATCTTCGTCTGTTGTGCGGAAGCCTGCACGGATTGGCTCGTCGTCGACGGGCCGGACACCTGGTTAGACTGAAAAGATGAGACCGAATTATTCTGGGCTGAGCTTGAGTTAGGAAAATGGAGCAGGGTATGGTGGAGCTTCTTGCATTTCGCACAGCGGAATGTGCTGGGGCACTGGGCCTTCAGGTGATTGGCAGCAAGGCAGTTGAGACATCTGTTATGTTTCGAGATGAATTGGATTCGGTCGTCGACCGAGAGTCCCAGGAACGTGTCACATTGTCGCAGTCGATGATTGCCATTACATAATGCGCAAGAAACCTTATATTTTCCCTCGGTATGGAACACATTGGCCGAAGGAGTCACTGGGCTAGAGGAGAGAACGGGGGCTTTCACTTTGGTGAAGCTGGCGAGGCGTTCAACGACCTCGAAACGGTTGCTGAGAAACGTGTTCATCTGCTCCCATGTTGGCAACTCTCGATGCGTCGAAAGTGACTGCTCCCAATGGGCGATCGTGGTAGCTGGCAGTCGGCTGGAACAGAAATGGACTAACATCGCGCCCCAGAAATCGGTAACACCTTGACTCTTCATCATCGCAATGCAATCGTTGACGGTGTTTTGGATCTTCAGAATTCCTTCACTAGTTTCTTCTTCAATTGCTTTGCGCGCTTTGAGAGCCCTCTACGCCGGCGTAAAATTGGTCCCAACGAGCGGGTATCCTTGCACAATGGCCCCGGCGGGGCCTGTTGTCTTATTTCGGAGATGGAACAATTTTTGTACGGGTGGACATCGGTGATTGTTCACGTACACGGCAGTGAACATGTCGCGGAACGCTGGCCATTCGTTGTATCCACCGGAAAAGGTCATGACATCACACGGGGGCACCCTTATATAGTCATCAGATTCCAAAAATAATCAAAATGGGCCCAAATTGATCCCAATGCGCGCCCAAATCAAGCCCAAAATTGAAAAAATTATGAAAAGTTTTGACAATTTGACTTTAAACTTATAAACGTAAAAAATCCAGTCTTTTCAATTTGGCAAAGATGGTGTCGAGGAAGAGCACTCCACCACCAGTCGAGAGTTCCGGGATTCAAATCCCACGACGAGGGAGATCAAAATCGAGAAATTAACAATTTTAAAAACAAAAGGTATTTGGAATTTTAAATAGGGAAAAACAATATTTGATATTAAATGTGTGCACACCACCGGGCCTTGTTAAGGCCGGAATTTTTTTAATTTTAATTTTTCCCGTTTTGGGTTTATTTCAAGAAATTCGAGGGCCGATAGACTCAGAAACTACTGCCTCTCTATTTTTTTTAAGATTGCGTCTTAATTCATTAAGGCGCAATACTCAAATAATAATAATAATAATAATACGTATAATTAGAATAATAAAAATTATAATAATAATTATAATAATAATAATAACACTTTCGGAAATCGGTCGTTCAAGACAAAATCGTGCATGAAGTCTTCGAAGACATCGTTATTATAACTAAGCCGAGTTTGACATTCGCATTTCGTTTGGCAATCACGTTCTATGTTGATTTGTTAATAGTTGTTAAAAAGATTTAATATAATCAATTATATATGTATATACTTGCGGACCCCGGGATAGACCGGGATAGTAAAACACGCAAGAAGAAGAATTATATATGTATGTATATACATATAATAAATATTACAATGTCATGTCAAATAAGCGTTTTATTGAAATTTTTAAAAAATTGTAAGAACTTATTCATGTTTGCATTACGGAATACCAGTCATGTATGATTTCCTCCACGCATGGGATGCATGACTTCATGAATGACATGTCCTGCAAAGTGTCGTGCACGAAACTCGCGACATTTGTATGGATTTTGCATCGACGCCACCTATGCTTTAGTCTCGCAAGTGTCGTCAACGATTAGTTCAAGTCGTGCAGCCAGCGTCGAAGACGGGTGCAAGGCTATTCCGAGAGGGAATATTAAATTCGAAAGTGCTTCGGGCTCGTTTTTTGAAATTTTTTTTCTTAATTTGGGCCCATTTTGGCTATATTTGGGCTTGATTTGGGCGCGCATTGGGCTCGATTTTGGGCGCGTTTGTTCACTACCCATGCTCGTTTTGGGCTCGATTTGGGCGCGAGTCTGTTCATTATTTGGGCGTGGTTTGGGCTCGATTTGGGCGCGTTCTTTCTAGATTTGGGCCCGGTTTGGGCTCGATTTGGGCGAGATACTGTTCATTATTTGGGCCCAGTTTGGGCGTGCTTTGGGCGTGCAAAATAAATACAAATATTTGTACTTGGGTCATTGAGACCTGTACATTTCACCCTCGTCGAGGCAAGTAAATATTATAATATAAGGAAAGAAAAAGCGGCACGTACCTTGAGCTCTTCGGAGGATTGTGGGATCGCTGCGCTCCAATCCTGGGATAGTAGGTGATGGATTCACGGTGATCGGTATGATATGGAGTTGATTGCTGGCTTATTATAATTAACGCGGCGCGTTTTCGCGTTTAGAAGTTTGTAAAAATAGAAAAAAAAGGATTTTCGGCTTCCTGCCGTATTAATAGTTCATAAATCAAATCGTTCACTTATAAGTTTTTATATATAAAAAAAAATGTAAATCACTTCGGCTGCTTGCCGTAATAAAGAATGGAAAAGCACTTATCACTAAACTTATCGAAATTTTGAGCACTGCGGCTTCTTGCCGTACTTAACGTTAGAAAAGTATTTTTTTTTGTCCTTTTTCTTTTAATTTAAAATTTGGGGTTTTCTTTTTTCGTTTTCGAACGGATTGTTTCGGGAGCTCGGTCGTGAGCGTGTCGCACGAACGGCTGCTGTTTTTCTAGTTAGTGACCCTCGCTGTCGCTAAAGTCGCGGAAGAGCCGAGTTCGTTCTTTTTGCCTGTGAAGTAATGAGTAGTTAGTTGTCACCGTGCATTAGTCGGCGTTTACACGGCGCGACAGCAACTTTGAACAAGACCTTTTACACTAGTGAATTACTGCCGTAAATTCTCACTTTGTGGGCGACTAAAGCGAAAGAATTTAGAGAAAATTTTAGCGGTTTTTTTTTGTGCTTGTCAAATGAATAAAGACTGATTTTGTGTCCTTACTATAAATTTTTTTGCATTCGGCTTCGGCCTTCGGTCTTCGGCCGAAGTCTTCAACTCTGCCGATTGTTCGGCTTCGGCTTCGGCTTCGGCTAAAAATCCACCTTCGGTCGGACACTATTATTTACTGATATTATTTAGTGCTGACTGCTTACCACGCTCATCTTTGCCTAAAAAATTCTCCTCTTGCCTCTTTTCTGATTTCTGGCAATGCATAACTAGCTTTTTCTCTAAAATATCTTCTTGAGATTCGTTTTCTAATACTGAATCTTCAATTTTGATAAAATGCACGACGATTTTGTCATTAAAACCCACCTTCTTATTCATGAGACTATTTTCTTTAAACAAAATTTCTTTTTTTCTCATTATATTGCTTGATTTTCAACTAAAATCATTTTCATCTAACTCATCGAAGAAAATCTTATGTATATCTAATTCCTCTAAATATATTGGTTTCTCTATATTTTTTCCTTCTTTTTTGATATTTTTGCTTACATTTTTCTTATTCTCAACTAGGTATGGCCTTTGAATTTTGATATTTACTGTGGCATTTCTGTCTATTGGCCATGACCGGGCCGCTGGGAGTTTCCCTGACCACTATCTGCTTGCTGTTGTGCATAACAAAATCTCGCTATATGCCCAAACTGAGAGCATTTGTAGCACTGTATATCAGTGCGGTTATTTTCAGAAAAATTATTTATTTAACTTTTACAAAATTTGTTACTTTCGTGGCCTTTCATTCGACATATATGGCAATATAGTTTTCTAAGCTTGCCAAAACAATTAATTTCTAAATGACCTTCTTTCCCACAATACGCGCAGGTTAATGGGTCAAATCCTGGCTCTGTTCTATTCTCGCTGCAATTTGCATTTTGCGCATGGCCATATTCAAGGCAAATAATGCAGTTAGGGGTATTTCTCCTCTGCTGGCATAATTGTTTTCTGAGTCTTCTGCTATTTTAATCAAAAACGAGAGAGGCTTATCCTTATGTCCTTCTAGACAGAGTTGCAAATACTGGTCCTTTATTGCGAAAATGAATTTATTTTTAGCCAGTTTTTGGTACTCGCTAAGTGCTGATAGTGCCTCAGATGCATTCCATGACTCCCTAATCAATTGTTCGGCCTCTTTTAGCAAGGACTCTATCCTTTCCCCTAATGTTGACGCTATTTCATGTGAAAATTCAGCAGCGCTTTCAATCTCAAATCTAATCGCTACTAAACTCTATGTTTTAAGAAATTTTTCTTTATAAAATCCCCAAGTTCATCTATACTATTAAAACTGTTCTGGCTAGCCTCTATGTAAGCTAATCCTGATAATCTCTGTTTCACGCATTTTATAATGTCCTGCGTATCCATATTTTGTGCTATGCTTTTTAGTTAATCTAAACCTGTGATAAATTTTTCTACTTCAGATTTTAATTCTGGGTGGTCTTGGCCAGAAAAACATGGCACTAGGTTTACGACCTTCTTCATTACTTCATCTGCTTGAAGTTGATTTGCCATCGTTACTATAGACTTTAGGGCGATCTGATTTTAAATTAGGATTTTCTTAAGCGGTTGCTTCAAAAATTTTTGCTTTTCTATATATGAATGAGGCACAAATCCGCATAAAAACATTTCAAAACAAAAAGGACTCTGCGATAAAATATTGTTTTAAATTTTTTGTACTCACCCCTTTTATAGTTGGCTGCTGTATGTTGATTCTTCCTTCCGTGATTTTCTGCTACTTTTCACTTTCCCAAGGTATTAATTTGTGACTCTTTCCAATAATTGTTTGAAAAAATGCAATTTTCGAGAAAAAAAAAATAAATTCCTTAACGTCTGAGCCGGTAGATCTTATGGACACGAGCTTTTGCTAATTCGGTTGATGAAAACCACCTTTTTAAAACCTGCAAGGTTCCGTGTTAGCTTTGCATTCGTTTTTCCACACTTTCTACCGTACAGATGAATTTTTCTTACTACAAGGATTAAAACTTTTTGAAGAAAAATCGGCAAATTACGTTTAGAAACGTTGCTTGTTAATTTTGAATGTGTCTGAGCTATCTTATTTGTTTCAGCCGTATGACTTACGAATTTGAGTTTTTCTTCTTCGGATGATGATAACCACCTTTTTAAGACCTGCAAGGTTCCGCTTCGGCTTAACTCGTGTTTTCGTATGTCCACTGCAAAAACCTTTAAGGATAACTCTTTTAAAAGTTTTGAGCCTTGGTTCGTATCCGACTGAAAGTCAGTCGAATACCGGCTGCGCCAATGTTAAAGTATTTTCCGCTGTATTCCCGATTGAATTCACCGTCTAAATACTTTAGTGTGAATAAATAAAGTGAAAGGACACAAAATTGATTATTTTCGAATCTTTTATTGAGTTAAAGTCCTTATTACCTATTCACAATTTAATACCTTAATACAAAAACTCCTAGCAACTACTGGATTAACTTCCCCAAATTCCTTCATTTTGAAACACTAAGATCCACACTCTTCCGCTGTTGCCACTGGTGAGGACATACGTAAGAGTTGGGATCTCGCAAACTGCTTCTCGCTGAGTGTGTTTTCTCATTCTCGATCATTGGCTTTTATAACACAAAAGTGTCAATGCTGCATAGTCGATTTCCCAATCAATGCTAGCCGAATATTGCGTAGTCGTAGGTCGAATTTACCAAAACTGACCTGCGTGTACCATCAATTTGCTATTGTTGTTGTTGAGCTCGGCCTCAATTTGCCGACTTGCATTCTAAACCCAAACAGGTGATCCAATTGTTCTTATTCTCGAATTTCCTTGTATATGGAAATTCGCTTACGACGTTGGCTTACGATTTGCTGTTGTTGTTGTTGTTGTGCCCATTCATCGTTCCCGTCGTGTGCCCAAAGTGCTCGAGTTACAGTTTCGGTCTTGCAGTACGGTGCGGTTGTCTTTGTTGTTGTTGACCGTTGCTTGGGCTGGACGTTTAGCTTGCTCATGAATTTGTTGCTGTTTCGAAATGCTGCACTTTTGAGGTGACCAACGGTAAAAATGTTAAATGCTCGTGAGTCAAGTGTTGACTCACAACAATATATACAACAGCTTGAAACAAGTTTTTGATAAATCAAGAAAAAAGCTGATGGCAAAAATGTTCTTTCTTTACTTGTTGGTTCGATAGAACTCTGATTTTTTCATAACTTATTAAAAGAATATATAACGAATAGAAAATAGGAATAAAAAAACCCGTTTTTCCGATTTTTTTTTACTCCATTAAAGTTTTGCAATTTTTCAATATCCAACGAAAAATTAGTGTTTTTCAAAGCAATAAAACAAAATGGCATTAAGCCCCTTTGCCTTAAAGTATATGTTTTATTTATTACTTATATATTTTTTATTTATTACTTATATATTGAAGAAGATAAAAAATTAAATTTGAAGTCATTTCACAAAAAAATTAATTTTTGAAATTATTTTTAGTGAATCGACTTGAGAGTATTTTTTTGTTAAAGCAGGTTTGCTTAAAATCGTCTTAGTTGAGCGCCCTCTTGTGGTGATCTGAAGAATCAAACCATAATTACTTTTCAATAATTATATTAATTGTTTTATTATCTTTCCGAAAATATATATTTCATCAATATATTATAACAATTTTTTTTTGTTGATTTTTGTCTATAGGCTGGTCTCCAGTTCGGTAAGGAATGTCAGCAGAAATGTTCTATTTATTTCTCCGAGGAAAAAAGGTAGTACTACAGAACTTTTAAGTGCAACAGAGGCAATCTGTCATATGTCACATGTGTCAAAAAAGTGAAACGAAAGACAGAAATTAAAAGGGCGCGATTATAAACGTTCAGAATAAAAAGCGCGCAAATTCTTCTACTCGCTTTAACAAGCGATATTAATTCGCGTTTATTCTCGTTCGAGAAATTTATGAAGCGTTTTTGGTTTTTTGGGGTTTTTCTCCATGTTTTTTTTGAAAAAACCTGAAAAATGGATGCACTATATCTATACAATCACAACTGACCTAGATCACTTGTCAAAATTTCTCCAAGAAACAATTCATTTGCAATTATTTCTGCTGATAGCCTGGGTTACCGTGCACATTTTATGTAAAAAAAACGTATTAAAATATGTACTACTTTTTTGCCGAACTGGGGACTGCATGCAGAAAAATTCTTGAAGAAATATTTCTTAAGCATTACTTGGGGAACTGGAGACCAGCCTTATGGAAAGAAGCACTGAGCAGCATTGGGAGAAGTGTATCTTTATAAAAGCGGACTATGTTGAAATATAAAAAAAAATTTTTTTTTATTGTGTTTTCATTTCTAACACATTTCTAATACTAATTGAACCGCCTTCGAATAGTTGCATTTAAATATATCATGTATGTAATTGCGTTCTGCGCACATATGTAAATACATCTGATAACTTGTAAAATTTAAAGCAATGGTGTAAGTATTTATATATGTGATTGTACTTATTATACAGATTGTTCGTATCTCAAATGGTTTATAATTTCGACCGTATATAACTGATTGAATTTTCAAAATTATTAGGCACTCCTGGTGGACCACGAATATGTTGGGTGAAATATATTCCGCCCAATCGTGGAGAATAAAGCTTTCTATATTATTACATATGTTGGAGATTTCCGATCCGAGAAAAAGAAAAAAAAACGCGCTTCTGACTTTTTCTATCGAAGGTATATTCGCGACTGACTATATTAAACTTACAAGAGTAACAAAAATATGTATGTAATGTTATTTTTCTTATACTAGAGAAGGGAAAATGATATTCGGGTTGCAAATGATTTTTATTTCAACACTCTGTCTCAAACCGAATATCATTGAAATTTTTCAGTTAAATAAACAATTTAATGCAGAGCAAAATTAAAAACAATTCATTTCAAGCTCATCATTTCATTTAGTTAACAATGCCTATCTTTGGGCAGATTCTTAGTCAAAATATCAGCTAACATTTGATTTGTGTGAAAATATTCGAATGCAACATGTTTGTTTCTAGCAGCTTCGCGCACATAATGATATTTTAAGTCTATGTGCTTTGTTCTAGAATGATAAATATGATCTTTAACAAGTGATTGAGAGCTTAGATTGTCACCCTTTATGACTATGGGTATATGTTCTTCATGAAATCCGAGTTCTATTAACATTCTTTTCAAAAAGACTGCTTCCTTAGAGCTAGTACACAAGGCCACGTACTCAGCTTCCGTTGTGCTCAACGACACAGTGCTTTGCTTTTTGACTCCCATAATATTGGACCTCCACTCATCTTAAAGATGTAGCCAGAGTATGACTTCCGATCTTTTGTATCGCCAGCCCAATCCGCGTCAGCGTAGCCATGTATATCTTCCATCTCCGGTCGATACCATATTTTTAATTGCCACGTTTTTGACAGGTATCTCAGAATATGTTTTACTCCAGTCTGGTGCTCGGTCGTTGGATTTGAATTACCTTGCGCCAATTTGCTAATTGAGTGAAGTATATCAGGCCTCGTGCAAATTGATAAGTACATAAGTTCGCCAATGATTGACTGATACCATGCCTTATCAACCTTTTCTGCGTCATCATCATCAGCTTTGACATGAAACCCAGGACCTAACGGTGTTGAAACAGGTCGACAGGTCTTCATGCCGTAACGCTCTAGCAGACTGGTGATATATTGCCTTTGACTAACAGCAATCGCTCCAGTATCACCACTCCGCTCGATTTGCCAACCAAGAAAATAAGAAAGGGGACCCTTGTCTACTAACTTGAATTCGCTTGCCATTGTTTCTTTGACGCTCTCAATATCATCTTTGTGGGAACCACCTATAATTAAATCATCAACATTAACAGCTATTAGCATTAACTTGCCTTTCGAAACCATTTTGTATAGACAAGGCTCCGTCTGACATGGTTGAAACCCCATATGTTTCAGACAACCATCCAGTTTGGCACTCCACTGGCGGCCTGCTTGCTTCAGTCCGTATATTGCTTTATTTAAGCGTAGCACGCGATGCGGAAATTCCTCGTTGATGAAACATTCTGGTTGTTGCATATAACATCAGTCTGAGAGTTCACTGTTAAGATACGCTGTCGTGATGTCGAGTTGATGCAGGTGCATCTTATGCGATACAGCCAGTGCAAGTAGCATCCGAATAGTGGCATACCTTATGACCGGCGAAAACGTTTCCGTATAGTTGATTCCAAAATTTCTGGCTGCATCCTTTAGCAACTAGCCTCGCCTTGAACCGCTCAACTTCACCGCTCTGATTAGTCTTGAAGCTAAACACCCATTTACAGCCGATCACCTTTTGATTAGGTGGCAGCTCCACTAGTGTCCAGGTTTTATTCTCCACCAACGAATTGTATTCCTGTTGCATCGCTGATAGCCAGTCTTTGGAATAAAAACTCGCTTCTATGTCACTTAGTGACTGAGGAATTTGTACGTCGCAGCTATTGATTGCAATATTTACACAATTAAATTCTTTTCGAGGACGGCCTGGTTTTCCGGTTCTAATCAGCCTAGGTTTCCTTTATCCAGGTCGCTTTGGCTCATTGCTTACATCGCTAGGATCATCCATCACCCTGACTTCTTCCCTGTTAGGATCAGGAGGTGGCTCTACTGGCGATATGCTTTCGACTGCTGTGAGTATCCGTCCATAATACACTCTCTCCCCTTTGGTCGGAACTTACGATTTTGCGTTTTATCTAATGCAACAGCCAGACATCCAAACACTTTAAGATGTTTAACACTTGGCTTAATACCATGCCAATTTTCATTTGGAGTTATATCGTCTAAAATTTTCAGAGGTGTGCGATTTCGCATGTACTGCCGTTGAAATTGCTTCAGCCCAAAATTTTTCACTTAATCCAGCATGTACTAGCATTGTTCGAGCCATTTCCACGAGGGTACGGTTCGCTCGCTCAGCTACTCCGTTTTGTTGGGGCGTATATGGGACTGTCAATTGTCGAGAAATACCATGTAATTGTAAAAATTTATCAAAATCTGTATTTAAATATTCTCGACCGTTGTCGCCCCTAATAGCTTTAATTTGTTGACCTGTTTGGCACTCAACAAACGCTTTAAACTTTTTGAAGTTGTCGAGAACACGTTCTTTAGTTTTCATAAAGTAAACAAAAAACTTTGCGTGATTTGTCATCGATAAATGTCAAAAAATATCGAGAGCCACCAATCGATTCGGTGTTAAAGGGTCCACACACATCTGTATGAATTAGATCCAACACATTATTTGATCTACTTTGTGATACTTGTGGAAAAGGCTGTGTGCATATTTTACTTTTCATGCACGATACACAAGAAATGTTTTTAGGCTTTTCAAAACCCTTTAACCCACGTACGATTTTATTTGAAGCCAGTTTATTTAAACAATCAAAATTTACATGGCCATATCTATTATGCCACTGGACAGAGCCCTCGACGCACGACAAATTTGTTTCGAACTGGTTGTGGAATATGTATAGGTTATTCTCCTTAAACGCTTTAAACGATATGAAATTTTCCTTTTTGTCTCTAATTATCGCGCATATGTCATTAAAAATCACCTCTGCACCTCGCTCGGCGCTTCTGCTTACCGAAAAGAAATTGTGTTGCAAAGAAGGAACGTACAAAACGTCGTTGAGTAAGATATTGCAATTCGAAGCTCTAATTTTTTACTCGCCTCGCCCTTCCGCATCTACAAATTTGTTTCCAGCGACACTGATTTTTTGTTTTTCTTCACGAAATGAAACAAACTAATCTCGATTATTGCACATATGCGACGTCGCGCCGCTGTCGACGCACCATGCAGACTGATCTAATGTATTCGTTGTGCCATTGCACGTTGAAAAAAGTGAGGCAGAATACGATTTTTCTTTTTCTTTTCCATCCAATTCCTTGCCTTTTTCTTTTGACTCTGTTTCTTTACATTTGTTCGCATGATGCCCTCTTTTTTCACATTTGTAACATTTCCCGTTGTTTTTACGTTTATCCTTGTTGTTGTTGTTGTTGTTTCGACTCATGGGTTTATTTGGGCTCCTATTATTGTTGTTGTTGCTATGATATGCTGCATATGCTTGTTGGTTACTTGCGGTTTCTTCGGTGATCTTTCCTCTTTGTTCATACTCTTCTAACAATTTGACCTTCAACGCGCTGTACTCTGCTAACCTGTCTCTCGTCTCCATTGGCACCACGAAATTTTCAAATCGCTTCGGCAAATTCGACAATAGAATTATCGCCAACATTTCATTTCCAAGATCAATATCAACTTCGGCCAACTTGTCTACGATATCTGTAAAAGAGTTCAAGAATGCTGGAACATTGTCATCTTCCGACAAACGGAGATTTAGTAAACTTTTGTACAAGGTGACCTTTCTTGCAGGCCCTTTCGGTTTATATATGCCTTCTAACTTCGACCACGCTTCTGCAGATGTTTTGCACTTTTTGATGTGATTCAATTGATTAGGTTTGACTGACAAAACCATTGTTGCTAAAGCCTTCTCATCCAGTGTACCCCATTCATCTCCATTGGAAATATTTTTCTTCATTTTATCAGAAACGACTTGCCAAAGCTCAGAGCAGATAAGAACACCACGCATCTGGACACAACAGGAGTCATAATTATGCTCATCCAATTTTTCAATAGCAAAAGCACTTGATCCCGTGTTTGAGGTAGTGTTCCGAGTTATTACTTGTAATTGTAATTGAAAAACTCCAACTGCAATTACATGTAATTGAGTCTGCAAATTTTTATCTACAAATACAAGTAATTGTTATTGAAAAACTGCAATTACAATTACATGTAATTCAGTCGACAAATTTCCAATTACAATTACAAGTAATTGTTATTGAAAAACTTCAATTAAAATGACTTGTAATTGTAATTGAAAAACATTCGATCACAATTACTAGTAATTGTAATTGATATATTTTGTAATTTGGTCTGCCCAGGTCTGCATAGAATATATTTTAAATTATAGGGGATTAAAAACTTAATGAGACGCAATTATGTATATGTAATTGCATTTGTATTAATGAAAATAATTCAATACAATTACATATATCATTGCAGAGATTAAATAGGACGGATTTATATATCGTCGTTTCGGATTTAACTTCTCGTATATCACAAAATCAAACAAATTCAGATAAGCATATTTTCCCGTGTACTTTTTCAATATCTATTCATCTGTCAAGTTTCCATGTTATTCTAACATAAAGCTTACGAGATATTTTGGAGCTCTATAATAGTACATCCTTCAAAAATGTGATTTGAACGCGTTATAACATCGTATATCTATATTTTGTGGACATTCTATGAAACGAATATGGATTTTGCGAAATAAAAAGTTGTTGTCTTATTTCATCGTACGTGCAAATAAATTTGTAATATTATTTGAGACAAAATTTTTTTATATTAACTCTGAATAAATATATCTTTATTCATATAACAGATACAACCATTCTTCCGAATATATTTTACATATATAACAAAACATACAACTATTCTCATTATAATACTGGAACAAAAATTTTCGTATTGAAAATAAGATGGAATACTTAGCCCGAAATCCCCTATAGAGTTTTTTACGTACAGAAAAGAGCATAGAATGTTAATATTCTACGTTTTTTGTGTACACCGAGACCGTCTCTAAAATTCTGTAGGTCTACGTAAAAAACTCTAAAGTGGATTTCAGTTATTTTTTATTAAATTCGTAATATAAGAGATTATATTTCATAAATAAATTTTGTAAACATTTCACATCTTGTTCTGGGACATAGATTTGGAGACTCCCAAAGTCTTTTTTTTTTGCTTAAAAATTTGTTTCGGGGTTGACACATTTAAGGTGGTTTCGAACCAATGTGAAGAGATGTGGAAGAGAGAGAAGTGGAGATGCTGGGTTTTTCAAGAAATTTTGAAATTTACACGCTTGCAGTGAATGGCAAAATATAAGACATTAATTTTGTTGATATTGCTTTAAAACCGGCGATAGCCGAGTATCTTTTGTTTAGGGTCATCTTGTAACACCACAAATCATGCCCATCGATCACTCGGTGATGAAATTTTTATAGAATATTTTAATATGCTTTTGATTTTTTTTTCTTCTTTTGTGTGAGTTGGCTGTATTATAGCCGGGCTAGAGACTTACTTATTTTAAAGAGAAAAACTAATAAGCGCACAAAGTGCTTAACAAAGCTGATACAGATAGTGCAGTTTCTTAAAGCAAACATGTACCGTACAGGTTCATTCTACTAACAAAAATATTCATATACATACCTTCTTTTAAGCTTATTTGCTTACATTACATATCAAAATCTTTTTACATAACGAAAACATTAAAACTCATTTCTTTTGAAATCAAATATGTTGTAAAAATTGTTTCTTTTAATTTTTGGTTAGGCATTTGCTCGTATATTTACTATTAAACACAGGTTTCAAAAAAAGTGGCGTATTGATAATTTTTCTTTGAATGGAAAAAAACTGTGTAACTTGAAGAATTGGCCTCATTATTAGAAATTTTTGATTTAAGACAATCAAATTTTTAATACAGCAACATTTTCATAATTTATTGTATAAAATGTAAGTATTTACTACAAAACTGTCAAAACAACGTACCAGTTAGGCTTGAAACATGAAAATCAATAATTATGCAATTTACTTTAATCAATATTTGGTAAGTATTCAGAATATTTTCGAAGAAAATAAGTAAAAAATGGCGAAAAATGCAAAAAAAAAACTTCAAGTTTGCAACATTTACACAAAATTGGGTTGCCGCAGCTGAAAATTTTCGAATTTTTGAAACGAAAAATGGCTGAAACATGCTATTCGCAACCCCGTGCATAGGTTATACCCATGTAAAATTTTTTTTCCAAATTTGATACACCCTGCTGTCAAATATCCGCAGTTAACGATGCGTATTTTATTTGCGAAAGCTTATTTTTTATAACATTTCAAAGAACTTGGTTTGTTTCTTCCATAAGCTTCGTGACCTTGTTTCGATTAGATACTTTGTTAGAGGAACAGCACATTTGATGAAAGCATTCAAATCTTCTTTGTTGGCGGTGTCAAATGTCTTGCAGTCCTTGGCCAGCAAAAACAGTAATTTTTGAGAGAGCTCGATGTTTTTCTTTCTACCATCTACAGCAAAAAATTAAGCGAAAATATTTGTATGATTCAAGGAAGGCGTATTAAGTTTTGTGGCTGACACGCCTTGTTTTAAACTTTGAGGATAGAATTCAATACAAAAAAAATAATAAATACAGTATTAAGCGCTTATATGCATACCTTGGAAAGACTTTTGCTCAATAAAAGATTTGATAATTGGACTTTGTTTTTGAGCAATAAGGTTCTGATTCGTTTTCAGAAAGTTCAATGTGGTTTTGGTCAGTTTTTTATTTTCCTTTTCATCACGTTTTTTATTTGCAGATGAGTTTGATTCCAAGCTAGTTTTGCTCTAAAAATATATTATATTTATAGTACAGATTAGTCTTTTTGAAAAACGAAAGTGTTTTGATGGGTTTCACAGACTCACATTTCTCACTGAATTCCATTTTACGTTTTTATGGTTCGAAGATATGTGGCTACGAAGCGAAGACTTTGTTGTGTTCCCAGAACAATGTTGCCGCAAAAAAGACACTTTGCGCCTTCTGGGGTTTTCTTAAAGAAGTTCAAAACAGAACTCTTTGGAGGCACTTTGAAATAAGATCATCGAGTTTATTCCTCATCAACAAAATATAATAGAATAAAAATACTTACTACTTCTACAGATAAAAAGCGTCACGATGCATCACCAATAAATTTTTGGGCGAATTAGGGCAGCGACTTTTTTGGATACTGTGCTTTTTCTTATCGATATGATGATATATTATAAGTGTTGAAAACATCGATGAAAAAATTCGAATATCAAAGAAAAAAATATGGATATGAAAAATATCGTGCATCACTAACAAAAATCCCCTTTTTTTGAAATAGACAGGGTAAAAAAAATTATGGGTATGGGCCAAATACCTATTCCCCATTAAATTTCTTCCATCAAATATTTAACAAAGATGTGGTTTACTCTCGAGAAAATTAATTTCCCCGGGAATTCGTTCCCCGGGAATATTCAGCACCAGGCTGATTGCTTCTCTGTTTTTCAACTGAAGAATATGTTAACTTGCAGCGTGCTTAAATATCAATTTAAAATAAACACAGATGACTACGATTCCACTCAAAACAAACATAGTTGTTCTTTGATATGAAAGTAGAAAAATTTTGTTCATCAATCATCATCATGTCTACAAAACCAAAGCCACTAAAGTCATTCATTCAGAGCTTCCCTGTACACAATATCTGGTGTCATTTTATTTTGCCGCAGCATAATAAATTGATTTGTTGGATCTCCGATCCGCGATATCCCAACATATACTTGGCCTAAGTGAAACATTCTTTCCGTAAGTCGTTCTCTCATGCTGGTTTTGCCTTCGGACTTGCTAAAACTCAACGCGAAAGCTGTCTTAACTCGAAACTGATGCTGTTTAAATGGGATTAGCAGATCGGTTGGGATCATTGGTATTTAAGGTAATTGACCAGCTGCTTAGCCGGTGATAATGGTCGCTGCAATTAAATTGTGATTCAATTCCTTAATACGCATTCTCGTCTTATAACACATATTCGGAGGGCATATGTTCCTCAATAGCATGATGGGAAATCCGGTTTTTAATGTCGAGTCATGTGGTGGCAGTCCAGAAGAGTTTATTGAATTTAAAAGTTCTTCCGAATAATGGACCGTCTTTGGTATAGCTCACGGTGTCAATGGATTTGTAGTTTCTATTTGTGCAGGCAGTAGCGTGTCCAGGGGGGACTATAGGGGCTAAGGCCCTCCCCCCTCCCCCAGAACCCGAGCTAAATATATATGGTAATATAGAATTATTTTTGCGAAGACAGAATTCTTAGATATTTTTAAAAATCTTATGATCGCTGGAAAGCTCTTACCTATCGTCGTCCCGGAGTTATCTCCTCGTATATCACAAAAGATCTATCCATCTGTCGAGTCTCCAGGTTGCTATCAAGCGAGCTCTATAAATCGAATCCGAATAATAAACTTCGAAATCAACAAGATTTCAATAGAAATTTTAAGCTATTTTGAATTTTTATGGGGATTCGTTTTCTAGAGCAGGCCTGTATACCTTATAGTTTACGAGATATTTGTGAGCTAAATAATTGTATATCCTTTAAAATGATAATTTCTACGCGCTATAACATCTTATATCCATATTTTGTGGATATACTATGATTTATATATGAAATGTGCGCAGTAAAAAGTTCTAACGTTATCTCATGGTATGTGGAAATTTTTTTTTTTAAGAAACATTTTTTTTATGTTAATTTTAAATAAAAAAGATTTATTCGTGTGAAAAAAAAAACAAAAGAAGCAAAAAAAAAAAACAATTCGCATAGTAACACTCCTACAAAAAATTTCATTCTGAAAATAATGTGGAATGCTTATTAAAGAATATAATAAATTCCATTTCATTTAATTTATAATAATATAAAAAGTTATATTAAATTAATAAATTATGAAAATATTTAACATCTTCTTCTGAAAGAGAGATGAATAGACTCTCAATGTCTTTTTCTTTTTGTGGCGCAATTTGTTTAGTGGGTTGAAATAATTAAAATGGTTTTGAAACAATTATTTCAAAGACAAACACATATTGACTGATGAAATAATTGACATGTTTTGTCAAGCTTAACCTCGTCGTCTTGCAACATAAGACTGGACAGTCGAGTAATTTTAGATAACTATATATTACTATATATGTAACTATTATTTACTACGTCAGCTTTAAGATAATAAAAATAGTTTATATATAGTGAACTCAACAGAATTGATCATTTGATGCTTAAGTTTCTTTAGTTTACAGCTAAATATTTTTGTAAATTGAAATCAAATTTTAATTGAATTGATTTCCAAAATAATAAAATTCATTTTTTTAGGCTCTTTTTTAACTCGTTTTGTTTTTAGCTTAGAGGTTGTAAATAAAATCGAAAATTTATATCACTATGATTGAAAAATTCTAGGCTTTAAATAACACCGAGCTTCAAAACTGAATTATAAAAATGAATTCAATGGGTATGTGCCAGATTTCGTTTCGAATCCAATTCGATTCGAATTCGGGAAAGAGTTGTGCTTTTACTCAGCGAAATTGATTATTTTTTAGACAATAAATTTATTAAAGGACGATCTACTTGTAATAATCTCATGGAATTTACGAATATTGTATTTCAAGTTTTCCCTGAACGTGTCAGCACCGACGTAATATATACCGATTTTAGTAAAGCGTTTGATAGTGTCAATCACGCACATCTTCTAAAGAAGCTTAATATTATGGGTTTCTCTCCTCGGTTATTAAAATGGATATCCTCTTAAGCTTCATGTGCTCGGACTTTAAAAGTTACGTAACCGGTTGGACTGCTACATTTGTAGACATCATACAATTTGTATGAAAAATGCTGTCAACATATAGGAAAATTAATTTAAGTCAATTGTTTTTGCTTTTATTTTTTTAAATAATTATTAATTTGAATATTTTTAAATTTTATTTACATGATTTGCTCTTTGGATAATTATTTTTTATCGTCGGAGCAGCATTTTCCAAGAGTATATGTGGAGGAATGTTCATCGCATACAGGTTTTTTGCACCAGCTGCAAATCTTACGTGTACTTCTGCGCTTTCCTATTTCACAGACAAGACATCGAACTGGATGCCATGGGTTTTCATCATTAGCAATATCGGGCAAGTTAGCTGAAGGTGATGAGAATGTCTGAGCACAACCGAGTGCCATTTCAATGGCCAAGCGTGTTGGCGAATGACCCACTATAAATGAGTTTTCAGCCCGCGCTTCAATTGCTGGCATGATAAGCTGTTTAGCCAGGCATCTGAGAAACTTACGACGCTTATCAGTTCCAGTAATATGGTCATTATTTTCGTAATAAATTATATAAGCGGTTAAAGCGCATATATCTATCATGTTGTAGAACATAGCTAATGGCCAACGATTTGGTTTGCGTTTTGTACTATATGCAGACAGCATTTTGTCCATGGCATCTACACCTCCTTTATTTGCATTATAGTCCAGGACACATTGCGGTTTATTTCTCTTCTCTGGCACAGTAGCATTTTTCAAGGGCGTACTAGATAGTAAAATAACAGATCTCCCTCTTTTTGGCACATAGGAGACTAAGGCAAACTTTGAATCCAAAAAGCCAAATACTGAAGTCTCTTCCTTTTTTTTACGGTCTGCTTTCAACTCGTTTGGCACAAAAGTTTTATTTTGACGCACAGTGCCAAGAATAGCAAGGTTTTTTGACATTAAATGTTTGCCCAAATTCAATGACATTAAAAAGTTATCACATATTATTGTGCGACCGCTGGTTTCCCAATTACTAACTAATTTCATCACCGCTGTCTCTCCAACATTCGTTGCTCGATTTGGATTAGAATTTTTGCCAGTATAAATTTGACTGTTGAGCGGATAATATGTTTTTGCGTCACATGCAAACCAGATTTTTATACCATATTTTGCTGGCTGAGACGGTATATATTGTGTAAATTTGGTTCTACCCCGATATGCAAATAGCTGCTCATCGACTGTAATTTCTCCTGAGGGTTGATAGAACTTGCGGAGATTTATGTTCATTTGAGCCCATAGCTGAGAAATTGGCACAGCTTTATCGTCAACAAGCTGTGATGCCCTTGTTCACTGTGTGTCAAACTGTATAAATCTCAATATTTCCTTGAAGCGTGTTTTGGAAATTGTTGCTCGGTAAAAACAAATGGAATCTGTACTCCAAAGTACATCAACATCCTCGTCATGGGATTTGTTAACGCCCGCTAAAATTAAAAGTCCAATAAAAGCTTTAATTTCGGTAGACGTCACATCATTCCACATCCTTTGCTTTCCAGTGGGGTTCTTTTGATTCCAAAGCTTAAATGTTTTGTGCGGCTTTCGTTTGTGTTTATAATAATTTGTTGAAGCATTGAAGATGTGAATATTAGGTCAAAAACAGCAGATTCAATAAGCCCTTTTGTTGCTTTTGATGGGCGCACATTAGTGCTGCGAAATACATTGTGCGCGTATGTGCGAACTGTTCGGGCGGGAAGACTTTTTTGCCACTTTGCTATCAAAACATCAGGACATGTCATGTCAACAGATTCATTGGCCGCATCAAACTCGATGTTCTCTTCTTCATCAACTGCAAATACAACGCCTTCCTCCTGTTCGTCACTTCGAATATCATCTTCTTCGACGATCAACTCATCTTCAGCGTCTGATTCTTCGTTGTTCGTACCAGTCTGAACTCCAGTAGCATTAGACACATTACTCGAAGAGGAACTTGTTTCATGATCAGGAGGAACGTAATCATCAAGGGAATCTTCGTCAAAAATTGGCCCTGCTTCTTCTTCCTCCTCAAGCTCCTTCAAAAGCTGCTCCAAATGATTTTGAAGCTCTTTGTTTCTTAGCCTGAAAATGTGAATTGATTGTTTATATTTAGAACAAAAAAACCACTCAACACTTGCATACCGTTTGACAACTCGTTGCGGCCGATTTAATGCACGTCCACTCATATTGTCCACAATAATAAAATAAATATATTTAATTTTTTAAAACTGTTATTTATGCACTTATTATTTTTTCACAATATTTTTTCAACAAAACAATTTTGCAATCTGAATTATTTACTTTTTATATCCAAAAAAGGCGTCCGATCAGCTTGATCAACGAAGCACAAATGATTACACATTGAAATTATTTGACCAACAGTAGGCAAAAAGTTAAGAAAATGAGCACGTTCCGACAAGTAAAACTCTTATGCATGACTTCAGCACAGATGTAACACAAAAAGTTTGCAAAAAGACATGTTTGGACAAGCTTGACAGAAATTTAGTGCGTAAGCGACATGAGTTTTCATACAATTTGTATGGTGTCTACATTTGTAGCAGTCCTACCAAATGATGGTAATTTTTTAAAATGGGCTTGGGATCTATTAGTTTTATTTTTTTAATGCTTGTTAACTTAAAAAAATAATTACAATCGATTTTTATTAAGGTACTGAAAATCTCAGGTCCATACGTTAAGAAAAAAAAAGTTGTTGAACTTTTTCGGCAAAAATGCTACAAATGTAGCAAGTCCAACGGACGATTTTACGCATGCTTTGACGATATCTGATCGCGTACATCTGTTAATGACGGGAAGAGTCTGTTTATAATCTCCAGCAAATACAAAACTTATCCTGCCCATGACAGCAGACGAGTTTATAAAATCGTTTGAGGTTCTGTCAACGGCCTCTTTATGTGCTCTTGGGCTCATGGTGTATTCATCCCATATATTCAATGAAGCGTTTTGCACTATTTACCAAAAGGTAAATTTTTTCGGATAGAGCATATCGATTTTTCCTAAAGATCTACGGATAGTAAAAACTGAAAAGTAGAGTGAGAAGTTTTTCCATCCTTTCAAAGAGTTAAAGCAATTCCTGACGAAGCAACTGCTATTGCTATCTTTTCCGATTGTCGTATCATAGCAAGTATCAAATCTGCGAGAAATGTCTTTCCTTGCCACCTGGCGCATCCAAAACAATTTTTTCCCCGTTATCGTTACTCACGTTATTGAATATAAGGAATGCGGAATAAAATACAATCAATTTTCGATCAGCCGTCGCTAAAATTGAAGAATGGCACGAAGAAAACAAAAAATAAAAAACAAACGGTAGAATTCCAGTATGCATTCCAGTAAAAATGGGCTTTCCAGATAACGCATAGTTGCAATCATGTCATTTCATGCACATGCACTGATTGTTACTTTCGTTAAGTTCCCAGTGTCATAATATTGATTTGGGTCAAAGTAAAAAGCAATAGGGAGTCGGGTTGCGGCACTAAATAAGAAATGCTAATAACACTGTCCGTTTTGCCGCTGTCGCTACCCAACTAAATCCCGCCAGCGACGAAAAACGGGAAAAATTATGGCAGCACTTCAAGCCCTGGTGCTCGCACTTTTTCCCGCAGGGCGTGTTTGGCAGCACCAATGAGTACATAATTCAATTCAGCAGCTAATAGTGAAGATTGCCGAGTGCATAACGCGTTCGCGTCTTTTGAAAAACTTTCCTCGACTGGTTTTTTTAAAGAGTTTTTAAACAAAGTTCCTTCGAATTCACGACACAACAGCAGTCAGCTAGAACGTCTCTGGTGCATTTTCAACGATCGATTGAACACGCGTGTCGTTTTTTGTCCGGGTCGTTTCTGCGATCGTTAAAGCTCCGGCTAAACAAAAGTAAAAGTGATTCGGGTCGAACCGCGAGTGTCAATTCGAATTTATTATCCACCACCATCAGTCGCTGCTTCAATCCACACCATCCAAGGTTCCAGCTGGAGAGTCTGCAGCCACAGCGTCGTCGCAAGCATCGGCAGTTCCAGACCACTCCAACTTTGCGGGCACAAACACTAGCGATCGTGAGTCTAGGAGTCCTGGCCTCTGCGGAGAAAAGTCCATCCACGAGCTATTTCCAGAATACGAGGCGTGAGCTTTCCAGTACCCTTCAAAAATCTAACGGACATTGGAAGTGCACGCCATATAGTGTGAATGGTCTTCTTGCATTCGAAATAACGTGCTTATATACATATATGTACATATCTGTCTCACAATTTGGGTCAACGGGAAACCAAAAAGTGAGCGGCAACGGAGGGACCAGTGCGTGTGTTTGCATTGCTGTGTGCTGCGTTTCGTTAGCCCTTACGGCTTTGGGCAAACAAACAAAAGAGAAAACAACGCAAATAAGACGGAAGAACGTTGGTCAGCTATATTGCAGCGCTGCTACTTTTGGTTTTATTTTCGGTCGCTGTTTCAATCGTTCGATGGACATGATTTTGAGTGCAAATTTAAATGATGCTTTCATTGAATTCATGGTTTTGTGAAAATTAAGTAAAAGGTATGATGATAGTACAATGCTGCAGAGTTTCTGCCATATTTTTCTGTTGGTCATTTTTTGTTACTAAAGGGCCCCTTAATTTCAAAAACGTCAATGGTTTGATGGATTTAAGTCGCGTTTCCGAGATATTGCCCAAAATGTGTGCCCGATATTTCGGGCAATAACTCAATTACCGTATAAAAAGCATACCGTATATAGGGGAGCGGGGGGCTAGCTATAACAGGGGCAAGTAGTAACAAGCATTTTTGACGTACAAAATAAAAGAATATTTGTTCGATTTTCAACATAACCTACTATTTAATACGCAATGCATCACATAAGCGCGGTCAGTATCTCGTCGGACGGCGTACGAAGCGGTGCTGTGCAGGCTCTCCGAAAAAGCAAGTAAATGGAAATTTTTTTGTTTCTTAGAAATTGATTTGCGTTTATTTCAAATAGCTTAGCAGTTGTTGATTTTTACAAATATACTAAACATGTCCTTAGTTTGATTATAGTTAACTGTAATTTTACGTCAAGTAAGCGATTTTTTTTAAATAAAAGTTTTTTCAAAAAACCATGCTGTGGGGTATGTTGTAACACTTTTACGGGACTAGTTGTAACATGTTACAACTTGCCCCTTATTCGTTAATTAGTTCTATGAAGTTATGCGGGACATGCTTAGATTGCGTCTTTTCATGTTTTGAATACATTTTTGTTGAATTTCTATTTCAGAATGAGACACTACAAAAGAAAAACTACACGTGCTACCCAAAGCCAAGATGTTTATGAATTGGCCTCTGCTGAAGTCTTGGATAATAAAACCAGTGTACGAAAAGCTGCAAAAAATTTTAATTTATGTCATGTATCGCTCAATAGATATGTGAAAAAGAAGAAGAGTAACAAGCCTCTATCAGTCGGCTATGTCAAACCCAGATTGATTTTTCATGAGGAAGAAGAAGCTAAAATAACTGAGTACTTGCTTACTTGCTCCCACATTTGCTTTGCTTCCTATTGAAGTCAGAAAGTTTGCATACCAGTGTGCTATTGCGATTAAAGCGAAAAACGTACCTCCGTAATGGCGTGAAAATGAATCAGCTGGATTAGACTGGTTTAAAAATTTTATGAAAAGGAATCCAAGACTAACCCTGAGGACCCCTGAAGCGACATCTCTAAGCCGCGCAACATCATTCAATAACACCAACGTTCAAGACTTTTTAGGAAGCTTACAGATGTTATGAGTAAGTATCAATTTCCACCATCGCAAATATATAATATCGATGAAACTGGAGTAACTACAGTCCAAAAACTAAAGAAAATTGTGGCTCTACGAGGACAAAAACAAGTAGGGGCTGTTACTTCTGCTGAAAGGGGTACCCTCGTAACTCTTGCATGTGCCATTAATGCCTCAGGAAATTCCATCCCGCCTATGTTTGTGTTTCCAACGATCAGATACACTGATAGTTTCGTAAGATGTGGACCACCAGGTTGTATTGAGGCTGGAAATTCCTCAGGATGGATGACGGAAAAAGAATTTATTATATTTCTGGACCATTTTATCAAATTTGTCAAACCAATGCCGCAAGAGCCTGTCCTTTTATTACTCGACCATCATAATTCACACGTAAACATCGCAGTCGTGGAAAAAGCGAAAGAAAGTCACGTTATCATGATTTCGTTTCCCCCGCACTGTTCACATAATATGCAGCCGCTGAATGTTGGACTTTATGGTCCGTTCAAGAATTACTTAAGCCGAAAACAGACAGCGTGGATGCATAACAACCCAGGGTAAACGATGACCATTTATGACATTCCTGCAATCGTTAGGGATTCTTTGCCATTAGCGTTGAATCCTTCAAATGTAATCAATGGATTTAAGGCCACGGGCATATGGCCTCTAAATGCAGATATTTTTACCAATTCAGATTTTGCCCCATCTTTTGTTACGGATCGGCCAAATCCTGGAAGCAAAGAATCTGAAACAGATGTTAACATTACCCCCTCGAGCTTCACAACAGATCTTCCTAGTATACATTCATTCGAAAATTGTTCTTTAGTTATAAGTGTCAGTGAAATCATAAGTTCTATGGAAAATTGTGACCCAACTTCTTCAAACTTAACAAGATTTGAGGATACTGTACTTACAACTGATTTACCTATAGGTCAATCTGACTATGAGCCGACTCCTGGACCTTCTGGTCTTCAAAACCGAAATGATTTATCTCCATCTAAAATAAGACCTTACCCGAAAGCTCCACCAAGAAAATTGACTAACCGCCCTCGACGTAAAAGAAAATGCTGTGTCCTCACAGACACGCCAGAGAAGAACGAGTTACAAAAAGAATATGAAGCAAACTCAACTAAGATAAAGAAAACACAAGGGCGCAAGGAAGGCAAGGGAAAGCGCAAAATAACGATGACTAAAGATCCCGAGGAAAACGATAAGAGAAAGATAGTTACAAGACAAGGGAGAGAAAAAGTAAAAAGAAAGTTTTAAAGGCTGACTTAATTTCTTAAGAAATTGATATTTTGTTTTCATAAATGGCTGTGAGCCTAAAGTTCCTTTTTTTGAAGAAAGAATGTTTTTTTTATTTTTTTTAATATTTTTCTATAACATTACCGAAGAATTAAATATAAAAGTCTTAGTTTGTCGTAAAGTGCCTAAGGTTTAAAATCTTAAATACTTTAAGTAAACAATGAATATGTTTTTGTTAACTTTTTATTAATTTTGTATACTTTTCTGTTCGTTTTCAAATAAAACTTAAAAGTCTAAACCTGTTTGGGCGTGTCTGAAGTTTTAATGCTAAATAAATCTTTATAAAACATGTAATGCGTAATTCGGTTCCTTCGAAAACTCAATTGGTTTGTTCTAAATTAATTAGGTTTTTATTAATTTTACAAAACACTTAGAACTAAATAACATAATTACCTAAATTAATTAGGAAAACGACAATTAAAGTTCTTTCATTCCGTTTGAAGTTTTCTTACGCAACTCTTTCTCATTCGGCGTGAGCTAATTGACTGATCGCTTACACAGAACTGTATCAAGTCTTAAACCGGTTTCAAGTCAGCATTAATGACTTTGTGAGCGGATGACTGATGCTCTCAGTTATTTGCTTACATCTCCACTCCTAGGAGAAAATTTTGTTGAATACAAAATTTTACGAAATTTAAATTTAATTCATCTTTATTGGAATAAGTTTTGAGATATGAAATAGACTTGATTCTTTTTTCTTGTATCCTGTATCTATTTTATAAATGGAGTTAGATACTCTCTCTAGTATTTTAAAAGGTCCTATCCGTATCTCATCTAATTTTTTTCTATTTGTTCTATTTCCATTTTCTACATATACAATAATCTTCCATATCAATTTCAATCTTTGTTCTATTTTTGTCATAAAGAGTTTTATTGTGCAAGTGTGATTTCTTTGTGTTTTCCAAAGCTAGTTTTCTGTCTTTCTCCAACCGACTAGGTTGTTCTTTTGACATTATTTCTTCTGGTAAACTCGAAACTATTGTTCCTTGCAAAAGATATAGTGGCGTAAAACCAGTGACTGTATGTTCCGTTTCGTTATATTTTTTTATACATTGGTGTGCTATTGTTGTCCAAGCTTTTTTCCCCGGATTCTCGTTAATTTTGCATCTAATTTTATTAATTAATGTTTGATTCAACCTCTCGTTTAAACCATTGGAGAATGGGGCGTTAACTGCGGTAAATACCAATGGAATACTTTTATTTTCTAAAAATTGTTTAAATTCCTTTGAATTGATTCCTGGATACTGATCTGACAGAATCATCCCAACTCTATTAGTATCGGTTACCATTCTTAGTAATTTTATAAAATCGCTTGCATTTTGCGTTTTTGACGTTGAAATAAATGCATATCTCGTAAAATGATCCACCAGTAGATGTAAATATGTTTTTGTAGATCTAGATCCGCCTAAACCACCTATTGTATCAATTGACATTATTTCAAATGGCTCTTCTGCTGGTCCTAATTGTGATAATAATCCATATTTTTTTTGCCCTCTTGTTTTATTCTTTATGCATATTGTACAGTGTCTACATATTTCGTTTATACTTTTTATCAAATTCCTTGCGGTATAAAATGGCATTATTTTAGTTTGTAATTGCCTTATTCCGATATGACAATAATTTTCATGTACTTGTTGGATGAGTTCTTTACTAAAACTTTCTGATAAGATTATCTTTTCTTTTGATTTAAACTTCTTGTAATATAGTTTATTCTTTAATACCATTTTATCTTTTATTTTTTGTAAATTTTCATTATTGCATTGATCTTTGATAAGATCGTCTATTTTTATCAGGTTTACAATTTTTAATTGTTCGTCCTCATTTTCAAAAGTTTCTAAAATTGGATTTCTACTTAAACAGTCAGCCTCTGAATTATTTTTCCCAGGTAAATATCTTATTGTGAAGTCATACTGTGATAAATAGTATGTAAGATCACCCAATTCTTCATCTGTTCTGCATTTTATGTTTAGATTTTCTAACGGTTTATGGTCTGAAAACACTACAAATGATTTTCCAATAAGCCAATATTGCCAATATTTTATCGCCTCTTTTATGGCTAAACATTCTAAATATATTGCTTTATGCTTTTTTTGGCTATTTGATAGTTTCTTTGAAAAGAATGCTACTGGCTTTTTTTCTCCATTTATTTGTTTTTGTTTTAGTACGGCACCTATACCTTGTATACTTGCATCTGTATATATGTATATCGGTAATTCTGGATCATATATTTCTAGTACTGGTTTTGAACAAAGCATTTTTTTCATTTTATCGAAAGCGTTTTGACATTCGTCTGTCCAGAGAAATTTTTGTCCTTTCCTCAATAATTTGTGAAGTGGGTCTAAAGCTATAGCTACATTTGGTATGTATTTATTATAAAAATTTATTTTCCCTAAGAACTGCCTGACATTCTTTTGTGTTTTTGGTACTGGGAAGTTCTGAATTGAGATTAAATTATCTTTTAATGGACATATAGAATTGTCACTTATGATATGACCTAAATATTTAACCGAACTTTCAGCAAATCTGCATTTTGTAAATTTTAATCTGAATCCTTCAGTGTTTATAGCTTCTAATAATTGCGCTAAATTGTTTATATGGTCCTTGAAAGTTTTTGAAAATACCAATATATCATCTATATAGTTGACCGCAAAGTTTGAAAGCTTGTGTTTTCTTATTATATTACTAAGAATTCTTTGAAATATTGCTGGAGATGTTTTTAGTTCAAATGGCAAACAAGTCCATTGGAAATGCCCTTCTTGAGTTACAAAAGCAGTTTTTTTCCGATCTTCTATTCTTAAAGGAATTGACCAAAAAGCGGAATTTATGTCTAATGTTGAGAAGTATCTACAGTTTCTTGTTTTTACCATTAGGTCCCCAATTAATGGAAAAGGTTGTGATTGTGGTACTACGATTTTGTTTAATTCTCTGAAATCAATGCATAATCTATTTTTTTTATTTTCCTCTTTCTTGTAAACTAATGTTACTGGCGCTGCAAATGGGCTATAAGATTCTTCTATCAAATTTTTTTCTAGTAATTTTGCAATTTGCGTTTCTATTTCTTTTCTATCTTGCATATTGCATTTATATGGTCTCTTACTGCAATATCTATCAATCGTTAAATCGATACGGGCTTCATAATCTTTTACCGTACCTACATCATATTTATCTTTCGCAAAAATTCCATTATATCTTTCGATTAATCTATCTATTTCAGTTTTTTCATGAAGTTGTAAGTGATTTACGGAGATTTTAAAATTTGATACATTTATGTGTTCATTAAAATTTATAGCGTATTTGTTTACAACATTTCCATTAAGTTCAGATTGTGTTTTTTTTTTTTGAGTAATATTCAAATGTTCATCTTGCATAAGCTTAAATTCTGTTATTATATCTAATCCAATCAGAAAATCATATTGAAAGTTATTTTTATCTATTACAAAAATATTCATAATTTTTTTCTATATCGAATATTTTAATCTTCATGGTTACAATTCCTTCTGTTTTCTTTACACCATTAATCGTTGATAATTTCGTCACTTTTGTGTCCGCTATGTTGTTATTTTTAATTTTTAATAATCTTGAATTAATTAATGAAACGTTTGCCCCTGAATCATATATACCAAATATTTCCATTTTATCTTGTAGTATTAATTTTAATTTGATTAATGGTGGAATTATAAGTTTTTTGTATCTGTTTCGCATAGTTCAGACTCTATTTCTGTATTATTAACAACCTTTATCTGATTATCTTTTAAAGTTTTCTCATTAGTTTTGAACCAGCATGAGGATTCAGTATGGTAACGGTTAATCTTTCCTTTCTTTTCGCAAATTTTACATGGATGTTTTTGTTGTTTTTTATCCAAATTTTCTTTTGAATCTCTACTAAAATTTTTTTTCTTTATTAGGTGTTCCATGCTGGCCAATTTAGCAAAAAAATCTTTAGATGTAATTATTTCTGTTCTAATTAATTTATCCGTTATGAACTCCGGTAACCCAACTGCAATAAGATTTATTAACGTACTGTTGTCTATGTCTTTGTTCATTTCTAATAAAATTCTTTCTTTTTTTAAAGCATAATCTAGTAGCGGTCCATTTATATATTTGAACAAAAGTGCATACCTAATCATCGACCAACCCTTGTTTGTATATGTTGTACAAAAATTTTCTTTCCATGTTTTCCAGTGTGATGTTAAAGAATATTTTATGAGCATTGAATTGTACCAATCTATGGCAGACCCTTCTAAAAATAATCTTAAAGCCTCTATTTTTTCTGAGTCTTGTTCTATATTTAAGCGCACATATTCACTTTCTAATGTATTTACCCATTGTTCACCATTTGCATTTTTCCCTGAAAATTTAGCAATGACAAACCTTTCTGATAGCTTTGTTAAATTTGTGCATAATTTTTTTTCTTCATATGTTGATTTCGGTTGCATCGGTATTTCCTCCAAATAAAAATCGTGAAGCATCAGATTTTCATCTTCATCCATGTAAAACGTTTTTAATTCTTTCGTTAATGATATCCAAATATTCCTTGTTTGGTGTCGATGGGTTAACGTTTTCCTCACTTTTTCCACCGCTTTTGTTTTGCATAACTCATTATGCATTGCTAATTCTTGATATTCCAATGGGATTTTATAACTGTTACCTCGTGGAGTTCCAATTGCAGTCAGCTTTATTACATTTGTTTTTTTTTCTGCCGCCGCTGTCATCGAAAACGTGAATAGCAACTTTCCCATACTGTACTTTTCCAAAGTTGTCGTTTTGTAATGCGTAATTCGGTTCCTTCGAAAACTCAATTGGTTTGTTCTAAATTAATTAGGTTTTTATTAATTTTACAAAACACTTAGAACTAAATAACATAATTACCTAAATTAATTAGGAAAACGACAATTAAAGTTCTTTCATTCCGTTTGAAGTTTTCTTACGCAACTCTTTCTCATTCGGCGTGAGCTAATTGACTGATCGCTTACACAGAACTGTATCAAGTCTTAAACCGGTTTCAAGTCAGCATTAATGACTTTGTGAGCGGATGACTGATGCTCTCAGTTATTTGCTTACAAACATTAAAACAGTTTTCAATTCCTTATGTTACAATTTGCCCCCAGCCCGTTACAACTAGCCCCAATCATGGGGTAAAATGTAACACTCGGCAGTTTTTCATCAAAGTCGTTTCTACAAAAAGTCGTTATAAGTTTGATTACAATTTTATTAGAAATTGGTAGTTGAATAGTTGTTAATTGGAATAGTCCTGCTACATTTCCTTAATACCAACCAAGTAAGCTTTCATAGCCAAGAGACCAAAAAGTGTTACAACATGCCCCCCGCTCCCCTACCAAGCAAATAGAGTTTATTCGGAAAGGTGAAGACCGCGCATGAATTTAAAGGGCCTAAACGCCACCCTGCGACAACAATTGTACCTCCTATGAGGCCAGAAAGGCCATTTTTTGCTCATATTTTTCGCTACTTACACTCATTTATCCAGCCATATTTTAACAACCAGAGAAAAAAATTAGACATTCCCTGTTTTGGTAGAATCGTAATAAACATTTGAAGCCATAGAACTCAATAACCGGATGACAAGTGTAAAAGTTATAAGCGAAAAACAGAATTCTTATAATTATTTTTTAAAAACGTGGGGTATTTGCATAATTCTCAAGATATTTTTCCATTCAATTCAAATGAAATGCTCAAAGGTTATTCTTCCATTGATTATAGATACTTGAAGTTTTGTTTTTTTTTTGTTTTTCAGAATGCAAAATACATATAATTTACTCTTTTTTATTCCCAGCGTGAGCAGGGTATACTAGTCTTGTAAGAATATTGTAACAGCCAGAACTAAGGTCCGTAGATATAGACATATATATAAATTCTTGATCAGGATCAAAAACTGAATCGATTTAGGCATGTCCGTATGCCCGTTTGCCTGTCCGTCCGTCCGTTCGCTTGTCCGTCCGTCTGACCATCTGTCCGTCTGTCCCTCCGTTTGTGGTCGGATCTACTACTATAAGGAGCACAGGTAAACCGGGATCCGAGTATGATCCTAAATCAAAATGGGAGATATCCACCCACAACCACGCCCACAGTTAAATTTTCTACCAACAATGCCCATAACATTTTTTAATCCAAATATACACGTAGAAGCTATTGACGAAGTTTTCCAGAAATTTGTTTAATTTTTAATAATATTTCAATAAAAAAATCACTTTCAGCCTAATTTACACCGTGAAAAACTTTTTTAAAATTTTAGTTTTTTTTTTGGCTTCGAAGAACGGTAATATAGGAAGAGAGGATGCTTAGTTTGATCAAATTTGCTTTTAAAATGTGAAGGTTATAAGTAATTAAGCAAAAATAGACAAAAATTAATTTTGTTTAAATTCCAATTTATTAGAAATGGCTAAAGTCCCCTTTTCTTCTACTATGGAGGGAACCTGTTTCCCGGATAAGAAACCAGCATTGCCTCATCTTAAAAACCTTGATAGCGGCGTTCTATGGGTGGCGGGTAGATCAAGAAAGGTTAAAAATTTGAATGTTTCTTGAGGTGACAAAGTTCTACTTTTATGCCTCAAGAAATTATTAAAATATGTACGTTCTTAAAAGCTGCGTGCAATCCTTAACAGGTACCTGATTAAGGAAATTTTCATGGGTACATTTTTAGTTCGATACTAGTTTGGAACCAAAAAACTCATCGCCTCTCACTCAATCCGAATTCAATGATTGGGTAAGAGACTTAAGCCAAGTGTCGACTATAGAGTTTTTGAGGTAGAGAGTAGAGTGTAGTGCGTAGAGACTCTACGTTTGTTTTATACACTGTAGACCGTTTCTACAATTCCACAGCTCTACGTAGAGCTGCCGTAGACATATTTAGAGTAGAGCTCTACTATGTGCTCTACAGCCTGTATACACTGCAAAAGAATTTTTCTCTACTATAGAATCGTGTAGTAGAGCATAATCGTATAGCTCGGCTATTAATTTCGAGATTTCCAAAATTTTCAAAAAATAAAAGAAAATTTTTCAAATTCATTCCGTTAAAATGAGTCGTCGCCAAAAGCTGCCCTTGTTCTTTTGACTCAAAAAAAACTAGGAACTAAAATAAAATGTTGGGATCGTGACTCGATCGCTTAAGCTTTGGCTGAAAAAAAGTTGATACATCGCTATAAATACGGTCATTTGAATTTTATTTTATTTTGACCATTACCACTATTTGCGAAATTCGCAAAATTTTCATTTTCACTATTTTGAATTGAGTATTTCGCAGCTAGGTTAACACATTTTTACATTTTTCACATTCTCATCGAGCTTTTTTAAGAGGTTGTGCCATTTTTTTCACGAAATAACATTTCAAACACATTTGTGTTGAACAAAAAGGAAGCGCTTTAAATCGAAGTAGGTTTGATTTGAATTTCAAATTCCTATCTCTACTTAAAAGCTAGTACACAAAGGCAAAGGAATTTGACATTCCATACAAATATGTATGGGACAATTCCTTCGCGGAATGCAAAGAAATTATAACTGAAATTAATTCCTTCGGCTAGTACACAAGAGTGAAAAAAAGAGCGGAGGAATTTGACGTTGCGTTTACTTTAAAAATTGTCAACAGATGGCGCTGAAGAGAATTTCTTTGCCATTTATTGGCCGAATTGAATAAATTGCGAAGGAATTTTGACATACACATCTCATTCCATCGGAAAAATATGGAGAATGGTAATACTGAGTTCGAATATTAATATTATTAAGCTTCAAACAGCTAATGTATTTGTATTCAAATTTACCGCCCTATGGTATCTGTCAATCTGACATTCGTTCGCGGAAATAAAATTTATTCAGCCTCCATTCCGCCAATGAAATCCTTTGCCTTTGTGTACTAGCTTTAAGATTTAAAAAAACTATCAAACATGTTTGATAGAGTATAGAGCAGATATATCCCTCTACCCCCTACATAAAAATATGTATACACTATAGATTTTTGTATCCAACAACTATCTCAAGTAGAGTTTGTAGAGAGCTTGTGTAGTGCGCTCTACAGGGTGTATACACTTGTCTACGTATCTACACGAGAGTTTTTTCTCTATCTCTACGTAGATAAATCTATAGTCGACACTTTGCTTTAGAGCTGACGAAAGAAAAATCGGAATAGCATCACGTATGAAAGACATGAATTTCGTGACTCGTGATGTTAAAGTCTCATATCATCGTACTCGTTATGAACGTTTTGCTTTTTATTGTACAAAACAAGATAATGTTTGCTACTGCCAGGACATAAGTGGACTGTTCCAAGAATTCGAAGAGCCATGTGAACCAAATGAATGGCGGTTGTTCATTGATAGCAGCAAACTAAGTTTAAAATCTGTTATTTTACACAAAAAAAAAAAAAAAAATTTAGCGCTCGAGCAAACAAATTTAAATTCAAATAAAATTAAGTGTAGAGAAAGTGAAACCTTAGCTAAAGATAGGCAAAAACCCAAAGGGGAGCCAGCGATAACGTTTCGCTCTGAATTCGGTGTCGCCCCATTCAATTTGCGGATTTTGCGTCGCCGTAAATAAAAACAAAGATAAGTATCGTGACAAACATACATACTTACGTGTTTTGGTTTAACATCGTAATCCAATTACAGACATATACTAGACAGAGACAACTGGTCTCTGCAGCTGTTTACAGCTGTCAGCTGCTCTAAGAAGAAGTGATGCCAATTGATAGATCACCTCCACCAAGCAGTAGCCTCGACACAAACCACAAGTATGGAGTACTAAACCTAGCTCAGAAACTTCCCGCTAGGAAAATTACATCAGATGATGGCAAAATAGACCAGTCCACCAGTTTACAATCAGGTACTAGTCAATTTTCAAACATAAAAAGCCATTTCGAGAGGCAAAGATCGCACTCCGTTAGTGGAATAAATTGCTATGCAATTAAAGAAAATAGCTCAAACAGCACTCCCAATAGTATTGAACCTGTTTCACCTGCAGCCACTATTCCTAGTGCCAAAATTACAAAAAATTTTACCCACACAAATTTAATAGTTGATTCGGATAGCAACCAAAATAAAATGAATAAAAAAGAAAACGTACAGCAGGCGGTGCTGATCGGTATGCATCGATATGTTAATATAACTTAGAGAAAAAGAAGCCCTGCCGGAAAAAATGACACTAGGGTCAAGCTCGACAAAACGGAAACTCCTTCTTTCCAAAAAGCCTTAACGGGCAATCGTTTCGCCGCTCTAGCTGAAAATGTGAGCGAAAATTCCGAAACACAGCCAGACAAAAAAACTCAAATCGCCTCCAATCCATTTGCGCGAGCGGAGCTCTAGTGCACTTGTTGCCAAATTGGCTAGTTTGTTAGGAAATAACAACTTTCATGTTGTTCCCTTAACAAAGGGTAACATTCACGAAACAAGAATCCAAACCAACACCGAGGACAATTTCCGCAGGGTTGTAAAAGAGTTTGAATCTACTAATAAAAATGTTTATACCTATCAGCTAAAGAGTAGTGTTGACCGAGGGACGCTTGCGGGGAGGTCAGCTGAAGAAGAAACCTATGACGCTAGCAACTATCGATATTGCGAACGGAGCAATATTTGACTATAAAAGCGAAGTTCGATTGACAAAAGGACTTATCATCGATTGGCACTCCGAGTATTAAGAAGATCTCAACTTTGGCGCACCTACTTAGGAGCCAGGACGACAAAGTGTGGATCTCAGTGTTAGCTAGGGAATTAGGGCAGTAAAAGTAAGATAGAGTAGAGCCTTAAAAGTATATGAACGAAATTTAATGAATAAACTAAATAAAACTTAAATGCAAAAGAGTGTTCTAATTGAAAAATATAGAAGTTCATCGTTGGCGCTTTATAGAGGTCCTTTTCTCCCCAGTACACACAACATTTATGGCGCAGCCGGTTTACGACTAAGAATAGTCGGGAAGATTCTACGATCCTAAGGTATAATATTAATAAAAATATAACAAAATATAAAAAGTGCAAACGAAAAATTTGGCAACCAAGTCTAAATCGTATTGATTGTGAATTATCAAATTTTTCATTGAAAACCATTGAAAAGGAACATCGTTTCATTCATTGGTGCCTGGGAGGAACTACGGTTTCCAAAAGGCATTTCAACGAAAAAGACTAAAGCGTTCAGAATCATACCGATTTTTCTGTCGAATCCAATTGCACGATAAGCGCAATTTTGGAGCGATAGAGGTACCCAAAAACAAAGTGATTTTCGAATAAAATTATTTTTCTATAACTACAAAACAACGAAAATATACTTCAGAGCAGCAGAGTGGCCAACAAAAATAATATGGTAAGTCCAAACACAAAATTCCTCACAGGCTTTAAATAATTTAAATTGTTGATTATAAATTCAAAAAAAAAAAAAAAAAAAAAACAATTTTTTTTTGTTTGCAAAGAGATAAATTAGATTGCTATGCTTTTATAAGCGGAATTTTCCGTTGGACAGAGTAATTTATGGATAGAGAGTGGGATGAACTAAAACAAGAGCTTAAAGATTCTGAAATACATGCGACTACGTTACAGACCGAAGCTTGGGATTTAGTAAGGGAAATTAACCCAAATAGAGAATATTTGACCCTACTAGAAAACCAAGTCGCTTTATCCCGTTTTAATCGATTAGAAGAAGCAGTCTTCCTAATAAATAAGGCTAAGGATTCGGTAGCAGTTTCAAACGACGTAGGCAGGGAAAAAATACAGCATCTCGAGGAAACTGTGGGCTATTTAAGAAAAAATTGCAGAGAGTTACGAGAGAGAATTGACAAAGGTACATTATTATTAGAGGAATCGGAAGACCAAAACGAGACGCTTAGAGAAACACTGCAGTCATTAGCAGGGAAGGACATCTCCGAATCCCTAGAAAGAAATCAATCAGATCTCAGAGAAAAAGAACTGCAATTTCTTAAGGTAGAAATAGGCAATTTAAAAAGAACATTAGAAACAGTTTGCAGGACATCTCCATTTCCCACCACGCGCATGCCGAACAATTCCGGAACAACATCAGGACCGGTACAAACACCCAGAATTGAGGTAACAATGGCAAGTCCACAGAATGTTGCAGAAATTGTTAAAAATGTCCAACGATTCGTACCATCCTTTTCCGGAGCAAGAGGGCCTGAATTTAAGGCAGACGTAATAAAATTCGTAGAGGGGATTGAATTGCTAAATTGTATGATTGCACAGGAGGATATGCAGAAAGCCATTACATGTATAAGGCAGCGACTGTCCGGGCCTGCGTTCAACTCAATTGGCACCAGAAATTTTGACTAAATGGACTCCGCGACTTTGTGACGCAAGCATACGCAACAGTAGGAACGCTGGAAGATATTAGAGCGGATATTATAAACGGACATCAACAAACAGGCGAGTCCGCATTACTGTTCGGAGGCCGAATTGAAACAAATCTTAAGGAGGCTGAGGAAATGATCATGAAAAAATGGACGACGGAAGAATCAAAAGCGGCGCTATGGGAATATCAGGATCTGACAAAAAGACATTTCATCACAGGATTAAAGGATCATTCCTTGAAACAATCACTAATAAACATGACAGACCCCAGTTTGCGAGATCTTATAAATGCAGCAGAAAATTCCGAAAACATTTTTAAGTCGGACAAAATAAGTGTACACACGATCAATTCGGCAACGGAACTGACATGCTCTTTCTGCCAACAGCAAGGATACGCACGAGATGTATGTGTAAAGAGAAGAAATACACCTTATTGCACGCTGTGTGGGCTATATGGGCACGAACAAAGTCCTGGCTGCATGAAAAATAAACAGCCAATGATGGAAGCGAGTAAGGCATCTAGACCAACCTGCACACACTGCGGCAAGGTGGGTCATTTAGTCGAAAATTGCTGGACCAAATTAAAAAGCCTGTTTTGCGATAAGTGTCAAGTCAAAGGGCACAGCACAAATAAATTTTGCGAAAAAAGAACTACACAGCAAAGCACACAACAAAGGCAACCGCAAAATAACAGACAAAGGCCCAATAACAGCCAAACACAGTGTTTCCTTTGTAAAGGATTCGGGCATATAGCCAGAAACTGCACTCAACAAGAGCAGCAGAATGCGGGAAACTCCCAACGGCCCAGTCTTGGCCAATAGACTGGAATGCCCAAAAGATAGCAAAAGAGCGGCCAAAACCTGCACCGGATAAAAATCAGAAAAAAGGAGCAGGTCCCTATAGCGGTAAGGAAACCACAATTTCAGAAATTTATAAACATACGCCGAAAGAAGTTCGCTTGAATAGCTTAGGGAGCGGAACATCAACCCCTAAGAGATGGGAAAGGTCCAGAGGAGAAATAATACTGAAAGAAGTGGACGCCGATATAAGAGAACAAAAAGAACCAGAAAAGGAGATCGAGAGAGAAGTAAAAGAAAATACGAAAATATATTTCGATGATGAAGCCAATTCGAGAAGGATAACGGCAAATAAAAAGAAGAGAGTTCTTTTTAAAAATACAGTCACCATATTCAGCTACCCCGTATGCGAGGTGGAAGCTGCAAAAACAAGTGGAACCTTTGGAAATGGGCAAGAAAACGCGAAACGGATAAAAAGTTTGTATACCAACGTGTGGCTAACGATTTTTTGTTTTCTTCTCCGAAACACAAAAAAATTTCTGACGTTCGCATATAATGGGCCACAAGATGAATGCGTTGAATTATCCTGTGAACAGGCTATCAACGACAGTATCAGACGGGTGGACTCAAAGTGCGTTAGAAATACGCTTCGACTTACAAATTGTACGGCCATAGCGGAGACTAAAGAGGACGATTCCTATATCGAAATACCCTGTAGTCAGGCTATCAATGGCAGCATCACTCTTTTGGTCGACTCAGGGTCAGACGCAAGTTTGGTGAAAAGAGAAGCATTGGTAGAAGACGTGCCAATAAATAATAAGGAGACAAAAAGCTTAAGAGGAGCTTTTGGAGGAGATTCCAATACTATTGGATCGGTAATGATAAAACATAATGCGATCCCAGCATTAAATATGGAAATGCATGTGGTGCCACGGAATAGCAGACTGCCAGCAGACGGACTCCTGGGGAGAGACATGCTCTGGAACAGGACTATACTGGATTCGATCAGAAAGGAATTGACCTTTAAAGAAAAAGGCAATCTGATGGCCACAATGCCCTTGAGAGTAAGAGGGGAAAAAATCTATATGGCAGAGACCATTAGAATCCCACCAAGGTCCTCATACGCATAAATACAGGACTGCTCACGGAGGAAGTAGTCGTGCAGAAAAAACTGTTAGCAGAACATATTTATATTGGAGAAACCCTCACGAAACCCAAAAATGGTATTGGGTTCGTTACAATACTTAACGCATCGGAAAAGGACACCGAAATAAAAGAAGGAATGGAGGTAAAATATTCATTATTAAAGGAGTACGAAATTTTAAGCATTTCAGAAATAAATGCACCGAATAGTAGTCAAGCAGACGAAAGGACGAATATGCTAATCAATTCCCTAAAATTAGAGGAGAATTTGAATGAAGAAGAAAGACAGTCCATAATTGCAATTTGCAAGGACTATTCCGATGTATTTCATCTTAAGGGCGATAAATTGAGTTATACAAGCGGAAGCGGGAAAGGCACCGATAAACATAAGACAATATCGCTTGCCGGATGCACATAAGGAGGAGATAAATAAGCAGGTGGGAGAAATGCTGGATCAAGGCATAATCGCTCCAAGCAAATCGCCATGGAACGCACCGATTATCCTAGTGCCGAAAAAGGCAGGAACAGACGGGAAAAAGAAATGGCGATTGGTGGTGGATTTCCGGCAGCTAAACGAAATTACGGTGAAGCAGGTATTCCCGATACCACGAATTGATGAAATCCTCGACCAATTGGGTTGCAGTCGATACTTTACAACCTTGGATCTGGCGAGTGGATACCACCAGGTACTGGTAGATGAGACAGATAGAGGTAAAACAGCTTTCAGCACAGGCTTAGGGCACTATGAATTCGTGCGAATGCCATTTGGACTCTCAGGAGCGCCAGCGACTTTTCATTGAATTATGAACAGTGTCCTAACTGGTCTACAAGGAGTCGACTGTTTCGTCTACCTGGACGATATAGTCATTTACGGGAGCAACCTAGAACAACTTGAACTCAGACTCCGAAAGGTGCTGCAAGCCCTGCGAGAAAACAAACTTAAAATTCAGACGGAAAAATGTCAGTTTTTGCGAAAGGAAGTGGTCTATTTGGGTCACAAGTGTTCCGACCAAGGCGTCCGACCTGACCCTGGGAAAGTAGAATGCGTGGAAAAATTCCCAATTCCCAGAATTAAGAAGGAGCTGCAGTCTTTTTTGGGATTAGCAAACTATTACAGAAAATTCATACCGAACTCAGCTAACCTTTTAATGCCACTAACATCACTTTTAAAAAAGGACAGTGAATTCGCGTGGACGAAGGAATGCGAAAACGCGGTAGAAAAAATTAAAACCGCAATCACCAACCCACCACTATTGAAGTACGCGGACTTTTCTAAGCCATTCCTGCTAACAACGGATGCAAGCAACGAAGCGCTAGGAGCGGTACTTTCACAAGGCGAGCCGGGCGACGACCAGCCAATTGCGTTTGCAAGCCGAGCTTTGAGTGCAACAGAAAGAAGATACTCGACCATCGAAAAGGAATTCTTAGCCATAGTATGGGCGGCCAAACATTTTCGTTGCTACCTTTTAGGGCGGCCATTTACAGTTTACACAAACCACAAGCCCCTAAAGGGTATAGCAAACTTAAAGGATCAGACATCCCGATTGGCCAGATTCCGCCATAAACTCTCGGAATTTGATTTCGAAATTTGTTACAAAGCAGGAAAAGCGAACATGAATGCTGACGCGCTAAGTCGCTTACCGTATGAAAGTGCTACGATAGCAGTAATAACGAGATCCAAAACAATAATTAGACAAGAGCAGTCGCAAAGAGAGGAAGGAATTACACCCGAGAACGAAGAAGAAGACATATACGTCGCAGCACAACCGCACGCGGAGGATCTTGCGGTATATTTGACCAATAAAAAGGAGATCGACGAAGTCCTCAAAAATTTCCACGACGGACCATTAGGGGGGCATAAAGGGGCACTGAAGACATATTTCCGCATTCGACGGCAGTATAAATGGAGCGGCATGCACAGACAGATCAAAGATTATGTGAAGAATTGCAAAAAGTGCCAACAAAACAAGTGTTCCAAGGTAGAAAGGATGCCAATGGTACTCACAGATGTGACACATGGTCCCTTCTATAAAGTATACATGGATATAGTGGGTCCCCTGCCGGGATCGTCACGAGGGAACAAATACATTCTGACCTTCATAGATGATTTTTCGAAATTCTTTTCCTGCACAGCAATAGCAGATGGATAAGCCTCAACAGTGGCAAGAGCATTTTTCAACGAAATAATATCGAAATTTCAAATACCTAAAGTCTTGATTACCGACAATGGAACTAACTTCACATCAAAGTTGTTCAAGGAAGTGTGTAAAATTCTCGGAATAAAGAAGTGCCAAACCTCTCCATACCACCCACAAGCCAATGGGGCCCTCGAAAGGAGCCACCGACCTCTTGCAGAATTTCTCAGAAATTTTGTCAATGAGGATGGCACAAATTGGGATGAATGGCTGCACCACGCTATGCACGTGCATAACAACACAGTCCATTCATCCACAAAACAGACACCATGTAAAATACTTTTTGGATTTGAAGCCGATATTCCACTTAACTTAAAAAGAAAACCGGAGCCAATGTACAACACAGACGATTTTTCAAAATTATTAAAATACCAAATACAGCGCACACATCAACTTGTGCGATAGCATCAAAAAGCAGCCAAGGAAAAATCCAAGCGATACTACGATAAGGGCTCAAAGGCGAGAGAATTTCAAGCAGGAGACAAGTTATGGCTAAAGAATCAGAACAGGAAAAATAAATTCTCCCCGATTTGGGAAGGCCCTTATGTAATCCAGTCAATCCCATCGCCAGTTAACGTAAAATTGAAAATAAAAGGAAGAGAAAAGACCTGCCACCGAAACTTAATAAAGCGACATCATCAAAAAGAACAACAAACAAAACAATAACCCGTGCCTTACGGCAATAAAAAAAAAAAAAAAATGATAGAACTGAATATAAAATGATGCATAATATTAAAAAAAATTAATTAAAATATAAAATAACGATTTTAATTAAACCCCAAACATTTAGATAATACAATATTACTTAAACCATATGAAATATGTGAAATGCACAATATTGCCAACCAAAGGTTTCGTTTACTGAGACAGTTTTTGTGAATATAGCAATTCCTAAAGGTAAAGGAAAAAATTTTATTAATGCATGCTTTTTTACTTCACACAAAGTTTGCCACTTTTCGATCGGATTTTATCGATTTACTCCCGTTCAGAAATTATCTAAAAATATCATTCAAATCGATACGGGAAACCTCAACCACTCAGCATATTTTTCGTTTGAAAATGACATAACATGTAAGATACTAATTCAAAAGAAAGTAAATTTAGATAAGGTGCCGGATACGCGATGTCAATTAGGTTTTCTAGAAATTGTGAATACAATGGAAAATGCTAGTTCAAAATTTTGAATGATTTAATGGAAAAATTGTCTGAACTTTTGAAAACATACAAAAACATTTCCTCCTGCGTACGGATAAATGAGACAATTGGCATTAGTTTTCTATTTACAAGACCTATTTTTTAATTCTTTTTTTATTAAACAAAGCCCACTCATTTCCTTTAAAATGATGCAGCAACAAGAGGACTCAAACTATGCTCGGAACAAAACGCATTAACGAGACCTTTTTCCCTCAAAACCACTGAGGAGAACATGCTTCTCGATATGTGCACATGATCAAATACAGCACGCAACGATTGCGCTTGACAATGCGCCTCGCTGAGTGGCATATTGAGGGAAATCATGCTAGGTACTCATGGTTCAATGCGTTATTTTGAGCATTCAGTTATGGAGATCCCATTATGATTTATACATCATTTTAAAGGGAAAAAGTTGGGCTTTTTTTTTAAAATTAAAAAAAAAATAAAAAAAATAGGGTCTCTGTTAGAAAATCAAGAAATAAAACTAAAATGCCAAATTTGTCTCATTTACCGTTATCGAAAAATTTTTTTTGTATTGTTTTCGAAAAGTTCAGACAATTTTTTTTAAGAAACATTCGAAAAATTTTTGAAGCGAGGCGATTTTAGTCCCATTGTAATTCAATGAAATATGCTCTTCGAAGCAAAAACCTAAACTTTGACACCCTGTATCTCGGCACCCTGTGATTAAAATTTACTTTTTTTTTTGCACATTTAACGTACTCTTACATCTTAACAGCTGTACCAAGTTTCATCCAAATCGGAGAGAAAAAATTTTGCCGGTGGTACACTTGACGTGTTTTGCCCCACATATGGATGAAATCGGTTCAACAGCTTAGGAGCTATAGGGCGATAAAGGCAAAAATTTTAAGAAATTTTTAACAACTTTGTACAAAAACTTGATTTCAAGCCCATATAATTTCCGAAGAAGATTCGGTATTCAGGTTTAGGCTATCTTAAGTAAATGAGTGGATTTCTAAGAGCATTTCAAGACCCAGAAAAAGAAAATCCGATGAGTTGTTCATATTTGAATTGGGTTTTTAGAAAAAATGAGACGAGTTTTTTTCGCCAGAAAATATTTTATATATTTTAGTTTCATTTGATTTTTCATCGTCGTCTCTATCATTATCCGAGGACACCGGAGATACAATATGTACAATACAATATGTTGCATGCCCAGTGACAATACTAAGAATCACAACGTCGAGCTTTCGTTTTCTATTAGTACCCAGCGGCCAAAGTGCTGCTTACAGAAGCGATGAACCGTCCCAGCGGCCAACAATGCCTACCGCCTACAACATGTTCAATTTCGGTGCTATGATTCGATGCGTACATAAGGGAACGTGTCCAAACTACGTGAACCATTTTTTTACTACTTTTTACCCCCCTCCCACCCCCCTCGGTGACAATCCGTAGAATAATTTAAGTGACCAATTTGTCCAAGTGTAGTACTTTCAGGACTTTCCCCCCCCCCACCCTCCACCCCTAAAAGGTTCACGTAGTTTGGACACGTTCCCTAAAAACGTTCATAGGAAAAGTGCATAGCGCATTGAGATATCCTGAGCATTTAAAAATTATATGTAAACACATTGGCATGACTATGTCGCTCCACCTCGCAGACACTCTCATGCTGAGCATATCACCGAGGCGTCCGCAATGAAAGACGCTTGGACTTGTTCACCGCCGACACTATATTCTGCTGGGAACATACATACACGCATTATTGAGCAGATATGACTCATGGCTGCCACAGTTGGCGTTTTAACGCAAAACTGACACTATATTTTACAGTCGGCGGTGTGGCTCGTTTTCATTGTATTTGCCTCTTTTTTGGCTTTATTACGCCACGACAAAAATTACTCAGTGACCAATTCAAAGCAAAAAATTTTAGGTGCAACACTCAAAATAATTTAGATTTAGCGGACCTAATCCACATCACAAAATTTTTGTTTTACAATATACATACATATATACATGTAATATAAAAGTTGGACCCTTTTAATTCCCATTGGCTCTTTTTGAATCGCTGTGGCACTTTTATATCTTTTTAAAAGGGCAACCGTTTGCATACTCTCTTTGCGCTGTAGTGAGAAAGAAGATCGAATGAACTGAGAGAACCGAAGTCAAAGTGAGAAACCAAGAGCGAGTTGAATCAAATCCCAGTCGGAATATGCAATGTTTAGCTATTACTATTTTTGCAATATTTCTATGCGGAATTTTCGTTCAAAATTATAATTGCGATGTCATAAAAATGAATGAAGCTATGTAGAATTTGTTTTTAACCACTACGAATTTTTTAAAAGACGTAAATTTTTCCTTTGTCATCAATGAATTCCCAAAAGAAGAATTCAGGAATATCAAATTGCCGACTGGGGTTTACGCGACGAATCACATAAAACTTTTTAGGAATGCTTCTCACTGAAAGCTCGCACACTAATATAGCCGAGATATACGTACACGACGACCGTGACGGTTACAACATATACAAATGCATTTTGAACTTAAAATTTGCTCCCGCTCAACGCGCCTATAAAGTTTTTCACTTCAAAAAAAAAATATAAATGATGCAAATATTAAAAAAAAAAAAAAAAAATAACAAAAACCCAATTTAAAATCAATAATTAAACCAAAAAGTAAATTGCCTACCAACCAAGCGTTTAGAAAGGGAATAAGCAATTCCTAAAGGTAAAGGAAAAAAATTTTTTCAGCACTTCCACGACTTCATGGAACGAACTCCCGTCGCAAAATTTTCAAATGAACGAACCTAACCACCGCTTGTTGAAAGACAAACATTTAAACCATCAAAAGCAATATACAAAGAAAGTCGACCGGAACGCGATGTCTAGCAGAAATTGGAAAATGAACTGGAATTTAGATGGAAAATGGGACAAATTGGCTGAACGACGATCACAACAACTCCCTCCTGCCGTGGATAAGAGCAGGGCTAGCAACAAGAAAATTCATATATTCGTCACTCATTTTTATGCCTGCGCGACGACAGCAGAGGAAAAATCATTGCCGGAACAAACACGATTAAACGGATTCCTAAAAAGGGTAAACATCTTCGAATATGAAAGCCTGATAATACCGGTGCACGAGCGAAACCACTGGATGCTGGCGATCGTAACCTGGCCAGCGATATATGTGTTGGATTCACTTAAACCACACGACGCAAAGAAAATCGCGGAGAAAATGCGGTCAATCATACGATGGGAGGCGAAAAGGAAATATCCAACGGACACCACAGAATATTCAGAACATTCAATGCCGCTGATATATCCAGAATGCAGCCAACACAAAATTTAAATGACTCCGGAATCTACGGCTACGGTTTGCAGAAAAATACCGGGACGTCGTGAATTGGGACGGGCCTTTTTGCCGCGGGATGCCTTTGTAGAGGGCAGTTAAATTTCCAGAAAATTTCTCGACAAAGTGATAACAGAACACAAGATGATTCGCATGGAGTGGAATGCGACGGAAGAAGAGCAGACATTCTTACAGAAGGAAATTCAAAAAATTAAAGCAAACTGTAAACCAGGAGTTCGAAAATATGGTAGAGTAGTGTATCAAAATAAAATATATTCAGTATTTGTCTCTCGTAAAGGGGATGTTAGGTATAAGAAATTTAAATGCGCAATAGGCACCTAATCTACAAAATAAGAAAAGAATTTTAGTTTTAATAAACATAAAATCAAAATGAAGAAGGATATTTTTTTTTTTTTGTGAATGAAACAACGATTTGGCGTTAAATTAGAGGAGCCTTTGTGGAAGCGACAAGGGGGCATAAACGTTGGTGCAAAATCCGTTTCTTTTCTTTTCAGGAAAAGATAATCATATTGGGGCTTATATCAACAGTCACCTAGGGCCGACTACAGATAACGCCAATTACGGAACAAGTAGGGTACGTACAAGTACACCTGAAGGAAGCGGAAATCATAGAAGAATTTTACACCGTTCTGCACGTTATCCACCCCGAAGATATATTACGGGTAATAAACATCATCAATGAATACGTCGACACCGTGCAAATAAAAAGCAGAGAGTTGTTGCTGGCCGAAATTAGGACAATTCGGTCTAAACTAAGCTCAATAACACCAATAGAACATAATCGAAATAGGCGAGGCCTAATCAACGCAGTGGGAAAAGCTTCCAACTCGCTATTCGGCGTCATGGATGACGACGATCGAAAAGAAATTATAGAACATCTGACATTGGCAGACAAAAACAGCCACAACGCGATTCAAGGGTTAAACGAGCAAATTTCGATCAACGACTATTTCAACGCAACAATATCAACAATCAAACGATCACTAGAACAAGACAGAAACACCTTCAATGCAGTCTTCACCACGGTCAAAAAGAACAACGACGAGGTCGCAGAACATCTGCGGTATCACGACCAGATGCTGAAACTAAAAAGTATAGAAGAAAAGATAAACCTAATTCAAGAGAGCATCGCATCAGCAAAATATGGAGTAGCACACCCGAATATAAATATTAAACGCCGAAGAAATGGAAAGATTTCAAGTGGATTTTTATAAAATAAAATTTATCCGAGTGGGAGTAATGACACACGCGAATAATGCATTAATGATTGCAATAAAGATCCCGAGAACGTTCTTAAAAGTGGAAGTGAAACTGCTCTCTCCACTTCCGAACAAAGCATACAAAGAAATTATAGAGCAAGAAGAAGTAGTAACGACAATTAACGACGTAACGTACAAGTTTGTGGAAAATGCGGTACGAAAGGAATTAAAGAGGAGCGAAAATTGCGTCTTCCACAATACGTGTAAACTCGGCTTCAATGACAAAAAATCTATTAATTATATTTATGAATCTACCCTGTTAATAAAAAATTCAGGGCAGGAAAGAATTGCGCACGATTGCGACAAACGCAATATAACAATCGAGAAAAATGTACTTATCTCGTTCTCAAATTGCACCATAATCATCCAAGGCCAACATTTCACGAACACCCAAATCCTAATTAATGAAAAATATTTCTACCCAGAAGAAGCACAAACCAATATCAAATTCAACGACACTACGAACTTCGAGGAAATCCAGATAAAAACATTTAAAAACAGAAAACTCATTGAGGAACTGACATTGCACAGAAATACATCATATGGCATAAGTACAACAATCGTCATTGTAGCAACGATCGGAGTCATATTCCTGTTTGTATGTCTCCGAAAAAACAGCGTGAAAGTCAAAACCACATTGGAACTCCCAGAAAGACCACAGAGAGGACCAAGTATTCGGACACTCAATAAACAATTTAGATAAAAAGCAGCGAGCAAAGAGCCTAACGTCAACATAAATTAAAGGCTCGTTTTTTTTTTCAATCCCATGATTCCAAGCTAAACGCAAAATGCGGAATGCGGGAGATGTTAGGGACGCCCAATAAATTAAAAGGACAGGATAACGACGAGGAGGTATCCCTAAAAGGTCGTACCTGACGTCCACTTCACCAACATATAACCTCCAACACGGGTCCATGAAATGCAGGAACAAATCCATTCCCCTCAAGGGTGGAGGCGGGACCACGTATCGCTCCTCACGTAAATAGTAATCATCCACAGTTTTAAAAGTGTTGAACGTCATCCTGAAACGAAATAAAAGGTATGGAAAAAGAAAAACATAAAACAAAATTCACCAAAAATATGGAAAAATAAATACTTACTCGAGCAAAGTCAACTTCGTACTTAAAAGAAATCGACGAGGACGCGACTATAAATAAGAAAATTTAAAAAAAAAAAAAAAAAAATTCACAAAATATTTCGGGTAAAAAGCATTTGCAAGCAAAACACATGCTTGAAAATGGTCAATATCCGAAATAGAATTTGCTTGCACATGGTTAATTACCGAAGTAAACTGCGTCGGTTGGAAAAGCAATTGCAAGCAAAACACATGTAGAATATTTCCAATAATGCATTGACGGATTTATATATTTTTTTTTGTGTCTTCTACACTGCAAGATTTTGACAAATCAGCATAAAACATCAACCTTCTTTAAAGGGGGGAAGGGGTAGTAGCACGTGGCACAAGCAGTGAAAAGAAAGTCAGCAAACTCTAATTAAGAATTATATAAATAGCATAAGCAAAGTTCATTTTTTCAATGTCGAGTAATTAAAAAAAAAAAAAAAAAAAAAAAAAAAAAAAAGGATTTAATGGAGTACTTTGGATTATAAAAGAAGAAAAAATATATATAAGTATTTTCATTTACTACTAAATTTAAGAATATGATGCATTAGAAACTGTAAGAGTCCCAAAACAAAATATAATATATTAACAAGGTTTTTGAGTCGCAATAACAAAAAAAAAAAAAAGCAAAAAAAACTGTATTGTATTGACTATGTAAGCATTTCGTAGAACTAGAATATTTAGCCAGTAACACCGTTTGAACTGTATCCCGAAAACTAAAACACTAGTTCATAGAAAATCAAGAATTCACTGAGACATCCACTACACTTCAGCGATAAATATGGATCAAGAAGCGGCAGTATCACAGCGAACACGACAGCGACAAAAATTTCATCTAATACAAAATACCAGATAGCAGCAGCATCGGTCTATCGAACACCGCTAAGAACATCATCAAAGACATTTAAGCAACAACATCAACAACACGAGCCGGAATTAATAAAACCGTATACAGCTCGCCTCATCTGTATCATCGAGATGAATCTAAGCATGAAGTATGCCTGGCTACAACAACCGCATCCTTCAGACAGAAAACCAGTCGTGATGCTCACGACTTGCCGAAGAGGGGAGGGATGTTGTGAGTCACGAAGTCACACGGCGTAACGCTACCAGCACTAGTATCAACGTCACGCTATCAGCGCTAAGACAAAAGCAGTGCAATAAATAATGCAGCATAAACAAATGCAACGGCACCGTTTGAGCTCGAAACCTAACACCACGAACAACAACAGCACGAGCGAGCATGAAATCGAACGCCTCAACAAAGCAACAACGGTCGGCGTTCGATATCAAAGAAAAAGACACTGTTACCGGAGACGGCAACAACAACAACACGGGCACATAATGACAAACAGACCATCGATGTCAACCGAGAATCGATCGTTCAAGGCCATCGATCGAAAGGGAAAGCAGGCAGACGAAAGGCGAAAGAACACGAGCCGCCGAGTCAGCATGTGGACCACACACAAACAATGGATGTTTACGGCATGCGTTCGCTTGTTCGTATTACATTTCACTCTTTACGTTTTTTGTGTGTGCACTTAGCTTGCATTAAACCGTACATATGTCGAATGGGTTTGGAGTGATCGGCATATTTAGTTGATTGTGAATATGTGGCACGACGAATAAATGGAAGACAACGGCACTTATGCAATCGCCGAAAAAGCCGAAATGCAGAATAAACGGTGACCGAGGGACGCTTGCGGGGAGGTCAGCTGAAGAAGAAACCTATGACGCTAGCAACTATCGATATTGCGAACGGAGCAATATTTGACTATAAAGCGAAGTTTGTAATGAGGTAAAATTTTGGGGACCAAACGGAAAATTTTAACTCATACATTTGTTCGTTTAATCATTATTTTTCTCCCTCCCGCACATTAGAAAGAAACGACTAAGGGACAAGGCGAGATGTTTTCTTTATTTTTTTCAAACTACTTGTTTATTTCGGAAATGAATTTGTTTTGTTTAAATTATGATTTGTTATGTTTAAAAGAAAAATTATATTATAAGAAAAAAAAATGGAAAATATATTCAGATATATAAGGTTAAGAAATAAGAAGAGGAACAAATGGTTTTTTTTAACATCCAAGACACAGCGCCACTCTACGCCCCCTGGATCAGTAGCCGTGACACAACAAGATCGATAGCCAAGACACCGCGCCACTCTACGCCCCCTGGAACAGTAGCCGTGACACAACAAGATCGATAGTTAAGTCACAGTACCAGTTTACGCCCCTGGAACAGTAGCCATGACACAGCTAATACTATATCCGCGACGCAGCACCAACCCACCACAGGCACAAACCCGACTTCCACCGATCGAGCCAGGTTTCTGCACACGGCGTCAGTACACGCCTTTGACAGTGTGCACAAAAAATTTGTAGAATTCTCATTGCGTTTAACATTTTGGACGAATATAAGCCACAGTTTTCGCAGCGAAGAGTCAGTCAGTGTTCAGCTCACGGAGCGACCTAATTGTGAAAACAAAAGTGTTTTATCCGATTGGGTCCACTAAGCTGAACAGCGCGGTAACCAGAGGTAATTTACATTCAGTTGTCTCTCAGGTTAGCCATACTTTTTGGAACTATTGTCTGGATGGTGTCAACCCCAGGCAGTAGTTCTATTCATCCAGCCAGCTATTGATCAGGCGGTTCAACCCCTATCAGTAGAGGTCAATAGTCTTAACATTGTCCTTCAGTTAATCCTCGCTATTTGTTATCCCGGCGGTCCAACCCCGTTCAGCAATATAGACGAGTAGTAGCTGTTCCCGCTAGCTCATTGTACAGGTGGTCCAACCCCGGTCAATGAACTAGGCAAATTAGCCAGTCCCCACTAGTTGTTGTTCCGGCGGTCCAACCCCGTTCAACAGGTAGTCGAGTCAGGAGCTAGAGAATAGACTACGCCACCGCCGAAAGTTCACCGATCGACACGGATCACACCCTACCCGCGGCTTACGGATACTGCCCGAGTTCCAGTTATCAACACGGCACCCACTGGAGAACGCACGAAACTTCGCTACGCTACCAGGATTTGGAGTAAGAGACGCCGACGTTACCGCTTCGACCATTGTAACTAGACATTAAGATTATGTTAGGAGAGAAGAAACCAAAAATTGAATAAAGGAATTAAATTTACGATGTTCTAAATCATTATTGCGTCATTGAACTACACTGAGCAAAGTTTCTGGTCTTGAAACGAACCCTGGATTGACTGAGTGATACCCCGGCTGAAAAAAAGTTCGTTACAAGTGGCGCCCGAGCAGGGACCTAGCGATAAATCAAGGAATCGCTCACCGAAGAAAAACACAGTAAAACCACAGCGCAGGGAGAATCGATACGATGGCACAAGAGAAGGTAATCATGAAGACACTAGAAACCAAATGGATTTCGAAGCTAAAGAAGGACGAAGTATCTGAATGTCTTGCTTCGTTTGGGCTAGACCCCTAAGGGACAGTAGATGAAAGGAAACAACGGCTTATGTCTTTCATAAATGCCCACATGGAGGATCCAGTTATCAGCACTAAGGTACAGGAGCTTGAGGTACGCTTCACGAGGAGCCCTTCTCCATTACCCCCAACCAAAACATGCGACACAGGTAAAACAGGCGACACAGGAAAGACAAGCGATACAGGAAAACCGAGCGAGAGAGGCACAGGCACGACAATGCTAGACGAGGCGAGAGCATGGAGTACCGGCACTCACGAAAAGGTCACCCAAGCACCGATCCAACACGAGTATACCCAGACCAGCCCGAAGGACGATATGGCCTGGAAAGGCCATGGCTACCAATACCAACCAACTAGCAACACACCTGTGAGGACATACGCTAGCATAATCGACCAGGTACGGAAATGGTCTATCCGATTCGATGGGAAAAAGGATGCCATCGAATTCTTACGAGACTATGCACTATCATGGCTGAGAAATAATAGGCAAGAATTTTCCGACTGGCCAACGTTCAAAAAGGAATTTTTAAAGTTCTTTTTACCCTACCGGTATCTAAAACGATTAGAGGACGAAATCAAAGCCAGAAAGCAACGCGCAGGAGAAACCTTTAAAGAGTATATCACCAGCATCCAAGCGCTCATGGGACATGTCGACTATACCGAAGAGAAGCGTCTGGACATCATTTTCCGAAACAGCCGGCGGGAGTATCAACTATTTATTAAACGGCGAGAGTTCAGCACATTGAGCGACCTAACCGAACTGGCTTGTGAACGAGAAATAATCGAGACGGAGAACCACACCAGGGCTGAATCTAACAGCAGTGACGAAACCAGGGTTCAAACGATGGCTATGGCCCCAAAGCAAGTTTGTTATCGTTGTGGGGAAACAGGACACATGCGAGCAAACTGCAAGAACCAACCGAAGTTGTTTTGCTGGGTATGCAGGAAGGAAAATATCAGGACGGTGGAGTGCTGCCGGAAAGCATCGGAAAACCCCGGAGGAGTCCACTAAACGCAAGGCCTAGTGAAAACTCCCCGCAACGCGCCTTTCCACCCTCCCAACTCTTACAGTATAATGAACTACTATATGCCCAGGTCCAACTCGGGGACCACCGACACATCGCCACCGTAGACACAGGAGCCTCCCGAAGCGTTATCAGCACCGAAGTGGCGGCCAAACTAGGATCGCAAGGAACGTTCAGAGACAATATAACCAACGTACGCATGGCAGACGGATCAGTACAAACCGTGGAAATGACCTTTACCATCACCATACAGCTGGGGTCATACAAAACAGACATCACGTGCGTGGTCCTACCAACCACTTTGGATGGGGTAATTCTGGGAATGGACTTCCTGAGCAGGGCTGGAACACGAATCACAATAGGAGGACATTCGGCATGGATTACCCAGCAAGCGGACGTCCACAGAACCAACTCAGAAGACACCACCAACATTCTACACACCCACGCAGAGACCAGTCCCACCAACACCATTTCCGACACAAAAGAACAATTCCTCGCACAAGAATTAGCGGAACTCGCAGACATCCGAGGTTCATCCAATATCACCAAGCATGAAATCATCATGAAGGACACCAGGCCCTTCAAGCAACGCTATTTCCCGAAGAATCCAATTATGCAGGACGCCATTAATAAGGAGATCGACGAGCTCATTCGTCTGGATTGCATCGAGCCCTCACACAGTCCGTACAGCTCCTCGGTCGTCATGGTGCGGAAAAAGAACGGCAAGTGGCGGTTGTGCCTAGATTTCCGCCAGTTAAATGAAAAATCAGTACATGATGCCTACCCGCTACCTCGAGTCAACTACATTTTGGGGCGTCTCCGAGAGGCCAAATTCATCAGTAGCATCGACTTAAAAAACGGATATTGGCAAATTCCCCTGGAGGAGACTAGCAAGCAGTACACCGCATTTACAGTACCAGGCAAAGGACTCTATCAGTGGAAGGTCATGCCCTTTGGACTCCACTCCGCACCAGCGACGTTCCAGCGGGTGCTCGACAGGGTGATTGGGCCAGATATGGAACCACATGCCTTCGCCTACCTGGACGACACCATTGTGATTGGAAGATCACTCGACGAACACATGGCAAACCTCAAGGAAGTATTTCGACGCCTTAAAGCCGCTAACCTGCGAATAAACCCCGACAAATGCGAATTCTTCCGACAGGAAATAAAATATCTAGGACATCTTGTGAACCCCCAAGGAATCCACACCGACCCCGAGAAAATTGCAGCCATCCGAGACCTACAACCACCAACCAACCTGAAGGAGCTTCCCCGATGCCTGGGGATTGCGAGCTGGTACCGCCGTTTTGTGCCAGACTTCTCAAAGATAGTACACCCAATGACACTTTTGCTGAAGAAGAAGCACCTTTGGAAATGGACGCAAGATCAACAGGATGCTTTCGAGTTATTGAAGGAAAAGCTGACTCAAGCACCAGTCCTCGCCTGCCCAGACTTTACGAAAACCTTTTTGCTACAAACCGACGCCAGTGATTATGGCCTGGGAGCCGTGCTTACCCAGGAGATCGATGGGCAGGAGCGTGTCATCGCCTATGATAGTAGACACCTGAACCCAGCGGAGCTGAACTATTCCACCACGGAAAAAGAGTGCTTGGCCATCGTCTGGGGAGTCCGCAAGATGCGCCATTACTTGGAGGGTTACCACTTTGTCGTCATCACAGACCATTTAGCGCTGAAATGGTTGAACTCAATCGACAACCCGACGGGAAGGATCGCTCGCTGGGCGCTGGAACTCCAACAATACTCGGTCGAGATCAGATACCGGAAGGGGAAATACAACGTCATCGCGGACGCACTTTCTTGCCAGCCGTTGAACACCGTATGTCAGGTCATTCAGACCCAGGATGGCGCGGGAAGAGACACGAGTGACTGGGTGCAAAAGAAGAAAGGAGGAGTCCTCAGTTATCCAGAAAAATATCCGGCCTACCGTATCTCGGAAGGAAATTTGTTCCGATATCTACCGGTGCTAGGAGGAGACGACGATCGATACAACTGGAAACACTATGAAAAAGCATAGGGACAGAGTTTTACAGGAGAACCATGACGATCCTACTACCGGCCGCTTTGGCGTTAAAAAAACTATCGGAAGAATTCGTAGGCGATATTTCTGGCCTGGATTCTACCGGGACATAAGGAGTTACGTCCGGAAGTGTCTTACCTGTCAGCGGTACAAAAACCAACAACAAAAGCAAGCCGGCCATATGCATACGAGAATAGCGGATGAGCCATGGGCCGTACTATGTGCCGATTTCATGGGACCTCTACCACGCTCCACCCATGGAAACGTCTACTTACTGGTCTTTTACGAAAAGTTCTCGAAATGGGTAGAGCTAGTGCCTCTACGCACAGCGACAACAGAAGCCGTCCAGAAAGCCCTGAGAGAACGCACTATTTCGCGATACGGGGTCCCGACTACACTTATCACCGACAATGGGACACAATTTACAAGCAAGAAATTCACGCAGTTTCTGGCCAAATTAGGTATCGAGCATCAACGGACTGCCCCATATACCCCCCAGGAAAACCCGACCGAAAGAGCAAACCGAACCATCAAGACTATGCTGGCTCAGTACACCGAAGACCAACATAAGCACTGGGATCAACTATTACCGGAGCTATCCCTGGCCATTAACAGCAGCACTGCCGAAAGCACTGGATATAGTCCAGCCTTCCTCACGCAGGGTCGGGAACCTCGACTACCGAAGCAATTATACGATGAATGCTCCTTTAAACTCACCGTAGATCATATGACCGTGGAAGAGAGGATGGAAAGGCTCAAAGAGGTGTTTGAAGTGGTAAGGCAAAACCAGGTGCGGGCAAGCCAAGACCAGGCCCGATTTCATAATCTTCGAAGAAGAGAATGGAGACCAGGTATCGGAGACTACATACTAGTCAAAACCCACCCGCTGTCAAAAGCAGTGGAGAGTTTCGCCGCCAAGCTAGCCCCAAAGTACGATGGCCCGTACCAAGTGACAGGGTACTCCTCACCGGTCATCATCGAGTTCCAAGACCAAGAGCAAACAAGGACGGCACATGTGGGACAGGTGAAACCCTTCATTGGCACGCCCACGGACAAGGAAGAAGAAAACAGCGATTCCAAATTCTGAAGATTAACAAAGAAAAAAAAAAAAATATCTTCATTACAAAGTAGTTAGTCAATGTATAATGTCTGTCTGTGTCCCCGAAACCATTCCATTCTCAATTGCTCGTCGCCTGTTTCTTTTTCTTTCCTCATATTTACTTACAGAATAATAGAAACCCCTAACGTTGACAGGTTCGCCAAAGCAAGGGTGCGCTTCCTGGACGCTTATCACCGGATAGAGGCGCAACAGAAGCAGACGGTCTTCTTGAAGAGCCACCCTCTGTTCCCAAAGAAGGCACCCACTACGCCGTTGTTACGCCTGACGGCCCTGCCCGCGGAAGAAAACCCCACCAGCCGGGAACTTTTTGGAAGTGACTCTGAAAGTGAGAGTGAGGTGACCAACCCGAGCCCAGGTACCGCACTGCCGAGCCAGCGGAAACGACCGGCCGCCAGAATACCCACCGAGCCAGGCCCATGCCAACGTAAGGCCACCCGGCCAAGGATGGTGACCTCAAAGTTCATGACCGCCCGGGAGGAGGATATCCTTCCAAATTCACCCCGACGAAGGCGAATTCCTGGAAGACACCAGTAATGAGCAGACACGGGAAATCAAAACATCCCTAAGGGCACGGTGGGAAGAAAGGCGTGCGCTTTCCCAGAAAAGTGAGCGGATCCGCTGCACTAAGACCATTGAGGGCCAGCGGTATCGTTTCACAGTGACCAGGGAAGGAAATGTGACTCATTTCAAACTTCCCCCAAGTAGGGAGGGGATGTAATGAGGTAAAATTTTGGGGACCAAACGGAAAATTTTAACTCATACATTTGTTCGTTTAATCATTATTTTTCTCCCTCCCGCACATTAGAAAGAAACGACCAAGGGACAACGCGAGACGTTTTCTTTATTTTTTTCAAACTACTTGTATATTTCGGAAATGGATTTGTTTTGTTAAAATTATGATTTGTTATGTTTAAAAGAAAAATTATATTATAAGAAAAAAAAATGGAAAATATATTCAGATATATAAGGTTAAGAAATAAGAAGAGGAACAAATGGTTTTTTTAACAGCCAAGACACAGCGCCACTCTACGCCCCCTGGATCAGTAGCCGTGACACAACAAGATCGATAGCCAAGACACCGCGCCACTCTACGCCCCCTGGAACAGTAGCCGTGACACAACAAGATCGATAGCCAAGTCACAGTACCAGTTTACGCCCCCTGGAACAGTAGCCATTACACAGCTAATACTATATCCGCGACGCAGCACCAACCCACCACAGGCACAAACCCGACTTCCACCGATCGAGCCAGGTTTCTGCACACGGCGTCAGTACACGCCTTTGACAGTGTGCACAAAAAATTTGTAGAAAACTCATTTCGTTTAACATTTTGGACGAATATAAGCCACAGTTTTCGCAGCGAAGAGTCAATCAGTGTTCCGCTCACGGAGCGACCTAATTGTGAAAACAAAAGTGTTTTATCCGATTGGGACCACTAAGCTGAACAGCGCGGTAACCAGAGGTAATTAACATTCAGTTGTCTCTCAGGTTAGCCATACTTTTTGGAACTATTGTCTGGATGGTGTCAACCCCAGGCAGTAGTTCGATTCATCCAGCCAGCTATTGATCAGGCGGTTCAACCCCTATCAGTAGAGGACAATAGTCTTTGCATTGTCCTTCAGTAAATCCTCGCTATTTGTTGTCCCGGCGGTCCAACCCCGTTCAACAATATAGACGAGTAGTAGCTATTCCCGCTAGCTCATTGTACAGGTGGCCCAACCCCGGTCAATGAACTAGGCAAATTAGCCAGTCCCCACTAGTTGTTGTTCCGGCGGTCCAACCCCGTTCAACAGGTAGTCGAGTCAGGAGCTAGAGAATAGACTACGCCACCGCCGAAAGTTCACCGATCGACACGGATCACACCCTACACGCGGCTTACGGATACTGCCCGAGTTCCAGTTATCAACACGGCACCCACTAGAGAACGCACGAAACTTCGCTACGCTACCAGGATTTGGAGTAAGAGACGCCGACGTTACCGCTTCGACCATTGTAACTAGACATTAAGATTATGTTAGGAGAGAAGAAACCAAAAATTGAATTAAGGAATTATATTTACGATGTTCTAAATCATTATTGCGTCATTGAACTACACTGAGCAAAGTTTCTGGTCTTGAAACGAACCCTGGATTGACTGAGTGATACCCCGGCTGAAAAAAAGATCGTTGCAAGTTCGATTGGCAAAAGGACTTATCATCGATTGGCACTCCGAGTATTAAGAAGATCTCAACTTTGGCGCACCTACTTACGAGCCAGGACGACAAAGTGTGGATCTCAGTGTTAGCTAGGGAATTAGGGTAGTAAAAGTAAGATAGAGTAGAGCCGTAAAAGTATATGAACGAAATTTAATGAATAAACTGAATAAAACTTAAATGCAAAAGAGTGTTCTAATTGAAAAATATAGAAGTTCATCGTTGGCGCTTTATAGAGGTCCTTTTCTCCTCAGTACACACAACAGTAGCAAAGGTATCACAGTGGTGATCAAAGGTATTGAAGCAGACGTCGACATAAATGAAATAAAAGATGCGCTGGGAGAAAAAGGCTTCCACGCTAAATCGGTTATAAAAATATTTAATAAATCAAAAGTTCCACAGCCTATGTTCAAAGTTGATCTGTTGCCTGACAACTTAAAGCTTAAAAGGAATGAAGTCCATCCTATATATAATTTACCATACTTATTGCATCGCAAAATATCGGTCGAAGAGCCACATAAAAGAAATGCTCCTATTCAATGTACCAATTGTCAAGAGTTTGGACATACAAAATCTTATTGCACATTGCGCACCGTGTGTGTAGTATGTGGCGAGCTTCATCATAGCTCAGTCTGTAATAAAAAAAACAATTGATGATCGCAAATTACTGAAATGCAGTAACTGTGAAGGAAACCATTCTGCGAATTACAGAGGATGTCTAGTTTATCAAGATCTGAAAAAACGAATCGATATTAAAAAAGAATCAGCTCGTAATCCTACAAAAAATATTACTGTTTCGGTACCATTATCCTCTCACAACCTTAATTTGAATCCTGTCACTCCAGGAGTTTCTTATGCAAATGTACTTAAACCTTCGCCTTCTGTTAGTCCTCCTACTAACAACAATAGTAGTCTTGAGATAATGATATCAACTCGAACTCAAAGTTTGTCCCAATTTATGCAAACAACGCAAAGCTCACTAGACAGAATTGTGCAACTGCAAACACAATTAATGACATCACTTTTAGCAAAAATATGAGCGTCTTAAAAATTTTGGGCGTGGAATTCGAACGGGCTAACCAAGCATAAACTGGAAATTCAAAATGTTTTAAATCATGAAGAAGTTGACGTAATGCTTGTCTCTGAAACTCGTTTAACAAATAAGAATTTCTTCTCAATCCCTGGTTATATTTTCTATCAAACTAACCACCCAGACGGCAAGGCGCATCGAGGCACTGGTATACTTATTCGTCGAAGAATCCAGCATTTTCCTTTAGATTCATATAGTTATGATTTCATTCAGGCATCAACAGTTTGCGTAATAATGAGAGGTAAAAATCTCGTTTTATCGGCGATTTATTGCCCACCTCGATTTAATGTAACGGAAAAAATGTTCGTGGACTACTTTGAGACATTGGGTGAAAAATTTTTAGCAGCAGGAGACTATAATGCAAAGCATACTGTCTGGGGCTCCAGAACATGCAATCCTAAGGGTCAACAACTATACAAGGCAATTATTAATAAAAATAATTCTCTTGACTTTGTATCGCCGAGGCAGCCAACTTATTGGCCAACAGATCTTCAAAAAATTCCTGACCTCTTAGATTACGGAATCACTAAGGGTGTTGCAAGAGAACTATTTTCAGCAAAAGCGACAACTGACCTCTCTCCCGATCATTCGCCTGTTATGTTCCTCTCACATAAGTTTCCAAAAGATGTTGAAGGTCCTCTCAGCTTAACAAATCCAAGGACTAACTGGCTAAAGTACAAAAAGTATATAAGTTCCCACATTCATACAAATTACAAAATCGCGTGCAATGAGCATATTGATGATGCCGTAATTGTTTTCAATGCCATACTAGAATCTGCAGCAAAAAATTCTACTCCATATTTTAAAAAAAGAATTAGGAAAACACTGACCAATATAGAAATCGAAAATCTCGTTGCCGAAAAACGAAGATTCAGGGGCTAATGGCAACGATTCCGCTCGCCAATTGCCAAAGATAGACTAAAAGAGGCTAAAAAAAAACTTAGACTTGCTCTAGCTAGGGATAAGGAAACTGAAAAACGTAATTTTATCCAGAACCCTACGCCCAGTGGCGTTGATCGAGAGTCCTTGTGGCTAGCGAGCCGCGGTTTTAAAACTTCAGTATATAGCGAGTCACCTATCCGAAGACCTAATAGACGAAGATAAAGCAACGGTCTTTGCATTGCACCTCAGTAAGGTTTTTCAACCAAATCCGAGCACTACTCAAATCAATCTCCCAATTCAAACTGAAAACGCCCACAGAATTCACATAAACATTAGACCAAGTGAAGTTAATAATTCCATAAAAAATTAAATGGTCTGTAAAAAAGCCCCATGGAATGATTTAATTACTTCAAAAATGTTAAAACAGCTACCTTCCGTTGCAGTATTATTTTTAACAGTCCTATTTAATTCAATTATAAAGCACGGATACTTTCCAAAAGATTGGAAACGGTCGGTAATTAAAATGGTGTCTAAGCCAGGAAAAGACCCTACCCAAGCTTCCTCTTATAGACCAATTAGCCTCCTCCCTTGCCTCTCAAAGTTATTCGAAAAAATATTGCTATCCCTCCTACCAATTTGGATTCAGAAAACATCACGGCACTATTGAGCAAGTTAATCGTATTACGAATGAAATTCGACTTGCATATGAACATCGCGAATACTGCTCAGCAGTATTCCTAGACATCCAGCAAGCTTTCGATAAGGTTTGGCATGAAGAATTGTTATATTAAATCAGAAGCTTACTTCCTGTAAATGTCCACGCGATATTTGAGTCATACCTAGAACATAGAACGTTCCAAGTAAAACATAAATCGTTCACAACAAAAACTTTTGAAATTAATGCAGGAGTCCCTCAAGGGAGTGTTGTTGGGCCTTTTCTTTATCTTTTGTATACAGCAGATATTCCAAACAGCGATCGAGTATCGATTTCGACATTTGCTGACGACACAGCGATATTAAGTCGTCACAAGGATATAAGTGCGGCAACTTCTAAGCTCCAAAACCACCTCAACGAAATCCAAGACTGGCTAACTAAATGGCGAATTCAAATAAATGAGCTTAAATGTCGGCATATAACTTTCACGCTCAACAGAAAAGCTTCTCCGGATATTTTTCTGAACAACATACGCATCCCTCAATGTGAAGAAGTTACCTACTTCGGAATTCACTTAGACAAAAGATTGACATGGCGCAAGCATATCGAGGCCAAGAGAACGCAAATTAAACTAAAAGCCAAAAGCTTGCACTGGTTAATAAATAACCGCTCTCACCTAAAATTAGATTTTAAAGTCCTTCTGTACAAGCAAGTCATAAAGCCAATATGGACGTATGGTCTGCAATTGTATGAATATGCAATCGCTTCAAATATCGACATTCTGCAGAGAGCACAATCCAAAATCCTAAGAACTATTACAGGAGCTCCTTGGTGCTCCAAATTACAAATGAACGCATCCATAGAGAGCTCAACGTAGAACTGGTTAAAATGGAGTTCGCCAAAGTCAAAGAAAAGTATTTTTGTAAACTGCAAGCACACCTGAACCCACTCGCGCGTAGACTATCAAATCCAACTCACCATTCGAGGCTCAAAAGAAATGATCGGCCAGCGGCCACAAGTCATACTCTACAACAGGTGCAATCCATGCACATTCATCAACACAGCTTTCCTAGCTGATCGTCATCTCGGCAATCCACGCTTCTTAAAATCGTCGTTTCCGCAAACAACACCGTCAATACTACATGTGTTTCTTCACACATCAGCAATTCCTGTTTGCAATCCTCTGCTTTACCGTTTCATCGAGCTTCTTATGGTCTCCAACACCGACTCAATTACATGTCATCCTACACACACATCATAAAAGCCCAGTCTTCTTAAGCCGAGGCCCGTAATTATCAAAAAATTACATTCATAAACGTTTCTATAAGTCGGAGTATTCTCTGGGATATTTAATTGTGTTAAATTAGGTTTAAGATTTTAAAAATTATTGATAGACTCTTATCCTAAAGGAGTGATCCAATAAATAATATATAATGTTTAAAAAAAAAATAAAAATTTACACCAAAGTAACAAGAAGCCTTTGATTCCTGTGGTACACGCTTTTAATATGAAAGAATCGTATGCGACAATGTTGTTACTGCTAGATTTGATCAATAACAAAGACCATAATTGGAAAATATGTGGGGATTTGAAAGTAGTTGCTATGTTAACTGGCTTGCAACAAGGCTACACCAAATTCATGTGCTTTTTATGTAAATGGGATAGCCGAGCACGTGGCAACCATTATGTTCAAAAACATTGGCCGGAAAGGACCAGTTTTAATGTAGGCAAGGAAAATGTCAAATGTAACCCTCTCGTCAAACAAGACCGAATAATAATGCCACAGTTACATATTAGAATAGGACTTTTTAAAAATCTCGTAATGACATTGCAACTTAGAAATAAATCTATAAATTAGATAATACGATCACGATTTGTAATGCGGAGAGCGCTTTATAAAAAATTAACAACAAGAAACACGAATATTAATTAATTCGGGACTTAAAACCGACTTGCTTCTTCTTCAGGCCGATGGTCACCTCAAGCGCGTCGATCAAAACTTCTTTTTTTAAACCTCGCGCTCTGATTGGCTTAAAGCTGTATGAAGAATTTTATTTTTAACGACGCGATCTGATTGGCTGATGAAATCAAAGCGATCTAACACACCACGCACTGAGGGCGATTAGGCTTTTTACGCAATTCTATTTTAAGATTTTAATTGAAGCTCGATAAGCGACATCGATCTGCTTCGTTTCGTTTGCTTTATGCTTTTTTCTTGCCCGATGCAATCAACTACGAAACGGATTTGTAAAAAAAAATTTCTTTTCTTTTTCCAAAACACTAATTTGCAGCCGGCAAGTGGAATAGAAAATAACGAATTGATTTTCGCGTAAATTTTTCAATAACGCGGCGCGAGGTCTTTCAACGGCTCGAAAGACCTATGTTTTTTCTCGTATTGTTTGAAAAATTATAAAAACCACAATTAGCTTTGTATTTATAATTAAAGTCATTTTGTCTTTTTTATTTTGTCCTTTTTGTCGGCAAGTCACTACACAAATTACTGTACAAAGTTTTTGGGATTAGAACACAGGAAATGCACGACTTCAACGGATATAACAGCAGGTGAAAGAGCTTTGGCGGTTGCCAATCGAGTTAGCCAAATGCAATGCTCTGCCGTTGCCGCGTGGAAGGGCGCCTTGGAATTAGCCTGGAAGGTTCTCTGTCGCCGTTTCCCTTGGATTAGGGTGAGGCTTTAAGATCGCTGTTGGAGCGTACCTTTCAAAGGGTTTAGATTATCGCACCTGGACAATATTGGTTGCACGGCAATCGACGGGTCTATGTAGCACATGAAGAATCTGTGTCGCAAGGTTGTCGACGGGTATAGGTCGAACCAATCGACTTGTGCCTTGTGCCGACTAAGTGCCGCTGTGTCATCAGCAAATGTTGAAATCAATATTCTATCCTTATTTGGAATATCTGCTGGCACATTAGGTGAAGAAAAGGCCCAACAACACTCCCTTGGGAGGACTCCCGCGTTTATTTCAAAGCTTTTTGTAATAAATGAGTTATGTCTTACTTGGAACGTTCGATGTTTGAAGTATGACTCAAAGGCCGCGCTAAAATTAAAGGAAAGTAATCCTCTGATTTTGTACAACAGTCCGTCATGCCAAACATTATCGAACGCTTGTTGCACATCTAGAAATACTGCAGAGGAGTACTTCCGATTTTCATAGGCAAGTCTAATTTCATTTGTAATCCGATTTATGCTATGTTCTCACTAGGCCGGGTTAGGGTTATCGGCGAAACCCAGGGTTTCAAATGTCAAAACACATATAAAAAAAATCATGTAACCCGAAAATATACCCTGGGTTAACATTTAACTCTGAGGTTAGCGCAGAGTTGCATTTGAAATTTTCAGTTACATTTGCTAACACCGAGTACAAAAACCGGGTAAAAATTTAATACAACAATGGCAGGAAGCTTTCACGTGCAGAAAATGAGTAGGGAAGGATGCACGTATTTGGATATGTAAATTTTGATCACAAGTCGTGAAACGTTTTGTGGTCCCGCTTTCACTATTAGCTCCATTCATCTTTGTTTGTTCCTGCGGACATTGCAATGCTCTTCTGATATTATTTTTTCCAATATTCCTTTGGTTTTTTCAGCTTCTTTAAACATTTCTTATAAAGCAAATTCCATTTTTATTTACAATTTCTCGATGATAAAGTAACATATATCAGACATACCTTGCGCGTTTTTAAGATTTCAAACTCCCAAGCCGTACACTATCGCATGCATGTAATGAAAACAGCGGCCATCTTCTAACAAACTTCATTAACAGTTAGGGTTAGTAATGCGAATAGCCGCAGTATGAATTTGCACTACTTCGGAAGTAGTGCAGAAGAAGTGAACTTTCCGGCTGGGTCATATGACGTTAGTAAACCTTAACTCGCTCGAAGCTGATATGAACGCTTTGAGTTAAAGTATCGGGTTAAGAACTTAACCCCTATAGTGAGAACATAGCATTACTTGTTCAATAGCAGCATGTTGTTTTCTAAACCCGAATTGATGTGGAGGGATAATATTTTGCTCTTGCAGATAAGGTGTCAATTTAGCTATGAGTACCTTTTCGAATAACTTTGAGAGACAAGGCAGGAGAGTAATTGGTCTATAAGAGGATGTTTGGGTAGGACATTTTCCTGGCTTATGCACCATTTTAATAACCTACCGTTTCCAATCTTTTAAGAAGTAGCTGCATTCAATTATTGCATTAAAGAAGACTGTTCAAAACTGCACTGCTACGGATGGTATATTTTTGAACATTTTTAGAGTGACAAGATCATGTCCCGGGGCTTTTTTGCAGACAAGTTCATTTTTTATGATACTGACAATTTCTCTTGCACTGATTTGTATGGAAATTCTACGAGTGTTTTTGGACAGAGGTGGGCGATGGTCAACATTGCTCGGATTCGGTTGGAATACTTTATTGAAGTGAAAAGCAAAAGCCATAGCCTTCTTTTCATCTGAGCGCGCCCATCCACTGTTGAGACACCGAACTGGTGTTTCACTCTGTACTGAGGTCTTCATAGAGCGGATTGCCGACCACAAGGAACTACGATTTAATCTTAGCTTTTTTATACTTCTTTAAGCTTGTTTTTGGCCAACGGAGATCAGGACCGTTGCCATTCGCGGCTGAATCTTCACTTTTCTGCTTCGAGATTTTCAACTTCCCTATTAGAGAAAATTTTGTTTCTTCTATGTTTAGTATGAGGAGTCGAGTTTTGCACTGCTGATGCCAAATAAGAGTTAAAAACAGTTAAGGCATCGTCAATATACTCAATCCAATCAATTTAATAGTTAGTATGAATATGCGCACTTATGTGCTTTTTGTATTTTAACCAATTTGTGCCTGCATCTGTTAAGCTGGGTGGGCGTTCTACTGATTTCGGATATATGCTCAAAACGAATAAAACCGGGGAATGATCTGAGGAGAGGCCGGTTGATGCTTTTGCGGAAAGAAGCTCTCTTGAAATACCTTTAGTTATTCCGAAATATAAGAGGTCTGGAATTTTCTGGATATCTGTTGGCCAATACGTTGGCTGTCTGAGAGATACAAAGTCAAGAGAATTTTTTTATTGACAATTGCCTTGTATAATTGCTGACCCTTAGGATTGCATGTTCTGGAACCCCAGAAAGTGTACTTTGCACAATAGTATCCCGCTGCTAGGAACTTATCACCTAATGTCTTAAAGAAGTGTAAGAGCATTTTTGATGTAATCCTAAAACCAGGTGGACAATACATCGCCGATAAAACCAGATTTTTACCTCTCAATATTACGCAAAGCGTTGTTGTCTGTACGAAATCATAATTGTACAAATCTAGAAAAAATGTAAACATGTCTGTTAATGTGAGGGGCAAGGGAGCAAGTGGACGTACCTGGTATTCCGCTGCGGTGGTTTTTTGATTGGAGGCTGCCGAGCACGTAGAGTTATATTTTTGTAGTGTATCCTTCGCGTAGAAGAATTAATATTTTTATTTTATAGTTTTTATTTCTTTATATCCTAAAGGTTTTTATTTTGTTATGTCCCGCTATTGCTGAGCGGCAGGACTCGCAAATCTATTTGGCGGCTAGCGCCCAATATCTCTATATTTATACGGCGGAGATACGCCAAAGGAGTCAGCGACTAGCGCTTAATTCACCTTTTTATATTTATCCGGCGAAAGGTGCGCCAAATCGAGAATGGATAAGCAAAGGGTTTCGCATGTAAATCCAATCTGAAGTTCCAACTGAACTTCAAGCTTTATTTATATCAAAAATATGTTAAGTAAGCATAAATGAATTACAATTGAAAAATATAGAATCTTATGAATTAGCTTGTGAGGTATGCTGACAAAACACTTTCCCACGATTCGACGACGCTGCCTGCAAAATATGTTGCTCATGCAATGAGTGCAGCTTGCAAAGAATTTGGTCATATGAAACCATTTATGTCGTGAATGAAGTGGAAAAATGAGTTTGTGCGTTCGTGTGTATACATACTACACCCTCACCCTCTAGAGAAAAAAAAAAATTGTTGTTTTTTTTTTTTTTTTTTTTTTTTTTTTTGTATATACATACGAAGTAGAAAATTATTTGTGTTAAGCATCTTAGAATATAGTATTGCCTTTAAATCTAAATTTCGCCTTAAAAGTTTAATTATCGTGTAAAATTTTACTTATCGCATGCTTCTAACTAATGCTTAATATATAGTATCTATATTTTGTGTATTTTCTTACTCACATAGTTTTAAATTGTTGTTATGCACTAGTTTTCTTTTATTCTTATACAATATTACTGAATTAACACCTTGTCGTTCTAATATCTTAAAAGGACCTTCATAAGGACTGTCTAATTTCTTACCTGCATAATTTCTTAAGAAAACTAGGCTACCTATCTTAAATTCAATAGGATTTGAAATCTTGTCATAACATTCTTTATTTTTAATTTTTGAGTTAATCAAATACTTTCTTGCATTCTCATGTGCGTTTTGTAATCTCACTTTGAGCTCATTTTGAAAACGATCAAAATTGTAAATAGGTTCGTTACTGTAAATCTTTGTTGGCAAGCTTGGTAATCTTCCAAATATTAATTCAAAGGGGGTGTATTTTGTGCTCGTATGTGGAGTGGTATTATAAGAGAACGTATAGTAAGGTATATTCTTATCCCATTCTGCGTCTTCAGTGCAACATAAAAGATATTCGTTGAAAACTCTATGATTTCTTTCTATTCCACCTAAAGATTCGTGGTGATAGGGTGTTGAGGTTTTTTGTTCAATGTTTAATAAATTACAAATTTCTGAAATAGTTTGATTTACAAATTCTTTTCCCATATCTGTTTTCATTGTTTTTAAATGACGATATTTTAAAATGAATTTTTCTACTATCGTTTTTGCTACTTCTAATGATTCTTTAGATGTCATAGGGAAAGCTTCGACGTATTTGGTTAAGTCGCATTGTAGAGTTAAAATATATCTGAAATTATTTGATGGGCGTAAGGGTCCTATTGTGTCAATTGATACTACTTCAAAAGGACTAGAAGGGGTTTCAGTGATTATCATCTTCTCTTTAGTATGTACGGTAATTTTATTTTTCTTGCAAATTTCGCAATTTTGTATGAATTTCTTTACCATTTTATTCATACCTTTCCAGACATAGCGTTGTTTCAACTTAGCTATTGTCCTGTTTACACCGGTGTGACCTCCGAGTAAAGATAAATGATTTTCTTTAATGAAACGTAACTGATCAGGTTCGTTATTAATTGATTCGGGGGGTTTGAATAAAATAATTGTTATGGGAGTGCACAATCCCTTATTCATGTGTTTCTGCAGTGTCTCTTCATATAAAATTTTTAATTCTTGTTGACTCATAGATTCAAATACTAGGTCCTTCTTGGAAAGAGCTAGCTTACTTATGCCATTGCTTTGTAGTACTGGAATCAGCTTCTCCAAGACCTGGCTTGTGCAGTATGGTTTATCGCTTGATTCAATCAAAACATTGTTTTTGATTATGGCAAAAGTCTGCAAATTATTAAGCTTTTTGCGTTTATTATTTCCCTGTTTTTGTAAAAATTTAAGAATAGGTAAATTTCTTATGTCCGATATAGATATACATTCCCACATGTGCGGATAGCTAATCCTCTTTGTGGGGGTAGGTGTTCTATTTGGACGGGTCACATTTTTATTTGTACTTCTAGTTATTGCTGCAATGCATGGTATCAAAGTTTTTAATTCATTAGAATTTACTGGAATTCTAGAAAGTGCATCAGCATTAGTGTTTAATTTTCCTTGTTTATAAATAATTTCAAAATCATATTCCATGAGATCCATTCGAATTCTGGTGAGTTTTGAAGAGGGGTTTTTGTGTTTAAACAATGAAACTAATGGTCTATGATCTGTTACTATTTTGAAAAATTTACCATATAGGTAGGGTCTAAAATGATTTATTGCCCAATGAATGGCTAAAAGTTCTTTTTCTATTATCGGTTTATTTAGTTCATGTTTGTTTAAAGATCTACTGGCATATGCAATAGGAAGATCGGATCCTATGGTACCTTGAGAAAGTACTGAACCAAGGGCGTAGTTTGAGGCGTCTGTGGTTAGAATGAATTCTTTTTGAAGATTTGGATATTGTAAGATTGGTGGGTTAATGAGTGAGTTTTTTAATATTTGAAATGATTTTTCGCATTCAGGGCTCCAATTAAAAACTACGTTCTTTTTGAGTAAATTATTCAGGGGGTTTGCCATTTCTGCAAAGTTTTTTACGAATTTTCTATAATAATTGCAAAATGCAACGAATCTTCTTACTTCATTTGAATTTGTAGGTCTTGGAAAGTCTTTCACTACCTTGCATTTTTCTGGGTCAGCTGTTACGCCAAGGTCTGTTATTTTATGACCTAAAAATATTACTTCGTTTTTAAAAAAGTTACATTTTGATGCATTTAACTGTAAATTGTATTTTTGTAATCTTTGGAATACTTGTTGAAGATTTGAATTATGCTCTGATATTGTTTTGCCAAAAACTATAATGTCGTCTATATATATAAAGCATATATTGTCTAAGCCTGAGAGTGCTATTGTCAACATTCTTTGAAAACTGTTTGAAGCTAATTTTAATCCAAATGGAACGGTTTTAAAATGATAATGTCCGTTGTTTGTTGAAAAAGCTGTTAAAGGTCTTGATTGTTTACTGAGCGGAATTTGATGGAATGAATTTGTCATGTCTAATGTGGAGAAATATTTAGCACCTTCTAATTTATCGAGTACATCCTCCAATCTTGAAATGGGAAATTTGTCATCGACTAGTTTTTTATTTAGCTGGCGAAAATCAACTACTAATCGCCATTTTTTTTCTTGTCCTGAGTCTTTTTTTGGTACTATTAGTAAAGGTGAATTGTAGGGGCTAGTAGAATGTTCAATAATGCCTTTGTTTAGCAGTTCTTGAACCTGTTTATTGATTTCATTTAGTTGGCTATGGGGAAGGCGATAATTTTTAATATAAATAGGACTGTAGTCTGTTAGTACTAGCTTTTGTTCATAAAAGTTATTAACTGATAATTCTTCATTGTTTAAATAAAATAGATTTTGGAATTTATTGCAAAGAGCCGTTATTGATTTGCTAGTGGAATAGTCTAAATTTTGTAAATTCAAAAGCGTTTTCAACTTTAACCATCGCAAGTTTAAATCGTTGGTGGACAAATATTTTTGTTTCCTTATATTAGTGATAAGAACTTCTTTGGGAATTAAATCAAAAATGTGGTCGATGCCTCTATGTGTAAAAGAAAAGGTAAAATTTTCATAGTTAATCTTTGCTCTGAACTTTGCAAAAAAATCTCTTCCTAAAATTCCACTTGACCTTATAGGAAATGAATCATCTACAACACTGAATTTGTGTCTTAAAACACTATCCTCTATATTTATAGGCAAAATACATGTCCCTAAAGTCACAATGTCTTTCTTTGAGATTCCTGAAATTGCACATGAGTCGCTACTGTCAATGCATATATTACACAAATGTTCATATTTAATTAATGATATATCTGCCCCTGTATCTATTAAAAATGAAAGAATGTTATTATTACATTTAATATAAGCATAATTACTGTGATCAAAATTTACAGTGAAATGAAAAATTTTCATATAATTCCCCGAGTGACCTAATCTGCTACCTGTTCGGTATCGGGGGTACTCAAGTTTCCCTGTTGCTCTGTGCCATTTACAAAAAATGCATTATGCCTTACATTATTTTGGCTTTGAGAGTTATTCGAATTTGAATTCGCACGAGCATTGTTGTTGTTGTGCCTTTGATTTTGGAAATTGTTGTTGTTGTATTGTGCACTTTGCTGATATGCGAGACGATCGCGGGTGCCTTGTCGGTTACCGTCGTTGTTGTTGTTGTTGTTGTTGTTGTAGCGATTGTTGAAGCGGTTGTTGTAATTGTTGTTGTTGTTTCCTCTGCGATCGTATTGCTGCTGTCTGTTGTATGTTTGGTTGTTTTGATGACTTGAGTTTGTCGAATGATTTTGTTGTGTCTGTCTGTTGTTATCATGTCTCCTATTACAATTTTGCCTCTGCTGATTACCTTTATGCTGGTTTTTTCCGTTGCGCTGTCTATACATCATGATACGAGCTTCCTCCGTATGATCCGACTCTTGCGCTATTTGGAGAGCCTCATTAAAAGTGGTGACTCTACTTGCTGCAATTGTTTGTGCTATGTTAGCATTTGTTATGCCTCGTTTTAGCACATTAAGGGCTATCACATCATTTGATTTGATTATAGCTGCCTTTTCTGCTGGTGTTTGCAGCGTTGAAATTTGTATTGAATTTAATTCCGAAATTAAACTTTCGATGGTTTCAGCGAATTTAGATATTGGTTTTCGGCCTTGTGTTGCTCTGGATAATTCATCTAATACAGTGTTTGCAGTTTTTCTGGGCTTGAATATTGCCTTTAAATTTTGTATTAGATTTTCTATGCCAGTTGTGCCAAGTAATTCGAGTTTTGTTTTTACTTTATCTGGTATTTTGGTGTTGAAGACTAATGCAAAATAAGTGGGTTTTGTACTATCTGGAATTTCTGCGTTAAATAATTTGATTAAGTTGATAAATTTTTGAGCATCTTCTAATCTGCCTGAAAATTCTGGTATGGCCTTAGTGTACTGTATCACGTTGAAGTTTGATTCTGTCATTCTTGTTTCTTTTTTATTTTTCTGGTATAATGATAAAAAGGACGAAACGCACGTTGCAATGACTTTAAATGTTATTAATTTTCTATGGTCTTCCAATTTGCTGTTCAAAATCGTGAGGATAGCAAAATATAATTCTCTTGCTGTTTTTGTGGCTGCTGTTTGAAAATTTTCCTCCGCGTCTTTAATAGCGTCGATCAGCCCGTTGTACAATTTTTCATTTTCTTCCTTTTTACTTATGAGAGTTTTCTTTGTGTATTTTCTCGTCGGGGTCTTTTTGAGATTGGACAAGTTATGTTTTAGACGCGCAAGTATTTCTTGCGTCAATGCTTCCATATATGATTAGTTGGATCTGACGTCAGTAAGGCATGCCACAGATCTAGCTGCTTTAAGAGCTTCTTGCCTTTTATTCTTTTTGTTTATTCTATAAATTTTAAGGGTTAAATTCAATATGCAAATGATTAGAATTGCCCATAAAATGACTTCGTGTTGATCCAGGACTTCTGAATGATAATTTTGATTGTTGATTATCTGAACCTGCGGGTCTCCCGATTGTGTTGTTGGCTTAGAGTTTGTGGTTCCCATGGTTTTTGGAAATGAAATGTATTTGTATTTCTCAAATGTGGATTTTTGTCTTCTTAGTATTTTCCACGAAGCATATATTTCGGTGAGCGTCTTCAGTCGTCTATGACACAGAGCAATTACAATATATTGGGAAAAATATATAGATATATATATTTTTTTTTTTTTTTTGGGTTTTAAATATAGTCTTTTTTTTTTTTTTTTTGAAACTTTAATGAAAATTTTTGTATGTGATTCTCATCTCAATTTGTCTGAGCGTATAAAAAAAATTCCATGGATTTGTTCAAAGCTTTAAAATTGAGTGGAGATAAGCAACATTAATTTATGGCAAGGCTGCTAGTGCTATGGTTAAAATAAAAAAAATTTTTTTTTTTTTTTTTGGAAATTTCTTCTTAGGCAAAGGAATTGTCGATTTTTTTTTTTTTTCAAAGGAAAGGATCAGAAGGATCCAAATTTGGTCGGCAGGATCGCCATGTAGTGTATCCTTCGCGTAGAAGAATTAATATTTTTATTTTATAGTTTTTATTTCTTTATATCCTAAAGGTTTTTATTTTGTTATGTCCCGCTATTGCTGAGCGGCAGGACTCGCAAATCTATTTGGCGGCTAGCGCCCAATATCTCTATATTTATACGGCGGAGATACGCCAAAGGAGTCAGCGACTAGCGCTTAATTCACCTTTTTATATTTATCCGGCGAAAGGTGCGCCAAATCGAGAATGGATAAGCAAAGGGTTTCGCATGTAAATCCAATCTGAAGTTCCAACTGAACTTCAAGCTTTATTTATATCAAAAATATGTTAAGTAAGCATAAATGAATTACAATTGAAAAATATAGAATCTTATGAATTAGCTTGTGAGGTATGCTGACAAAACACTTTCCCACGATTCGACGACGCTGCCTGCAAAATATGTTGCTCATGCAATGAGTGCAGCTTGCAAAGAATTTGGTCATATGAAACCATTTATGTCGTGAATGAAGTGGAAAAATGAGTTTGTGCGTTCGTGTGTATACATACTACATTTTGTTTTTCCCCTTTTTTTTGTTTACGCGACGCGGTCGTGTGATGTTTTGTGAATTAAAAAAATCTGCCTTCTTGGCGTATATATATATAAAAATTAAGTAAAAAAAACTTAAACAAATTTGCCTTCTTGGCGGTGGGTTTTTTTTTTTTTTTGTTTCTGTACTTCACGCTAATGCACTTGAGCTCTTTTTTTTTTATTTTTTTTTTTTTATTTTTAGTTCATTAATTTTCGATTTAGATTTTTTTTTTTTTTTTTTTTTTTCTTTCGTAGGTTGAATTTTAACTTATTGTTTCGGAGGGCGATGGTGCGCGCACAAACGGTCAGGGCGAGATTACTTTTTCGAATGTCCTCCGTTGAACGGCCAGAGCTCGCTCGAGCTCGAACTTTTTTTTGTACCAAGAAAAAAAAGGAGATTTGACTAATTCGCCGCGCTTTAAAGGTTCGGCTGCGTAGCTGCGGCGGCGAACACGAACATACTGCCCGCCTTGCGCTACGCAACCATAATTCCCTGCTTACCTTTCCCTCTGCAGCAAGAATTCCTGGACCTCTCGCAGCGCCTCCCGCACCCTCTCGCGATCGATGGCCCTTACCGGATATCGGGAGGGACTTGCGCTCGATGTTGAAAGCGTCGAGGGCGAACGGCGGAAGGGAGAAAGGGCAAAGCGGACTCGAGGTCTCTGCCGAGACAACGCCCCGCGAGCAGTTCCCCTGGTGAGATGGCGATGACGCTCGGGCCCCGGCCCTGCACGACAGGAGGATGGTGACGGGCGATAGCGGTCTGAGCTCGGTGCTTGCTGTCGGGGAAGTGAGGCTGGCCGGCGTGGATGGTTACGCGAATGGCGGCGTCGCTGTACCCCTCGTTGCGCTCCGGCGGGCGATCGGCGGCGGGGGCTCTCCGGACTGCGCTCTCGAGAACGGCGGCGTGTAGAGTGGGAACGACGTCGGGAGCGGCGCCGAGCAGATCGTGCCCCATACGCATTGGGCTCTCGGGCCTCCCTAGGACGCCACGGACCGGAGTCATCGGGCGAGACGGACCGGGCCTGTTGGTGGATGAGAGTGTGGTGGCGCTCCCCACAGATCTTGCAATTTTGCCGCGCCGGACACTCTCTCCTCAGATGGCGCGACGACAGGCAGGAGAAGCAGCATTTATTCTGCTGGACTGCGAGCAGACGCCTTGCCGTGGTCCAGCGCCGAAAGCGCCGACAGCGGGCGAGCCCGTGATTGCGGCCACATATCACGCATTGCCGTTGGTGCTCCATGATGTATGTCTGAAACGAATAAGAGATCTTCATGAGCGGACAAATCGTGATATACAAAGAGAGGGGGAGGAGGGGGTGTTGCGATTGGATGACGAATATTAGTCATAAAGCTTCGGAAAGGTCTACAGGAAGCAGGCAGAGTTTCGTGATAGGTCTTGTGACGACGCCGAACTGTGTCTTGACCTCGACGATGCGTACGAGGCCATCATCTCCAGGATGCACTTGAATGACTCTCCCTTTTCTCCATTCAAACGGGGGCAATTGAGCATCCATGACGACGACAAAATCATCGACCTTCATATTTGGTTGTGGTACCTTCCATTTATCCCTTTTGTGGAGACTCAAGAGATATTCTGACTTCCAACGTTGGGCGAAGCGATGATGAAGAATTTTCACCTTTTCCCATCTCGTAGTGAGCGGCAAGTCTGCTTGGGGTTCTTCGGGCCAGGCGGTGAGAGGGGCTCCTCGAAGGAAGTGACCGGGCGTCAATGCCAGCAGATCTGAAGGATCATCGGACATCGGAGTGAGGGGACGCGAATTTAAAACCCCCTCTATGCGGGCCAGCAGGGTGGCGAATTCCTCGAACGAGAACTTATGTGGCCCGGCAACTTTCACAAAATGAAGCTTGAAGCTCTTGACCGCCGCTTCCCATAGTCCACCCATGTGAGGCGCGTGGGGCGGGATCATATGCCATTCGAAGCCGTGCAGTGAATATTTCTGTTGAAGGTCGTCAGCAGCGTTCGAAAGAAAACTTGCAAATTCAACATCCAGAGCGTTTTTAGCCCCAATGAAATTTCGACCGTTGTCGGAAAAAACCCGTTTTGGCAGGCCTCGCCGTCCGACGAATCGATCGAACGCGGCTCGGAAAGACATCGTGGATAATTCTGAACATAATTCGAGGTGCACCGCCTTGGTGGCGAAACACACGAAAACGCTGACATAACCTTTTAGATATGGTGCGGTCCGAAGAGCAGAGGTCTTGATGTCGAATGGTCCGGCGAAATCGACACCGGTATGCGTAAATGGTAGCGACAACGTCGATCTCTCAGCTGGTAGTGCGGCCATCATCTGGGTTTTTAATCGTTGCTTATGGATCGTGCATATATGACACCGGGTGATACAGCTCTTGATTTTCCGTTTCAAACGTGCGATGTAGAAGTTTTGTCGAACCATGCGGAACATGAGTTGCGCACCGCCATGCAGGAGTGTTTTGTGGACGAAATCCAGATAAAGGCGGCAGAACGTTGACGCAGCCGGTATGATGATCGGATATCTCTCATCGGGTGTAAGATCTGCATGTATCAATCGGCCATTGACGCGCAAAAGTCCATCGTCATCGAGCATGGGGTTCAAGGGTAACAGTTCGCTTTTTTTCCCGAGCGGCTTTCCTTCGCTCAGGTCCTGATATTCGAGTGGATAGTGAAATGTTTGCGAAAACAAAATTAGACGATTTCTCGCAACCGTCAGCTCGTCTTGTGAAAGTATGAGTGTGGTCGGCCTCGGCGCGAGCTCTCTTCGCGCTTGCTTGTAAAATCGCAGTACAAATCCGAGTACTCTCAAAGCTCGGTCGTAAGATGAGAATCTGGCTAGGAGATCCTCAGTCTCGGTGATGGTAGTGAAGGCGATCGTTTTTCGTTCTTCGATAATGGAGGCTGGTGGCGCCTCAATTTGGGGCCATTTTGCGGGTGGCTCCACAAGCCAGGACGGTCCATGCCACCAGAGCATATTCTCATGTAGATCTTGCGCTAGCATCCCGCGCGTTCCCAGGTCAGCCGGATTTTCCCGCGATCGAACATGGTGCCATGGAGTACTCCCAATATTGGTCAGAATTTGGGAAATTCTGTTCGCGACGTAAGTTTTCCATGCATTTGGAGGGCGCTTCAGCCAAGCCAACACGATCGAGGCATCAGTCCATAAAACTGTTTGATGTTCATGAATATGTAGTTGAGCTTTGACCGCTTTGATCAGCTTGGAAAGCAGAACTGCGGCACAGAGCTCGAGGCGCGGCAAGCTGACAGTCTGAAGCGGCGCCACTTTGGATTTCGCCGTAAGCAAGTGGGCGTAGACTTGATTGTGGCTCTCGATGCGAAGATAAAGGGCTGCACAATATGCTCGCTCCGAAGCATCGCAGAATCCGTGAAGTTGAACGGAGGCGGTGGGGTCGTAATGGACCCATCTCGGAATAAGGATTTGCTCGATGAATGGCAAATCAGTTACAAAGGCATGCCAGCGCTCCAAAGCTTCATTTGAAGCTCGTTGATCCCAGTCAGTGCCTTCGAGCCACAGTTGTTGCATCAGAACCTTGGCTCGAATGATGATCGGAGTCAGCCATCCCGCTGGATCAAACAATTTCGCGATATCGGATAGGATCTGGCGTTTGGTGGTGGACTTCGCGGCGGAATGAGTACTTAACTTGTAGGAGAAACAATCCGTGACAGCATTCCATCGAATTCCTAACATTTTTGCATCACTGGCAGATCTGATCTTCAAAAACTCGGCGTCGAGAAGATGCGAGGGGGCGACGTCTTCCAATAACGTTGGATGATTCGCAGTTATTTTTCTCAATAGAAATCCGGCGGATCCGAGCGTACGTATGAGGTGCTCCTTCGCCACACAGACTTCTTCCAGCGTATGTCCGCCGGCCAGGACATCATCGACATAGGTTTCGTTTTTCAAAATGAAGGCTGCCTGTGGAGCATCTTCAATGGAGTCGTTGGCCAGCTGATGGAGCGTTCGAATGGCTAAAAATGGAGCACAGTTGACGCCAAATGTGACTGTTTTCAGCTCATAGTCCCGGATCGGCGCCGTCTCATTTTCGCGGAATAAGATGCGCTGGAATGCCCGATCCTCTTCATGCACTCGAATCTGTCGGTACATCTTTTCAATGTCCCCATTGAAGACGAAACGGTAGAGCCGCCAATTGAGCAAGAGGATGACTAGGTCTGATTGCAACACCGGTCCCACGTGAAGTATATCATTCAGCGACAGGGCGGTAGATGTTTTCTGCGACGCGTTGAAAACGACTCGTACCTTGGTGGAGGTGCTCTCAGGCTTCATCACCGCATGGTGCGGTAGATAGAACGAACGGAAATTATTTTCTCGTGTGATCTCGAAATCAGGGCATGGTCCCATATGATCGTATGTGAGATACTCGGACAGAACGGAATTATAGGTGTCGCGCATAAGTGGCTGCTTTGCGAGCCTTCTCTCCAGGCTCCTATACTGCGTCAGCGCTCCAAATCGTGACGAGCCCAAGCGAAGAGCGGCTTTGGAGAATTCATCCTTAAATGGTAGACGCACGACGTATCTACCATCCGAATTCCTAGTGGTGGTTTGAGAGTAAAATTCTTCACAATAGATGTCTTCTGGAAGAAGAGGAGGGGAGGTCGTGATTTCTTCCTGCTCCCAAAACGATTTGAGTAACTCGTGGAGTGACTCGTGGGGATCTCCGGAGGAGACTTGCGTCGTAAACGCGTCGGTGGTTTCGCTGGCGATCGGCCCACTCAAATACCAACCGAAAACAGAATTCTGGGCAATAAGGCTTCTTTCGACATTCATCTTGACGCCCGGCCGCAGTAATTTCGGCATGATATCAGACCCGATGACCATATCGATGCGGGCTGGATTCATAAACCGGGGATCGGCGAGCTCCAACGATGAGATCTCGTGGGGATCCAAATTGGAGACCCTTTTGGCCGGAAGCCAATTGGTCAATTTCGGCAACACCACGGCGTCGATTTCTTCCTCGAACGAAGAACGAGGTGATGCGAGCGTGATGGTGCACTCCTTTTTCGCGATTTGGGTGCATTGGCCACCCATGCCGGATACGTTGCAGATTTTATGAGTCGTCGGCAAATTCAACTGCAGCTGCATGTGTTCCGTTAAAAATGTTCTCTGCGAACCTTGGTCTAAAAGCGCCCGGACTAGGAATCGTTCTCCATTATGTAGAATCTGCGCGATGGCCGTTGGCAAAAGCACCTGTGTCTGACTGATGGAGACGTGTGCGTGTGTCTGAGACGTGGAGGGGATGCTCACGGAGCTCGAGGCCTCTGGTTGCGCATGGAAATGCGGCGGTTGGCTCGTCGGAGACGGGCCCATCTCCGGAAGAGATGTCAAAGAGGGGGTAGAGGCTTTCGTGTCCGTTGTTGCAGCCGCGCTCGCAAAATGCAACAAAGTGTGATGTCGCTGTTGGCACTTCGCACAGTTGTGTGTACTGGGGCATTTGGACCGTTGGTGATTGATAGCGAGACAGTTGAGGCAGCGCTTCGATTTCGTAACAAGTTTAAATCGCTCCGCGACTGGCATCTTCAAAAATTGGGCGCATTGGCGTAAGGGATGGTTTCCGTTGCACAAGGGGCACGACCCTGGAGTCTGATCCTGAGTGTGGAAAGCGTTGGTCGATGACGTTGATTGGTTTGCAGCTAGAACAGGCGCTTTCACCTTCGTGAAGCTCGAAAGGCGTTCGACGACCTCATAGCGGTTGCTGAGAAATTCGTTCATCTGTTTCCAAGTCGGCAGCTCTCGATGCGATGAGAGCGACTGCTCCCAATGTGCGATCGTAGCGGCTGGCAGGCGGCTGGAGCAAAAATGAACGAGCATGGCATCCCAAAAATCGACCACTCCTTGGCTTCTCATCATGGTGATACAATCGTTGACTGTCGTCTGAATTTTCAAAATTCCTTCGCTGGTCTCGTCTTCAATCGCTGGCAGATCGAACAAGGTCTTCAATTGGTGATCGATTAAAATGCGCTTGTTCTCGTACCGCGCTTGGAGAGCCTCCCAGGCGTGCGAAAAATTCGATCCACACAGGGGGTATCCTTTGACAATCGCTCCGGCGGCGCCTGTCGTTTTATTGTGCAAATAATACAGCTTTTGTACAGGTGGCAGTCTCGGGTTGTTGATATACACGGCCGTAAACATGTCACGAAATGCTGGCCACTCGTTGTATCCTCCGGAAAAATTTGCAACGTCACACGGGGGCACTCGAATAAAATGATCTTCTGGCGGCATCTCAGCAGATGGGGGAGACGTCCTTGTGCTGGATAGTGGTGGATGGGAGTGAGAATGCATCCGTAGCAGATCCTTCAGCTGAGCGCGCACGATAACTTGGAGGTCGCGACATTCATTATACGTCCCTTGAGCCAGAGCGGCAACTTCATCATGCCATGCGTCGTTTGAGCGGGCCGCGTCGTAAGTCTCTTGAACCCGCTTCCAGCAATCCTGAATTTCCTCAAATTTAATCTCGAGGAGTGACTCTGTTTGATTCAAGGGGTCAGACTGCATGATAATATCGCAGTAGCTCTTAAGCTGCTGTACCGCATCGTTGAATTTCAAATCAAAAGACATGTCGGCAACTTTGATGAAATTGCGTCACAAAATCAGGTGCCGTGCTTCCGGAAGAAAGATAAAAATTATTTAGTAATATCTCAGCAAATTAACGAATATACTCGCCCACGCTTAAATTTGATTTTGCCAAACGCAAAATTATCGATGTGACGATGGATAAGCTAAGCGTTGTCAGGTGCGGAAAATACCGGTCGTAGGGCACTATGATGATCGAAGGCGTACGAGCCCCTTTCAAGTCCGTCACAAACGGACGTGTGGAAAATGCTTCGCACAAGAAAAAAAATAATAAATTTGCAGCCGTGGCAACGAATCGTTCTAAATTCCTGCGCTGCAATATAAATTTATGTTGACAATACAGTGCGAACGATGCCGACAGTAGCGCACTTCAGTTCCAGACCTTTATTTTCGCAACACCCCCACAAATTCCTGCAACCCCAGATTCAATATTAAAAATCCAAACGAATTAATAAATTTTATTAAAATCAAATTCCAATCTTTCAAAATATCAGTAAAAATCAGCAATTCCAATTTAAGAAATTGCAATACGCCAAGAGACAAATTCAAATGATATTTTTTCTAATGTTTGCCCACTGTCGCAGAATTTCATGCACGCTGTCTTAGCCAATTTCTCATACGCACGGGCAGAGCACAGACTGCGCGTAAGCAGCGCACAAGCAGCAGAGGAAAAGTGAGACTTTCAATAGCGATCGACAGAACGACCGAACGACCGAGCTTCAAAGCGACGCTTTCAGTTGCCTTGTCACTGCGGCGAAAAGCGTAAAAAACGAGAGCTTGTGCGTGTGTGTGGTTGCAGGCGAACCGCGATTCCAATAGCTGTGGCAAGTTCGGCCGCACAAATTCCACTCGATCACGTTTGATGTTCGATGCGACACACTGCGTGGCAACTGACCAGCTCAACAATTGTCCCGTACGAAGTTGGAATTGCAGTACAGGCGCTATTGCAAAGCAAAGCAATGAAACAAAAAAAAGGAAAAACAACCGCAAGGCCTTGATGCTGGCTGTGTTCGTTCGCAAAAAAAAGGGAACGAGAAGTCTAACGCTGCTGGCAGACCCGTTATATGGCTGTTGGTTTGCGATATTCGTTGTGCACAAAAACCACCACCAAAGGCGACACGGATGTGCGAGCGAGATAGGTGATACGAATATGAAGGGAAAGGATGAGTCGAAACGGTGATGTGTGTCACGTGCCTGGATCGTGTTGCCCTTGACTTTTCTGAAGGGCAAATAGCGGTAAAGGGTGACACACACGTGGCCTATTTTCTCGATCTTTCCGTCCAAGGATTGGTTCTCCAGAACCTGTTTCCAGGCTCCTGGCACGGGATCGCCAAATGTTAATGTGAGGGGCAAGGGAGCAAGTGGACGTACCTGGTATTCCGCTGCGGTGGTTTTTTTGATTGGAGTAAATTGATAACACTGCTCAACAATAAAAATGCCTTTGACTTGAAACCAATTTTTTTTTGTAGTATTTGTTTCGCTGAATCTCAATATATGCGTAAAATTTGAAAGTTAGCTCGCGTTTTTTAAATATCCGCTAAGAAAGGTTTTGCGAATTTTTGTCAATATTTTTTAGTCGTAGCCCCATTATCGTTCGACCGTTTCAAAAAAACTTTAATTTATATGAAAGAAGAGTAAAAATACAACATATTCTTCATACATATGGATGAAATCGGTTCAACAGTTTAGGCACTATAGGTCGATAAAGGCGAGAATTTTATGAAATTTTTAACAATTTTGTACAAAAACTTGATTTCAAACCCATATAATTTCCGAAAAAGATCCGGTATTTAAGTTCAGGCTATCTTAAGTAAAAGAGTGGATTTCTAAGAGCATTTCAAGATCAAGACAAAAAATATCCGATGAATGGTTCATATTTTAATTGGGTTTTTAGAAAAAATGAGACGACTTTTTTTACGCCGTAAAATATGCCACATATTTTTTTTATATATTAATATAACTTAGAGACAGAAATAAAAAAATTGTGGCATATTTTCCGGCGTAAAAAAAGTCGTCTCATTTTTTCTAAAAACCCAATTAAAATATGAACCATTCATCGGATATTTTTTGTCTTGATCGTGAAATGCTCTTAGAAATCCACTCTTTTACTTAAGATAGCCTGAACTTAAATACCGGACCTTTTTCGGAAATTATATGGGTTTGAAATCAAGTTTTTGTACAAAATTGTTAAAAATTTCATAAAATTCTCGCCTTTATCGACCTATAGTGCCTAAACTGTTGAACCGATTTCATCCATATGTATGAAGAATATGTTGTATTTTTACTCTTCTTTCATATAAATTAAAGTTTTTTTGAAACGGTCGAACGATAATGGGGCTACGACTAAAAAATATTGACAAATATTCGCAAAACCTTTCTTAGCGGATATTTAAAAAACGCGAGCTAACTTTCAAATTTTACGCATATATTGAGATTCAGCGAAACAAATACTACAAAAAACAATTGGTTTCAAGTCAAAGGCACGCAAAAAGTTCGATTTTGTTGTGCAGTGTAATTAAAGATTGGATATAAAAATTAAGTAAAAAAAACTTAAACAAATTTGCCTTCTTGGCGGTGGGTTTTTTTTTTTTTTGTTTCTGTACTTCACGCTAATGCACTTGAGCTCTTTTTTTTTTATTTTTTTATTTTTTTATTTTTAGTTCATTAATTTTCGATTTAGATTTTTTTTTTTTTTTTTTTTTTTTTTTTTTTTTTTTCTTTCGTAGGTTGAATTTTAACTTATTGTTTCGGAGGGCGATGGTGCGCGCACAAACGGTCAGGGCGAGATTACTTTTTCGAATGTCCTCCGTTGAACGGCCAGAGCTCGCTCGAGCTCGAACTTTTTTTGTACCAAGAAAAAAAAGGAGATTTGACTAATTCGCCGCGCTTTAAAGGTTCGGCTGCGTAGCTGCGGCGGCGAACACGAACAATGTCTTTGAAAATTCATTTCCTGCACTCCCATTTGGATTTGTTTCCGGAAAATCTTGGTGATGAAAGCGATGAACATGGCGAACGCTTTTACCAGCAATTGAAAGCCATAGAACGCCGCTATCAAGGTTTTTGGGATGAGGCAATGATGGGAGAATACTGCTGGTTTCTTAGCCGGGAAACACGTTCCCTCCATAGCACAATGGTTTAATATCCAGTTTTTGAGGGTTAAAATAGAAGGAGTTGTTGTAGAGCAATAAATTTTCGCACGTGTATTTCTCTTGGTAATATTAATAAATTATTAAAGTTTTATCACAATCGGCCACGCCGACCACCCACCTCCCATACACCCCAAATTTTTTTTCATATAAAACTTTCATATTTTGGCGGAAATCCTTAAAATTTGCCCAAAATAACACTTTAAACTCACGCTGAGAATTTCATCAAAATCGGCCACAGTAGGGTTGTAGCGACAGAGCAATCATTGCTTTTTATAAATCATATCTTTTTGGTTAATCTAGTAACATAGTTTTCGAATTGAAAAGTTTTCTTTATTAGGAATTTAAAAAAGATATGATAAGCTTTCGCTTGCTCTCAAAAAATATATAAATAGTTCTTGTTCCTGCTTCAAATAAATAATTCATTTTAAAGAAACTAACTTGGACTATTTATTCACCCGAGTGGATACAGTTACTAGGGTGATCCTCTCCTAGTTGTTACATACGTCCTGATCCTTCTAACAACGAAGTAAGCGCTACATTGGTGACCCCGACGTGATTTAAAAGATGCCGATAGTCAACTCTGACGACGAATTGCGTCCTTCGCAAATAACTTCAGGACCCATCCCAACAACTCACACATCGCAATCGGCAGGGAGCGGTGACCGCCGGAGCGGAGAATTGGCTTGCATTTCCGTCAGATTACCCCCTTTTGGAATGCCAGACCAGAATTATGGTTTGCACAGGTGGAATCACAGTTCATTACCGCGGGTATCACAGCGGAATCTACTAAATTTCATACGGTTGTGGCATCGATCGTTGGAGCGATCCTTTCTCAAGTGAGCGATTTGGTGTTAAACATGCCTGCCCGAACCCGTACACATCCTTGAAGAGACGCATGTTAGATGAATTTTCTGTTTCGGAGCAAAAAAGGCTGAATAAATTGCTTCAGGAAATAGACCTGGGAGACTTGCGTCCCTCCCAGCTTTTACGCGAGATGAGAAATTTGGCTGGTACGCAAATCGAGGATGAGGAAGTCAACGACAACTATGCCATCCATGAAGTTCGCTCATCGTCGGCTGCCACAACAACCGAAATATCGTTGCAACAACAAATTGCGCAGCTCAAAAAAGAAATATCTAGTTGTAAAAAATCAGTTTCAACGCTGTCGCAGTCTTTCCAAATCACGAAACCGCAGTCGTAGTCGGAACGGTGGAGACCATGACGCCAAAGGTCTTTGTTCGTAAGTTTGGTGAACATGCAACCAAATGCAAAGAGCCCTGCAAAAAAGGGTTAAATTAGACTGTCTGTCACCAGCGGCAATGCGTGACAGACAACCGCAGACACATCGCCGCCTAACACTGACTGATACAAAATCGGGACTACAGTTCTTAGTAGATACTGGAGCCGACGTCAGCGTAATACCACCGAACCATCGACAGAAACATTTTCCAGACCAACATAAATATCTATTCGCTGCAAATCGGTCTTCAATCAAGACATTCAAAGAAAAAAGGCTTACCTTAAATCTAGGCCTACGTCGTCCGTTTCCATGGAACTTCATAATCGCGGAGGTAACACAGCCCATCTCAGGAGCTGACTTTTTCGGGCATCACAATTTAATTATAAATATGCGACAACGAAAGTTACAAGATGGTACCACGAATATTTCAGTTAACTGTCTGATGTCCACAATCGATCATCCAATTCTGGGCTTATCAGCAGTAAATGACAATGACGAATTCCACTCCATGATAATAGAATTCCCTGAAATCACCCGTGATCTACCGATTACTAAGGTTTCTACTCACGACGTTGTACACCACATAATCACAAATGGACCACCAGTATTTGCAAAATTTCGTAGACTTTCGCCTGAGATGTTCAAAATTGCTAAAGCAGAGACACAGTCCCTCCTGGATGCTGGAATCTGTAGACCATCTAATAGTCCTTGGGCAAGTCCATTGCACATGGTGAAGAAGAAGAAGGGAGAGTGGAGATCATGTAGCGACTATAGGAGGTTAAATGCGATAACCGAACCAGACCGATATCTCATCCCTCATATCCATGATTTCACACACTGGCTAGAAGGACGAGACATTTTTTCAACAATCGACCTTCGCAAAGCGTATCATCAGATACCCATATCACCAGCTGACGTGCCCAAAACGGCCATACCGACACCGTTTGGGTTATTCGAGTTCACACAGATGACTTTCGGCTTACGGAATGCAGTCCAAACCTTTCAGCGTTTCATGGACCACATTTTGCGCGATTTCGACTTCGCCTTTACTTATCTAGACGATATTTTGATAGCTTCGCGAAATATGAAAGAGCACAAACAACATGTGAAAAGCGTTTTCAGAAGACTTCAACAATTTGAGATGAAGATTAACCTCGAAAAATGTAATTTCGCAAATAAGAAAGTTATCTTTCTTGGATTCACTGTAGATAGGAACGGTATAAAACCTACACCGGACAAAATGGATGCATTGTCCCGATATGAACTACCACAGCGCGTTTGCGACCTCAAACGTTTTTTAGGTATGCTGAATTTTTACAGCAGATTCCTTCCGAGAGCAGCAACTCAATAGGCCACGTTATATCAACTTATGCCCGGCAACAAAAAAAATGATAAGACCGTGATCAAATTGACTGAAGAAGGCAAGATGGCTTTTCAAAATTGTAAGCATCATCTTCGCGACGCGACATACCTCGCCTTTCCGAAACCCAACGCTCCTTTGGTCCTCATGGTCGATGCATCCGACGTAGCCGTAGGCGCTGTCTTGCAACAGCTAACGACTAAGAATCTACAGCCCCTATGCTTTTATTCGGAACGATTGACGGCCGCTCAGAAAAAATACAGTACCTACGACAGGGAACTTTTGGCAGCTTATAAGGGTGTGAGGCATTTTCGCCACATGATTGAAGGAAGAGAGTTTTGTATCTACACGGACCACAAGCCACTCCAATTCGCATTCCAGCAAGATCTTAATAGGGCCAGCTCGATACAAGCCAGACATTTAGACTTTTTTATTCGGAACGATTGACGGCCGCTCAGAAAAAATACAGTACCTACGACAGGGAACTTTTGGCAGCTTATAAGGGTGTGAGGCATTTTCGCCACATGATTGAAGGAAGAGAGTTTTGTATCTACACGGACCACAAGCCACTCCAATTCGCATTCCAGCAAGATCTTAATAGGGCCAGCTCGATACAAGCCAGACATTTAGACTTTTTGGGTCAATTTACTACCGATATCCAGCATATCGCCGGAAAAAACAATATCGTCGCAGATGCACTATCCAGAATAGAACCTATTCATGTCAACAAAACTATTGATTAAGACGATTTGTCACGTGATCAACATATAGACGAAGAACTAAAAGAACTCCAGAATTCGGATTCCAGTCTACAAATAAAGTCTTTGCTTTCTCCAAATACAAATGCATCGATCCTCTGTGACATTTCTACAGGTACAGCTCGCCCAATTTTAACGAAGACCTTTCGCAAAACCGCTTTCGATTTGATTCACAATATTAGTCACGGAAATGGGAAGAAGACGTCTCAATTATAAGCTGAAAAATTTGTGTGGCCTGGTATGAAGAAAGACTGTGTTCTTTGGGCTAAAACTTGCATCACTTGTCAGAAAAGTAAAATTCACCGGCATAACAAATCACCAGTTCAACAGTATTTAAACTCTTCAGCGCGTTTCGACCATGTTAACATTGTTTCGACATTGTCGGCCCATTGCCACCCTCTAAAGGATTTCGCTATTGCCTGACTATGGTCGACCGTTTTTCACGATGTGTTAAGTTTGCCCATTGGAAGATATTTCAGCAGAGAACGTAGCATTTGCATTCTATTCTACGTGGATATCAAGATTTGGAGTACCACTACGAGTGACTACGGACCAAGCTCGCCAATTTGAATGTAAATTTTTTTACGAATGAACAAAACTTCTGGGTATTAAACACCTGCGCACCACCGCTTATTACCCGGCTTCCAACGGTATCATCAAAAGGTTCCTTCGAGCATTAAAAGCAGCAATTAAATGATATAAAAACGACAACTGGGTGTTAATTTTTCCTCTAATACTTCTAGGGTTCCGAGTGGGAATCAAGGATAATATTAATGCGAGTCCATCACAATTGACCTACGGATCAAACTTACGTTTACCTGGAGAATTCGTGTCTGAAGAAATGGAAAATCGGGACACCCTCCAAACCGAATTCGTTAATAAACTAAAAAAAATATATGAGTAGCCTACGACCAACCCAAACTGCCCATCATTCGGGTCAAAGGACGTTTGTTGAAAAAAATCTATATTCTGCTACGCATGTATTTGTTCGGAATTCGAAGGTTTGTAAACCTTTACAAGCCCCATATGAAGGACCCTTTCCAGTTCTGAAACGGTTTGACAAGTTTTTCGCAATAGATTGCAATGGAAAAACAAAGAACATTACAGTAGATCGCTTAAAGGCAGCATTCATTTTAGGCGATAAAGACTTAACTCATGATGGGGAGAAAGAACAAGTGACGAACTTAACTGCCGTAACTTCGAATGCCATTAAGGCGCGTAAGGTGCACTTTCGAACTCAATGGAAGGGAGAGTGATGTAGCGACCGAGCAATCATTGCTTTTTTTAATTCATATCTTTTTTGTTAATCTAGTAACATAGTTTTCGAATTGAAAAGTTTTCTTTATTAGGAATTTAAAAAAGATATGATAAGCTTTCGCTAGCTCTCAAAAAATATATAAATAGTTCTTGTTCCTTAATTTTAAAGAAACTAACTTGGACTATTTATTCACCCGAGTGGATACAGTTACTAGGGTGATCCCCTCCTAGCTGTTACATACGTCCTGATCCTTCTAACAACGAAGTTAGCGCTACATTTTTTGAAAGTTTTCCAGTTACAAGTAATTGTAATTTAAACACCTCAATTACATTATAAAACAAGTAAGGGGGTTATAGTCAGGCGATCCTGACAATAGAATACCCTGCATTATTACACTTGCGTCTTAATACTTTCTTTGAAGCCAGTTTTTAAGTCGGAGAAAAATCGTATGTACCTGTCTTTATAATAATCGAATACGTGAGTTCTTAGAGCAGTGCAACGAATGCTCACATTAAATATCACAATGTGAACGATTTAAGTGTAAGTTGTCTTAAACCCAAAGAGCTGCGATTTCATGTTTACGATTTAAAATTGGTTCTTTTTGTCATTGCTTGCAAAAAAGCATTTTGATGATATCAATGATGGAGAAATTTTGGTTGCCACTTTCTTTTTATAATGCTTTATTATCGAGTCTTAAACGCTGTTCGAATAAAAATATGTGTGTCTTTTCAAAACAGATAACCGCTGAAACCGCTTTTGAGATGGTGTCGTATTATCCTTCTGCAGAAAAATATGGAGCCACCCCAAGAGACAAAAAACAGCGGCCATTTAGACCAAAAGATATTCGGGAGGGAGTAGCCAATGCATATTTCATACTGAAGGAGGTAAGAGTATCTTAAGTAAATCTACTTTATAGTTTACAGCTCATTTTTCCACGCCTTCAAAATACATTTGGGCTACAAATAGCATGTCGTGGTAAAGGAAGATAGGAACACTCAGGAAACACACACTCCATAATACCCATCTACTCGCACTTCTGAGTGAAGTAGGGTCTTCAAATATGTATCTTTCCGAAAAATTAGTGTTAGTGGTTCAGTGGCAGCTCTGTGTGCCGTTTCTATAATGACGTACACACGTTGTCCATTTTTAGATATATGAACACAAAACATGGATAATGTATAGAAGTATTCAAAATTGGACAAATCGTTTCATTGACATTGATATAATGACCTTGTAAGGGCACTTGCACACGTATTTAATCGAACGAAAGTAACCCAGTGTTCACCATTGATATGTGCTTTGAACATTTGAAATATAAGTCGATTGTATGGAACAGAGTTGTAAAAGAGTGATTCATTTAACTATCCAAATCATTCGCCCATTTAATTTGATTTTTTAAATGATAATTGTTTTCAAAAAATATGAATCGAAAAACAACTTGAATGTTTTTATACCTGAACAAAACAAACTTGATTTGGATCCTTCATTTTGAATTTTAATTTTTCTGAATGATTCAATTTACAAAAATAATAAGATGTATTAAAAATCAAATTAATTCTTTATGAAAATGTTTCATTTAAATCATTCGTTTCATCCAAAAAATGAATTGAATTAAAAAATAATGATATTCATTATCCGATAGGTGTAAAAAATGCCTTTTGTTTATGCTCATAATTTATATTCTCCATAGGAAAACATATTTTAAGATACATAGAAAACCTAAGTTATTGAATTTGCTACGTATAATTTTTATTTTCCACTTGGCAAACACTTCTCCGCACTATGTACATATACTCTTGCAATCATATAGGCGTTTCCACACAACGGAATGAAGAGCCAATATTTCACAAGCTTATGGGTTTAACCTTTCCTACTTGGAATAGTTATTCCAACAAACCTGGTTTTAAATATAAAGACAAAAGATACATATTTAAAACCTGAAAAAGACGAAATTATAATTTTTTTAAAAAGATAGTATAAATTCCGTTGCTTCAACCAGAATTAAAACAAGTAAGAAAGCTAAGATCGGTCAAGCCCGACTTTTAAATACCCAGCGTCCCGACATTATTGGCGCACTATGTTACGAAAAATCTCAATTTGTAGGCGTGGCAGTAGGCAGGATTCACAACTTTTTTTCCTGCACCTTTCATTTGCTTTGGCCAACCTATGTGGCGAATTTGAAGCTTCTACGCCTTGTACTTCGGAAGTTACGAAAAATTGTCATTTTTGACCATCTTTATATTTCATTAATCATTATTTTTGGGCTTTTTGGTACCTCATTTTTCACTTATAGTGAAAATGTATTATTTTGGCAATTGAAAAAATTTATTTTTCATAAATTGCCGGGAAGTGTGGAGAGCCGATACGACCGGTTTCGAACCCAGCTTACAGGTTCATCATCAGGTATCTTTAACCAACACCTTAGCCACTCTGACTACCTCAGCGATGTGAGGTAGGTCGGCTAAATTTTGCATATATATATTATATTATATATATATGCACCATTGGCGTGCCCGCCTTATTGTTAATTGTTATTTTTGACCATCTTTATATTTCATTAATTATTATTTTTGGGCTTTTTGGTCCCTCATTTTTCACTTATAGTGAAAATGTATTATTTTGGCAATTAACAAGAATGTATTTTTCATAAATTGCCGAGAAGTGTGGAAATCCGATGCGAACGGTTTCGAACCCAGCTTACAGGTTCATCATCAGGTATCTTTAACCAACACCTTAGCCACTCTGACCACCTCAGCGATGTGAGGTAGGTCGGCTAAATTGTGCATATATATATTATATATATATATATATGCACCATTGGCACCATTTTTTCCAGGATATGTCCCTTTTCGTAGTTTACCAGTATACTAAATATCAATGGAATGGTTTGAGTGGTTCGCAAGTTACAAGCATTTTACTGAAAACACAATTAATTATTTTGTGGGCGTGGCAGTGGGCGGATGTCTTCCATTTTTACTTAGGATCATACTCGGACCCGGATAAACATGTGTGCTAAAGTTCGACTACATTGGTTCAGCCGTTTCGGAGAAGATCCGACCACGGACGGGCGGACAGACGGACAGACGGACGGACGGACGGAGAGACAGACATGTCGAAATCGATTCAGTTTTTGATCCTGATCATTTCTCTATACATTTGTCTATATCTCCGGAGCTTAATTCTCCCTGTTACAAGATTCGCACAGAACTAATATACCCAGCTTACGCTGGGTATAAAAAAGGTATTTTACATATAAACAAACATGTACATATCAAAAGCATTGCTTTCTTTTAATAAAAGCCATAAATTAAAAAAAAGAGTTTTTTGCTGTTGGATATTTGTTTGTCATTTGCAAAGATTTTGAAGAATCAGACAAATATGCCGCAAACTCTGTTTCATACGCAGAGATCGTAACGATCGATTGTCATCTAGGAGATTCTGAAAACGCTAAGAAGATTGTTAGCAATCTTTAACAATGCAGAACTTAACGCATTAACGTACTCTAAATGCAAAATGCTTGCTTACGCGTAGATCGAACGCAATACTTAATGATTATGAATTTTAAGGTAATGAGACTGTCGGGAGGGTGCAAACAGTAAAAGAGCGGGGAGTTCATTTTGGCAACCGTAGTCAAGTGAAAAAGCAAAAAATTTAGCGCTCGAAGAAGCAAATTTAAATTTAAGTAAAAACGAATGAAGAGAAAGTAAAGACATTATCAAACTTATTCAGGAGCCCAAAGGGGAACAAGCTATTAGGTTTCGTCCCAAATACGTGTTTCTTTTTAACATCGTAATCCAATTACAGACACATACTAGACAAAGAAAACTGGTCTCTGCAGCTGTTTACAGCTGTCAGCTGCTCTAAAAAGAAGTGATGCCAATTGATAGATCACCTCCACCAAGCAGTAGCCTCGACAACAACCATAAGTATGGAGCACTAAACCAAGTTCTAGGAAAAATACGCCAGATGATATCAGACTAGACCAGTCCACTAGCTTACAAACAGGTACAAGCCAATTCATAAAAAGCCAATTCGAGAGGCAAAGATCACATTCCGTTAGTGGAATAAATTGCTATGCAATTAAAGAAAATAGCTCAAACAGCACTCCCAATAGTATTGAATCTGTGTCACCTGCAGCCACTATTCCTAGTGCTAAAACTACAAAAAATGTTGCCCAAAAAAAATTTATAGTTGCTTCGGATAACAACCAAATTAATATGTGTAAAAAATAAAACGAACATCAGGCGGTGCTGATCGGAATGCATCGATATTTTAATATAACTAAGAGAAAAATAAGCCCTGCCGGAAAAAATTACACTAGGGCCAAACTCAACAAAACGGAAATTCCTTCTTCCCAACAAACATTAACGTGTAATTGTTTCGCCGTTCTAGCTAAAAACATAACTGAAAATTCCGAAACACAGCCAGAGAAAAAATTGAAATCGCCGCCAATATATAATACTTGAGCGAGCGGAACTCTAGTGCACTTGGTGCCAAATTAGCTAGTTTGTTAGGAAATAACAACTTTCATGTCGCTCCCTTGACAAAGGGCAACATACATGTAACAAAAATCCAAACTAATACCGAAGACAATTTCCGCAGGGTTGTAAAAGAGTTTGAAGCGACTAATAAAAATGTTTATACCTACCAGATAAAAATAAGCAAAGGTATTGCAGATGTCGACATAAATGAAATAAAAGATACGCTGGGAGAAAACGCTTCCATGCTAGATCGGTTATAAATATATTTAATAAATCAAAAGGTCCTCAGCCTATGTTCAAAGTTTATCTGTTGCCTGACAACTTAAAGCTTAAAAAAATGAAGTCCATCCTATATATAATTTACAATATTTATTGCATCGCAAAATGTCGTTCGAGGTGCCACATAAATGAAATGGTCTTATTTAATGTACCAATTGTCAAGACTTTGGACATACAAAATCTTATTGCACATTGCGCACCGTGTGTGTAATATATGGCGAGCTTCATCAAAGCTCAGTCTGTAATAAAAAAAACAATTGATGACCGCAAATTACTAAAATGCAGTAACTGTAAAGGAATTACAGAGGATGTCTAGTTCTCCAAGATCTGAAAAAACGAAGCAATATTACAAATGAATCAGCTCGTAACCCTACAAAAACTATTACTGTTTCGGTACCATTATCCTCTCACAACCTTTATTTGAATGTAATGATATCAACTCTAACTCACAGTTTGTCCCAATTTATGCAAACAATGCAAAGCTCACTAGACAGAATTGTGCAACTGCAAACACATTTAGTGACAGCACTTTTAGCAAACATATGAGTGTCTTAAAAATTTATGCTTGGAACTGGAAATTCAAAATTTTTTAAATCAAGAAGAATTTGACGTAATGCTCCTCTCTGAAACTCATTTAACAAATGGGAATTTCTTTTCAATCCCTGGTTATATCTTCCATCAAACTAAGCACCAAGACGGCAAGGCACATGGAGGCACTGATATACTTATTCGTCGAAGAATCCAGCATTTTCCTCTAGATTCATAAAGTTATGATTTAATTCAGGCAACAACAAATTTCGTAATAATGAGAGATAAAAAGCTCGTCTTATTAACGATTTATTGCCCAACTTGGTTTAGTGTAACGGAAAAAATGTTCGTGGACTACTTTGAGACATAAGGTGAAACATTTTTAGCAGCAGGAGACTATAATGCAAAACATACTTTCTGGGGCTCCAGAACATGCAATCCTAAGGGTCAACAACTCAGCAAAGTTTTTCAACCAAATCCGAGGACTACTGAACACAATCTCCTAATTCAAAAAAATCCCCTGGGCATGATCTTATTACTCAAAAATGGTAAAGAAGCTACGGTCGGTTAAAAGAATGGTGTTAAAGCCAGAAAAGTATCCTACCCAATCTTCCTCTTTTAGACCAATAAGCCTCCTCCCTTGCCTTTCAAAGTTATTCGAAAAAATATTGCTATCTAAATTTACACCATTTCTTCAAGAACAACACATTGTTCCATCCCATCAATTTGGATTCATAAAACAACACGGCACTATTGAGCAAGTTCATCGTATTACGAGTAAAATTCGACTTGCGTATGAATATCGCGAATACTGCTCAGCAGAATTCCTAGGCATCCAGCAAGCTTTCGATAAAATTTGGCATTAAGAATTGTTATTTAAAATCAGAAGCTTACTTCCTGTAAATTTTCACGCAATATTTAAGTCATACCTTAATATTAAACGTTCCAAGTAAAGCATAGTTCGTTCGCAACAAAAACTTTTGAAATTAATGCAGGAGTCCATCAAGGGAGTGTTTTGGGGTCTTTTGTATACAGCAGATATTCCGAACAGCGATAGTGTATCAATTTCGACATTTGCTGACCACACACCGATATTAAGTTGTCACAAGGATATAAGTGCGGCAACTTCTAAGCTCCAAAACCAGCTCAACGAAATCCCAGACTGGCTATCTTAATGGCGAATTCAAATAAATGAGCTTAAATGTCGGCATATACCTTTTACGCTTAACAGAAAAATTTCTCCGTATATTTTTCTGAACGACATACGCATCCGTCAATGTGGAAAATTTACCTACCTCGAAATTCACTTAGACAAAAGATTGACAGGGCGCAAGCATGTCGAGGCCAAGAGAACGCAAATTAAACTCAAGGCCAAAAACTTGCACTGGCTAATAAATAATCGCGCTCATCTAAAATTGGATTTTAAAGTCTTCCTGTACAAGCAAGTCATAAGGCCAATATGGACGTATGGTCTGCAATTGTATGGATATGCAAGCGCTTTAAATATACACATTCTGCAGATAGCACAACCCAAAGTCCTAAGAACTATTAAAAGAGCACCTTGGTTTATTACAAATGAACGCATCCATAGAGAGTTTAACGTAGAACTGGTTAAAATGGAGTTCGCCAAAGTCAAAGAAAAGTATTTTTGTAAACTGCAAGCACACGTGAATCCACTTGCGCGTAGAGTATCAAATCCATCTCAGCGTTCGAGGCTTAAAAAAAATGATCGGCCAGCAGCTCTAAGTCATACTCTTCATCAGGTGCTTTTCATGCACATTCATCAACACATCTTTCCTAGTTGATCTTCAGCTCGGTGGATGCACTTCATGCACCCTTGCAATCCACGCACACCCTAGCTTTTAAAATGGTCGTTTCCGCAAACAGCACCGTCAATACTACATGCGTTTCATCACCCATCAGCAATTCCCGCGTATAATCCACTGCTTAACCATTTTATCGAGCTTTCTATGTTATGCTCTCCAACACCGACTGAATTACATGTGATCCTAGACACACATCATAAATGCCCAGTCTTCTTAAGCCGCGGCCCGTAATTACAAAATATTACATTCATATACGTTTCTATAAGTCGGATTATGCTATGTGATATGTAATTGTGTTAGATTAGGTGTAAGATTTTAAAAACAAAATTTTAAGCTGGGCTTCTTGAAGAAAAACGCGAAGGAATTTATTAACCCGCATATAGTAAAGTATCTTTATTTCTCCGTGGTACGCTCAATTCTTGTATTATCCATCACAGTTTAGGAACCTTCATTTATAGGAAGTCTCAATAGAGTTGAACGCGTACAAAATCGTTAAACAAGGTACGCTCTGCCCAATATTTACTACATAGTTGACATGCCTATCTAAAGTACTAAACTTCGGCTCCTAGGTATGCAAAGTCTCTCAATAAGACCTCAGGCCCAAAGGTTTCTCTTTATTCAGGATATTCTTGACCACAAGATTGACTGCGCTGATATCTTGCAAATCATACCAATTTATGTTCTCCAAAGACCTTTAAGAGAAAGTAATCTTTTTTACGTGGAGTTTCACAGAAAGAACTATGGCAATAATTAACCCTTACAAATATGCCTTCTGCAGTTTAATTCCGTATGTAGTTCTCTTCATTTCGACGAAGCTCGATCTACATTTCTAAGAAACGTTTGCTTTTATTGTTCAAGTTAATTAAATTTAACCTGTATACTTATTAAAGTGTTATATATTTGAATGTAGTTTGTAAGTCTGAAAGTGTTAAGTGTAATCTGTGGGAATGAATGCCGGTAGATGAATTAAATAAATAAATGAATATAATAAATACCTTTTTAATTTTGATAAAAGCAACGGCATTTTTACTCCAAAATTTTAGTTTTTGTCCATTTCAGGCTTTAAAAATTTTTCTTTAGTCTTTATAATTAGAGTCAGGTCCGTTATAATAACTAACCCAAGTAGAAAAGTTAAAGCCCATAAGCTTGTGAAATATTGGCTGTTCATTCCGTTTTGTAGAAGCGCCCATATGTTTGTAAGTATATGCACAAAAATCGGAGAAGTGTCTGGCAAATGTAAAAATAAAAGGTAGTTATGGGCATAAACAAATGCATTTTTTAACACCGATCCGATTATCAATTTTTTTTTTTAATTCAATTCATTTTTTGGGTGAAATGGATGATCTAACAGAAAATTTTTTATGAAATATTAATTCAAATTTTAATGCATCTTATTATTTTTGTCTACTGAATCATTCAGAAAATCCATATTCAAAATGAATGATCTAAATTAAATTTAATTTTCTTTTTCCAGTAATAAATGCCATCAAGTTGTTATTCGGTTCCTTTTTTTTGACATTTTCACATAAGTTCTAGCTTTTGGCTAGATGAAGTGACAACAGTGATTGCTGGTGTTATAGCTTTTAACAATTTTCCTAATAAATTGTTGCCTATTCTTTTAAATTCCTCTCTGTCGACATAATTGAATAATTTATCGTTAATCGCGATCTTTATGCCTTTAAAGTCTTATGAGCTATCTGCTTTTTCAAGTTTGTGAAACAATTGCGCTAAAGCAATTATCACATGAGGAAAAAATTATTTTGCATGTGTTTTTAGTGGTTTTGTTTTTCAATCGAAAAATATAATTTTTGAGGAGTCTAGCTTATTTGCTGCGCAATTTTATAATATTAATCTATTCTGGGTAATTTTACCACTTCATGTACTGTAAAAGTTTCATATATTCGTTGCTCAAACCAGTGCCGTTTCTAAGCTTTTTGGGCCCCTAGGCTGTGCCTGTGATGCGGGCCCCCTAGAATAGCAAAAAAAAAAAAAAATCAAATAAGGCAACCTGGCGCGTTGCATACCACGTTAAGTACCAAACAAAAAAAAAAAAACATTTCTGGTCCAAAGAAGCCAACAAACCTACATCAATGCTTACGAGTATTCCAATTCAATTATATCAATTTGGACACATTTTATATGCATTAATAGTGGTTGTTTCTTTTTGCGAAAAGAAAATTAATATAAATTTACAATTAACTTATTTTTTAGTTGAAAAAATTAACTCGAAGAACTGCGCTGTTGATCGTATGTAAAAGAATAGTTTTTTAAAAAAATGATCGCTGCGAGCAGCTGGTTTTCGATCGCTTACTATCGATTGATATCGATAAAATTTGCGGCTCCTAGTGCGGGAGCCTCGTTGACCGTGATATTTGTTGGCAAACGCCAACATTCTGGCCCGCCTTGCGCTACGCAACTGATAATCCTTTAGACCACCATTGCGCAGCAGCTGCACCTCGCATCTCCTCCCGGATCAAACGGTTTGGCATGGTTCATGGCCGCATAGGTTGCCGTATGAGCGTTCAATCTACAAGATGGGTAAGCTGCAATAGCATTCGAACGGATGGTGCCATCTTCATCGCGATAAATCGTTGTCCCATAAAGTGCTGCGCAATATTTTTCCTCTGGAAGCGTATGTGGATGATTGGGAACTTCTTCTCGTTCCCATACGGTGTGAGGCTCGTAGTGCGGCTCTTGAAAGTCTCCGGAGGAGACGCGCATCGAAAACGGTTTGAAAGCGTCCAGAGAGACCGCACGCGCGAGTGCCCGAGAAGTAAACGGAAAATCGGGAGCTACAAAACTCGCAGTCTTCGTTGGCATGGACAACTGCACCAGTTGGCTCATCGGAGACGGGCTGGCAGCCGAATGAGGCGTCGAGGAAGTTGAAGGAGCTGGAGCTTTTTGTGTTTCGCAATATTTTTCCTCTGGAAGAGGACGTGGATGGTTAGGAACTTCTTCTTGTTCCCACACGGTGTGAGGCTCGTAGAGCGGCTCTTGAATGTCTCCGGAGGAGACGCGAGTTGAAAGTGGTTGAACATCCTGTTCGATGCGGCACGTCGTTTGAGCAGGTATGTCATCGAAGTATAGATGCACCGTGTCCGAATGTGCCTGAGAAGAAGAAGAAAAGGTATCGGCAGCCACAAAATTCGAAGTCTTCGTTGGCGCGGAAGCCTGCGCCGGTTGGCTCGTCGTAAACGGGCCGGTCGCCGGAGGCGACATCGTTGAAGGTGAAGAACCTTGACCATTTTGTAGCGCCGTTGAATTCTTTTGAGCGAGGAGGGCGCCTGTCGGAGACGGCTCGAGATCTGCTGCTATTTTCAGCGAATTGATTTTATCTAAGCTGGAAGCGTGAACCTTGAGTTGTGTTTCTGCGTTAAGGAAGATCTCGATGCATGTTTCGTAGGTGACGTGGAGGTTGGAGGTCGACTCTGCATCCAAGCCATCAGTCGCACAAGCGGCTCGGTAGGTTTCGCCCACCGCTTGCCAATTCGAATAGAGTCTCTCCATCATGACCTCCAGTCTTGATTCCGTATGGGGCACTGACTGACAGAGAGCTGCATAATTACACCAAAGTTTGAACATCACTACCTTATGGTTGAAAAACCGAATAAAATTCATAATGAATGGCAAACGAATATTTCTTAAATTAACGCCGGATAACGCAAGAAGAATCGCAGAAGGTATTTCTTCACTTTACGCCGAAGAAGGTAAAAGAATCGCAGGATATATTTTTTTCAATTTACGCGGAAGAACGCAACAAGGATTGCAGAAAATATTACTTCAATTTACGCCGAAGAGCGCAAGAAGAAGTGGAGGAAACATTTCTTCAATTTACGCCGAAGAACGCAAGAAGAATCGCATGAAATATTTATCAAGTCGAAAATGTACACAGCTGTTGATTTGATATTCGCTGTTCGCCACGTCACATCAATACGTTGCTTTTTGTACGAAGCCGTGGAAACGAAACGAAATGCAAAAGTGCTGATGCTCACGCCACCGTGCATATCCGATGTATGTAGCGACAGAGAGGGGAAAGCGGAAGGCGCAAGATGTCTGTCCACGATCTGAATATGAAAGTCACGTCTTGACCTCTAAGTCAAATCTAGGTGCCCTTGAGGTTTTTGACCAAGGGCAATGAAGCAACGATCACGTGATTTCTTACAAAAATGACGTGGACAGACCTTTTCGTTTCTCCTCTCAACGATGTGGTCCACCAGAGTCTTCCAGACTCCTGGCAGGATCGCCAATGTTTCTTTTTGCGAAAAGAAAATTAATATAAATTTACAATTAACTTATTTTTTAGTTGAAAAAATTAACTCGAAGAACTGCGCTGTTGATCGTATGTAAAAGAATAGTTTTTTTTAAAAAATGATCGCTGCGAGCAGCTGGTTTTCGATCGCTTACTATCGATTGATATCGATAAAATTTGCGGCTCCTAGTGCGGGAGCCTCGTTGACCGTGATATTTGTTGGCAAACGCCAACAGTGGTCTTAAATATACACAAAAAAATTATAAACTTAACTGTAGCCATACATATATACATACAGTACAAGCGGTTGCACCCCAATTCGTTTTCGTATATCTGCTATATGTGCATTTCGAGACGCAAGAACTATTATCTTAAACATTATTTTAGGAAAACATTTCTTTCTTAATCATAATTTTTATTATATACCCATTTTAATATACATCTTTAGTACATTTTATTGATTTATTGCCTTACGCCTATTTTTTGTACAAGAAAACTCTTTTATTACATCTTCATACCTCACATCTCTTAAAATATCATGCTCTATGCTCAGCAAAGACAACATTTTTAGCCTGCCTTCTATCATGGATGTGTAAGGATCTGGATTTCCCAGCCGGGGTCTACGTCTCAGTCTAGTCACCAGAGGTCTTTCTCTTACAAAAAATTTATTTATTTTCTAAAAGAAACTCTAGGGGATTGAACGATATAAGAGATGTTAAATGAGGAAATATCCGTCCCTTCTTTAAGGGGACAACTTACGAAAGGTCCGTTGGAAATAAATCCAAAACGAGAATTAGCTGTTTGATTTTTTTAAATGGAGTAAGTGGAGAGTTCCTTAACCTAAAGTAATGAATAAATGTACGAAGGAACTTTATATAGGTATATTAAAAAAAATAATAAATGCCTTAAAGAATTATGTATTTTTGTCACTCTTATTTCTGAATATAACTCGTTGCGTATACTACGTTTATCCCTACTTGTGCCTAATCTCCAACTCGTGGCAAAGGCGGCACTCGTGTGTGACTCCTCCGTCTATGTTCTGATAGAAATACTACCACGGATTCATGGGCCGGGTTAAATGCTACCATTCGACGTTTCGCCAACAGGGAGTCCACCACCGTCGTGTAAATGCTACCATTCAACGTTTCGCCAACAGGGAATCTACCCCCGTCGTGTAAATGCTACCATTCGACGTTCCGCCAACAGGGAATCTACCCCCGTCGTGTAAATGCTACCATTCGACGTTCCGCCAACAGGGAATCTACCACCGTTGTGTAAATGCTACCACCGTTTTCCCCAGCACTTCCCGTGAGAGATCTACTACAATTCATAGGGTTACCAGCGGTTCGTTCGGTCCGATATCCAAACCCAAACGCCACACTCCACGGAAATCTACCACCAACCGAGGGGATTTCGAGCTCGGGCAATTTCAGTCCGTACGGGTGCACCGGAATACGTGCCCCTATCTGAACTCTCTGGGTTGGATCTCGACCAAAAGCGGGGAAGTCGGCGCAATTTCACACGCAGTCTTACGCCTCTCACGGAAATCCAAATGTCCCAAAATACTACCTAACCTCTCTGGGGGGAGATTTCGATTAAGGGCGCGTTAAATCGGCGCGAATACACACGCAGACTTACACCTTTTACGGAAATCTACCAAATGTGCTCAAAATCTACCTAACCTTTCTGTGGGGAGATTTCGATTAAAGGCGCGTTAAATCGGCGAAAATACACACGCAGACTTACACCTTTCGCAGAAATCCGCCAAATGTGCTCAAAACTGCCTAACATCTCTGTAGGGGATTTCGAGTAAAGGCGTGTTAAGTCGACGCGAACACACACGCAGACTTACACCTTTCGCAAAAAACTACCAAATGTGCTCAAACTACCTAACCTCTCTGTGGGGGGATTTCGATTAAAGGCGTGTTAAGTCGACGCGAATACACACGCAGACTTACACCTTTCGCAGAAATCCACCAAATGTGCTCAAAACTGCCTAACCTCTCTGTAGGGGATTTCGGTTCCCCTCCGTACTATCACATATACGGATCGGCACACCACGTGGAAAATTTCCGGATTCGTATCAAAGTTACCTTCTTTGGCCAACTATTTTCTTAAATTACTCACTGTACGTTCAGGAGATTATCACACTTACATAAATCAGTTTCTACCCTTGGGGATTCCTAGACGCACGCCGGAAAGGGTCTCTCCGGGAAATCGCTCCTCTGGCTCTTGGGGATTCCTCGGACGGCTTTCCGCGATGCTGCTCCAGAAAATCTCTCCGCTTCTGATTCCTTGCTAATATGCGCTCCGCTTTGTGTGGGGTTGTGTACCGTTTTTCCTTATGACCACTCGGATGTCTTCGGATTTTTATATCGTTTTTGTTTCAAAATGGTCGCGTGGTCCCTTCTACTGTTGCCTTTTTCCGCTTCGAAAAACTTTGTTCTATGCGTGTCGCTGGTCCAAACAGAAGTGAACGAGAATGCCAACTCGCGTCGCTCACGTTGCCCTGGCGATGAGTCTTTTTCCTTTTCTCTTTTAATCGATTGTTATCGATTTTCTCGCGATGACAGTCTCGGTTCATCTTAACTGCTGGTCTCGACTCGTAGTTAGCTTTGTGGAGGGCCACACACGGGTGCATCATTTGTCGTATCCCAAGTTGTCGATACCATTTGTTTTCGTTTCTTAACTATGCGAAAGAGAAATAACTACTACTTATTGGCGCGTCCTACGGCTTTTTACTTAATACTAAATATCGTGGTGACAACTTAATACTAGGAACGAAAAAATAAAAAATAAATCAATAAACAAAAAAAATATTCCTCTACATGCGGTTAGTTTTAAAATTATGTACAGAATATATACACGCGGCTGGTCCCGGTCGCTGTCGATTTTCGTCTATTGTGAGGGGTCCTCACACCCCCCCCCCCCTTACTTTAGAGCGGGTGTATTTCACCCGACTGTCCACACTCTGCACCAGCCGGTAACGCCACCCGCGGTGGATGCGTGCTGCTCGTACCTTCTTCTTCGCCGGGCGTTGTCCCAGTTGTTTCGCGAACGCGGTCTGGACGAAGGCTGGTAATTCTTCGAAACCTATCCCGGCGCTCGGCTCAGATTCCTTCCTCTCGGGGCCGAGTGTCTCCGGGTGGCCGGTCAGCTGCCGTTCTACGAACTCGACGGCACCGTCTTCCTGGATCTCGAGTACATCGCCGGGTTCCTCGAGAGGCGATGTGTTTTCCTTGTCCCCTACTTCGTCGACGGAATGGATACTGGGGCGTCTGGGCGGATCCTGCCGCACCACGGTCCACGCCGACGTTGGATCATAGGTGTGATCTCGGAATCGGAGAACGGTGTGGAGGTGTACCTCGGCGTACTTCAGTGCCCCTGCCGCGGATTGGGTGTACTGTGTACGTCGTTCCTGCCGCACCTGAATTTCGTAGCGTGCCTCGCCCTCGCTGTCGCTACTGATGGTGATCGGGGATTCTCTGGGCGTTCCCGCCTCTGGCTCAGTTCTTGTTTCGGCGCCTTCGTCGGTGGTACCCGACTTGTCTCCCGACTCGGCAGCTGACGTGTTGCACCCCTCTCCGGTGTCCGACCTCGATTCCGGGAAGCCCTGGAACCATACCCGGCCTAGTACCTCGGGAGCAGGAGTCTCTTCGGACCAAACAGGCGGAGGTGGTGGAGTTCCGCCGGGGGACTCCTCCATGTCCCAATCTTCCGTACTAGAGGTCCATTCTAAATCGGAGTCCTCCTCCTCTCGCCGCCTCTTCTGGCCCGTTTCGCGCTGGCGTTCGGTCATCGCGAGGGATCGCTTGGTTCGGATGGCACCGTCGTCTGGAAAATATACGTACAGACCTCATTAGTCATATAAATGGATTTCAGTTTAACGGTCATATGTTTTACGATTGACTACAACTACTTGGGTTAACCCCACATTCTCGGGTGAGCATTTTCTATTTCGACAAAGACAAGCACCTTCTACTCTATACATTAAAAAAAATTTTTTTTTTCCCAATGTTTCTACTCTATTCGCGATGTCCCCGTCGTTTCTGCACTAGGGATGCCGGAGTGCCTCGGCCCTTCTTATTGGAAGGCTTTCAGGTCTTCCACATGAGCCCTCTTGGTTTGTCTCTGGCCATCTCGCCCCAACTCTACGATCACGGGTGAGATGAAGCGTTTCACTGTGTATGGACCGTCAAATTTTGGAGCCAATTTCGCGTTGAACCCCTCTATCGCACTGGATAAGGGGTGCGTTTTTACTAGGACCTGCGCACCAACTCCAGGCTTCCAGTCTCGTCTGCGCAAGTTATAGCCCTTGGATTGTTCCTGGTGAGCCAGCACGAGATTTCGCTGCACCATCTTCCAGATCTCCTCGAATTTTTCCCCGCTCTCTTTCTTGGGCTGAGCTGCTTCCCGTTCCTCATCCTCGGCCTCCGCACCTAATTTCTGCTGTAAAAGAGAATTAGTGTCCCTATTCCCTTTTTTTTCTACTTCATCAAATAACTGTCCTGGTAGCCGTAATTCTCGCCCCTGTACCGTGAATGCTGGGCTAAAACCTGTCGAGGTGGCTACGCTACTATTTATAGCCAATGACAACTCTGGAAGGTATTCGTCCCACCTGTTCTGACATTCTCCCGTATAGGAGGCGATCATGGATTTAAGGGTTCTATTAACCCGCTCCGTCGGATTCTCCTGGGGAGTGTATGGCGCCGTGAGCCGGTGGGTGGTTCCCCATTCTGTTAACAAGTTTTTGAAGGCCTTACTAGTGAACTGGGTCCCGTTGTCCGTAATCAAAACCCGCGGGACCCCAAACCGCCCTAAAATCCGCTCGCGCATTGCTTTAATCGTCTTCCCAGTAGTGGCTTTTCTCATTGGAACGGCCTCCACCCATTTCGAGAATTTATCTACTAGCACTAGCAACATTGTGTTCCCTCCTTTTGACCGAGGGAGTGGCCCGATGAAATCGGCGCTGACCACCTCCCCCGGCCCCTGTGGCAACAATGTGTGCATCTTCCCAGCTGGTTTCTGTTGATCGGGTTTGAACCGTTGGCACACCTTACATTTTCGTACGTATGCCCGTACGTCGCGGTACATACCTGGCCAGTAGTATCGTAAACAGACCCGGGTCACCGTCTTACGCATACCCAAGTGTCCTGCTGTCACCTCGTCGTGGTTCTCTCTGAGGATGCGTTCTCTCCAAGGCCTCGGGACGCACAGCTTCCACGCATTTTCTGGCGCTCCCATCACCGTGGGCACATGGCGATATACCTCTCCGTTCTCCAGTCTATACTCCGGCATCTGGTCGGGGCGGGTGGCTAGTTTTTCCTTCAGGTTGGCCGTCCAGGAACACTCTGCGGCTTCCCCGCTGTCTGCGGTCCCCAGGTCCTCCAACGGCTGTCTTGATAGCGTGTCCGCAACCACGTTCAACTTCCCTCGGCGGTATTCGATGTCGTATTGAAACTGTTGAAGCTCCAGAGCCCACCTTGCGATCCTCCCGGATGGGCTCTGAATGGAATTCAGCCATTTCAGGGATAGGTGGTCGGTGATGATTGTGAATCTGTACCCCTCGAGGTACTCCCGCATTTTGCGCACAGCCCAAACGATCGCCAAACACTCTTTCTCGGTGGGCGAGTAGTTCCTTTCTGCGGCATTTAGGCTGCGACTCGCATATGCGATTACCTTTTCTTCATTACCGAAGAACTGGGTTAAGACTGCTCCCACGCCGCAGTCACTGTCATCAGTCTGCAGCACGAATCTCTGGGCGAAATCCGGGCACGCGAGTATCGGAGCCTCCACCAACCTTCGTTTCAATTCGTCGACTGCGTTCTGCTGCGCTTCGCCCCATCGAAATTTCACCCCTTTTTTCAAGAGTTGGGTCAACGGCTGCACCACCCTGGAAAAGTCTTCCACGAAACGCCGATACCAGGACGCCATTCCCAATAGCTGTCGTTACTTCTTTGACGGTCTGCGGTGCCTTGATCGCATGTATCGCTGCCTCCTTTTCCGGGTCGGTATGGATACCCCTCTCACTTATAATGAGCCCCAGATATCGAAGCTCTTTCTTAAAGAAAGCACATTTTTCCACATTTAACTTCAGATTGGCCTCTCGTAGTCTCCGCAAGACTTCGCCCAGATTTCGTTTGTGTTCTTCTAGGCTCCTCCCGATGACCACGATGTCATCTAAGTACGCGAAAGCATAGGTGTCCATCTCCGGTCCGATTACTCGGTCGAGGGCTCGTTGAAATGTGGCCGGTGCCGAATGAAGGCCAAACGGCATTACTGGCCACTGGAACAGCCCCCTTCCTGGTACTGTAAACGCCGTATACTGGCGACTCTCGCTGGTTACCGGAATCTGCCAGTACCCGTTCTTCAAATCTAGGGTAGAGATGTACTTCGCGTCTCGCAATTTTTCCAGGATGAAATTTATCCTCGGCAAGGGGTACGCGTCTGGGATCGAGTGTGCGTTGATCTTTCGGAAATCAATACACAAGCGCCACGAATCCGGTTTTTTTCTCACCAATACGATGGGGGAGCTATAGGGACTTTTGGAAGGCTCTATACACCCCTTCTCCAGTAGTTCATCGATCTCCTGGTTGATTACTGCTTGCCTCGCCGGGTTATAAGTATAGTACCTTTGTTTGATTGGCACGCCGTCCTTCATTTTGATGTGGTGCTCGGTAATCTGTGACACGCCCCTCAGTTGGTCGAACTTGCTCACCTCTTCATTCACAAAGTCGGCGATCTCTTCCTCCTCAGTCTTGTTTTCCTGGGTCACCGCGTTTCCATGTTCTGGTGGGTCTACACAGCGCTTCTGCGATGGAGTGACTTTGAGCACTCCTGTCCCCAGTCTAATTTCGGCTTGGACCGCCGACAGAAAATCCATTCCTAGGATGACGTCATCCACTGCATCCGGCATGACCAAAACCTTTAGTCTGGCCCCTCGATCGCCCACTCGAACATCTACGTTAAGGGCCTCTGCCACCGACGTCGGGGACCGATCGGCCAAATGTACCACGACTCTCGCGGCCTCCGAGTTCGTGCTCGTCCGCAACCGATGCGCCACTTTCTCTCGTATAAAACTACGAGTAGCGCCAGTATCGACGACGGCACTCATCAGCTGTCCATCCAGCCAGGCCTCGGCTTGGATGCGTCGACCGTCCTTCGACAAAAACGGTTTTATTCTTTTTGGTTCGGGGATCCGGTCTTGTCGGTCAGACTTCCCCGTTGTGTCTGAGGACGCGGGGCGTTTCCCGCTCGGCAACACTCCCTGGTTCCAATGTCTCTTCGTCCACATAATCGACAAAATCGTGCCACCGCTTTAGGACATTCCCTTCTCGAATGTCCCTCGAGCCCACAACGAAAACATGCAGTCCGCAGATTTACCCTATCGGCCGTCTCGCTCGTGGCTTGAGCGAATGATACACTCTTCTTCGGCGGGGAGGGAGGTGTGGATATTATCCCATCCCGCGCCACTGGTGTCGGGTCGATGTCCTCCTGTACCCGCTCCCATTCGCCAGCAATTCCAATCAACTCCGCTGTAGAGTTTATCTCGTGTTTTCTTACGTAGAGCCGCAATCCAGCAAGACTGTTCTCGTAGAGAAGATCAAGTTTCTCTTCCTCCGACCATGTCGTACCCCTCATCATGTGTTTGACGGCGATAACGTAGTCAACAAATTTCTCCTCTTTCGCCTGTTTTCTTCGCCGGATCTGGTCTTCCAGGTTCTTCCAAAAACGTGGGGGCATAAAAAGGGTTAAGAGCTGTTTCTTGAAACTCTGCCACGTAGAAAATTTCCCTTCGCTCCGGAGCCACATCAAAACTTTCCCGCTTAGCAGCTCTGGCAGCGCTTTTACCACTGTATCGAGCTGGAATCCATAAGCCTCTGCTAACTCTTCGACTCGTTCGATGAAATCCAGTGGTTCGTTGGTGCCATCGTACTTCACTCCCCATTTCCGCACCTGGTCGATGATTCCCGCGTGGTTTGTCCATCGTTCTGGCCGTAAAGTTGGTACTGCGACGGAAACCACGGTTTCCACGGATGCGTCTGAGTCCTGCCCGTCTTGTTGCGTTGGGGACTCGCTTCTGCGGTGTCGTGCTTCCAGTTCTCGCAGCTGTTTCACTGCTTCCTCATCATGATCGTTATCACTTACGAACGTCGCCATTTTCTGACGTAATTTCTCCAGCGTTCCTGTCGTGCTTAACCCAAATCTGGCCATGATGCTTATTAATTCTTCTTTACGGACTTTATAGATCCAAGCCGATTCTTATCTTGCCCCTCGATGGGCCACTGTCTTGGCTTGATCTTCGTCCTCCACTGTTGGTTGGTACCTGCAACGTGTCTTGCGTCGCCATTCCGGAATCGCCTCCAGAATCTTCCGTAAGGTTTCCTGAATTCACGTTCCCCGAGAGTCCCTGCTCGGGCGCCATTGTAAGGATCTGGATTTCCCAGCCGGGGTCTACGTCTCAGTCTAGTCACCAGAGGTCTTTCTCTTACAAAAAATTTATTTATTTTCTAAAAGAAACTCTAGGGGATTGAACGATATAAGAGATGTTAAATGAGGAAATACCCGTCCCTTCTTTAAGGGGACAACTTACGAAAGGTCCGTTGGAAATAAACCCAAAACGAGAATTTTTATTTTGTTTACACTTAAACTATCCACAATTTTTATTATTAAAATATAAAGAAAGAAAAAAAATTAGTTGTTTGATTTTTTTAAATGGAGTAAGTGGAGAGTTCCTTAACCTAAAGTAATGAATAAATGTACGAAGGAACTTTATATAGGTATATAAAAAAAATAATAAATGCCTTAAAGAATTATGTATTTTTGTCACTCTTATTTCTGAATATAACTCGTTGCGTATACTACGTTTATCCCTACTTGTGCCTAATCTCCAACTCGTGGCAAAGGCGGCACTCGTGTGTGACTCCTCCGGCTATGTTCTGATAGAAATACTACCACGGATTCATGGGCCGGGTTAAATGCTACCATTCGACGTTTCGCCAACAGGGAGTCCACCACCGTCGTGTAAATGCTACCATTCAACGTTCCGCCAACAGGGAATCTACCCCCGTCGTGTAAATGCTACCATTCGACGTTCCGCCAACAGGGAATCTACCCCCGTCGTGTAAATGCTACCTATTCGACGATCCGCCAACAGGGAATCTACCCCCGTCTTGTAAATGCTACCATTCGACGTTCCGCCAACAGGGAATCTACCACCGTTGTGTAAATGCTACCACCGTTTTCCCCAGCACTTCCCGTGAGAGATCTACTACAATTCATAGGGTTACCAGCGGTTCGTTCGGTCCGATATCCAAACCCAAACGCCACACTCCACGGAAATCTACCACCAACCGAGGGGATTTCGAGCTCGGGCAATTTCAGTCCGTACGGGTGCACCGGAAGACGTGCCCCTCGTGTAGAAATCTACCCAATACGACGCACAGCTATCTGAACTCTCTGGGTTGGATCTCGACCAAAAGCGGGGAAGTCGGCGCAATTTCACACGCAGTCTTACGCCTCTCACGGAAATCCAAATGTCCCAAAATACTACCTAACCTCTCTGGGGGGAGATTTCGATTAAAGGCGCGTTAAATCGGCGCGAATACACACGCACACTTACACCTTTCACGGAAATCTACCAAATGTGCTCAAAATCTACTTAACCTTTCTGTGGGGAGATTTCGATTAAAGGCGCGTTAAATCGGCGCGAATACACACGCAGACTTACACCTTTCGCAGAAGTCCGCCAAATGTGCTCAAAACTGGCTAACCCCTCTGTAGGGGATTTCGAGTAAAGGCGTGTTAAGTCGACGCGAACACACACGCAGACTAACACCTTTCGCAGAAATCTACCAAATGTGCTCAAACTACCTAACCTCTCTGTGGGGGGGATTTCGATTAAAGGCGTGTTAAGTCGACGCGAATACACACGCAGACTTACACCTTTCGCAGAAATCCACCAAATGTGCTCAAAACTGCCTAACCTCTCTGTAGGGGATTTCGGTTCCCTTCCGTACTATCACATATACGGATCGGCACACCACGTGGAAAATTTCCGGATTCGTATCAAAGTTACCTTCTTTGGCCAACTATTTTCTTAAATTACTCACTGTACGTTCAGGAGATTATCACACTTACATAAATCAGTTTCTACCCTTGGGGATTCCTAGACGCACGCCGGAAAGGGTCTCTCCGGGAAATCGCTCCTCTGGCTCTTGGGGATTCCTCGGACGGCTTTCCGCGATGCTGCTCCAGAAAATCTCTCCGCTTCTGATTCCTTGCTAATATGCGCTCCGCTTTGTGTGGGGTTGTGTACCGTTTTTCCTTATGACCACTCGGATGTCTTCGGATTTTTATATCGTTTTTGTTTCAAAATGGTCGCGTGGTCCCTTCTACTGTTGCCTTTTTCCGCTTCGAAAAACTTTGTTCTATGCGTGTCGCTGGTCCAAACAGAAGTGAACGACAATGCCAACTCGCGTCGCTCACGTTGCCCTGCCGATGAGTCTTTTTCCTTTTCTCTTTTAATCGATTGTTATCGATTTTCTCGCGATGACAGTCTCGGTTCATCTTAACTGCTGGTCTCGACTCGTAGTTAGCTTTGTGGAGGGCCACACACGGGTGCATCATTTGTCGTATCCCAAGTTGTCGATACCATTTGTTTTCGTTTCCTAACTATGTGAAAGAGAAATAACTACTACTTATTGGCGCGTCCTACGGCTTTTTACTTAATACTAAATATCGTGGTGACAACTTAATACTAGGAACGAAAAAATAAAAAATAAATCAATAAACAAAAAAAATATTCCTCTACATGCGGTTAGTTTTAAAATTATGTACAGAATATATACACGCGGCTGGTCCCGGTCGCTGTCGATTTTCGTCTATTGTGAGGGGTCCTCACAGATGTTCGAAGCCTATTTTTAATAAACTTCAACTTTGAAAAAGTCCTTTCCGCACTTCTATTTGTAATCATAAGTGAGATGTACATTCCTAGAACAACTTAAGTAGTAGGAAAAGAATCCTTTACATTTTTTTCTAGGAGAAGCTTGTACAACCACAACTGCACACTACATGCCCTATCGTCCTGTTGAAACTGTTGGTAAAATACTTTTAACTGAACCCGTTCCATTCCCAATTGATTATCTAAATCATTTTTATAGATTTCAGTTAATTTTTTAGCAGCAGCAACTATTTCTGCATTGGTCAGAATATTTAAATTACTTAAAAAACCAAAACGACTATCAACTAGTTTGTACGCTTTAATTCTTTGCTGTAATGAAGTATCGAATTGGTCTATGGCAGGAAGAAAACTCCGAGTTCGAAATATCTCTGATAGTGTAAGCACATTTTCTTGTGTTTGAATTCCATCTAGAGGGGCCAAACGAGTGGTTAGTTTGCACTGTCTCTGCGTTTCTCCTTCATATTTTGTAAAATTGGTCAACTCGGCAGCTTCTGCTTCATATTCATTGAAGCTATCCCGTTTTGTTTGTATAAGGCTTTGTAGGGATATAAGTGCTGATGAGCCTGTATTTATATCCAATTGAGGGCTCTGCAAACTAAGATTGGTTTTATTAACTAGCCCCAAAATATCATTCCAAAAGACTGTGTAGAAAGCGGTTAAAATTTTTGACATGTTTTTAAAAAGACTGAGAGCAGCCACACGTGATTTTCCTGAGCTTTCATTACCCTCTGATTTATTAAAAAGCACACTTTTTATATCTTTATAACCTTGCAAAAGAGATTTTGTAGCATCTGCTCGACATGACCAACGCATTCCTGTCGTGCTCTTTGGCACACGAATAGGCTTTCTCAGTTTATGCTTTTTCAAGCAATCGGTTAAAATATTATATCTGACCGTCGAGGCTGTGAAATATACGTAAAATTCCTCTAAGAAAGAAAAAAACGTACTACACTCGGCAGCAGACTGAACTACAAGATTTAATGAATGTGCAGCGCAAGGAACCCAAACTGCTTAACAATTTTTTTCCAGGACCCATGATTGAAGACCGTTGTATTTGCCACTCATAGACGAAGCATTATCATAAGATTGACCACGGAAATTCTTAATGTCTATATTATTCTGTTCTAAAAAAATGTTTTAACTCTCAAACATATTTTTTGCTTTGTGGACTTGGTTAGGTATGAACGTTACAAATCTTTTAACTGGAATATCCTTTCATATGTATCTTAAAATCAAAAGCGTTCTTGAAAGAAGCTTATGGTGTCCTTTCGGGATTCAGGATCCTTTTGGAAGTTCCGAATGATGTTTTCGATCTTTCCTCCAGTTTCTTTCTGCTGTTTCACAAGTTCTTCAAAAGTAGCCATCGTGAAATCTAATGCGAATGAGGACCTAGCGTCCTTGTAGCCACGCAAATATCAGAGTGATTAAGAAGATCGCCTAGTTGATCTTTGCTGATGGAATTGTTCCAAATGTGTCCGAATGAGGCGGCTAGCCTTTTTTACAGTCGCCAAATGACCGGTCGTTGTCGCTGAACCACCGCTGTGACAATAAGCTCGGATAAAGCTTATTTGCGATCCTGTACTTTGTGACAGAACAAGGGGTCACCAAAATGTTAGAGAATAGACTCGTTTGCCCAACTCTAGTTTGTTTGAAATTATCGACGATCTAATTCAGCACATGAACTGATTGAGTGTTTAATTTATTTGTCACAACAAACGGCACTGAAACCGTGTTGCTTCCTTTCAAATGAAATGAATGGTTTCGTATTCAAAAGAAAAGTGAAGTCTATTGATCATAATGCTAGCTTATATACAATATTTTTGGCTTAGTGATTCTTGGTCACATGTTCAGGCACGTTGATGCAGACACCTGCCGAAGGTGCAATTTGATACACCAAAACAATTTAAGTCCCCTTTGTCTTGAAATTCCGCTGACTACGCAGGCATGTGTATGCACAAACGCAAGAAATAATTTTGAACAAATTATTTTGCTGTACATAAACAAATTCAAACTCAAATGACGAAAAGTATACAAAATAAAAAGAAATAAATGCAAGCAACGTATTTTGCTGTACATGCACAAATTCAATTTTAAATGACAAAAGTATGCAAAATGATAAGAAAAAGAAATAAGCTGAATGAAATATATGAACAGCGACCCTCATCTGAAGTTGAGTCTAATGATATAGAGTAGTACTTTGCGTGCTTAATTCGACATATTATTTCATCGAAAACTTTTTTGCCAATTATATAAGCAATTTCTACGCAAGTCTTTGCTGAAAGGTAGTTAATGTGACCTTTTCCTTTGTTTCCATGACTTTTTATGTGGTTTCTCAAGAAAACGTCATATTCCGATATAAGCTGACACATCCCTCGATATTTACCAATTTTGATGAACCCAGCATCTGATTTTCCCCTCTAAATGCCAATCCTCTTTCACTGATAAAAACTATAACACTTATCAACCTCCTTGTGTTATACGCTTATGCTCTAGCTAACGACTGGCTCTTTATTCTATTCTCATTCACAGTGTTGCCATACAATATATATAACATTTTGAACAAAGACATCTTTAAGCTTTTTCCCTACGGCACACAGTGGTCTGAAATTTTTGTGTAGCGCGACAAAAATATTTTTTTGACTTTAAAGCATTCTTTTGGTCTTAATAATTGGGAAAAATATATAAAAAAAATATTCTGAATAACGTACTCAACGTATTGAGCAAATAATTGAAATAAATCATAGACTAATAACCATTATTTAAAAACTTTTATAATTTCCAAATTTACACATTATATATGGGAGCAAAAATAAACCAAATTAGAATTATATCCAATATTTAAGGGGATGGTATAGTTTGAAAAAAATTTTTGAGCGTTTTTTCTTCTGAATGTAGAACATTTCAAGAGTACATATTGTGTAAAATTTTAAGCAAATCGTACTTAAACTTACTAACTTACTAAAAAGAAACAGGGTTTCTAAGCGACCCACTAGCTGGTGTTCGAGAAAAAAAAACTTTTAATCGATTTTGTGCAAATGAATTTTTTAAAGTCGGTGAACACGATGATGCAAAATCTACCTGACCAATCGTTTTAAAATGCTTCGGCCTTATCTCGGGAAACAAATTTCCTTTTAAAAACATGTTTCCGTTTTTTCACATGATCCGGTAACCTTCAATCATGTTCACCGCAAAACAACTTTTTTTCTAGGTGCCTCCGGAGAATCGCTGCCACGGATTTTTTTTATCAATAATTTCACTTTTTTTTTTTTTCAAATATACTTAAGAAGTAAAGCTATAACATGTTCAAAAAATAAATACTCCAACATTATTCACGTCTCCACAAAAATATCATGAAAACATACATTTTTTCGACTTTAAAACCATAGAATCCCCTTAAAAATACCACCTTTCGCGTCAACCTTAATTGACATGTGAAATTTACGGACGGTTACCGACGGCTATGAATCGTAATATACCTCATTAACTATGCTTTAAGGGATAGTTTAATCAAAACTAGAGCTTAAAACCTCTTAAAACTTTTTTTAAAATCTTATGTAAAGATAGCTTTCTTTATTTTTTTAAGTGAAAAAATAAGGAATCTTTAACAAGCTGCCACTTAAATGTTACAATAAAGCGAATGCACATAAAAATGCTCTAAGAATGTACAAATATTAACTTCTAATAGCTACCACTATCTTTTTAACGGAATATTTAAGAAAAATCAAAAACCAAATATTTGTTTAAACAGCCTCGTATCACTTCTTCATTCACACCTAATAAAAGAACAACTTCAACGTTGCCGTAAAAACAAGTTTTTACCTTTTTTGATAAATAATCTTCAAAAAAAGTTAGTTAAACTATTTAACAATAAGACTCTGCAATGATTATTGGAATCCACGACAAAAAAATTTTTGATTTTTGTCGTGCTAGAATAATATTTAAGACTAATGTGCGGCATTCTTATGCGAAGCCACTTCGAATTTCGGCGAAAAATGCTTCCGTCCTGAAGTTGAATCCAGTAAGAACTTGGTCCATCATTTGTATTGGTTATAACTGCTTTTATCCATCCCTTTTTGTTGTGATGATTCCATACCTTCTGGCAATAAGAAAACTACGGATTAAATTTTGAACTTCGGTCGTAGTGTTCTTTTGAACGCTGATTTTTGTTTTTGATGTTTATTTCAATATTCGGCACAACTCTTGGTTCGGAAAGAGATTTTTTTGCTGGAACCAGTGTTCTTTTTTTTCTGCTCATAAGTAATTCAAGAGGTGATGGATCCACTTCTTTCAAAGGTGTTTTTCGATACTCTAATAAGGCCAACCACAGCTCTCCTCCATTGGCTAGTGGTTTTTTTTTGACAGTGACTTTGCGAATCCGACGTACCTTTCCGTAAACCCGTTTGATTGCGGGTAGTGAGGAGTTGTTGTTATAAGATTAACTCCAAACGTACTGCAAAAAGTTTTGTATTCCGCCGAGTTAAACGGCATATTGTCAGCGACCACATCCATTGGTATTCCATGGTTAGCAAAGCATGTTTCTGTTTTTTCTATACATTCTCTAGGAGTTTTGTAACGTAGCGAACAATGCTAAAAACGTGAATAGTACTCAGAGATGATTATATATGGTTTCGACGCATACTCAGCAATATCAATACCTAGTTTACTAAATGGAAACTTTGGGACCTCGTGAGGCAACATTGGTTCTTTGACGTTGGCTGACCTATTTTGTTGATACACCTGGCATTAAGTTATGATTTCTTTAATGGCATTGGCAATTTAAGACCAATAAACTACAGACCGGGCTCTCGTTTTTGTTTTTTCCATGCACTTAAATTTCGGTTGCTATCTGGCCACCCATTAATTATAAAGTCTTTAAAGATTTTTAAACATTTATCATTTTCTGACTCCTTTTTTAAAATTTTTATTCTCTCTTCTGCTACATTGATTGAGTGGACTAACTTATCTAAATTTTCAATTTCCGGGGTTTGATTTTCGATAATCGAAATAACGCGACAAGAAATCTGCAATATACAATTGTTTGCCAGGAACAAATGTTTAATTTATATCATATTTTGTTAAGTTCAGTTTCATACGTTGCAATCTTGCTGATGGAATTTTCGAAATATTTTTTTTTTCATGATCTCGACAAGTGGCTTGTGATTGCTGCGAACCATTGCTTTCCGGCCATAAGTGAAATAGAGAAATTTCTTGCACGCGAACACAACAGCTTAAAATTCCTTTTCCACTTGAGCATAACGAATTTCTGCATCAGTAACACTTCTTGACGCAAATGCAACAGGTTTACCATTTTGCATTAAACAACATCCAATGCCTGATTTGGAAACACCCGTTTCGAGGGTCACTTCCTTTGTTTCGTCAAAAGACTGTAAAGTAGGTGCTAAAGCTATTAGTTGTTTGATGGTAGCCCAACACTCATCATGAACAGATTGCCACTTATACACTACATCCTTCTTCAAAACCTCTCTCAATGGTTGTGACAATTCAGCTAGATTTGGAATATATTCCCGTATATAATTAATCATGCCCAAAAGTTTTTGAGGATCTGTCTTGTCTTTTGGCTTACCCATATTTAAAATTGCACGAACTCTGTCTAGATTGCATCTTACGCCCTTACTCGGAATAATTTTGCCCAAATATTTCACCTCGGTTACTCGAAATTCAATTTTGTCTATGTTGAATTTGATATTGCGTTTTCTGGCTCTATCCACAACACACTGCAAAAGGTAATCGTGCTCTTTCGCTAATTCTGAAGCAATCAGGATATCATCGATTAATATATACTAACATTTTCAATCCTTTCAAAATTCCTTTCACTGTGTTTTTGATATAGCTCCGGAGCACGTTTGATAGCATAAGGTAATCTTTTAAAGCGGTAGCAACCGAAAGACGTGTAAGAAGTGCATAAATTGCCGGCTGATTTACTTAGACCCATTTGCCAAAATCCCTCTTTTAGGTCTAAAACAGTAAAATATTTTTTATTTGCTAATTTCGTTGAGATTGACTCGAATGACGGAATAGTGTAGTTGGCTGACAGAAATCTGCATTTGCGTCTTGCGGATCGAGACACATACGAAGTTTTCTATTTTTTTTTTCGACCACAACCAAATTTGATGCTCATTCGATAGGTTATTTAACGCTTTCTATAATTCCACGATCCGACATGCATTGCAGCTCTTCTTGAACTCTGTTATCCAAAGACAATGGTATCCGTCTGGCTGGACGGCCTTATGGTATCGAATCCCTCTTGACTTGCATATTCACGTTGTCTGCAAAACATCACAAGCCTTGAAAAATATCAGGATTAATTGTTACGAATTGTTATTTTGATGATATGTGAACAGCATCGAGTATGTCAACCCGTTGCACTAAATTCATGTTTTCGTAGTCTAAACGCCCCAACAGTGGTTCATAGGGTGCGGCTATCGTTGCAAATTTTAATATCGTTACTTCGTTTCGGTACATCGCCGTGCATTCAATAGTCCCTTAACATGCTAAATGAGTTCCTCCGTAACTTTCAGGAGTCATGCTGTCTTCACCAACTTTCACGTTTTTGAAATATTTCAGATATCTGATTGGTAAAACATTGATGTCAGCTCCAGTATCCAATTGAAAGGTGAATACAATATTTTCCAAACGAATCTTCTCATACCATCTTTCTGATTTTGTTAAGCTCCCTGATATTGTGTGTAGGACGAAATCTGAATTATCTGTTGGGTTTGTTGTGTCGTCTAGGGAGCGCGTCTAAGTAGCTTAACGCAAGGAATTACTCGAGACCGTTTACTGTTGAATATAGCATTTATTGATTTACTTTAAGGCGTAACATTAAATCCTTATGCTAACTAACTTAACTGAGCTATTCCCTAGCTAACACGGAGATCCACACTTCAACGTCCTGGCTCGTGAGTAGGTGCGTTAAAGTTGAGATCTTCTGAATACTTCGGTTCACGGTTCTGATCGTAGTCCTCTTCCAGTGCACGAATCTCAGTTTAAATAAAGAGATATTGCTGTTCTAGCAATATCGGTTGTTGCGACACTCTTCTGGGTCATCTCGATTGTTGTTGTTGCGTGTTCCCAATATATCAGGCCGATCAGGTCAGCTTACTCATTGTTGTTGCGTGCTGCTGTTGGTTAATACCTCTAGCGTCAGCTTTATTCCAGTCTTCGCCTGCTACGTGTTGTTGTTGTTATTATTATTGGAGCAGGTCAGTATTTGAGACGATGAACTTCTTGTGCATAGCTTATGCGACATAATTGCTGACTTGCTGTTTCGGCCATTTCGTCTTGCCGCTCACTCGCCCGATCCAATCGTCTGATGTTCTTAGTATTTGCGATCATTGGCTTTGATTGTTTACGCCAGCGTTAATGTTTTATTGATTCTGAATACCGGTGTTTTCGTTGTTTTACTTTATCGCATATCGAAATAAGGTATAAGAACTGTTTGTGCGGTTGTGACACACAACATTCCTCCCCTCCTTCCGCAAAGTCACGAGCATCGTGACTTTTCATCAAGTCATATCTTGTTGTGACCTCCGTGTGGTGAAACGACTTTTCGACTTAAGGTGCTTGCTGCATGGCTGCTGTAAAATTTAGTTAATTCCGCCGTTGTTTGTAGACCCGGCAATGTCATCGGTTATGCTATAGTAGCTGAAATTGGTGTGGTTGACGTGCTGCTTCTTGATTATACAATAGTTGTTGTACTGCCTTTTGAAGTGTCTGGTGTTATATTGCGGGTTTCATTGGTCTCTCGCGCTGTTGTTGTGCTGCCGTGTTGTTGTTTGGTGTGGGATATGCCGCTTTCTGATCATCCACATCTTTTCGTTTCATGGTGTGTGATCTCCGTGTTGAATAAAAGCCTTAAACTGATATTTTTTACTCTACTATTTAAAAAGTTACTATTACAATCAAAAAATTTTAAAATTTCTTTTATATATTCATTTGTATTCTCTCTGTATTACATTTTAAACATATATTTCTGTAAGTTTTAAGGTTGAAGCAAAATTATATTTCCTAATGATTTTACTTTAAAGCTTCTCGAAATTCTTAGTTTAGACATTCCTGCATATATTTTTATTTTTTATTTTTTTTTTTATTTTTTTTTTATTTTATAATTTTTTTTTTTTATATATTAGGGGGCAATTTATACATTTTTCAAATCTATTTCAAAACAATCGTAAGCATTTTTACGTCAAAATCGTTTTTTTGAATCGAGATAATATTTTAAAGTTTTCACTCAATTTGATGTCAAACGTCAAAAGTGTAAATAAGCCCTTAGTTTTCATATTTGTGAGCCATGTGTGATTTTATGCTCTGACTTTGAATGAGTCTAAATGAAGCTTGCTATATGTATGTATGCATGATTGTATGGTTTTGAATGCGAATGAAGCTTGCTAGATGCTTGCTTATTAACTTCACTTGATCATTCGACTTTGATCGTGCGACATAAGCTCTTAACATTTGATATACTTATGTCTTAAATTGTAAGCATGTGCATGCATGAACGACCATCCATGCAAACACTTTTCTCATTTAAGGTATAGACAATATGCAAATGCATTTTTTGTTTTTTAAATTTGTAATAATAATAGACCATAATAGACCCCTTCCCCCTCTTTTAAGGTTTGAAAACTTATATAAAAAAATTTTTGTGGATGGATCTTGATGATATGATGAATGTACATATGTATGTTTTTGAATGCACCGCGCTTTCAAGGTAGCTTAAATCTCACAAACGGACAAAACATATCTGTGTGCATTTCTTTTTGCTAAATTTTGATCGCGTAAAAAAAAACTTCAGATATATGTAGGTTCTTATGTCGTCTTCTCTTAAGTATGTGCATGGATATATTTGCCATCCATGCAAATACTTTTGGATCTGTAAATATAAGTGTGCATATACTATTCGATTTACTTATTTTAAATTTTTGTTTTTCATCAAGAAGTATGTGCACATTTGCTTGAAAAATGTATTTAGGCATGATTAGTGAATTTTTGTTAAAATTTTACCATTTTACCTTCGCAATACTATTCCCTTTTCCCCTTTTTTTTTTTTAATTGGAAGACCACTTCTTGTTTAGGTTTGCGATTTTTTTTGAAAAGCTGCTCTTGAAAAAATAGTTAAAACAAAACGTATAGGTTAATGTGCCCTGAGTGCGAACTCTTAACTTTTTTGAGTCAATACCTTTTTTTTTTTTTTTTTTTAATGTATGATCATGTATGTTGCTTTAAAAAATCTCGTTTAATGTCTTGAAAACCAAAATTATTTGTATCTTTACTTGAAACTAGCCATTGTTTTTTCGTTTATCATTTATTGAGTGAAGCATTTTAAGGTACACAGAGATTGTGCGCGAAAACTTTGTCTAGAAGAGAAGTAACGATTTTGCTAATGAGAGTTCTAATATTGTGCTGGATGTCATTCCATTCAAAAATTTTGCTGCTGAGAATATATCTATACCTGTCGTGTTTCCAATAATATGCTTTGTTAAGATCTCTATACTTTTGCTTATTCTTACAGACTCCGTGTACGATTTCCACGTTTATCTTGTGCTCGAGTAGCCCGGTTTCGTTCGGGATTATTCTCGTCTCAGAGGGTGGAACTGTTTCAGTCTTTTCTGTACGAATCCTATGCCCTCGTTCTAATAATTTCATCCGGTTTCCGTCAGTCCTATCGGTAAACCTTTTACAAGTCTCAATTTTCAATAATATCCGTAAACATTTTTTATTCTTGGCGTCCGTTGCCATATCTTCAAACAAATATGTTTCTGCTCCTGAATCAATCAAACGAGATATGGTGTAATCGATAGCCTTGTTGCAGGGTAATTCGATCCACACATTGTCTTTAATTGAATTCTCTGTTGTATTAACGTCAAACTTGTTCTTTATTATGTTCTTCTGCAATGTTCTTTCTTTGTGATCTTTGTGTTCATTATATAAATTCGTGTCCGACTTCTTGTAAAGAAAATTATTCTTCTTCCTGACATGGTCCTTATGCAAAATTTTTCTATTGGAAAAGTCTTTTACATCAATGGCCTCCCCTCCTACTGCCTTAGCTTGGATCGTCACTGTCTCTGCAGTACAAATACTTTTGCTAAAATTGGCTATATGTCCGGTATATTCAGTATTTTTGATATCTATAAATGAATTATTCGTCTGTTCATTTTTTTCTAAAGCGTCATCTCCTGCCTCCTTGCTCTCAGTTTCATTGAAAAGTAACTCTAACAGTCCTTCAATGGTGTCATCTTTGTCAGTTGGTTTTCTCGAAAATTCTCGCTCAACAAAATCTGTTTCAGCTTTGGTGTCATCTAACGGATTTAATTCTTCATTTACGATCTGTTCCCTACTAAATGTGTTGTATGGCGTTGAATCTGATTCGTTGTTATTAAGCGTTGTGTCAAGATCATTTAATTTTCTATATGTTATTATAACTTCTTCTTTTCTATTACGACAGTTTTGAAACCGATAAAACCAAACGGCTGTCTTTCTTTTGAAGATTATAATTAAGCTTAGTATGAAAAGCCATTGAAATTCAAAAATGATGCTTCTATCTTCGCCTTCAATGCATTCTTCATCTTGAATGTCTTGTCTTGATTCATTTCTCCCTTTTAATATTTCTACCCTTTCGGAATGAAAATAAGTTATTAAATGTACGTTTGCATTTGTTTTTAGTGGATGTTTATACTCGTAAACTCCCAGGGGCCTATTCTCTACGTTGAAATTCTTCCTTTGACTGTTTTTTAATGAAATTTCTTTTTTACTTTCGATATTTTTTATTTTATGTACGAAGTGCAAGTTTATTTCGTCTTTGAGCACAATATCATCTTTATACCTATTTGCTATTGAAGAATTTCTATTCTTTATTTTTAACAAATTTTCCTTTTTACTTTCTATATTTATTACTCTATTAAATATCCCGGGCCTATCTAAATCTTCGAAGAAGATCTTTCCCCTGGTTAAATTTTTAAAGGATGGCATTATTGTATTTCTATTAGTTCGAATTCAAATTAGCGTTGATAAGTGGTTTTTCGCTTCGGACTACATTTTGGCTGTGATTGGAAAACCGTTTTTTAAATTTGTTATGCCGTTTATTCTCAATATAACTCATGTTTTTAACATATATGTAAAAAACTGTGCAATTATTATTCTGAGCCTCGGACGTGAATAAACAAGTGAATCTAACCAAAATATTGGAATTCATTGTTAACTTGTTAACAGTAAGGACTCTGGGCAAAAAAAAATATTTTATTCAAAAGTTTTTTTTTTTTAACTCACCATATGTTTATGCGTGTCTTACGCTCTGTCGATCTTCTGCTTTCCGCCTTCCAATTACTTCTTTGGTCTTCAGCTCTGTCTTTTGACTCTATTTGATTATACAATTATCGCTGCTGATTTCGGGGGCTGATAAGTCCCCGGTCTGACACATAGATGGCGTCGCTAGTATTAAATGCATATCATTTTTATATAGTGGCAACCTTCAAATGATTCGTGTCAAAATTTGACGTCTGTAAGTCAATTAGTTTGTGAGATAGAGCGTCTTTTGTGAAGCAACTTTTGTTATTGTGAAAAAAATGGAAAAAAAGGAATTTCGTGTTTTGATAAAATACTGTTTTCTGAAGGGAAAAAATACAGTGGAAGCAAAAACTTGGCTTGATAATGAGTTTCCGGACTCTGCCCCAGGAAAATCAACAATAATTGATTGGTATGCAAAATTCAAGCGTGGTGAAATGAGCACGGAGGACGGTGAACGCAGTGGACGCCCGAAAGAGGTGGTTACCGACGAAAACATCAAAAAAATTCAACTAAAATGATTTTGAATGACCGTAAAATGAAGTTGATCGAGATAGCAGAGGTCTAAGAGATATCAAAGGAACGTGTTGGTCATATCATTCATCAATATTTGGATATGAAAAAGCTCTGTGCAAAATGGGTGCCGCGCGAGCTCACATTTGACCAAAAACAACAACGTGTTGATGATTCTGAATGGTGTTTGCAGCTGTTAACTTGCAATACACCCGAGTTTTTGCGTCGATATGTGACAATGGATGAAACATGGCTCTATCACTACACTCCTGAGTCCAATCGACAGTCGGCTGAGTGGACAGCGATCGGTGAACCGTCTCCGAAGCGTGGAAAGACTCAAAAGTCCGCTGGCAAAGTAATGGCCTCTGTTTTTTGGGATGGGCATGGAATAATTTTTATCGATTATCTTGAGAAGGGAAAAACCATCAACAGTGATTATTATATGTCGTTATTGGAGCGTTTGAAGGTCGAAATCGCGGCAAAACGGCCCCATATGAAGAAGAAAAAAGTGTTGTTCCACCAAGACAACGCACCGTGCCACAAGTCATTGAGAACGATGGCAAAAATTCATGAATTAAGCTTCGAATTGCTTCCCCACCCACCGTATTCTCCAGATCTGGCCCCCAGCGACTTTTTCTTGTTCTCAGACCTCAAAAGGATGCTCGCAGGGAAAAAATTTGGCTGCAATGAAGAGGTGATCGCCGAAACTGAGGCCTATTTTGAGGCAAAACCGAAGGAAGTACTACCAAAATGGTATAAAAAAATTGGAAGGTCGTTATAATCGTTGTATCGCTCTTGAAGAGAACTATGTTGAATAATAAAAACGAATTTTGACAAAAAATTGTGTTTTTCTTTGTTAGACCGGACACTTATCAGCCAACCTGTTATACAACTCTTAATAAGCCGTATTGGTAAGGTGTCCTTTGGAGTTATCAACTCTCCCAGACCCTGTTGGATTTGCTATCACCGCTCTCCAACAGTTTATAACAGTACAACTTAAATAAGGTTAATATAAAAATGATCGGTGTTATTCCGCGCACTTCGCCCATTTTTACTAAGGTGTCCTTTGGAGTTATCAACTCTCCCGGACCCCGTTGGATTTGGTATCACCGCTCTCCAACAGTTTATAATAACTGGTTCGAAAATAAGTGGAATATTCACCAACTTAAACCCATTATCAGGATTGTCGTTCTTTGAAAACCGCACGGATCGTAGTTCGTTCCCGACTAACTGTAGTCGTAAACCGGCTGCACCATAAATGTTGTGTCGTCTAGGGAGCACGTCTAAGTAGCTTAACGCAAGGAATTACTCGAGACCGTTTAATATTGAATATAGCATTTATTGATTTACTTTAAGGCGTAACATTAAATCCTTAAGCTAAGTAACTTAATTGAGCTATTCCCTAGCTAACACGGAGATCCACACTTCAACGTCCTGGCTCGTGAGTAGGTGCGTTAAAGTTGAGATCTTCTGAATACTTCGGTTCACGGTTCTGATCGTAGTCCTCTTCCAGTGCACGAATCTCAGTTTAAATAAAGAGATATTGCTGTTCTAGCAATATCGGTTGTTGCGACACTCTTCTGGGTCATCTCGATTGTTGTTGTTGCGTGTTCCCAATATATCAGGCCGATCAGGTCAGCTTACTCATTATTGTTGCGTGCTGCTGTTGCTAAATACCTCTAGCGTCAGCTTTATTCCAGTCTTCGCCTGCTACGTGTTGTTGTTGTTATTATTATTGGAGCAGGTCAGTATTTGAGACAATGAACTTCTTGTGCATAGCTTATGCGACATAATTGCTGACTAGCTGTTTCGGCCATTTCGTCTTGCCGCTCACTCGCCCGATCCAATCGTCTGATGTTCTTAGTATTTGCGATCATTGGCTTTGATTGTTTTCGCCAGCGTTAATGTTTTATTGATTCTGAACGCCGGTGTTTTCGTTATTGTACTTTATTGCATATCGAAATAAGGTATAAGAACTGTTTGTGCGGTTGTGACACACAACAGGTTGCTATTTGCTTCTTTTATTTCACATAATTTCGATGCAAAACAAGCAATGCAAAAATGATATGGCCGTCTACAGTTATTGAATTTTTTCCTAAATGCCGCACATTTTTTATTGGCATGTGAGCCTTTGCAAAATTTACAGTTTATCATACGCTCTTAATTTTTGGAATTATTCACGGACGTTTTGGCGGCAGGCTTAACACTAGTTGCTGTTCTTGTTTTTGCTTCATCTAATGTGTCTTTTTCGCTTGGCTTATGCATCTTTTTCGCTAGTTTCTCGATGAGTTCCCAGGTACGCGCAATCTCCGTTGTTTTTTTTTAATCCAGTGTAGAAGCTTCTAGCAATTTTTTTCTTAGTCCGTTGCTTTTTATGCCTATCACTATGTCGTCTCTTATCATTCTCTCTGGATCTACGTAGCCACAGCTTTTAACCAATTGTTTCAGGTCCAACAAATATGCATCTAACGTTTCACTGTCCCCTTGTTTCCTTGAGTTGAACTTGAAGACTTTGTATGATTCGTTTTTTCTCGGCGAGCAGTAACTTTGAATTGCGTCAAAAACACTATTATATGTGCTTCCGACAATGTCGACGAGTTGTAGATTTCTATTGTCTCCGGTCCGCACGTATAAGGAAAGACTGGAGTCATCAGTGAATCGCTCTTTTCATCAAGAGCAGAAGCTGTAGCGTAGATATCAAAGATTTGCTTGAAAATACGCCAATTTTCAGCCAAATTGCCCTCTATAATTATCGGCTCTGGTCGCCGTAAATAAAAATTCGATATATTTGTGACATAATTGTGCACATATAGTTGCACCAGCTGTATAGGGGATTAATTAATCCGTTGAGGACTCAACACGTCACAAAATAATATGGCCTCCTTGGCTCTTAATGAATATAGAAAAATATAAACGAAATTCTGTCTTCGTGGCGTATGAACTTAAATAAATTTTTTTTGTGGTTTTATTCGTGATTTACGATTAGGTTTTGATTGATTATTTGTTTTTTATTTGGAAAGGGATATTTCGCGCACTAGTCGGATGATGTTATTTTTACTTTGTGTTTTTGATTTATATTTTATGTTTTAGTTGAACGAGAGGACGTGCGCGCTGCATCAGAATCGATCGAACACTGTGCCGTCGTCGCTGGAGGTAGAGCTGTTGAGCGTGAGAGCAGGAAAGTTTCGTTAAGTTGATTCGGCTAGAGGCTCACCTCCAAAGCGGCTACGGCGAAAAACGGACAAGGGTGTTAACATTTTCCTCAGAAATTGTTGAAGGTTGGGTCACTACATTGGAGTCAGGATTCTGAATTTCGTTATGAAAAGCAGATGTTGAGCTTTGAGGCGTTGGGTTGGAAGTTGCTTGATTATTGTCTTTGGGGCGATCAAAATGAAGCATTGTGTTGTGAGCTTTTTTACAGTAGAGGCAAGTAAAATTGCTCTTACAGTTTGCTCTCGTGTGCGAAACTGTTAAACAATTGCCACATATTTTATTTGCTTCAACGTATTTGAGTCTGTCTGCAATAGACAAATTAATGAATTAAGGGCAATGTCTTACTGAAGGAAAATTGTTGGGTACGCATGTTCAATGCTTTGTACCTCCTAAACTAATAGAGATCGCATTTTCAAACTTACATGATGAATTCTTAACACCTGCAGCTAAAATTCGAAAAAAATAAAATAAAAATAAAAAAGGTCCAAGTGGTTGTAATTGTGCTTTAACTACACAGGTATACAAGGTTTTGGACCAGAAAAACTGGATAGCGACCCTATAGGAATTTTTCGTGCTGATTCCGAATCTGGTACCCGTTTTTCTCTATCACGTCAAGTTTTTGAGAAATCGTTAAATAACGGTTTTTGACATTTTTACCTATAGTCTATGTCAATAATGAGGTCGTAGACCCTATATGCCTTAACCGATTTCAAAGTTTTTGGTACTCATATGAAAGAGGAATGACAACGCAACATATCATTTATACACAAATTTGGAATTGATTCAGTAACCTGGAAGCTATAGGGCAAAAAACGCGATGCTGATTTCCAATTTTTAGCGATTTTGTTTAAAAACTGGAAATTCAAATGGTTATAATTTCTGAACCAAGGCTGGTATTCCGCATTCACCAGGACCTACAGAGGATTGAAAAAAATTATAAGGGCTTTTGGGATGAAGGAATGTTGAGTGACTATTGCTGGTCCCTTATACGCGAAACAGATAGTAAACAATACAAAAGGCTCAGTTCAAATTCTGTTCATTTTTAAAGTTTAAATTGGTTTTAGCTTTAAAGATAGGTTTAAAATAGAATTTAAGTTTTATGTTTTTTAAGCCAGTTTTACCAACATACACAATTCGAACTGAAATATACATATGAACGAGCGAAGAATATACCAAAAATAAAAATTCGTTTTTGTCATTTTCAGCGAAAATCCTCATAAAATTAGAACGACGCAACGGATTTTTTTTTGTTTTAGGCTCAAAACTTTTTCAATTGATTGTTCTTTCATTCAAAGTATTAAGACCTGGAATACCAGCCTTGGTTCGGAAATTATAACCATTTGGATTTCAAGTTTTTAAACAAAATCGCTAAAAATTGGAAATCAGCATCGCGTTTTTTGCCCTATAGCTTCCAGGTTACTGAATCAATTCCAAATTTGTGTATAAATGATATGTTGCGTTGTCATTCCTCTTTCATATGAGTACCAAAAACTTTGAAATCGGTTAAGGCATATAGGGTCTACGACCTCATTATTGACATAGACTATAGGTAAAAATGTCAAAAACCGTTATTTAACGATTTCTCAAAAACTTGACGTGATAGAGAAAAACGGGTACCAGATTCGGAATCAGCACGAAAAATTCCTATAGGGTCGCTATCCAGTTTTTCTGGTCCAAAAGTTGGCCTTTATTTGTAAACTTGTGCTCTAAGTGCTTTGCTATGGTTAAGCACTGGTTAGGCACTGCGAGAGGTTCGAAAACCATTTATTGCATAGAAACTACAGCTGATCGGTGAAATTTTTTTTTAGATTCATAAAAAGAGATATTGAATGCAATTTATTAAAAATAAATGAAAAAAATTTGTTATGCAGAAGAGCTGCAAATTTTGATATGTATTTTTGAAAGCTTCGTAGAAAGTAGGAAAAAAAATTTTTGTTGTTTTTGTAATTTTATTTTCAAAAAAAAACCTTCTCCCAACTTGGATGCAAAATGAAATTTAGTTGCGTCAAACACTTTCCACGCAACAACAGTTTTAAAATATTAGAATTTACATTTTTAATAGAAAAATGAAAAGTTTTATTGCCAAAAAAGTACTGTTACAACTAATTTTTTTTTAAATCCTCTTTCAAAATTCTATTTGGTTATAAATACAACTAATATGAAATATTAAAACATTTTTTCATCACTACTTTGAAAAAAGGGTGCTCACTTGACGTGGCTTGACTCTAAGCAATTGTTTGTTTTTAAATCTATTGCGCAAAGCTTCCCATGCTATATAAAAATTTTCATCACACAATGGGTAATGCTTGATTATATCTGACGCTTTTTCTTTAGTTTTTTTACTTAAATAATATAAGTTTTGGAAGGGGGTTAATCGCGGATTTGTAATATATACTGCTGTGAAAATGTCTGTGAAGGCAGGCCAATCTTCATAATTTCCTTTAAATATTTGTGTGTCGCAAGGGGGTACCGATAAAATGTTAATTGGTGATATAAGTTCGCTTCTGATTTCAGGAGTTTCAGATATATTGTGTCTTGAGGTATGTGGTGTGGAATGTAATTTTTCTTTTAGGGTTTCAAGAATTTTTAACACCTTTGCTCTAAAATTATGGTAAGTCTGCGTACAATGATCGAACTTTTCGCGAGCTAAACGTTTATGTTCTTTAATCTCTTTATTATCGATATCGTCTATGAACATAAGGGTTTCAAACGCGCCTACTACTTTTTCCCATCTTCGGGTTAAATCATCGAGTCTGGAATCAATTAAAAGTTCTGTATAATCTTTAATGGGAACTTTACCAAAATTATTGCAAAAAATAATTAAATCATCTGAAAAAATATGAACATATTCATTTCTGCCATTTTTATTTTCTTTATTTGTGTATTTTTTGAACAAGAAGGAGATAAAAAGGTTTCAATAAGATTTTGTGTATTTTTTTTTTTTTTTTTGAAAAGGATGAGAACAAAAATTTCAGTATGATTGTGTGTATTTTAATATGTGTTATTGTTATTCGCGCCAAATATTTCGTTGCTTTAAAACGGAGTTTAAGATTGTATGTATGAAATCGCGCCACGAATTTGGAAAAGCAAATTCAAGGAAAATGGATAAACTGTAAAAATGTATTTATAAATGCGACAAATATTGGAGTTCAGAGTGTGTGTATGCGGATGTGTGTGTGTGGGAAGATCGCGCCACCAAATCTCGAAAGATGACAATTTAAGAAGAACGGTGCTTTCAATCGGCGTTTAAGATGCTTGTGTGTGTGTGTGTCTGTACAATGGCGCCAGCAAATTTCGAGTGTAAAGATCAAAGGAGAAAGGGTAAACGATAAACAGGGAACTGGTGACTTTTCCAGAACAACGTGGTTTTCTAGGTACAGCTTGAAATGAGTGTAAATGAGGTTAGAGTTAATAGAATGACGTGATGTTGACTTCAAGGTTATTTAAGATTTTCATAGAAAAGGGTTAGAACGTATTTTGATTTACTCACCGATTATATGGCGTCAATTGGGCGGTCATTTTCTGGGTTTCACTGCGTAAGAGAGGCTCGAAGGACCATGAACAAGGTTGTGGGTTTGTTGGAAGTCGAAGGCTAACCAAAAACGCACAATCTGCTTGATTTTCTGTTTTTAATTTCAAAACAAACCACTTAAAACTTAAACAACAATTCGTTTTTAAAATCACTTAAACTAATCTTTTTTTTGAATTCTTTCCACGCCAATTCAAATTATCTCCTTTTTTCTTTCTTTCTCCTTTTTTTGGGGGTTTTTTATGATTTAAAGTTACTTTCAAAAAAAAAGTCTTGGTGGCTTTATGATTTTAGAAATTCAGTTCAATGTTCTTTACAACACGTTTCGTCCCCTTTAACTTTTATTTTAACGTTTTATAAACTATTGACTTGAGCGAAATAAACATTTACTCAAAAATTTCAGTAATTGGGTTTGTTTTGGTATTAAAAACAAAGCTGCTCTCCTTTTCGATCGCGACTGTGTTTGTTGGAAGAGAAGACGATGTGTGTGCCCAAGAAGAAAAGCTATATACCCTATTCACGCGGGTAACAAATATTTTGTTACTTAAAGGCCCTATTCGCGCGGGCATATAAACAGAGATGAGGTCGTGTTCACAGGAGGCTATAAATTTTTTAGCAAAATATACTTAAGTCTTAAATGAAAAAAAAAAATATAAATTCAAAATGAAGCCAGAGCCATTTCCAATAATGCCATCACATGGAATTGGAAAGTGTTCGTCGACTTACTGAAATTGCTGTTGCAAGTTTGCATTGCCAATGAATATTGTGGCATATGCCGAACAGAGTGTTTTTATTGTGCCATCGCCTATTCCTTTTAAGGTTAAAGTTATTGCTGATATTGATTTTAATATGAATATTTTGTGATAATTTGAAAAGACTAAAATCTGATCCTGTATCTAGGAGGAGTGTTTCAGTTGAATTGTTAAGTTTTGATTTAAGAATGACGAAGTTACTGAAAGAAAGGTAAATATGGAGTATTTTATAAGATTTATGTTTCCATGCTCCACAGGTTGGTTGTCTAGGGCCCTGGTTGTTTTCCGATGACTCAGTATATCGAACATTACTTTTGATGTTTGTTTGGGCCCGTAAAGAATTATTGGTCTTGCGACCGAAATGGGGCAAAGGGAAATCGTATTTAAATGAACAAAAGATCACGCACCTTAGACTGCCGTTGTTTCTGCTGCGGTCGCGGTTGACGTTGCTTCTCTCGCTGCTTCTGCTGGTGCTGGATTTCCGATGCTGGTGGTGCTGGCGTTGTTCCTGCGTTGATTGCTGTTGGTTTCGTGGGTTTTAAAAGAGTCCCGTGGCAAATTTACCGACGATTATTGGAGAAAAAAAAGGGTGTCGCGAACGCGGCCCGCACTTCACAATAACATACACTTCACTGACTCGTATTTTAAATCGGAACGTGGAAGAAAATCGCGGACGTGTTTCACTTGCAACTGTTCTTTTGGAATATTATTTAAAACCCACCGGTGTTGCCAGTCAAGCCCGGCGGGAAAAAGTGGCGAGCAGCTGGGCTTGGAGTGCTGCCCTTCTTTTTCCCGTTTTTTCTCCGCTGGTGGGATTAAGCTGCGAAGCGACAGCGGGAAAAACGGACATACTGCCCGCCTTGCGTTACGCAAAGAAACTTGAAGGGGCGTGGCTGGTAACGTACAGATTCAAGGGGGCGAGGCGATGGTGAGCGACGACGGTAAGTAGGTAACACGCGTCGACGCTCCTTTGGTGATACGCGGAGCGTATCGTGTTGCCAAAGTATAATACTTTGGCTCTTTTATCACTAATTGAAAGCTCCTCCTGGGTCGAACGGCAGGATAATGTTTGCGCAGCTGGCATATGGTTCACAGAATTCGCTGGCTATGGGACCACTCAAGCACCACCCGAACACTGAACTTTGTGCTAGTAGACTGCCACCGACGTTGAATCGAATTCCTGATAGCATTACTCGCGGGAGGATGTCGGAGCCAATAAATAAATCGATACGTCCTGGTTCCATGAAGTGTGGATCTGCAAGCTCCAAGGGATTTGTTGCTCTCAATGATGGAAGCCAATTTGTTAATTTTGGCAGGACGACGGCAGCCACCTCTTCTTGAAACTCAGAATGCGGAGAGGCCAAGGTGAAAACGTATTCCTTTTCCGCTGTTGATTTCTGCCCGCGAATGCCAGAGAATTTGCGAAATTTTTGCAGTGTGGGAAGATTGAGCAGTTTTTGTTTGCTGTCGTCGGGAAGTGTGCGCTGAGAGCCTTGATCCAGGAGCGCTCTCACAGTAAATCGCTCGCCCTGATGAAAAATATGCGCGAGGGCGGTAGGTAGAAGTATTTCAGTATGGCCTTCAGCCATATGCGTGCTTGCTTTTCGTGTGGACGTACGTGCCGAAGGAATGTTGTGCGGAGTTGCTCGTCGTCAACGAGCCTAGCGTCTGGAATAACGGAGAGAGAGATGAACCATTCGTTGATGCCACAGGGCCGTGTCTATGCGAGGGGGCGTTGGGCCGCAGAACTTGGTTGTCGCTGTCGGTCACGATGTCGGAGACGATCGTCCCAGGAGGAGAGCTAGATATCGGTGATTGTTTGGTACGCTGAGAGTCTTGATCCAGGAGCTCTCGCAGTGTGAATCGCTCGCCCTGATGGAGAATGTGCGTGAGGGCAGTAGGCAATAGGACCTGAGTGTGGCTGTCAGCCACATGTGCGTTTGTTTGATGGGAGGAAATCGAGGCTCCAATTGGGGACGGTGACGTCGCCGATGATGCAACAGCGGAGCTCGTCTTCGACGGGCCGGGGGTCTGGGAGGACGGAGGAGAAGCATCTTTCGGTGAAACCGCGGGAGCATGTCCATGAAGCAGCGTGTGGTGCCGCTTCTTACACTGCACACATCGAGGGGGGCTGGTACATTTTGACGAGCGATGGGAGGCAGTCAAACAATTATAACATCTGTTATTTTGCGTGATAAATCTATGACGATCGTCGACCGTCATTTCCAAAAATTTTGGGCACTGTCGCAGTGCGTGATCATTTCCACACAGGTGGCACACGTTCGACCGAGAAAGATGTTCACATTAGAGGTGTGGTATTTCATGCTAGACTTTGAATCCACTGAGTTTTTAAGGAGATCCAGTAGCTCAAGAAGATGGGCTTTGGCTTCGTAATAAACCCCCCTACACGCCTCTACAGTATCCGACAGATTTGTAACTTCGTCCGAATTGACAGCATCGGAAAGACAGACGTCGTCGTAAGCCGTTTAAAACCTTCTCCACACTGAGTCCAGGTCCGTTCTCGCGTCGTCCAGCAGAAATCTCGGTGAATTTTCATCATACCTCTTACTTAATCTGCACGAATCCATGAATCCATTGAAAGCGTCGTTGAAATTTCCAATCAAACTCATGTCCATCGAACGATTGAAACAGCGACTGAAAAAAAAAACCACAGTAGCAGCGCTGCGATAAAACTGACCAACGTTCTTTCGTCTAACTTGCTTGATCTGGGAATGCAAATCGTTTATAAGTTATTCAGGCTTTATTTAAATTGGATAGCTAGTACACCAATCAATTTAGCAAATACGCAAATAAAATAAGTAGTCGCAATTGAATTGTCAATACTTTATTTCTCAACAGGCTAGGCAGTGCAGCCTACTTATAATTTTCGTCTGGTGTATGCAATAATTCAAATTCTTCTGAGTGAAGAAATCGCATGCGAGAAAAATCCGCCTTGCTTCGTACGCCAACTGCGAATTCAAATCGAAAGATCGAAACAGCGACCGAACAGACAAACGGTAGCAGCGCTGCGATATAGCTGACCAACGAGTTTGTCGTCTAATTTGCTTTGTCTTCTCTTTTCTTGCATGCAAAAAGCCGTTAGGCCGATCAACTGTAGACACAAAGCAACGCAAATACACGCACTGGTCACCCCGCTGCCGCTCACCTGTTGGTTTCCCCTTGCCACGAGAGCGAGACAGGCACTTAAATTCGAATGAGAAAAATCCAAGCACTGCACTTCCAATGTCCGTTAGAACTTTGAAGGGCACTGGAAGGCTCACACCGCGTGCACTGGAATGGGCTCTGGATGGAATTTTTCTCCCAGAAGCAAGGACTCCTGGACACAGGATCGCCAATGTTAGGGCCCGTAAAGAATTATTGGTCTTTGGACCGAAATGGGGCAAAGGGAAATCGTATTTAAATGAACAAAAGATCACGCACCTTAGACTGCCGTTGTTTCTGCTGCGGTCGCGGTTGACGTTGCTTCTCTCGCTGCTTCTGCTGGTGCTGGATTTCCGATGATGGTGGTGCTGGCGTTGTTTCTGCGTTGGTTGCTGTTGGTTTCGTGGGTTTTAAAAGAGTCCCGTGGCAAATTTACCGACGATTATTGGAGAAAAAAAAGGATGTCGCGAACGCGGCCCGCACTTCACAATAACATACACTTCACTGACTCGTATTTTAAATCGGAACGTGGTAGAAAATCGCGGACGTGTTTCACTTGCAACTGTTGTTTTGGAATATTATTTAAAACCCACCGGTGTTGCCAGTGTTGTGGGTAGGGTGTGTCTTTATATCTTAAGACTTTTATTCCTACTGCAATAACTCCTGAATTACACTCGAATGACTTCCCTAATTCCCTAAACCATAATAAACGCTCAGACTTGAATTGTTGTTGCCGTTGGGTCAGTACAAGCCAATTCGAACCGGAACGTTGAATTCTTAATCACCAGTCCTTTTCCAATTGTCGATCATCTGCTTTTATAGGGAGAAAGTGCCTAGCATGCACTTTCTGGCTGGAACTTCGGAATGCGGAAAACGATGTGGCAATGCTTCTCGTGCTGCGACTGCTGACCCAATTCTTGGTGATGTCGTCATAGTCACTTGTTGCTTTGTTTTTGTGTTCTACTTTGCATTTGCTGATCATGCGAAACTGATTCGTTCGTCGTTCTCGCCGTTCATCGTTCTCGCCGTTCGTCTGTTTGTCCGTTACGATTGATCATATTTCGTCGTTTGCTGCGGTTATTGGCTTCGACTTCAGCGTTGTTTTGACCTTGACCATGAATTTACCATTTTGTCAGCTTTCATTTCAGGGTCGTTTGTTTATTTTCGTTCGCTGCGGTGTTATTTGATTTGTTGTCGATCAGAGTCAACGTGAAAGGGTTGTGAGTAGATACGGCTCACAACACCAGTCAAGCCCGGCGGGAAAAAGTGGCGAGCAGCTGGGCTCGAAATGCTGCCCTCCTTTTTTCCCGTTTTTTCGCCGCTGGTGGGATTTAGCTGCGTAGCGACAGCGGGAAAAACGAACAATGTTATTGGATTAATTGCCTTTTCCCCTGTGGTTGGTTTTATTGTTGTGAGGGTTTCTTTATTGATTGGGATTTTTTTTATAATTATAATAACCCTATTCCTGTTGTTGTTGGAAGCAGTGTAATTATTGTTGCGAAAGTTACCGTGATATGATCTTTTAACACGGTGGGAGTTGTTGCCATGGTAATAATAATTGCTGCGGCCCACAGTGCTTCGAGCCCATACAAAAGTGGGACAATAATAAAAGGAGTTATCCTATCTTCGTTAAGTTTGGCACTCTAGCTAATTCGAGGTTGCTTATTTCGAATATGTTATCAGATTTTCTGTAACTATTTTCATTTATAAAATCGCATTTGAATTGTCAATTTTCTCCTTTTTTTGTGAATGTTTCTAAAAATATGAAAACTTCCAAAAATTATTAACATTAAATTATATTTTTTTTTTATCAATATTTGAATCTTTTTTATTTCATAAATGTCGGTTTTTGTTTAAAACATGTTTTACTTTAAGGCAAAAAATTATTTCACATTTCACATTTATAAAATTTCTTGCAATGCTTTAAAAATTTTCACAATTGCACAATTTGCCCGTTCCGGAGTTATCTTCACGTATACGCCAAAATCCAAAAAATTAGACAAGACCATTTTGCGTTGTGAATTTCTTATATCGATCGACCTACTCAATCCCCACGCCCCAATCCCTTATGGTTTCTAAGATATTAAATTGAGTGTGGGATAAATAATTGTTATAAGAATATAGCAATAAAGCTGAAAATAACACCGCTTTGTGTATCTTTCTTCTTTTTTTTACATGAAAACCATAAAGAGGCGCTCACACTACTTTTCGTTCATACACAACTGAAAATGCGCTTTTGGGGCAAGTTTTAAAATCGTATATCTCAGCTTAAGGTGAAAATAGGTGTAAGAGGAATGCCATTAATGAAAGCTCATAAATTGTTCTAAAAATTGAAGAGGTGTTTTTGGGTGTTGTTTTTTTTAAATTGCTTCTAATCTTCCGACTTGTTTGGTATTTAAGTTGCATTTATGCAATATTTGAAGCCCTCTAAAAAACAAAATTAATTTATTTATTCAATTTAATAAATTATACATATTTATATGCATCCACATGATTTAAAGTATAAAAAAAAATCTGAAAATATTTTAACTGCTAAACAGAAATTGAACTTTGGAATGTAAAGCACACGAGTGCCATACATTTAAATTAACTAAAATCAATGCCACTCTTAAAATTTTCAAGCCATATACTTACATATGTTAAAATCCGAAATCATTTTGATTTAAAAATTTCGAACAACCCTGAATATGGGCAATAAGCAATTGATTGTATGAAAAGAAAAGTTAAAAAAAAAAGTTTTCGAGGAAGTACTAAAATTTTAAGATGTGAAAAAAAATTTAAAATCAATGTCACTCTTAAAATTTTCAAGCCATTTGAAAATTTCGAACAGCTTAAATATATTAAATAAGAATTTGATTGTATTTGAGACGAAAAAAAAGAAAAGTTTAAAAAAAAGAGAAAAAAAAGAGAAATATAATAATTTGCACTCTCAAAAATGTCAAGCCATATACTAAGTAATTGACTGTTCTTCAGACGAATTAAAAAAAAAAAAAAAAAAAGTTTTTAATGAAGTACTTAGATTTTAAGAAGGAAAAAAATATATATATTTCAATATTTTCATTTACAATTGCTAACCGATTAAAAAATAGTGATTTATTAGAAATTGTAAGAATTCCAAAACAATATATATAAACAAACTATCATATTTTACATTGATAGGTTCATTTTTGACATTTTTATTTCGTATACATCTTTAATTCTAGCTTTCATAAAATATTTTTTTTTTCTTTCTCCTTTTATTTATTTTTTTTACTCTTCAATTTTTTCAACATTTTTCTTTTCTAATTTTTTTTTTTTTTTTGTTATCTGTTCCATACATTTTATTATTTTTTTTCTTTATATTGAGATGCGTTTTTATATAAAATATTTTTATATATATATTTTTTTTTTTTTAAAAGGATGTGTTATATAATATATAATAGCAAAGTTTTCGATCCAATGAAAAAAAAAGGAAACTAATATACATATATCACGGTTTGAAAGAAAATATGAATTAAAATTCATAAAATATTGAATACCTATTAATTCTATAAAAAAAAAAAAAAAGTAAAGTAAAACATGCATATGAAAATATTGTCAAAATCGAAATGTTTCAAAAACAAACTGAGCACATATTACAATAGTTTTAAAGTAGAAAGTACAATTCTAAATCTTCTTCAAAACACTGAGATCCCACACCGGAACACCAACAATCAAGACAAAACGCATCATAGAAGCAGCGACATCAATTTTCATCACGCACCGGCACAACTATCAAGAAGATCGGGATGATTAGAAATCATCACTCCCATTCAAGCAAGCAGCCTACCAGAGCATTACCAGTGACATCGGCGAGCCTATAGCCACTATCAGCAGACATCATGGCAGGCTGACCCGAGTCTCAATTTCACACTGGTAGCCGCAACGTTTTTATGAACAGCCACGATGCTCATGACTTGCCGAGGAGGGGAGGGATGTTGTGAGTCGTGCTAAACACAACTTACGTCACGTCACACTGCAACGTCACGCTATCAGCTCTAAGCAAAAAAAGTGCCAAAACATATAAAAAACAATCAAAACACAGCAGAGGAGTTCCACGAAACAGCACCAAGCTCGAAATCCGACACCCTTCAGCAAGAACAACAACAACATTAGAACGCAACAATTACGTAAACAAGCACACCGATCGCCAGTACCAAACTTGGCACAAGGCCGACCCAAGGAAAGGGCAAGCGAAGAAAAAGACGAAAGACCACGAGCAAACAAGTCAGCAATATGCAACAGCATAAGCGGTGCATAAGAGGTTCAATGTCTTCAAAGGCAGACCTACATCAACAATAGAAACACAGCAATAAAGCTATTGGCGTAACTCGCAACAACAACAACAGGCGATCGAGAAGGGCAATCAACGCAACAGAATAACAAGAGCCAAGTGCAACAACAACAAGTGCAACGTAGTCACACCGGCAGGGGAAGTTTGAAGTCATACATATGAAATCAATCAATATCCAATATTGCTGGATCGGCAATATTGATCTTTTTAAGCGGAGCTTCGATCTATGGAAGAGGACTTGCAGTTTGGAATCTTAAGTCTTATCAGATCTGAAAAGTGTTAGCTAGGGATCAGGGCAGTTAAGTAAGCCGGAATAGGATTGCTATATAAGAAGAAAAAGGACTTCAATAAACAATAATTGCAACTGAATTCAATGGCGTTCTTATTTGTGGTATTCGCTTAGACGTCCATCCCCAGCACGCAACACACTTCCACCACGCTAGGTCAAAAACTACCACTTTTTTTTTACTTACTTATGCCTTTTTATACCCAGCGTAAGCGGGGTATATTAGTTTTGTGCGAATCTTGTAACAGGGAGAACTAAGCTGTCCGTCTGTCCGTCCGTCCGTCCGTCTGTCCGTCTGTCCGTCCGTCCGTGGTCGGATCTCCTCCGAAACGGCTGGACCACTCAAGTCGAAATTTGGCACACAGGTATATCGGGATCCGAGTATGATCCTAAGTAAAAATGGGAGACATCCGCCCACTGCCACGCCCACAAATGAATATAATGTGTTTTCAGTAAAATGCTTGTAACTTGCGAACCACTCAACACAATCCATTGATATTTGGTGTACTGGTAAACCACAAAAAGGGACATATCCTGGCAAAAAATGGACGCCGCTCTCCGTGAGCCACGCCAACAAATAAGCCCACAAATAAGGGCTTATCGTAACTTGTGAAGTAAAAGGCGTAGAAGGTTCAAATTCGCAACATAGGTTGACCAAGGCGAATGAAAGGTATAGGGAAAAAATTTATATGGCCCGCCCACTTCCACGCCCACAAATGGAGATTTTTCGTAACTTCCGAATTAATAGGCGTACACGCTTCAAATTCGCAACATAGGTTGACCAAGGCAAACAAAAGGTGTAGGGAAAAATTTTTATTGGCCCGCCTGCTGCCACGCCCACAAATGAAGATTTTTCGTAACTTCCGAAGTAAAAGGCGTAGAAGCTTCGAATTCGCAACATAGGTTCGCCAAGGCGAATGAAAGTTGTAGGTAAAAATTTTATGTGGCCCGCCCACTGCCACGCCCACAAATGAAGATTTTTCGTAACTTCCGAAGTAAAAGGCGTAGAAGCTTCAAATTCGCAACATAGGTTCACCAAGGCGAATGAAAGGTGTAGATAAAAATGTTATGTGGCCCGCCCACTGTCACGCCCACAAAATGAAGATTTTTCGTAACTTCCGAAGTAAAAGGCGTAGAAGCTTCAAATTCGCAACATAGGTTCACCAGGGCGAATGAAGGGTGTAGGGAAATAATTTATATGGCCTTCCCACTGCCACGCCCACAAATAGCGAAGAAAAACATAGTGCACTCATAATGTCGGGACGCTGGGTATTTCAAAGTCGGGCTTGACCGACTTTAGCATTCATACTTGTTTTTTTACTTATTTTAGGATCTTTAGAATAATTGAGAGCATAAAAAAATGTGTTTAAATGTTATGTTTTATAAAAAAAAAAGTTAGGCAGCTTTCTTTTGTCAAGAAAGTTGTTGAGAATGGCAGTATTGGCGCTTAATGACATCCAATAAATATTGACAAATTGTTTTATAATAAGAGAAAATATCTTAAGACATGTAAGTTTCCCAACTTTTTAGGTGATCAGATGTGATATACTGTATTAATATTTTAATCACTTTTAAATCTATATTTTTTTCTACGAATCTACCACTTCTTCTTTCAAAATCTACCTCCTTTAAAAATATTCTAGTCCGAGCACTAATCCCTGCCTTTGTCTTAAAAATTTTTGAAGGCTCTTGTTAAGACTTTTCGTTCTGATCATGGTCCTTTCCAAGAAAGCGCGTTGATTTGTTTGTTTAACCAGTCTTTATTGACTAATTCTTAAATTATACAAAAGTTTGACTTATTATAGTTTAACGACGATTGACTGGAGACTGATCCGACGATTTGAGACTATAGACTACCGTAGACTCCCCGAACATTAGTTGATCAACATCTTTTATAGTGAAAACGCAGAGGCAGAGGCACCCTCACTGATCGCTGCTACCATAAAAGTGTCGTAGGTCACTAATTTTCTGCTGTGTTTCTGGTGCCCCATATCCAACTCAGCATATTTGGATATTTATTAGGTCACCTGTGCTGCGCTGTGACCAGCGTGCCATGCAATATGTGTCAAAACGCCAGCTTGCGTTTTTGCTTCGATTGCTTACGTTCTGCTTCACTAACTTCGATTTATTGATATTGCGCAATCGATGCGCGATTGACATAAATTTGGTGTTTATGATCTGCTTTCTTTCTTGTTCTTCTCATTGCTTGCAATTGCCTCACAGTACCCTTACCCTTTTAATACAAAACTAAATTTTTACTTCGCACTGTAGATATATTTACGTACAGAGAATGATGATGCAGCAATTGTTCTTTTCACAAATTAAACTACACCATTAATATGAGTGCGTGACAATTTTATTACGTCTTATATTTTAATTCGCATAATGCTTATGAGAATTGTAAGTTGAAGTAATGCTACCAAAGATTGTTGAACTATTGAGATGTCTAAGGCTGCAATAATATCGAAGACAAAGCTGAAGCGTAGGCTGTCATGAGTTTGCTGTAATTAGTTGTTGCGGAAATACAAGAAAAAAACAGCTTACGCTTCAGCTCCAGCTTCACTATTTTTGCAGCCTAACGCTCTTTATCCAACAAACAAACTTTAATGTCGCGTAAATTGAACAATAAACATGTCAAACGCACAATGAGTTTGCCGGCGTAAGATTCTCGCTATTCGAGTGTCCTTTCATCGATTTAATATACGTTATCACGTCAAAGGTATAGTTGGTCAATTTCGCTTATCTCCGGACATACCAAACCGATTTGAAAATCATTACTTTAAAATTAAGAGTTATGAAATTCCTTGTAAACATTGCCTAGAAAAGCCTTTCAGCCAACTATAGGCTGTAAGGTTATTTATGGAATTTTCCAAAAATTTGTTGAATTTTTAACAAAGTTTCTTTAAAAATCATTTATAGTCTAAATTGGACAATAATAAAATCTTTTTCTTTTGTTTCTTCATTCGACATCAAAAACTGATCTTTAAGGAAGTAAGAAAGCCCATATTTATCCCATTCGCATTAAAACTGTGGCATACATAAACGTTTGTGTAAACTTAATTTTACTAAAAGTACTGATTACACACTGTGTAATAGAGTGCAAATCATTTTCACTTCCACTTCCACACAAGTATTGATAGTGCAATGTCTCAGTGCACTATATTTTAAGTGCATTATGCCCATCTATGCTACACAGGCTAAAAAAATTCCTGTTACAGATCGATTAAGTTTTCTACCCTTCGTTTTTTGGGGTGCTGAGCACAAATCTAAAGTCAGATTTCACCCACAACCCTATGAATCTACCCAGCAGCCCCCAGCACCCACCATACTGTGAAGTTTCTAGAATACGTAAAAAAAAGAATTGTCCCACCCCAAGGTTTTTGGTGTGGTTAATACGAAACTGAAGTCAAAATATACCCACGAACCCGAATTTTCTTTTAGAACGCTTCAGAAGCCTCTCCTCAAAGGGTGAAATTTTAATAATGTAAAAGAAATTGGAAGAAGTATCACACCCTACGTTTTTTGGTGCGCTGGGCACGAACCTAAGTTCGGGATTAACCCACAACCCTTTTGTTTTACTAAACACTACTCAGAAAACCCGCTCTCCAAACCGCAAAAAGAAGACATTTGGAAAGAACCATAAAAGAAATCGAATTCTTCTGTTGTTTAAAATAGCGCCTTTTCATCGTGGTGGGAAAGAGGTTTTTGTGAGGGGTGGGTCAAAAGCTTGAACTGCTTGCGCGGTCCAAAGATTCAGCAAAGTTGGTTTTTTTTTTTCAACATTATTTGTCCATTCATAAGGCAACAAAATATAACAATGCTTTATATATTTCCAAACAAAAAAAGGAAGTATACTTTTTGGTTTTAAAAAAATATGAAATCGTCCAACTTCAAAGCCTTATAACTTTGGTTTCTGTAAACCGATTTTAATCACCTATAATCGTAATTGAGAGTTGATTTTCCCTGCTTAAGCTTAGGTGGAAAAATTTTAAGGTTTTATTGACAATTTTTCCAGCGCACTTGTGAAATGAAAACAGTTCAGAGAAAAATAAAAATTTGTATAGCAGCCTTATACAAAAGTGATTTTATTCAAAGTCCTTTGTTTTAATGACAATATGTCTTTTTTAAAATGGTTAAAAGATTGATACGTTCGATCACATTTTTGGCATGTTTTGGATCAATTTCCTCTGGTCTGATTTTCATAGACCATATCTTCGTAAAATTTTGATCGATTGTACTAACGTTCTTTTGCTTTTACAGATAGTTTATGACCAAAAATGCCTGGGAATATAATGTATCTTAAAAATGGGAATAAAGTTGATCAAAAAATTTTTTTCAAACTTTCGATCCGCTTGCGCGGTATGAAGATGCGCCTTATAGTACGTTTCCATATGGTGTTAAATTCTGAAGTGTTAAGCTTTAACACTTCGATTTAACACTACCGTTTCCACTTGCACATTCTACGAAGGTGTTAAAGCTTGGCAGCTGTTCGTGTATTTTCAATTGCAAGTAGGGCTGTCAACTTTTCAAGCGCTAAAATCAGTACATTTTTATTTCTGGAGACCTTTTTCATTTTGAAACGGAAATTACACCTTGATGGCGCAGGGGAAGTATACCTGGCTCACATACGTATTCAAAGAAATTTTGCCAAAAATCGTTTAAAAAACATTAAAAAAATATTCAAAACAAAGTTTCTTTGACCTTCCATTGTCGCTTTTTGCTTTTATTTCATTTTGACAGTTAGATATGCACGAATTTCGATACGATAAATCGATATTTTCTTATCGAATGAGGTGTTACCGAGGTGTTGTTGAAAATAACACTTGGCTTTCGTGTTAAGAATTTGTATGGAAAAACACGTACATCACATGATGTTAAAGGCCGCTTAACACGAAAGCCTCCTTTAACACGTAAATAACACCATATGGAAACGCACTATTAATTTGAACTTTTTTACCCAATATTCTTTTTACACATTGTTGATGTCAGGGCCAATAGAAGCAAATGTACCTGGTCTCTCGATTTTGTTTTTGGTTTGCCGGCGGTTGCGCGACGCGATTAAAATTTTTCTTGACGATTTTCTTTTTCTTTCAAACTGAGTGCACTTTTTGGTTTCTTATGACAAAGAAGGGATGATGCGTAGCGAGCGAACGTGTGCGTCTTAGCGGTAGCGATCAAAGACTCCACAGTCATCCCTCGAGATCGAGCTGTTGACCCAGAGAGAAAACGTTTCGTTGAATCGGTTCGATTAAGGGCTCGGCCTCATAGCGGCTACGGCTACGGCGAAAAACTGACGTGCTGTCCGCCTTGTGATACGCAATAAGTTTTTCCTGTTCCTGGCTACGCACCTCCTGCAAAATCTCCTGGACGAGGATCATGTCGGATTTTAGAGGGATCTGCCAGCCCAAGTTGCTTGTTTGGGGCAGAAACGACGTTGAAGTATAAGTGAGCAGATGGTCAATAATAAACAAAGAAGAGGGGGACAGGCAATGTTGCGAGAATAAAAGGGCGAGGGTGAGCGGTTCCGCTCTAATGATTATATGCGGAGCGTATCAGAAAGCGAAGGTGACGTCAGTGGCACCCGAAACCCCCTGATGACAGCGGAAAGCCCTCCTCCTTGATCAAAAGGCTTGGGAACATGATTCATAAATTCTTGCCCCGAAATGGCCTCGAGCAGCTGGTGGAGCGGCTGTTGATTGAAAGATTCTAGCATGCGATACGTCATTCGGTGATGAACTTCTTCGCCGTAGAGATCCACCGTGGTAGCGGGTGGATAATTGGGAAATTCCTCTTGTTCCCGGAATGATTAGAGCAACTCGTGAACTAACTCATGATTGCCTCCAGAGGAGACGTGCGTCGTAAACGCTTCGATGGTTTTGCTGGCGTTGGGCTCACTCAAAAGCCATCCGAATAGACAACGTGGTGCAAGAAAACTGCCTCCGATATTTATTTTGACTCGGGAATATAACGATATGGGCAAAGTGTAGGAGCCGATGATCATGTCCATTCCGCCAAGATTCATAAAATGAAGATCGGCGAGCGCAAGCGATGAAATTTGTCAAGGATCCCGATTGGAGTCCCTTTTGGTTGGAAGCCGGTTTGTCAGGTTTGGAAGTAGAATGGCGTCGATGTCATGCTTGCACGCGGAGCGTGGCGAGGCGCGAGTGAGCGTGCACTTCCTTTTCGCTGCTTAAGTGCATACTTTGTGCGATGTTGGTAAATTCGACTGCTGCTGCAATAACTCAGTGATAAATGCCTTTTGCTAGCCCTGGTCCAAGAGTAAGATATGTGCGATGGCCGTGGGAAAAAACACCTGAAGGTGGCCGTCGGAGACGTGTGCGTGTGCCGTTGACGTGGGGGGATGCTCACAGAATTCAAAGTCTTCGGTTGCGAAAAAATATGCGCCGGTTGGCTCGTCGGCGAAGGTCCCATCTCCGATGAAGAGGTCAATAGGGGTGAGGAACCGTTGCCATCTGTTGTTGCAATAGCATTTGGAAAATAGCCAATAAGAATAAAAAATACTTTGCCTTCTTGGCGATTTTCTTTTTAGTTCTTACTTAGGGCACTTTTTGGTTGCGTATGACAAAAAAAAAAGATGATGCGTAGTGAGCGGGCGTGCGCGTCCTTGCGGTAGCGACCAAAGACTCCGCCATCTTCGCTCAAGATAGAGCTGTTGAACCAGAGAGAAAACGTTTCGTTGAATCGGTTCGATTAAGGGCTCGACCCCATAGCGGCAGCGGCTACGGCTAAGAACGGACACACATAATTTAACAAAATATAACTATACCAATGCGATCCCAGAAGTTTTGTTAAAACAAATCAGCCAAATATATTATTCCTTGTTTTTATCCAAGTTACTTTGACAAACAAAACCGGTTTCGCCCTCTTTTGCTTGTTGCTTGTCTTTGCTGTATGCTGGGGACGGACGTCCAAGCGAAGACAAAAAAAAAATACTACATTGAATTCCGTTTGCTATTATTGTTCATTAAAGTCCTTTTTATAATATGACGATGCTGTTCTAGTTAACTAAACTGCCCTAATCCCTAGCTGGCACTGCGATCTACACTTTGTCGTCCTGCCTCGTAAGAAGGTGCGCCAAAGTTGAATTCCAAATCCCAACTCCACGTCCAGTGATCGAAGCTTTGCTTAAATAGATCAATATTGCTGATCTAGCAAAATTGGCTCTTGATTTTTTTCTTATTTTCTACCTTCCCCTGCCGGTGTGTTGTTATGGACAAACGGTCACTTAAAGTCACTTAAGTAATATTCCCTACTGGCATTCATATTAATCACTCACTTAAAGTCACTCACGCGATATTTCCCACAGGCAGTTATGCTATTTTCTTTTACTACTTTCACTTACAAACAATGCTCATTTTTTACGATGACTCAAATCAGCTTTATTGCTCAAACACTAAAAAAAAAGGTCAAAGCAAGAACAATGCACCAATTGCAGTACATGTGTCATTTGCAATACGACCCCGGTAGTTGGGAAAATCCAAGTGACCCTTTTCCATTCGACACCGTAGATAAGCAAACGAAAAATAGCAACTAAGAACCATATGTAAAGATGATATAAATATAGATTTTTCAGCTCTAAGAATACATTCAATGTTCAAACTTGAATCCAGGCGTTCCAGTCGCCTTAGAATAAAAATAAAGCGTAGCAACCGCCACCAGAAAAAAACTTTGCCCCTGTCTTTTTCACCAAAAAATACTGATGTTCCATAAACATCAAAAAAGGACTTTCCGACAGAAAGTCCTGATTAAAAAGGGACATCATATGGCGATCCTGCCATCCTGGACAACTAACTAAAGACCTGCCAAATCCTAAGGCAGAGGACAACACCCAAATCCTTTTGGGATTTATTGGATTTATTGCGGAGTTATTCACGGAAGATTTTAGCATGAACATAACGCTAAAACAGGCTTAAGAAGACAACCCCACCGCTGGACCCAAAACACTCACGGTCGAGGAGTATAAGGCTCGACAACATCAATCCGCAGCTGAGAAGACCAAAGCAAAAGAAGAAAATTTGACCAGAATACCAATCCAAAAGCGACCTAAGCGACGAGGAGGCGTGAAGAACCGCCTTAGACGAATGAGAGCAGACTTAATAAATCAAGCACCAAGGACCACAGACCCAAAAATCCTTTCGGAAAACTGGAGAAAGGTTGGTCAAATTGAGGCCATCTTATACCAAAGGAGTGCCGAACAGCACCCTGCTGCAAACTAATGAATAGCATAGAGGCGGTAATTCGCTGCTATCACCAATTTGTCCACAGGATGTACTAAACCATTAATTTTAAATAAAATAAAAAAATTAAAAAAAAGAGGCTCAAAAAAAAATTTTATATTAAATTCTAAAGAAAGTATAGAGAAAGTAATAAACCTAGCATGACGTTTTAATATCGATAGCGTTTTTTCCCACAAGCTCAAAAAAAAAATTTTTTTTTCTTTTTTCACATTTACATCTTTAAAAATCCCAAATTCAGTCTTGTCATCGTTTCTAACAATTGAAACATGTCATGGTGGAAAAAAGGGCTTAGCGCTATCCTCATAGCAGTATCCGGGTATGAAGTAGGCAAAGATAGCCAAAATAATAGAATAGAAAACATTGAAGATAAAATTTATGACAACAAACACATAATCTATAACAAAAGTGATCAGGAATCAATATTTTGCACGTGGCAGCCATCATTATAATATTATTGGTCATCACTGTCATTTACCTCCTAATTAAAAATCATTTAAAAATAAATACAATAGAGTACCTCTTCAGCCAAGAATCTAATCTAATCTAATCCATAAATGAGCATTTCAGTTTCTTGGGGAGAAGTATTGGACAAACTACAAGAAGTAAAAACAAATTTCGACAAAGCATATAAATGCTTAAACAAAACAAATCTACCTTCAAGAAATCCACAGATTAAACACTTACACACACTAATATATACCCACAACACACTAGCTAGTTTGGGTAGAACAATTTACCCTTTCCTAAATTATGCTCACCAAATCGAATTCACAAAATATTCATCGTCAATAAAAACTAGACTAACAACCCTTTTTGACCGACTCCAAATCCCACAACAAATACCTACAAGTCTAACAAGCATTCTCAACTTGACACTGCCATCGGTTAGCGATAGCGAATCTCAGACGTTGAATCAGAAACAGCACATAAAGAAACAACTAACACCATGACGCCCATTGAATTTATAAGTATAGCAACAAAACTGCTACCTGAATTTGATGGTAAAGCAGAAAACCTGACTCAGTTCATTAACTCGTTAGACCTCCTAAACTCATTAAAGAGACACATGAAACCATAGCGGTCTCATTGATAAAAACAAAATTGTCAAAAAACGTAAGCAGACTGCTATCCAATGAGCTCACTATAGAAGACATAAAAGACATAAAAACCCTCACTGCTAATGTGAAATATGAGTCCTCTCAAAGTATCTCAGCTAGATTGCTCAGCGTAAAGCAACAAAACAAAAGTGACATTGATTTTGCTAAAGAAATCGAAGCACTCGCTCAACAGCTTGAATGTGCATATATAGCAGACGGTATGTCAAGCGAATTGGCGAAAACATACTCAGCTCAATCGGTGGCCAAGGCCATGAAGATGAATTCAAGGTCGGACGAAGTAAAAATACTTATGAGGGCAGGCCAGTTCAGTTCAGTTAGCGAAGCAATTACAAAATTCGTTGAACTGAGCTCCGAGAGTTCAGGAGCGTTGCAGGTAAACTATATAAATAGGGCCCAATACCCAAATCGAAATAGGGGCCGCTGTAATAGTTAATATCGAGGGAATAATTCCTATCGGGAAAATTATCAAAATCGGAGAAACAATTCTTATCGATAAAATTCCCAAAATAATAATTATCAAGGAAATAATTACCGAAACAATTCCTATAACAATAACAACAACAGACAAGAAAATACTAATGCCGCCAACAGAGGCCGCGGAAATAACAATGACTATCGCAGAAACTACAATAATAACGGAAATAGTAACGTAGATATGCGGAAGCATCGGAAAACTCAGATGCCCCCCAGTCTGCCCAACTGGGAGTGTAGAAAATTAGAAGCATCCAAATTTTGTACATTAATCTATACCTTAACAATTACATCAAAATAAAAACATCCCTAAATGATTCAATATCAACATTTCTCTTAGATACCGGTTCAGACATAAGTCTTTCAAATCACCAATTCTAAATACAATCAACATAAATTCCGGTCATAATATTAATAAACAAGAATGAGATTAGATCTGGAAGAATTTGATTTTGATATTGAGTACATAAAAGGAAGAGACAATTGTGCAGCAGATGCCCTTTCCCGCATTGATTTTGAACAAAAAAAGCAGCTCAGGGAAGAAAACAACGCAATTTTACAAATTCTAACCAGGTCCAAATCAAAGTCCATTTCTGCAACAAACCAAAATGATAAAATAAAGGACAAAAAATTTCCTAAACAAAAAATTTATAATGCTATTACCATGAACGAAGTGAGCAAATTACCAAGCCTAAAATTGTTGTTGTTTTTGTAATTTTATTTTCAAAAAAAAACCTTCTCCCAACTTGGATGCAAAATGAAATTTAGTTGCGTCAAACACTTTCCACGCAACAACAGTTTTAAAATATTAGAATTTACATTTTTAATAGAAAAATGAAAAGTTTTATTGCCAAAAAAGTACTGTTACAACTAATTTTTTTTTAAATCCTCTTTCAAAATTCTATTTGGTTATAAATACAACTAATATAAAATATTAAATAGCTCAGATAGCGAGTGAGGGAGATCCGGAATTAGCCGAGAAATAATAAAAAACGACAAAGAATTAGTTTGTAAGATATCGTTGCGATTTATTGGAGGATCTTACGTTTTTGGTAGCGTGGATATTGTCCGCACGAGTTTGTCGTTGGTTGCGTGGCAGTATATTCAGAGAGGGAGATGCGGGATATATATATATATATTTTTTTTTTTTTTAAACAATTCATTTAATTTATTGGATCACTCCTTTAGGATAGGAGTCTATCAATAATTTATAAAATCTTACACCTAAAGTTAACAATTACATATCACAGAGCATATTCAGATTTGAAGAATCCTTTATGGGATGTAATTTTTAGATAATTACGTGCCTTTTCGCTGGAGCTAGGCTTTTATGATGTGTGTGTAGGAGCACATGTAATTGAGAACGGTGTTGGAGAGCTTAATATAAAGCTCAGTAAGGTGGTTATGCAGTGGATTACCCGGGAGAATGTAGATTTTTTGACTTTATAGCTAGGAAAGCTGTTATTTTTGGAAGTGCATGGATTGCACTCCGAAAACCGCGTCGGCAATCAGCTAGGAGAGCTGTGTTGTTGCATGTGCATGGATTGCACCCCGAAAACCGCGTCGGCAATCAGCTAGGAGAGCTGTGTTGTTGAATGTGCATGGATTGCACTCCGAAAACCGAGTCGGCAATCAGCTAGGAGAGCTGTGTTGTTGAATGTGCATGGATTGCACTCCGAAAACCGAGTCGGCAATCAGCTAGGAGAGCTGTGTTGTTGAACGTGCATGGATTGCACCTGTTGTATTTGGAAGCGCTGGTCGATCATTTCTTTTTAGCCTCGAATAGTGTAATGAATTAGTTAGTGAACGCGCTAGTGGATTTACGTGCGCTCGCAGTTTACAAAAATATTTTTCTTTGATTTTGGCGAATTCCGTTTTCACCATTTCTACGTTGAGCTCTCTATGTATTCTTTCATTTGTAACAAACCATGGGGCTCCTGTAATTGTCCTAAGGATTTTAGGTTGTGCTCTCTGTAGAATGTCTATATTCGAAGCGCTTGCATGTCCATACAATTGCAAACCATAAGTCCATATTGGTTTAATAACTTGCTTGTACAGAAGGACTTTATAATCTAGTTTTAGATCAGAGCGATTATTTATGAGCCAGTGTAACCTGCTTGCTTGCAGCTTCATTTGGGTTCTCTTAGCCTCGATGTGCTTACGCCATGTCAATCCTTTATCTAAGTGAATTCCGAGGTAAGTAACTTCTTCACATTGAGGGATGCGCGTGTTATTAAGGAAAATGTCCGGCGAAGCTTTCCTGTTTAGCGTGAAAGTGATATGTCGGCATTTGAGTTCGTTTATTTGGATTCGCCATTTAGTAAGCCAGTCATGGATTTCGCGGAGATGATTTTGGAGCTTAGAAGTTGCAACACAAATATCCTTGTGGCGGCTTAGTATCGCTGTGTCGTCAGCAAATGTCGAAATTGATACTCGATCGCTATAAGGAATATCCGCTGTGTACAAAAGATAGAGAATAGGCCCAACAACACTTCCTTGAGGAACCCTGCATTAGGAATTTCCGATAACATTTCTGTTTGTAAATCCGAGTTGTAGTTTTACTTGAAACGTTCTATGTTTTACAGTATTGGACTTCAAAGGTCGCGTTTGATAAATTCATTAACTGGAAGTTAAGTTTCTGATTTTATGCAAGCAAACCGTCGTGCCAAACTTTGTCGAAACGCTTGTTGCATGTCCTAGGAAATACTGCTGAGCAGTATTCGCGATGTTCAATATGCGATTCGATTTCGTTGGTAATACGATTTACTTGCTCAATAGTGCCGTGATTTTTTTCTGAATCCAAATTGGTGGGAAGGAATAATATGTTGTTCTTGTAGAAATGGAGTTAATTTGGATATCAAATTTTTTCGAATAACTTTGAGAGGCAAGGGAGGAGGCTTATTGGTCTTAAAGAGGAAGCTTGCGTAGGATCTTTACCGGTTTAAGACACCATTTTAATTACCGACCGTTTCCAATCTTTTGGAAAGTATCCATGCTTTATAATAGAATTAAAAGGACTGTTAAAAATACTACTGCAACGGTAGGTAAGCTGTTTTAACATTTTCGGAGTAATTAGATCATGTCCAGGGGCTTTTTTACAGACCATTTAATTTTTATGGTATTATTAACTTCACTCGGTCTAAATGTTTATGTGAATTGTGTGTGTGTTTTCAGTTTGAATTGGGAGATTGATGTTACAAGTAGTGCTCGGATTTGGTTGAAAAACCTTACTAAGGTGCAATGCAAAAGACTGTTGCTTTCTCTTCGTCGGAGCGTGCCCACCCACTTGTTAGGTCTACGAATAGGTGACTCACTATATACAGGAGTATTAAAAGTGCTGCTCGCTAGCCACAAGGACTCTCGATTAACACCCCTGGGCGTAAGGTTTCTGGATAAAATGACGTTTTTTCAGTTTCCTTTTCCTGGAATAGAGCTAGTCTAAGTTTTTTTTAAGCGCTCTTTTAGTCTATCTTTGGCAAATTGGCGACCGGAATCGTTGCCATTCGCGCCTGAATCTTCGTTTTTTCGGCGAACAAGATTTTCGATTTCTATATTGGTCCTGGTTTTTCTAGTCCTTGTCTTCCGTAAAATATGGAGTAGAATTTTTTGCTGCTGATTCAAGAATGGAATGAAAAACAATTACGGCGTCATCAATATGCTCATTGCATGTCGATTTTGTAATTTGTATGAATATGGAACTTATATACTTTTTGTACTTTAGCCAGTTAGTCCTTGGATTTGTTAGGCTGATTGAGACCTTCAACTTTTTTGGAAACTTGTGTAATTAGAGGAACATAACAGGCGAATGATCCGGACGGAGAGGTCAGCTGTCGCTTTTGCTGAAATAAGTTCTCTTGCAACACCCTTAATGATTCCGAAATCTAAGAGGTCAGGAATTTTTTGGAAGGTCTGATGGCCAGTAAGTTGGTTGCCTCGGGGATACAAAGTCAAGAGCATTATTTTTATCAATTAATTGACTTGTATAGTTGTTGGCCCTTAGGATTGCATGTTCTGGAGCCCCAGAAAGTATGCTTTGCATTATAGTCTCCTGCTGCAAGAAATTTTTCCCCAAGTGTCTCAAAGAAATCCACGAAACATTTTTTCTGTTACACTTGAAGCGAGGTGGGCAATAAATCGCCGATAAAACGAGATTTTTACCACGTCATTATTACGCAAACTGTTGATTGCTTGAAGGAAATCATAACAATATGAATCTAAAGAAAAATGCTGGATTCTTTCGCGAATAAGTATACCAGTGCCTCCATGCGCCTTGCCGTCTGGGTGGTTGTTTGATAGAAAAATAACCAGGGATTGAAAGAAATTTTTATTTGTTAAATGAGTTTCAGAGAGAAGCATTACGTCAATTTCTTCATGGCATTAAAAAACTCTGAATTTCCAGCTTATGCTTAGTTAACCCATTCGAATTCCACGCACAAATTTTCAAGACACTCATTTTTTCTCTAAAACTGCAGTCAAAAGTTTATCGAACTTTTGCATCATTTGCACAAGTACATTCAAAGTTTGAGCTAGACTGAGTATCATTACTTCAAGACTGCTATTCGTGTTAGCAGGGGGATTAACAGTGCTCGCGGACTTTAATGCATCAGCATAGTAAATTCCTGAGTTCACAGGGTTGTTATTAGAATTTGAAGGGGCTATTGGTGCGGAAAAAATTATATTATTAGAAGGATTTCTTACCGATTCTTGCTTGACATTCAAGCGTTTTTTTAGGTCTTGATAAACTAAGCAACCTCTGTAATTTGCAGTATGGTTAGCTTGACAATTACCACATTTTATTAATCTGCGATCGTTTTGAGCTTTTTTATTGCAAACTGAGCTATGATGAAGCTCGCCACAAACTACGCAAACGGTGCGCAAGAGACAATTCGACTTTGTATGTCCAAACTCTTGGCAGTTGGCACATTGAACTGGACCATTTCTTTTGTGTGGCTCTTCGACCGATATTTTGCGATGTAATAAGAATTGTAAATTATATATGGGATGAATTTCGTTTTTCTTCAGCTTTAAGTTGTCAGGCAACAAATCTACTTTAAACATAGGCTGTGGAGCTTTAGATTTATTAAATATATTTATAACGGATCTAGCGTGAAAGCCCTTTTCCCCCAGTTCGTTTTTTATGTCATTTGTGTCAACGTCTGCTTCAATACCTTTGATCACAACTGTAATGCCTTTGCTACTCTTTAGCTGGTATGTATAAAAATTTTTGTTATTAGCTTCGAGCTCTTTTACAACCCTGCGGAAATTATCCTCCGTTTTAGTTTGTATTTTAGTTTCGTGAATATTACCCTTTGTTAGGGGAACAACATATAAATTGTTGTTTCCTAGCAAACCAGTTAATTTGGCAACGAATGCACTAGAGTTCCGCTCGCGCAAGTAGATTGGGGGTGGTTTAAGAGTTTTAGCTGGCTGAGATTCGGAATTTTCGCTGATAGTTTCAGCTAGAGGAGCGAAACGGTTTCCCGCTAGTGTTGTTTGGAGAGGAATTTCCGTTTTATTTAACTTAGCCCTAGCATCAGTTTTTCCGACAGGACTTCTTTTCCTCTTCGTAATATTAATATACCTATGCGTACCGATCAGCACCGGTTGCTGTTCATTTGCCTTTTTACTCATTTCATCCGAGTCAACTATTTTGTTTTGTTTGGGCGAAACGGGTTTAGTTTGAGCACTAGGAAAAGTGGGTGTAGGGTAACCAGAACTCGAACTTTCGAAAGTGTTGTTGGTCCTATTATCCTTGCTGGCACAGCAATTTATTCCACTAATAGATCGCGATCTTTGTCTCTCAAATTGACTTTTTATATTAGAAATTTGGCTTGTACCTGGCTGTACACTGTTGAACTGGTCCAGATTGAGACCATCTTGCAAAAGTTTCCGACTGGGAAGTTGTGGAGCTTGGCTTATTGCGCCATATGTAAGTCCAGCTGACTTATGGTTCGTGTCTAGGCTACTCGAGGGAGGTGATCTATCCACTGGCATCACCTTCTTTGATTAAAAAGCTAGCCGGCAGATGGCAGCTGTAAACAGCTGCAGAGACCAGCTGTCTCTCTCTCGGTTTTGTCTGTAATTGGGTTACAATGTAAATCCAATTCACGTATGTATGTATGTTTTTCACAATACTTATCTTTATTTACAGCGCCGGAATATCCACAAATTAAATGGGCCGACACTGAATTTCTTCTCGAGATGGATCCTTTTTGAGCTTTTGCTCAAGTTTGGTTGATTACTCTTTCTCGGGATTTTAAACTTTGTTTAACTTTGGTTTTTTTTTTTTTTTTTTTTACCGGAGCGAAAATTAAAACAGCTTCACTCGACTAGGGTTGCCGAATCGATACGATATATATATATGATGATATTTAATTTTGTGAGTAAATTAGACTTGAGAATGATGATAGTGGTTGTAACGTTTAGAACGCGCGATAGCTGTAAGACAACTGCACTGAGATCAAGACAAAGCTTGGCGCCATGACTTTCGCTTTCAATGCAACATGTTGCGAAAGTCACGGTTGCATCAGGGCCAAGTGTTATACCGAATGAGAGGGGTTAATTGGCCGTCCACATTAACATTCTGCCCCCCTTGCAGTGCTACTGCAATCAACCACCAACAAACCGTCACGGGAGATTTTTGACATCGACTGTAACTACATAGGAAGAAAGTGTATATCATATTACAAATTATGATTCTTAAGATGGGGATGACATATGCAATTCAGTTCAAACAATTTTTTATTATTAAATTCAAATGAGACTATATAATGAAAAATATGAAAATAAAAATTCAAATGAGGATATATAATGAAAAATATGAGATTCCAATTAACGACTTCAAAATATGATTTCAGTTGGCAATGCCTGTCAGCACATAGCCGAAAATAGTGAGCTGTCCGAGTGGTCGACCATACTGTCCTTCCAGCAGTCCTGACCGCATAATTTTGGGATATACATCCGCCCCCAGAATCAAGTCGACAGCTGCTGATCTATAAAAATGCGGATCGGCCAATTTGATTCCGGTGAATAACGACGTTATTCTTTCGTCGATATCTTGATGGGGCGTAATTAATTTCATGTGCTCGTGAATTTGAGCCTTTATCGTGAGTTCAATGTTAAGATCAATCCTGGCCCGCAGACTCAATGTGCACACTTTATGGTCGTTCACCCGGTCAATGGGAACCCGCAGCTGATGTGCACATCTGCCGGTCAGAATGGACCCAACCGCGTTGGGATCGAGCAATGCTCGCAAATAGTGGATCCTTCCATTGGCGACGACTTTTACGAGCGCGGTGGGCCTCAACGGCGTTCCCGACGTCAGTCCAGCAGAGGCTACGGACGGACGAGGTCCACCACTACGGAGCTCCTCGGACGACGGGCGAGGTGTCCGGTTTAGTGGGAGCAGAGACGAGCGAGGTCTCTCGGGACGGCACCGTTGCCCTAGTCGCGCTGCCATGGAACTCGATGGCTTCGTATGGTCTGTTGTGAGCCGTGTCTACTCACAAACCTTTCACGTTGACTCTGATCGACAACAAATCAAATAACACCGCAGCGAACGAAAATAAACAAACGACCCTGAAATGAAAGCTGACAAAATGGTAAATTCATGGTCAAGGTCGAAACAACGCCGAAGTCGAAGACAATAACCGCAGCAAGCGACGAAATATGATCAATCGCAACGGACAAACAGACGAACGGCGAGAACGACGAACGGCGAGAACGACGAACGAATCAGTTTCGCATGATCAGCACATGCAAAGTAGAACACAGAAACAAAGCAACAAGTGACTATGACGACATCACCAAGAATTAGGTCAGCAGTCGCAGCATTGCCACATCGTTTTCCGCATTCCGAAGTTCCAGCCAGAAAGTGCATGCTAGGCACTTTCTCCCTATAAAAGCAGATGATCGACAATTGGAAAAGGACTGGTGATTAAGTATTCAACGTTCCGGTTCGAATTGGCTTGTACTGACCCAACGGCAACAACAATTCAAGTCTGAGCGTTTATTGTAATTTAGGGAATTAGGGAAGTCATTCGAGTGTAATTCAGGAGTTATTGCAGTAGGAATAAGTGTTTTAAGATATAAATAAAAGAATGAAAAGAATCCTTCGATGTACATTTATTTGAAAGAAGGAAGTTAGGGCTGTGTATTTGTAAAATACACGAAAATATATAACGTTTTGGCATTAGGCTGTGTGTCCTTTTCAGTACACACCCTAGCCACAACAAATTGGCGCAGCCGGTATTCAACTGTCAGTTGGATCCAAACCTGGACTCACAACGATTTCATATCAGATTGTCTTGAACGTGTGCATGATCTGTGGAAAAATTAAGGGATAGCTGAAGCGGAACTGGAACCAGTTTTAAACACGACGAGTCGCACCGCCTAGCTAAAGCCTATTTTCACAGATCTGGACTTGCGGACGATTGAAATAATCTCAAATAAAGACTATATTGACGGTGAACGTTTTCGCCGCCAGTATCCTCTTGAAATTGTTGATTGAGAAAATTTTTTTTTTTATTAAATTGTTTTGCGAAGAAAATAAAACTGTTTCAGATAGTTCCAGACAAGAAGCAAGAAAACGAAATCCGAGACGAAAAGCAGCAAAAGGAAAAGTCGAAAAATAAAAATGGTAAGTGGAAAATTATGAATAAACTGTGCAAGAGTCCCGTTGTTTTTCGCTTTGTTAGAAAATATATGTAAAAACGGTGCAGTACCGCAAAGATTCAACTCTATGGAAGACGAATTAGACAAACTCAGACAACATCTACATCAGTCAGAAATAGATGCAAAAACAATCGTAGCAAGTACTTGGGAGTTAATAAAGGAGGCAGGACTAAATAAGGAAAGCTCACAATTAATTAAGGATCAAGCAGTGTTAGGACAATTTACGAGACTTGAAGAAGCAAGCTTCATAATCGACCAGGTGAAGGGTACATTTGGTGCATTAAGTCAGACCTTAAGAGAAAAAATAAAGACATTGGAAGACACCGTAATACTTCTTGAAAAAAACTGTAAAAAATTAAGGAAACAAATCGAGGAACAAAACAAATTAATAGAAAAGGCAGAAGGAGAAAACGAAACCCTTAAGGAAGTATTAAAACAGTCAGTAGGAAAAGAAACAGCAGAAGCTTTAGAAAAGGACAAAGCAAGTCTAAAAGTAAGTGAAGAAGAAGTCAAATATCTGAAACAAGAAGTTAGAAAACTAAAAATTACATTAAGAACAGTTTGTGCAACTTCTCCAACACCAAGCCCGAATACCGCAAGGAAGATTAGAACAACGAGTACTAACACAGAAAACGTTGAGATTCCAACCATTACTACAACCCCTGTAGGAACAGCTAGCAGCAACGTAATAAATTTTGAATTGCCATCTACTACAGCAGCCCCTGTAGGAATAACTATCACTAACACAGAACGTTTTGAGCGACCGCCCGTCACACCAAAAAACATACCGAAAATACAAAGAATAATGGCAACGCAATTGCAAGCGGATGAATTAATGAAAAAAGTGGCTCACCTGGTACCACAATTTTCAGGCTCACAAACCTCAGAATTATTTGGGGAAGCAGAAAAGCTCATAACAGGAATCGAACTATTGAAAAGTGTTGTGAGTGGCAGTGAATCTAGAGATATTATAAAATGCGTCAAAAATAGATTGTCAGGATTAGCGTATACAAAAGTGAGCCAGCGATTAGTAACTAGTCTAGACGACATAATTGAAATTATTAAGAGAGAGTTCTTAAAGCGCAGGAGTCTGGAGACAATCCGTTCCGAAATAGCAAGAGCAGAACAGCAGGCTAATGAAAGAGCTTCCACGTTTGGGGGAAGATTAGAAGTCTTGTTAAATGAGGCCGAGGAAATTATAAATAAGTTATGGAATAGCTCGGAAGCAGTGTCGGCACTCAGCGAGTACAGAAGATTAGCAACATTCAGGTTCATTTTAGGTGTTCGAGACTCATACATGCAGAGCCGCCTAGAAATGAACAAAGATAAATCAATCGCGGATTTAATCAGGTTAGCTGAGGAAACAGAAGAATTGCATTTTGAAAACCATGTAAAATGTCAGTCTACTCATGCCGTGAACCAATTTGTCCCTATGGGACCCCAAACAGTTCCATGTGCTTTTTGCAATACAGTAGGTCACACTTGGGATGTGTGCATACAGAGAAGGAATACACCTTTCTGCAGTGTTTGTGCTGAATATGGGCACGAACAGAGTAATAAGTGCAATCAAAACAATAGCAAAGATATATTATTGACTGAGCAATCTTGTGCGTTTTGCGGAAAGATAGGGCACTTGGAGAACAAGTGTTTTAGCAGAATAAGAAAATTATTTTGCAACATTTGTAGGGTGAAAGGTCATGAGAGCAATAAGTTCTGTAGGCCAAGACAGGGACCACCAGAACAATTTAATCAGGCAAACCAGAACTCGGGACAACCTAACTCATCCCCAATACAAAACTTCAATCCCTTCCGAAGCCAAGGTGCTGCCCAACCTTTTACTCCAGCTTTTACGAAACCAGATTTCAATAAACCCCAATATTCTACTACGCAAAATTTTAGTCAAAATTCGAGTCAATACGATTCACAAAATTCGAATAGAACACAGACACAATACGTTAACCAGAGACAAACACCACCTTTTATGGATAAGCCGCCTGGGGGTATGCAATGCTATAAGTGCCATAATTATGGTCACATAGCCAGATTTTGTAAAGAAATGCCCCAGCAGGAAAGAAATAGTCAGGGAAACTCTATGCGGCCCGGTCAAGGCCAATAGACCGGAATGCCCAAACCCAGTCGACAGTTAAAAGGCCAAGTCTAGTTCCGGTCAAAAAAGAGAATAAAGAAAAAGAGAAATTAGTTAATTTAAAAAATACAAAAAAAAAGACAGTTCGTTTTGAGGAACTAGACATTAATAAGATTTTTATCGATGACATAGATAGTCAGAACATAGATAAGAAAGTAAGGAATATAGAAAGTAAGAAAGAAAACGAATTGAAAAATAGAAAGGAAAACGTTTTAATGAACAAGGATAAAAATCCAAGAGAAAGAGAGCACACAAAAAATTTTACAGAGGGATTAGTAACCATATGTCAATCCGCGATAAGAAATGAAGTGAAGGAGGAGCCTAACGTAGAGACCCCCGTTTGGAACAAGAGCAGAAACAAAAAGAAAGACGGATTTCCATTCTGGAAATTATTTTGGTCCTTTGTGATGTTTTGGGTTGTGTTGGCTAAAAAATCTGCAGCTTGTTTAGATGGTTTAATCAAGTATGTAGAAAATAAAAGATCAAACTTTCAACTTCAACGTCAAAGGCAGAGAGATGAATTGCCGAACTCAATATTCAATGATGCGTTTATAGTATTTCCCTGTGGACAAGCTGTAAACGATCAAGTAACGTTGTTGGTCGACACTGGGTCGGACACAAGCTTGATTAAGTTAGAAGCGCTAAAAGATATAAACGAAGTAAATCAGTGTGAAACAATCCGGTTAGTAGGAGCATTTGGAGGGGATATTTGCAGTAAAGGCACAGTAGAAATGGCACACGCGCGCCAACCGAATTTAAAGTTTAAATTTCATGTTCTCCCACGAGGGAGCAAGATTCCGGGAGATGGACTGTTAGGCAGAGATGAACTTTGGAATCGGTCAGTAATAGATAGTCAGAATAAGGAGCTTTTGTTTTTGGAAGAGGGGAGTGAAGTGACAGCCATTCCACTGGTTGTTTCCGAAGAAAAGACGATTTGTATTGCGGAAGCAGTTACGATAAAAGCAAGGGAAACAAAAATAGTGGCGATTTGTGTAAAGGGAATGTCAGGGGAAATAATAATAAACAAAAAGGAAATATTACCGGATGTTTTCGTAGGAAGCACGCTGACAAGAGTTGAAAATGAAACGGGGTATGTACCAATTTTAAATACAAGTAGTAGGGCCATACGTGTTGATTCTGATATTGTTTTAGAAGGGGAACTCGGTACTAATTTTGAGGAGCTAAAACCACTCAATATCAACCAAATGAAACAAAACAGTGATGTAAATAGTCGTTTTAATCTCTTACTGGAGTCAGTTGACTTAGACAACACTCTAAACAGTGAGGAAATAAGTTCAATGCAGAGAATTTTTAAGGATTATTCCGATATTTTCCACTTAAGTGGAGACATGCTTTCTTATACCACAGTATTGGAGCATGAAATCCCCACAGAAACAGGACAACCACCAATTAATACCCGCCAATATAGACTGCCAGAGCATCAAAAGGCCGAAATAAATTCTCAAGTCAACAAAATGCTTAATGACGGCATAATTACGCCAAGTAAATCACCTTGGAACTCCCCAATAATTCTGGTACCAAAAAAGGCAGGGAAAAATGGCGAAAAAAAATGGAGATTAGTAGTAGATTTTAGGAAAGTAAATGACGTAACAATAAAGCAGGTGTTCCCGATACCTCGAATTGACGAAATTCTAGACCAGTTGGGTTGTAGTCGCTATTTTACTACTTTAGACTTAGCTAGCGGCTATCATCAGGTGTTAGTCGACGGCAAGGATAGGGAGAAAACTGCGTTTAGCACAGGGCTAGGACATTTTGAGTTTGCAAGGATGCCGTTCGGTCTCACAGGCGCGCCGGCAACGTTTCAACGCATAATGAATAGTATTTTGACAGGATTGCAGGGAGTGGATTGCTTTGTGTATCTGGATGACATCGTCATATACGCCAGCAATTTACAAACGCATGAAACACGATTACGAAAGGTGTTAGACATCCTGAGGGAAAACAACTTGAAACTACAAACAGAGAAGTGCCAATTTTTAAAACGAGAAGTAGTATATCTAGGTCACAAATGCTCGGAGGCAGGTGTTTTACCGGACCCAGCCAAGGTAGAATGCGTGAAAAACATCGCGCCACCCAAGACTGTAAAACAGTTACAATCAATTCTAGGATTGATTAATTATTACCGAAAATTTATACCTAATGCCGCAAAAATAGCATTGCCTTTAACAAAATTGCTTAGAAAGGACGTTAAATTTAAATGGGATACCGAATGCCAAGAGGCAATGAACCAGCTGAAAAAAGCTATAACCAACCCCCCGATCCTACAATATCCTGATTTTCAGAAAACTTTCATTCTCACAACCGATGCTAGCAATGAGGCGCTAGGAGCAGTCCTTTCCCAGGAGGAATCAGGACATGATCTTCCCATTTATTACGCCAGTAGAGCGCTTAGCGAGACAGAAAGACGTTATTCAACAATAGAGAAGGAGTTTCTGGCAATAGTTTGGGCAGTAAAAAATTTCAGAACATATCTTTTGGGCAACCACTTCAAAATATACACAGACCATAAGCCCCTCAAGGGCATAGCAAATTTGAAAGAGCAGGATACAAGGCTAGGTCGTTTTCGTCTGAAACTGCTAGAATATGATTTTGAAATTTGCTATAAACCAGGGAAGAATAACTTAAACGCAGACGCCCTCAGCAGACTTCCTACACTCAAAGGTGAAGTATCAATCGTAACACGATCGAGAGCACTAAAGCAAGAAGAACCAACAGAACCAGCCATAGTAGAAATATTTAATGGAAACGAAGAAAGTTCAGTAAATGTGGACACAGCGGTTTTCCTTACCGAGTCAAAAGAAATAGAAAAAGTATTAAAGGCGTTTCATGATACACCAATCGGTGGTCATAAGGGATTTTTGAAAACGTATTTCCGAATTAGGAGGCAGTTTAAATGGGAGGGCATGCAAAAACAAATTAAAAATTATGTCAACGCATGCAAACTCTGCCAACAGAACAAAAGCTCGAGAGCCGAAAGATTGCCAATGACCATAACGGACACTCCCCATAGGCCATTCGACAAAGTTTTTATGGACATAGTTGGACCACTCCCAGTCTCACCTAGAGGAAATAAGTACATCCTCACCTTCTTGGATGATTTTTCCAAATACTTTCTCTGTATTGCCATCCCTGATGCGGAAGCAACAACTATAGCAAGAGCATATTTTAACGAGATAATTTCAAAGTTTAATATTCCACGGACACTAGTAACGGACAACGGGACAAATTTCATGTCAAAATTGTTTAACGAAGTTTGCAAAATTCTCGGAATAAAGAAGTCTCAAACTTCCCCGTACCACCCACAAGCCAACGGCGCTCTTGAACGGACTCACCGACCGCTTGCGGAATTCCTCCGAAATTTCGTCAAGGAGGATGGCACCAATTGGGATGAATGGCTGCACCACGCTATACACGTGCATAACAACACAGTCCATTCATCCACAAAACAAACACCCTGCAGAATTCTTTTTGGCTTCGAATTTGAAATTCCATTAAATTTAAAACAAAAACCTGCACCCCTATACAATCCAGACGATTACAGTAAAATTCTAAAGTATCAGATTCAAAGGAGCTATGAAATATCAAGAAATAACCAAAAGAACGCGAAGGCAAAGTCAAAAAAATATTACGATAAAACTACGAAGGAAAGGCAGTTCAAGATAGGAGATAAGGTTTGGCTAAAAAATCAAACCAAAGAGCACAAATTTTCACCAGTGTGGCGAGGGCCGTATGAGGTAGTCGAGATTCCTTCTCCGACCAATGTGCGGTTACTGATAAAAGGGAAAAAGAAAACTTACCATAAAAACTTAGTTAAGATTCATAAACAAGAAATCCGCGCAGAAGAATGTATATTAGATCCCAAACAATCAAATACATCAGATATTTTAGAAGATGCAACCAATATGAACGACATAGTCGAAGAATACGAAAAGCTGTCGAAGGTAAACAATGAAAATACAATTAGTCATTTTTTGAAAAATAAATCAAAAAACAGATTCTCAAACGTGAAGTGCTTCGATCATAGCCGAGTGAAGCTCAAATCAACAAGCAAAAGGAGATCAGATTACATTCATGCCAACTATGTGAAGGGATTTCATTGTACACAAAAATACATTGCCACTCAAAAGCCGACGAAACAAACAATTAATGACTTTTGGCATATGGTTTGGGACGAAAATTCTTTCGATATAATTATGTTCACAGAACCAAGTAAAAAAGCAGAAAGTTGGCAATATTGGGGAAGAAGCATAAATGACATAGTTAAATGTGGAAATTTGCAAATTCGTACTTTAGAAACAATTACAGAAAATAATTACGTTCATAGTAAAATAGAATTGAGAAATTTAAACAATGATAAAATCCGAGTAGTATCGCATTGGCAGTTTTTAAGTTGGCCAGACGGGGGCACTACCAACCCCGCAGAGCTATTGAATTTCTGGAAAAAAGTGAAGCAATATAATAATACGTTCTCGACAATGATCATTCATTGTATGGCCGGCGTTGGACGAACCGGCACAATCATAGCATTAGATATAGCCATCGACAGTTTAAACGCAGGTTTGAAACCAAATATTCCTAAGATAGTGGAAGAAATTCGTGAACAACGGGCTAATGCAGTAGGTAATAAAGACCAATACACATTAATATACAGAGCGCTTTACCACTATAGCAAAACAGTAGGGACTCGAGCACAGTAATTTGTATATTTGTTTATTTTCAAGAGAAGCTTAGGCACAAGACGACGCTCAGTGGAAATAAAACAGTCGATGACTATAAACAATTTGGGCCGACCAGAAGAACAAGAAGGGAAGAATAATACAAAAGAGAAAATAAGTTGGTAAGTATAAACAACCATATACAGATATTTATTAAATATTTGTATATACTATCAGCCCTATTCTAAATGAATATTCCCCGGGAAATATTTAGAATCAGGCTGTATATTTGTATATGTCAAAAAAATCAATACCTTGAAAAGATAGGTATTTTTAATACATAACACATCCTTTGTTAAAAAAAAATATATATATATAAAATATTTTAATTAAAAGCGCATCTCAATATAAAGAAAAATAAAAAAAAAAGTATGGAAAAGTTTTCTGAAATAGTCACAAAACTAAATAATAAGAGGGATTATGAAACTCTCACAGTAAATTACGCAGAATGTCCACAACAGCCAAATCAATTCGATTGTGGCCTGTTTTTGCTTAATTTCGCAGAACATTTTTTCATACAATTGGAGGAACATCAACAGTAAATTGAATTTTCTAAATTAAATGCAAGAATATCAAGAAAGTCATTAGCGACCTTAATTGAAAATTGGTCAATACAGAAGAATACAGAAAAAGAATGCAAAATAACGCCAAACGAACATGAATGTCTAACTGAAATTGTGAACCAATTGAAAAAAGAACGAAAAAGTAAAAATAAAAAAAAAAGCCACATAGAGAAAAGAGTCAGAATAAACAATAAACTGTTTAGAATAAAAATCACTAAAACAAAAAGAATTAAAATAGATCAAATGTAAAAGTCAAAAATAATAAGAAAAATTCAGGTGAAGGGTAATATATAAGTATCATTAAGTACTGAAATTATATACAAAACAAAATATATATATATGCAACTGCTCACAATCCCTGGTTTAAGCTAGTAATATAATAATACTTAAAAAGCGTGCAAAATGTTTGACTAATAAGATAAAGTATTTGAGCATTTAAAGTAAGAATTTTAAGATTTTACATTTCAAATATCCAAAACAAAACAAAAAGTACGCCAAATGGTTGACTCATCAATAAATACAATAATCAATCGATTGGCAATATTATGCATTTAAAAAACAAAATAAATATATATATATATATATTATATATCGGGTGAAGGGTACAACTATAAGAAAAATTCATGTGAAGGGTAAAATATAAGTAACATTGAGTACTGAAATTATATACAAATCAAATATATTCATAAAGAGAAAGAAGAAAAAGGGAAAAATTGTACGAAAAATAATAAGCAAATTTAAGTTAGTCATAATCAGCAGATCTACCTGGCCAAGCGAACCCAACAAAAGTCAGTAATACTCAACACATCTAGGGCACTAGCTTTAAATGCACAACAGCGAACAACAAGAATTTTGAACAACAACAACGACAACTACAGCGAGTGCACTAGCTTTAAATGCACAACAGCGAACAACAAGAATTTTGAACAACAACAACGACAACTACAGCGAGTGCATAAGTATTAAATGCACAACACCAGTCAACACAACAAGTACATAGCCTCAAATGCATCGAGTCAGCGACAATTTTAACCAACACTAAATCCAGCGTCGGTGCATAATACGGCAACGTTCTATCAACACCTCGGGGGGGAGGGGGCAACTGGGTGAGTTGCCTTCACCCCACACAACATAAACAACACAACCATCTCTCAAGTCGCGATCATACCCAACATAAGCGCACAAACTATAGTTATCACACGATCACACCATTTTCAAGGTCATGCAATATTTGCGGCATGAGCAGCGTTCACCAAGTTCTGCTTAGCTGTTATCAACAACGGCCTACCACAACAGTAGACAAATCAACAAAACAGACACGAATACACACATCTCAATAATAGCACCTACATCAGCCACGATACTCGTGACTCATTGGAGGAGGGAGGTATGTTGTGAGCCGTGTCTACTCACAAACCTTTCACGTTGACTCTGATCGACAACAAATCAAATAACACCGCAGCGAACGAAAATAAACAAACGACCCTGAAATGAAAGCTGACAAAATGGTAAATTCATGGTCAAGGTCGAAACAACGCCGAAGTCGAAGACAATAACCGCAGCAAGCGACGAAATATGATCAATCGCAACGGACAAACAGACGAACGGCGAGAACGACGAACGGCGAGAACGACGAACGAATCAGTTTCGCAAGATCAGCACATGCAAAGTAGAACACAGAAACAAAGCAACAAGTGACTATGACGACATCACCAAGAATTAGGTCAGCAGTCGCAGCATTGCCACATCGTTTTCCGCATTCCGAAGTTCCAGCCAGAAAGTGCATGCTAGGCACTTTCTCCCTATAAAAGCAGATGATCGACAATTGGAAAAGGACTGGTGATTAAGTATTCAACGTTCCGGTTCGAATTGGCTTGTACTGACCCAACGGCAACAACAATTCAAGTCTGAGCGTTTATTGTAATTTAGGGAATTAGGGAAGTCATTCGAGTGTAATTCAGGAGTTATTGCAGTAGGAATAAGTGTTTTAAGATATAAATAAAAGAATGAAAAGAATCCTTCGATGTACATTTATTTGAAAGAAGGAAGTTAGGGCTGTGTATTTGTAAAATACACGAAAATATATAACGTTTTGGCATTAGGCTGTGTGTCCTTTTCAGTACACACCCTAGCCACAACAGGTCCTTGGGAGAGTCATGCAGCAAAGTATGATGTTGCTCTTGACACCGACGGCATTTGTACGAGCTCGTGCAATTCCGGCGGGCATGAGATTGAGCCAGGCAATTGGAGCAATATCCATGTAGGAGAACGAGACGTAAGCGACCTGCCAGAGATTTTCGCAAGAATGTTGGGCAGTATCGTAAGGCATGTGGGTTTTTGCACACCCGGCAATCCATTGTCTCTTTTGCCGCGGTCTTGGAAGCGACGACGTTTGTGCATTTATTAGCATTCATGTTTCTCTAGAATGAGAGGGACAATACGAACAACAAACGAACACAAAAAAAATGGGATGTTGACGAGAAATTTATGGTGGTGAAAGTAAGACCAGTTTAGAGATAGGTCGCTTGATAACACCCTTAGCCGTTTTTATGTTTGCCACTCGTACTCTATTATCTGTGCCGCAGTGCACACTTTCGATCCTGCCTAAGCGCCATTCATTGGGAGGGAGATTTTCGTCTTGTATGACGACTAAATCGTGAATTGCTACATTTTTTTTGGGGAAATTTCCATTTGTTTCGTTTATGTAGTTCTTTCAAATACTCTGATTTCCATCGTGTACAAAAGTGTTGGTATATCGCTTTCATCTTCTGATAGCGATTAATTATAGAAATCGGATTTCCTTCAATTTCAGTTTCAGGGAGAGCAAGAAGTGGACACCCAATAAGAAAATGTCCTGGCGTCAACGGTTCGATATCTGAAGGATCGTCTGAGATAGGACTTAAAGGTCGAGAGTTGAGACATGCTTCAATTCTTTGAATAATCGTGCTGAATTCTTCAAAGGTAAATTTAAAATTTCCTGCGAATCGCCGAAAGTGAAATTTAAAAGATTTTACACCTGCCTCCCAAAGTCCTCCCATATGAGGAGCTCCAGGGGGAATGAATTTCCATTCAACTGCTTGATAAGCGTATTTTCGTTCAACATCTGCTTTTGTTGCCTTGAGATATTCTTTAAATTCCTTCTTCAGCACTCGAGAAGCCCCAACAAAGTTTGTGCCATTATCCGAAAAGATTCTTGCTGGACAGCCCCGCCGGGCTACAAATCGAGCAAGGGCCGCTAAAAAAGTGGGCGTCGTGAGGTCACTCACTGCTTCGAGATGTATTGCTTTCGTAGCAAAACAAACGAACAGACAAACATAACCTTTTGTGATACTGCATCCTCGACCTCTGTAACTCTTTATATCAAAAGGGCCACAGAAATCGATTCCAGTCGACGTAAACGGCCGAGCAATCGTTATTCGATCTGGAGGCAAGGCAGCCATAATTTGGCTTTGAGCTTTCTTTTTGTGTACCAGGCAGATCTTACAAGAATGAATGATTGTTCTAATTAAATTCTTGGCTTTCGGAATCCAGAATTGTTGACGTATCAAACGTAACATAAGCTGATTTCCTCCATGCATACTTATGTCATGAGTAAAATGAACAAACAAGCGTGTGAATTGAGCTGAATAAGGGAGAATGATCGGAAATTTTTCATTATAACGTAGGGAGATGGAACGCGCTAACCGACTTCCCACACGGAGAAGCCCATCAGGATCAAGAAAGGGGTTTAGAGTACCGAGTTTGCTTTTAGAATCGATGGGGAGGGATTTTGAAAGAAGAAAATATTCACTTGCGAAATAAGCTTTTTGCGCTATTTGAATTAAGTAATTTTGTGTTGATTTAATTTCGGGGATTGTGACGCCCTTATTGAATGGGATCGCAGATTGACTTCGTCGCTTTGTGAAACGAAACACGTAAGAAAAAACACGTAAGGCACGAGCGAAGTTTGAAAACCTATCCATCAGGTCCTCAAAATTGTTGAATAATGCATAATTAACTTTAATGGCTTTTTCTTCTAAATTGGTGTCTAACGAGCACGAGGGATTCAATTTGGGCCACGCGGATGCTTCTAATTTTAACCATGAAGGCCCTGTCCACCATAATTGATTATCAACGAGATCTTGACTGTTAATCCCTCTGCTGATCATATCCGCTGGGTTGTCATGCGAATCAACGTGAAACCAATTGTCGCGATTAGTTTTTTCGACAATTTTTGAGACCCTATTTGCCACAAATGCATTCCATGCACACGGTGGCTTTTGAAGCCAAGCGAGAACAATTGTGGAATCCGTCCAACAAAATAGCGACCTTTTATTAATTTTGAGCTCTTCTATTAATGCTTCGATCATTTCAGCCAATAGTGTGGCACCACAAAGCTCTAATCGCGGGAGGGACACGGATTTCACGGGTGCTACACGGGATTTTGCGAAGATCAGATGAGTGCTAACACATTGGCCATTTTCAACTCGAATATATACACACGCTCCGAACGCCTTCTCGGATGCGTCGCAAAACGCATGATACTGTACCATTGAGGAAGGAGCATAGTCCACCCATCGTGGAATGCGAATCTTTTCGATATTTTTATGGCTTTCCATGAATGCTTTCCATACTTTTATTTGGTCTGCGGGAATTTCATCATCCCATTCTATTTGTTGCAGCCATAGACTCTGCATAAAAATTTTTGCGACTATTACGATCGGCGAGAGCCATCCTGCGGGATCAAACAATTTCGCAATCATGGAGAGAACTTCTCTCTTTGTGTATGAAGGTTTTTCCGAGAACTTAGAAACCGTAAAGAAAAACCTATCAGAGTTGGCATTCCAATGAATACCTAACGTCTTGGTGGAACTACAGTCTTCAATCTTGAGAAAATCTTCATTTAAAAGATCTTTTACTGGGAGTACATTTAAAACTTCCTTGCAGTTGGAAGTCCATTTCCTCATAGTAAATCCAGCAGAATTGGTGGCCTGAATTAGCTGATCTAAAGCTTCGAGAGTTTCATTGAGAGTATGGGCACCTGCAAGAGCATCATCGACATACATCATATTTTTCAAAATACTTGCTGCTAAAGGGAGTGAATTTTCAACGTCGTTGGCTAATTGAATTAGAGTTCTAATTGCCAAGTAAAGTGCGCAGTTGACCCCAAAGGTAACTGTTTTTAGTTCATATTCCTCCAGGGGATCGGAGGGGGATTGACGAAAGATTAGTCGCTGAAAGAGAGTGTGGGATTCATGCACTCGTATTTGACGATACATTTTCTCTAAATCGCCATTGAATACGAATCGAAATAATCGCCATTTTACAATTAAAATAGTGAGATCTTGTTGAAGAGAGGGACCTACATAGAGAATGTCGTTGAGACTTTTACCATTTGCCGTTTTACATGAGGCATTGAAAACTACACGAACTTTTGTTGTCGTGCTTTCTGGCTTAAAAACAGCGTGATGAGGCAAATAATAATGTGGAAATTGATCAGGCGTCGAGACCTTTTCCATATGACCTAACTCCAGGTATTCCATGACGACTTTGTCATATTGGGCCTTTACATCGGGAGTTTTTAATAAACGAACCTCATTGCGCAGAAACTGTCTCTTGGCGATTTCTCTTGACGGACCGATGCTTTTATTGAGTGATTTAAATGGAAGATGAACAACATATCTACCATCAGAATGACGGGAAGTGGTGTTTACAAATAAATTTTCACACAATCTTTCTTCTTCAGTGAGAAACGGCTTTTTTGGAAGATCCTCAATTTCCCAAAATCTAGTCATTTGGTCGTTTAGTGAAATTTCATTTATTGACGACAAAAATACTCGAATATTGTTAGACTTCTGGAGCCCCACTGGCCCTAAAAAGATCCATCCGAAAACTGTATTTTGTGCCATGAGAGAGCCACATGCGTTTTTTCGAATACCATTGAGGAGAATGAAAGGATAAATATCGGCACCAATTAAAATATCAATTTCGTTGCTTTTCCAAAACTGATTGTCAGCGAGTTTGAGATCAGCGGGAATTTGGATTTGAGTAATATCCAGGGAATAGGTAGGAATATGTTCCGTTAAATAGGGAAGAACGAGTCCTGAAACTTCAATTTGAATGGCAGAATTATTGGGAGATCCTAAAACAAACTCAACTGATTTTATTGTACGAGCGGAGACAGTTCTATTGATTCCTGAAACTTGTGCATTCACCTTTTTTTCAGGCAGTTTCAATAATTTTTGAAGGCGTTCAGTAATGAAAGTGCCTTCCGATCCAGGATCGATTAATGCTCGGGCTGTATATGCAACGCCGTGATGATAAATATGAACCATCGCTGTGCCAAGCAAAACTTGACGCGAAGAAATGGCCACATGAGACTGAACATTGACAGTGTTCTCTGCTGCAGCACTACTTGAAGCAGTGGCAGCTTCAGATGGATTTTGAAAATTCGTCGTTACTTGTGTAGGATGAGCTTGTCGAGAAAGAGATGCATTTTGAGTAGCATTAAAGGAATTATGTTGAAAAGGTGCATTGTCACGATGCAGAAGAGTATGATGCCTTTTATGGCATTTAGAACAATTATGAGCACTGGTACAATTTTTAAAAGAATGAGAATTAGCGAGACAATTAATGCACAAATTATTCTGTTTCACTTTATTGAAACGCTCCTGAACGCTAAGTGCTAGAAATTTAGAACAACTTTTTGTTGCATGCTCCCGAGATGAACACACACAACAACCTGATTTATTTGTTTTTGCTTGATATGCATTAACTCTATTGGTTTTAGGCGCTTCCGATTGGTTACCTTTTGAGGGAGGTGGAGCTTGAGACTTAGAATTCGATGCCGAGTCTGACTTGTCACGAAAATCTGACACGGATTCTTATGTATAAAAACGATTGGTGAGAAACGCATCTAAATCCTTCCATTTTGGGATTTCAGTTTTATTAGTCAGAGTCTGTTCCCAAAGAGCTAAACTGAGATTTGGCAATTTGGACGAACATAGATACGTGAAAATAGCATCCCAGCTTTCAACATCTATTTTGTACATTTCCAACGTAGAAATACAATTATTAATGTCGCGTTGTAAGATTTTAATATCCGAACTAGATTCAATTGCCACTGGTTTGAGATTGAATAAAACCTTGAGCTGACTATTGACAAGAATGCGCCTATTATCATATCGCTCAACTAAATTTTTCCATGCTACGATAAATCCTTCGTTAGTCAAGGGACATTTCTTCACAATTTCATTTGCTTCGCCGCGCGTTTTCTGAATTAAATGATACAATTTTTCAACAGGCGACAATCGTGTATTAGAGATATAAATAGCCGTGAACAAATCCCGAAAAGTAGGCCATGAGAGATAATCCCCTTCGAATATAGTGGTATCACACGGAGGTAATTTTAATTGCGAATGAAATTGTGAAGAATCATTAGGAAGATTAAAACCGTGAAACCCAAGAGTATCCGATATATTCAGCGATTTCGACGAGAACTCATCCATTTCCGCGACGCACTTCAAAAAAGCGGCATAACTTTCTTTGTATTGATTTTTTAAAGCGGAAATCTCTTCGCTAGTCTTGCCCTTTTTCGTTGCGTTTTGGAGTGTGGAGTGGTACTCTCGCTTGAGTAAATCCCATAAAGCTTGGATTTCTTTTTTTTGAATTTCAAGAGTGAAAGTAGTATGAGCGGCATTTGGGAGTTCATTGAAAGCGTCGACGAAATCAATTAATTGGACTCACAAAGTTGCGAACGACATTTCTATTTTATTTAATTGTAATTGTAATTGGTTTAAATAGTTATATTCTGTGAGAAAAGATGAAGGGGAGTTCGAGTGAAAGTCGTGCAAAGATTATAAAAATTTGTATTCGCGAAATGAGAAAACTGTGCCCACTGTTCTGAGCACCGGCTGATTTGAAAATTTCACTTGACTTTCTTTCGAAATAGTTCAATGCACTTGTCCGTGCAATCAAATTGAAGCAAAAACGAAACGAAAGACACTTTAGCTCTTTCACACTAACAAAGGAGCGGTTTTTTTGATATTCTTCTTTGCACGATTTTCTCACGATTGGCGCTTAGGCTTTGTAGAATACGAACAGTGGCGCATAAGCTAAATAGAAACCAAAAAAAAAACCGCGAGCACTTCAGTTATATGACGAGAATGCAAGCAGTGGCGGGCTTTGGCTGCGTTGTTTGTATGAATATATGTGAATATATATATTACCGATTTTTCGCGGGTTTTCTCGTAACGGAAAATACCGATATAATGAGAGAGGAGGGAAAATTTTTTTTTTTTTTTTTTTTTTTTTTCAACGGGAGTTTTCTAACGGGAGTTAAATCGGCACTTTTTCTCGGTTAAATTTTCGATTTTTAATTTGATAAAAGGCGAAATTATCAAAGAAACCCCAAGAAAATTAGAAAGTCACGCACCTGAAATTCGATGAGAGTATGTAATATTGAAAATATGAGGTGTGTGATGTCCAGTGGATGTATGTGATGTGTATGAGAAATGTGATGTGTGTGGTGTGTGTGAGAAATCCTCTCTTTTCAGCAGTGATCGTTTGGCACCTGCAGCGAGAAAGGCTGTTTATTAGGGATGCTCAAATTGTGGATGCGGAAATTCCAAAATCCGGATTGGCTTATCCGGCTCGAAGGACCAATAAATAGCTCAGATAGCGAGTGAGGGAGATCCGGAATAAGCCGAGAAATAATAAAAAACGACAAAGAATTAGTTTGTAAGATATCGTTGCGATTTATTGGAGGATCTTACGTTTTTGGTAGCGTGGATATTGTCCGCACGAGTTTGTCGTTGGTTGCGTGGCAGTATATTCAGAGAGGGAGATGCGGGATATATATATATGATGATATTTAATTTTGTGAGTAAATTAGACTTGAGAATGATGATAGTGGTTGTAACGTTTAGAACGCGCGATAGCTGTAAGACAACTGCACTGAGATCAAGACAAAGCTTGGCGCCATGACTTTCGCTTTCAATGCAACATGTTGCGAAAGTCACGGTTGCATTAGGGCCAAGTGTTATACCGAATGAGAGGGGTTAATTGGCCGTCCACATTAACAAATATTAAAACATTTTTTCATCACTACTTTGAAAAAAGGGTGCTCACTTGACGTGGCTTGACTCTAAGCAATTGTTTGTTTTTAAATCTATTGCGCAAAGCTTCCCATGCTATATTAAAATTTTCATCACACAATGGGTAATGCTTGATTATATCTGACTTTTTTTCTTTAGTTTTTTTACTTAAATAATATAAGTTTTGGAAGGGGGTTAATCGCGGATTTGTAATATATACTGCTGTGAAAATGTCTGTGAAGGCAGGCCAATCTTCATAATTTCCTTTAAATATTTGTGTGTCGCAAGGGGGTACCGATAAAATATTAATTGGTGATATAAGTTCGCTTCTGATTTCAGGAGTTTCAGATATATTGTGTCTTGAGGTATGTGGTGTGGAATGTAATTTTTCTTTTAGGGTTTCAAGAATTTTTAACACCTTTGCTCTAAAATTATGGTAAGTCTGCGTACAATGATCGAACTTTTCGCGAGCTAAACGTTTATGTTCTTTAATCTCTTTATTATCGATATCGTCTATGAACATAAGGGTTTCGAACGCGCCTACTACTTTTTCCCATCTTCGGGTTAAATCATCGAGTCTGGAATCAATTAAAAGTTCTGTATAATCTTTAATGGGAACTTTACCAAAATTATTGCAAAAAATAATTAAATCATCTGAAAAAATATGAACATATTCATTTCTGCCATTTTTATTTTCTTTATTTGTGTATTTTTTGAACAAGAAGGAGATAAAAAGGTTTCAATAAGATTTTGTGTATTTTTTTTTTTTTTTTTTTGAAAAGGATGAGAACAAAAATTTCAGTATGATTGTGTGTATTTTAATATGTGTTATTGTTATTCGCGCCAAATATTTCGTTGCTTTAAAACGGAGTTTAAGATTGTATGTATGAAATCGCGCCACGAATTTGGAAAAGCAAATTCAAGGAAAATGGATAAACTGTAAAAATGTATTTATAAATGCGACAAATATTGGAGTTCAGAGTGTGTGTATGCGGATGTGTGTGTGTGTGGGAAGATCGCGCCACCAAATCTCGAAAGATGACAATTTAAGAAGAACGGTGCTTTCAATCGGCGTTTAAGATGCTTGTGTGTGTGTGTGTCTGTACAATGGCGCCAGCAAATTTCGAGTGTAAAGATCAAAGGAGAAAGGGTAAACGATAAACAGGGAACTGGTGACTTTTCCAGAACAAAGTGGTTTTCTAGGTACAGCTTGAAATGAGTGTAAATGAGGTTAGAGTTAATAGAATGACGTGATGTTGACTTCAAGGTTATTTAAGATTTTCATAGAAAAGGGTTAGAACGTATTTTGATTTACTCACCGATTATATGGCGTCAATTGGGCGGTCATTTTCTGGGTTTCACTGCGTAAGAGAGGCTCGAAGGACCATGAACAAGGTTGTGGGTTTGTTGGAAGTCGAAGGCTAACCAAAAACGCACAATCTTCTTGATTTTCTGTTTTTAATTTCAAAACAAACCACTTAAAACTTAAACAACAATTCTTTTTTAAAATCACTTAAACTAATCTTTTTTTTGAATTCTTTCCACGTCAATTCAAATTATCTCCTTTTTTCTTTCTTTCTCCTTTTTTTGGGGGTTTTTTATGATTTAAAGTTACTTTCAAAAAAAAGTCTTGGTGGCTTTATGATTTTAGAAATTCAGTTCAATGTTCTTTACAACACGTTTCGTCCCTTTAACTTTTATTTTAACGTTTTATAAACTATTGACTTGAGCGAAATAAACATTTACTCAAAAATTTCAGTAATTGGGTTTGTTTTGGTATTAAAAACAAAGCTGCTCTCCTTTTCGATCGCGACTGTGTTTGTTGGAAGAGAAGACGATGTGTGTGCCCAAGAAGAAAAGCTATATACCCTATTCACGCGGGTAACAAATATTTTGTTACTTAAAGGCCCTATTCGCGCGGGCATATAAACAGAGATGAGGTCGTGTTCACAGGAGGCTATAAATTTTTTAGCAAAATATACTTAAGTCTTAAATGAAAAAAATATATATAAATCAAAATGAAGCCAGAGTCATTTCCAATAATGCCATCACATGGAATTGGAAAGTGTTCGTCGACTTACTGAAATTGCTGTTGCAAGTTTGCATTGCCAATGAATATTGTGGCATATGCCGAACAGAGTGTTTTTATTGTGCCATCGCCTATTCCTTTTAAGGTTAAAGTTATTGCTGATATTGATTTTAATATGAATATTTTGTGATAATTTGAAAAGACTAAAATCTGATCCTGTATCTAGGAGGAGTGTTTCAGTTGAATTGTTAAGTTTTGATTTAAGAATGACGAAGTTACTGAAAGAAAGGTAAATATGGAGTATTTTATAAGATTTATGTTTCCATGCTCCACAGGTTGGTTGTCTAGGGCCCTGGTTGTTTTCCGATGACTCAGTATATCGAACATTACTTTTGATGTTTGTTTGGGCCCGTGAAGAATTATTGGTCTTGCGACCGAAATGGGGCAAAGGGAAATCGTATTTAAATGAACAAAAGATCACGCACCTTAGACTGCCGTTGTTTCTGCTGCGGTCGCGGTTGACGTTGCTTCTCTCGCTGCTTCTGCTGGTGCTGGATTTCCGATGCTGGTGGTGCTGGCGTTGTTTCTGCGTTGATTGCTGTTGGTTTCGTGGGTTTTAAAAGAGTCCCGTGGCAAATTTACCGACGATTTTTGGAGAAAAAATAGGGTGTCGCGAACGCGGCCCGCACTTCACAATAACATACACTTCACTGACTCGTATTTTAAATCGGAACGTGGTAGAAAATCGCGGACGTGTTTCACTTGCAACTGTTTTTTTGGAATATTATTTAAAACCCACCGGTGTTGCCAGTCAAGCCCGGCGGGAAAAAGTGGCGAGCAGCTGGGCTTGGAGTGCTGCCCTTCTTTTTCCCGTTTTTTCTCCGCTTGTGGGATTAAGCTGCGTAGCGCCAGCGGGAAAAACGGACATACTGCCCGCCTTGCGTTACGCAAAGAAACTTGAAGGGGCGTGGCTGGTAACGTACAGATTCAAGGGGGCGAGGCGATGGTGAGCGACGACGGTAAGTAGGTAACACGCGTCGACGCTCCTTTGGTGATACGCGGAGCGTATCGTGTTGCCAAAGTATAATACTTTGGCTCTTTTATCACTAATTGAAAGCTCCTCCTGGGTCGAACGGCAGGATAATGTTTGCGCAGCTGGCATATGGTTCACAGGATTCGCTGGCTATGGGACCACTCAAGCACCACCCGAACACTGAACTTTGTGCTAGTAGACTGCCACCGACGTTGAATCGAATTCCTGATAGCATTACTCGCGGGAGGATGTCGGAGCCAATAAATAAATCGATACGTCCTGGTTCCATGAAGTGTGGATCTGCAAGCTCCAAGGGATTTGTTGCTCTCAATGATGGAAGCCAATTTGTTAATTTTGGCAGGACGACGGCAGCCACCTCTTCTTGAAACTCAGAATGCGGAGAGGCCAAGGTGAAAACGTATTCCTTTTCCGCTGTTGATTTCTGCCCGCGAATGCCAGAGAATTTGCGAAATTTTTGCAGTGTGGGAAGATTGAGCAGTTTTTGTTTGCTGTCGTCGAGGAGTGTGCGCTGAGAGCCTTGATCCAGGAGCGCTCTCACAGTTAATCGCTCGCCCTGATGAAAAATATGCGCGAGGGCGGTAGGTAGAAGTATTTCAGTATGGCCTTCAGCCATATGCGTGCTTGCTTTTCGTGTGGACGTACGTGCCGAAGGAATGTTGTGCGGAGTTGCTCTTCGTCAACGAGCCTAGCGTCTGGAATAACGGAGAGAGAGATGAACCATTCGTTGATGCCACAGGGCCGTGTCTATGCGAGGGGGCGTTGGGCCGCAGAACTTGGTTGTCGCTGTCGGTCACGATGTCGGAGACGATCGTCCCAGGAGGAGAGCTAGATATCGGTGATTGTTTGGTACGCTGAGAGTCTTGATCCAGGAGCTCTCGCACGGTGAATCGCTCGCCCTGATGGAGAATGTGCGTGAGGGCAGTAGGCAATAGGACCTGAGTGTGGCTGTCAGCCACATGTGCGTTTGTTTGATGGGAGGAAATCGAGGCTCCAATTGGGGACGGTGACGTCGCCGATGATGCAACAGCGGAGCTCGTCTTCGACGGGCCGGGGGTCTGGGAGGACGGAGGAGAAGCATCTTTCGGTGAAACCGCGGGAGCATGTCCATGAAGCAGCGTGTGGTGCCGCTTCTTACACTGCACACATCGAGGGGGGCTGGTACATTTTGCCGAGCGATGGGAGGCAGTCAAACAATTATAACATCTGTTATTTTGCGTGATAAATCTATGACGATCGTCGACCGTCATTTCCAAAAATTTTGGGCACTGTCGCAGTGCGTGATCATTTCCACACAGGTGGCACACGTTCGACCGAGAAAGATGTTCACATTAGAGGTGTGGTATTTCATGCTAGACTTTGAATCCACTGAGTTTTTAAGGAGATCCAGTAGCTCAAGAAGATGGGCTTTGGCTTCGTAATAAACCCCCCTACACGCCTCTACAGTATCCGACAGATTTGTAACTTCGTCCGAATTGACAGCATCGGAAAGACAGACGTCGTCGTAAGCCGTTTAAAACCTTCTCCACACTGAGTCCAGGTCCGTTCTCGCGTCGTCCAGCAGAAATCTCGGTGAATTTTCATCATACCTCTTACTTAATCTGCACGAATCCATGAATCCATTGAAAGCGTCGTTGAAATTTCCAATCAAACTCATGTCCATCGAACGATTGAAACAGCGACTGAAAAAAAAAACCACAGTAGCAGCGCTGCGATAAAACTGACCAACGTTCTTTCGTCTAACTTGCTTGATCTGGGAATGCAAATCGTTTATAAGTTATTCAGGCTTTATTTAAATTGGATAGCTAGTACACCAATCAATTTAGCAAATACGCAAATAAAATAAGTAGTCGAAATTGAATTGTCAATACTTTATTTCTCAACAGGCTAGGCAGTGCAGCCTACTTATAATTTTCGTCTGGTGTATGCAATAATTCAAATTCTTCTGAGTGAAGAAATCGCATGCGAGAAAAATCCGCCTTGCTTCGTACGCCAACTGCGAATTCAAATCGAAAGATCGAAACAGCGACCGAACAGACAAACGGTAGCAGCGCTGCGATATAGCTGACCAACGAGTTTGTCGTCTAATTTGCTTTGTCTTCTCTTTTCTTGCATGCAAAAAGCCGTTAGGCCGATCAACTGTAGACACAAAGCAACGCAAATACACGCACTGGTCACCCCGCTGCCGCTCACCTGTTGGTTTCCCCTTGCCACGAGAGCGAGACAGGCACTTAAATTCGAATGACAAAAATCCAAGCACTGCACTTCCAATGTCCGTTAGAACTTTGAAGGGCACTGGAAGGCTCACACCGCGTGCACTGGAATGGGCTCTGGATGGAATTTTTCTCCCAGAAGCAAGGACTTCTGGACACAGGATCGCCAATGTTAGGGCCCGTAAAGAATTATTGGTCTTTGGACCGAAATGGGGCAAAGGGAAATCGTATTTAAATGAACAAAAGATCACGCACCTTAGACTGCCGTTGTTTCTGCTGCGGTCGCGGTTGACGTTGCTTCTCTCGCTGCTTCTGCTGGTGCTGGATTTCCGATGCTGGTGGTGCTGGCGTTGTTTCTGCGTTGGTTGCTGTTGGTTTCGTGGGTTTTAAAAGAGTCCCGTGGCAAATTTACCGACGATTATTGGAGAAAAAAAAAGGATGTCGCGAACGCGGCCCGCACTTCGCAATAACATACACTTCACTGACTCGTATTTTAAATCGGAACGTGGTAGAAAATCGCGGACGTGTTTCACTTGCAACTGTTCTTTTGGAATATTATTTAAAACCCACCGGTGTTGCCAGTGTTGTGGCTAGGGTGTGTACTGAAAAGGACACACAGCCTAATGCCAAAACGTTATATATTTTCGTGTATTTTACAAATACACAGCCCTAACTTCCTTCTTTCAAATAAATGTACATCGAAGGATTCTTTTTCACTCTTTTATTTATATCTTAAGACACTTATTCCTACTGCAATAACTCCTGAATTACACTCGAATGACTTCCCTAATTCCCTAAATCATAATAAACGCTCAGACTTGAATTGTTGTTGCCGTTGGGTCAGTACAAGCCAATTCGAACCGGAACGTTGAATACTTAATCAACAGTCCTTTTCCAATTGTCGATCATCTGTTTTTATAGGGAGAAAGTGCCTAGCATGCACTTTCTGGCTGGAACTTCGGAATGCGGAAAACGATGTGGCAATGCTTCTCGTGCTGCGACTGCTGACCCAATTCTTGGTGATGTCGTCATAGTCACTTGTTGCTTTGTTTTTGTGTTCTACTTTGCATTTGCTGATCATGCGAAACTGATTCGTTCGTCGTTCTCGCCGTTCATCGTTCTCGCCGTTCGTCTGTTTGTCCGTTACGATTGATCATATTTCGTCGCTTGCTGCGGTTATTGGCTTCGACTTCAGCGTTGTTTCGACCTTGACCATGAATTTGCCATTTTGTCAGCTTTCATTTCAGGGTCGTTTGTTTATTTTCGTTCGCTGCGGTGTTATTTGATTTGTTGTCGATCAGAGTCAACGTGAGGGTTGTGAGTAGATACGGCTCACAACATACCTCCCTCCTTCAATGAGTCACGAGTATCGTGGCTGATGTAGGTGCTATTATTGAGATGTGTGTATTCGTGTCTGTTTTGTTGATTTGTCTACTGTTGTGGTAGGCCGTTGTTGATAACAGCTAAGCAGAACTTGGTGAACGCTGCTCATGCCGCAAATATTGCATGACCCTGAAAATGGTCGATGTAGCTCATTGCCGAGTCGCTATCAACTGATTGTTGTGTGTCAGTTGTCGTCGACTTTTTATAGTTTTAGCTGTGACCATTAGTGTGATAACTATAGTTTGTGCGCTTATGTTGGGTATGATCGCGACTTGAGAGATGGTTGTGTTGTTTATGTTGTGTGGGGTGAAGGCAACTCACCCAGTTGCCCCCTCCCCCCGAGGTGTTGATGGAACGTTGCCGTATTATGCACCGACGCTGGATTTAGTGTTGGTTGAAATTGTCGCTGACTCGATGCATTTGAGGCTATGTACTTGTTGTGTTGACTGGTGTTGTGCATTTAATACTTATGCACTCGCTGTAGTTGTCGTTGCTGTTGTTCAAAATTCTTGTTGTTCGCTGTTGTGCATTTAAAGCTAGTGCCCTTGATGTGTTGTCGTTGCTGTTGTTCAAAATTCTTGTTGTTCGCTGTTGTGCATTTAAAGCTAGTGCACTCGTTTTAGTTGTCGTTGCTGTTGTTCAAAATTCTTGTTGTTCGCTGTTGTGCATTTAAAGCTAGTGCACTTGATGTGTTGAGTATTACTGACATTTGTTGGGTTCGCTTGGCCAGGTAGATCTGCTGATTATGACTAACTTAAATATGCTTATTATTTTTCGTACAATTTTGCCCTTTTTCTTCTTTCACTTTATGAATATATTTGTTTTGTATATAATTTGAGTACTTAATGCTACTTATATATTACCCTTCACCTGAATTTTTCTTATAATTGTACCCTTCACCCGATATATATATATATTAATTTTGTTTTTAAATGCATAATATTGCCAATCGAATGATTATTGTATTTATTGATGAGTCAACCATTTGGCGTACTTTTTGTTTTGTTTTGGATATTTGAAATGTAAATCTTAAAATTCTTACTTTAAATGCTCAAATATTGCATATATATATATTTTGTTTCGTATATAATTTCAGTACTTAATGCTACTTATATATTACCCTTCACCTGAATTTTTCTTATAATTTTTGACTTTTACATTTGATCTATTTTAATTCTTTTTGTTTTAGTAATTTTTATTCTAAACAGTTTATCGTTTATTCTGACTCTTTTCTCTATGTCGCCTTTTTTTTCATTTTTACTTTTTCGTTCGTTTTTCAATTGGTTCACAATTTCAGTTAGACATTCATGTTCGTTTGGCGTTATTTTGCATTCTTTTTCTGTATTTTTCTGTATTGACCAATTTTCAATTAAGGTCGCTAATGACTTTCTTGATATTCTTGCATTTAATTTAGAAAATTCAATTTCCTGTTGGTGTTCCTCCAATTGTATGAAAAAATGTTCTGCTAAATTAAGCAAAAACAGGCCACAATCGAATTGATTTGGCTGTTGTGGACATTCTGCGTAATTTACTGTGAGAGGTTCATAATCCCTCTTATTATTTAGTTTCGTGACTATTTCAGAAAACTTTTCCATACTTTTTTTTATTTCATATAACCCGTGGGGTTTTAAGGAATCTAGAACATACAATTTTTTGTGTCTGATGATTATCAACATCCAATGGTTGTACTCACATACTGGAAAAATCCAGTTTTCCACGTTACACACATCAACATTCCTCAACAAACTTTTCGTTCTGATTTCGGCAATGTTAGCATCTGCTTGTATCATTGATTTTAATCCTTCATAGGCAAAAGAGCTAAAAATGTGTACTTTGTGTTTTATAAGAACGTGCTTTTTAATTAACCAGTTTAAGAAGACGTTGATGTGTACATCCGTTAGCCATTGGTTGCTGACAATTCGTTCGTGGTCCTTTTTTGTTATTTTTACTGACCGAGATTCTATTTTATATTCGCAAATTATATTTGACATGTTTCAAAATGGACAGGAACAGTTATGAAAATTTGAAATCACTTCAAGCGTGTATGAAATTGAAAAAAAAAAAAACTTTTAGAAATTTTTAAATTCAACCGTCTACTTGCCGCTGACAGAGTACTTTAAACTTTACAATGCTTTGTAGTTTTTCTCTTGTTTTATTTCCCGTCTTGGTATACCTTTTCTGTGCTTACTGTGTGCTTAGTTGTCTCAAATATCGAATTGCATTTTCGCTTATAGCCAATTGCATTACTTTGGATTGTCAAATTCTTGATTTTGAAATTGTTACCTATTACTGAGTTATTGGTCATTGAACTGGTGTAGTTTCTATTGGTGCTTTAAAGTGATGGGGCATTTTGTTTTTCTTCATATCGTTTGAGGATTTCCTCAATACTTTCCTTATTCTTGGGCTGAGTGTCCTGTCGGGCTACTTCTTGCTTGACCTCTATTTTGACCCCTGTGCGTTTCATTATCATGACTATTCCAACGAGTGCCCCAAATGCTATTATAACCATTGTCCCACTAATGCCGTAGGAGATTTTTCGGTGAAATTCTATCTCTTTTATGAACGGTCTATTTTTAAAGCTGTTAACTATTATATCCTCGAATATTATCGGTTTATTCGTAAAGTCGTCCCCCATTTCACTTTCCATACCCAAGTATCTGTCTTCTATTACCGCTTTCTGGTTAAAAAACTTCTCCCTTCCAATTTTTATACTGCAATTTGAAAATGTGATTAGTGCGTTACCCTCTATTGTTAAATTATTTTTGTCGCATGTATGCTCTATTTTTAACTTTCTTGCATTTTTTACCAAAATCGTCCCTTCGTCCACGCATTGGATATGTGTTTTATTATTATATATGAAATTGCAACTCTTTTGTATTACACAGTGTTGGCTTCGTTTTAACTCTTTCAAAACAGAATTCTCTTGATATATGAAAATTGTTCCGTTTATTGTTGTTATTATTTCGTCATTTGCCATTATTTCAAAAAAATTGTTGTTTGGGACTGCTGTAATCATTCTGACTTCTGTTTTTACCACCGATTTTGGCACCTTGATTACTATTATAACGGAACTTTCGACATAGGATAATATTCCTACTCGTATGAGCCTTAGTTTGAACAAATCAATCTCAAATCTTTTTATTTCTTCTGCTGTTAAAATATTGGGGTGGATTAATCCATGCTTTGCTGCTGCTATGCTATCCTGTATCAGGTTTACTTTTTCTTCAATTACGTGTAGCTTTAGCATTTGGTCATTGAACAGTATGTGCTTCATTAAGCTTGTGCTCCTGCTATCTACTGCATTGATTATTTGTCTATCGGTTTCTATTGCCTTCCTCATAACCCCTAAAGTTTCATTAAAATAAGTGTTTATGCTTATTTGTTCCTTGAGACCACCTATGGCATTATGACTATTTTCTGTCGCTACCTTTAGATGCCCCTCGATCTCCTGCCTGTCCTGGTCATCCATGATCCCAAATAACCACTTTGTCGCGGTTCCGATCGCATCAATCAACCCCTTTTTCTGGCGGCTATGTTCGGACGGCGTTATTGACAATAGTTTTGACTTAATTTTCTTTATTTCGCTAACCAGTAAATTTTTATTGTATATTTCTACTTGATTTATGTATTTTTCAATTGACTCTACCATACTTGCGATTTCCTTTGGGTGAACAATGTGCAGGATTGTGTACGAGTCTTTTACTATGTCTGTTTTCCGCAACTGAATGTCAATGAAGCCCCTCTGGTCCATAATCGGTGTCGTTATCAGGTTAGTCCCAGTTGTTACTATTAGTGAAATTAAGATTGCCCAAATCTGAAAATGACGAAGCACAATTTTGCTGGATTAGCCCCCATGATTTAAAGGTATCGTATTGTTGCGTTGGTCGTCAAAAGTTTAGTGTGACCTCGGCAGATAGCTTTCTTTCAAGTCTGGTATGCCGACACTTTGCCCATTCTTCTTTACTTTGAGTTATTTTTTCGCTGGGGGTGTCATAGAACTTTTCTTGGCCATGAGTTTGTCACTTCTTCCATTATGCGCAATCTGGTAAGTTGTCTCTAACGGCTTGTTTAACTCTAAATTAATCTTATTTTGTTCTAGAACGCCCGAATTTTCCCTAAGATCTTTAACGAAGCTCAATCTCTTCTCCCGACGGTGGATTCTGCCCTTGCTGTTTCAATTCAGCGTACTATGGCAATATTTCTTATGTTTTTCTTTGATTTTTGTTGGCTACCCGGTTCCCTTTTCTGGATTTTGAATGACTGTCTCATGGTGAGGAGTTTTTTTTTGTGTATCTATATATTATATTATTTTTTTCTCTGATTTCTTTCAGTTTCTGGTCTGTGTTTATATTTATTTCCTCGTTTTCTATGATGCTATCTTGTCGTGTATCTCTACCTGCTTGGATTATTTTTACCCTCGTTTTTCTCCACTCATTCGGAAATTTTACGTTATTCGACAATGCCACCCTTATTGTGTCCGGACCTGTATTTTTCGTCTACAGAAAGGACGGTACCACTTAATTAACAGCGTTGCTGAAAGAAAATCCCTCGGCCGATTTCTACATCCCTTAGGCCTAGGACAACTCCCGTGCTATGATACCTTCACATGTTTACTTGCGCGAATGGAAATGTGTCTGCGCGAGGACTTCGAGCGTGAGTTTCATTTAACTCCCAGGGATTGGAACCACCAAGACTGGTTCGAAAAACTGGAGAGGCTATCGCCTAAATACGACGAGAACCTTTCGTTTCGTGGCAACGCTTTTCGGTTGTTTTTTGACGAGGTGACTACCTACGTTAAATGGAATCATTACGAGTCCTTACTAAACAGGGAAATCTTTTTTGGGGTGCTCCCTCCTCGAGAAGACCCGACACATAGCTTTCTCAGATCCACGTATTCGTTGGATGACATGTCGTATGTAGACCCTGAGCCCACTATCAATCTACTATATTGCTGTGGGTGTGATGGTAAGCTTGACTACGGTAGATTGCTTATGTATTAGTTTGATCTATTAGTATTTAAAACTAAAAATAAATATTTTATCGTTCTAATTCAGAATTTATTATCTCTTATTTTCCTTGTTAATTTGGTAAGTATCTTTAGGTATACTTGTTTTTTCATTTACCCCCGTAAAATGGTGTCATTTAACGAAATCGACAAACTGCTTACTTGTTTTATATACTCTTGTATCGCGAAAAAGTATGCAAAGTTGACTTTCTGTTTTTTTTTTCTGCCACTTATTCCAACCAAAATATATTTCTATATTTTGCTTTGTTCTCCTGCTTGTTGTAGTGGTAAAGCGCTCTGTATATTAATGTGTATTGGTCTTTATTACCTACTGCATTAGCCCGTTGTTCACGAATTTCTTCCACTATCTTAGGAATATTTGGTTTCAAACCTGCGTTTAAACTGTCGATGGCTATATCTAATGCTATGATTGTGCCGGTTCGTCCAACGCCGGCCATACAATGAATGATCATTGTCGAGAACGTATTATTATATTGCTTCACTTTTTTCCAGAAATTCAATAGCTCTGCGGGGTTGGTAGTGCCCCCGTCTGGCCAACTTAAAAACTGCCAATGCGATACTACTCGGATTTTATCATTGTTTAAATTTCTCAATTCTATTTTACTATGAACGTAATTATTTTCTGTAATTGTTTCTAAAGTACGAATTTGCAAATTTCCACATTTAACTATGTCATTTATGCTTCTTCCCCAATATTGCCAACTTTCTGCTTTTTTATTTGGTTCTGTGAACATAATTATATCGAAAGAATTTTCGTCCCAAACCATATGCCAAAAGTCATTAATTGTTTGTTTCGTCGGCTTTTGAGTGGCAATGTATTTTTGTGTACAATGAAATCCCTTCACATAGTTGGCATGAATGTAATCTGATCTCCTTTTGCTTGTTGATTTGAGCTTCACTCGGCTATGATCGAAGCACTTCACGTTTGAGAATCTGTTTTTTGATTTATTTTTCAAAAAATGACTAATTGTATTTTCATTGTTTACCTTCGGCAGCTTTTCGTATTCTTCGACTATGTCGTTCACATTGGTTGCATCTTCTAAAATATCTGATGTATTTGGTTGTTTGGGGTCTACTATACATTCTATTGTGCAGATTTCTTGTTTATGAATCTTAACTAAGTTTTTATGGTAAGTTTTCTTTTTCCCTTTTATCAGTAAACGCACATTGGTCGGGGAAGGAATCTCGACTACCTCATACGGCCCTCGCCACACTGGTGAAAATTTGTGCTCTTTGGTTTGATTTTTTAGCCAAACCTTATCTCCTATCTTGAACTGCCTTTCCTTCGTAGTTTTATCGTAATATTTTTTTGACTTTGCCTTCGCGTTCTTTTGGTTATTTCTTGATATTTCATAGCTCCTTTGAATCTGATACTTTAGAATTTTACTGTAATCGTCTGGATTGTAAAGGGGTGCAGGTTTTTGTTTTAAATTTAATGGAATTTCAAATTCGAAGCCAAAAAGAATTCTGCAGGGTGTTTGTTTTGTGGATGAATGGACTGTGTTGTTATGCACGTGTATAGCGTGGTGCAGCCATTCATCCCAATTGGTACCATCCTCCTTGACGAAATTTCGGAGGAATTCCGCAAGCGGTCGGTGAGTCCGTTCAAGAGCGCCGTTGGCTTGTGGGTGGTACGGGGAAGTTTGAGACTTCTTTATTCCGAGAATTTTGCAAACTTCGTTAAACAATTTTGGCATGAAATTTGTCCCGTTGTCCGTTACTAGTGTCCGTGGAATATTAAACTTTGAAATTATCTCGTTAAAATATGCTCTTGCTATAGTTGTTGCTTCCGCATCAGGGATGGCAATACAGAGAAAGTATTTGGAAAAATCATCCAAGAAGGTGAGGATGTACTTATTTCCTCTAGGTGAGACTGGGAGTGGTCCAACTATGTCCATAAAAACTTTGTCGAATGGCCTATGGGGAGTGTCCGTTATGGTCATTGGCAATCTTTCGGCTCTCGAGCTTTTGTTCTGTTGGCAGAGTTTGCATGCGTTGACATAATTTTTTATTTGTTTTTGCATGCCCTCCCATTTAAACTGCCTCCTAATTCGGAAATACGTTTTTAAAAATCCCTTATGACCTCCGATTGGTGTATCGTGAAACGCCTTTAATACTTTTGCTATTTCTTTTGACTCGGTAAGGAAAACCGCTGTGTCCACATTTACTGAACTTTCTTCGTTTCCATTAAATATTTCTACTATGGCTGGTTCTGTTGGTTCTTCTTGCTTTAGTGCTCTCGATCGTGTTACGATTGATACTTCACCTTTGAGTGTAGGAAGTCTGCTGAGGGCGTCTGCGTTTAAGTTATTCTTCCCTGGTTTATAGCAAATTTCAAAATCATATTCTAGCAGTTTCAGACGAAAACGACCTAGCCTTGTATCCTGCTCTTTCAAATTTGCTATGCCCTTGAGGGGCTTATGGTCTGTGTATATTTTGAAGTGGTTGCCCAAAAGATATGTCCTGAAATTTTTTACTGCCCAAACTATTGCCAGAAACTCCTTCTCTGTTGTTGAATAACGTCTTTCTGTCTCGCTAAGCGCTCTACTGACGTAATAAATGGGAAGATCATGTCCTGATTCCTCCTGGGAAAGGACTGCTCCTAGCGCCTCATTGCTAGCATCGGTTGTGAGAATGAAAGTTTTCTGAAAATCAGGATATTGTAGGATCGGGGGGTTGGTTATAGCTTTTTTCAGCTGGTTCATTGCCTCTTGGCATTCGGTATCCCATTTAAATTTAACGTCCTTTCTAAGCAATTTTGTTAAAGGCAATGCTACTTTTGCGGCATTAGGTATAAATTTTCGGTAATAATTAATCAATCCTAGAATTGATTGTAACTGTTTTACAGTCTTGGGTGGCGCGATGTTTTTCACGCATTCTACCTTGGCTGGGTCCGGTAAAACACCTGCCTCCGAGCACTTGTGACTAGGGATTCCAATCCCGGGATCCCGGGATCCCGGGATCCCGGACGTTTTCTAGTCCCGAAAATCCCGGGATTAGTCTTCGTTAGTCCCGGGGCATTTTTGCAATTATTTTTAACTGTCGAGGTAGAAATATCGAAATATAATCAGATGAAAATGCTTTAAGATATAACGTTGCAAGTGGGTGTAATACGTTAGTGGACATAAAAATCTATACGATGGTTAATTTTGTACGTTTAGTACATTAAATGCGATAACTACATGTTTTACGTAGCGTGCCATCATTTATATCTTGTTTAGCCTCACAGTTAGCCGAATGATCTCCGATCAGCTGCAGTGTTGTTAAATGTAGGTACAATTCCCTCACGACTTTGACAGCTGGGTTTGGTGGTAAACGAAAAAACTGATTAAAAAATAATTTGATTTGTGAGAGAAAATCGATTTTTGTATTTTAAACTATTAAAATACGCAGTCGCCAGACTATTGTAATTTAGCTATGATAATGCAAATATAAGTAAATAAAATCGTTAGGATTTTTGTAGGGAAAAATTTGTGTAAGCAAAGGAAAAAGTAGTGATTTTTTGGGGCTGTGTAGGGAATATCAGAAAAAGAATTTAACATCACTGATTCAGCTGTTATGCTTCAAATAACTGGAATGTTATTAAGTTTATGTTTTTGTTTATTATTGTTAATGTGAAACATAGCTCAAATAAAAAAAATTTAAAAATTTATTCGTTTTAAGCATTCTTTCTAATCCCGGGACCGATCCCGGGATCCCGGGATTGAAATTTTGGAATCCCGAAATCCCGGGATTGGCATTTTGGCCATTTTTTGGAATCCCTACTTGTGACCTAGATATACTACTTCCCGTTTTAAAAATTGGCACTTCTCTGTTTGTAGTTTCAAGTTGTTTTCCCTCAGGATGTCTAACACCTTTCGTAATCGTGTTTCATGCGTTTGTAAATTGCTGGCGTATATGACGATGTCATCCAGATACACAAAGCAATCCACTCCCTGCAATCCTGTCAAAATACTATTCATTATGCGTTGAAACGTTGCCGGCGCGCCTGTGAGACCGAACGGCATCCTTGCAAACTCAAAATGTCCTAGCCCTGTGCTAAACGCAGTTTTCTCCCTATCCTTGCCGTCGACTAACACCTGATGATAGCCGCTAGCTAAGTCTAAAGTAGTAAAATAGCGACTACAACCCAACTGGTCTAGAATTTCGTCAATTCGAGGTATCGGGAACACCTGCTTTATTGTTACGTCATTTACTTTCCTAAAATCTACTACTAATCTCCATTTTTTTTCGCCATTTTTCCCTGCCTTTTTTGGTACCAGAATTATTGGGGAGTTCCAAGGTGATTTACTTGGCGTAATTATGCCGTCATTAAGCATTTTGTTGACTTGAGAATTTATTTCGGCCTTTTGATGCTCTGGCAGTCTATATTGGCGGGTATTAATTGGTGGTTGTCCTGTTTCTGTCGGGATTTCATGCTCCAATACGGTGGTATAAGAAAGCATGTCTCCACTTAAGTGGAAAATATCGGAATAATCCTTAAAAATTCTCTGCATTGAACTTATTTCCTCACTGTTTAGAGTGTTGTCTAAGTCAACTGACTCCAGTAAGAGATTAAAACGACTATTTACATCACTGTTTTGTTTCATTTGGTTAATATTGAGTGGTTTTAGCTCCTCAAAATTAGTACCGAGTTCCCCTTCTAAAACAATATCAGAATCAACACGTATGGCCCTACTACTTGTATTTAAAATTGGCACATACCCCGTTTCATTTTCAACTCTTGTCAGCGTGCTTCCTACGAAAACATCCGGTAATATTTCCTTTTTGTTTATTATTATTTCCCCTGACATTCCCTTTACACAAATCGCCACTATTTTTGTTTCCCTTGCTTTTATCGTAACTGCTTCCGCAATACAAATCGTCTTTTCTTCGGAAACAACCAGTGGAATGGCTGTCACTTCACTCCCCTCTTCGAAAAACAAAAGCTCCTTATTCTGACTATCTATTACGGACCGATTCCAAAGTTCATCTCTGCCTAACAGTCCATCTCCCGGAATCTTGCTCCCTCGTGGAAGAACATGAAATTTAAACTTTAAATTCGGTTGGCGCGCGTGTGCCATTTCTACTGTGCCTTTACTGCAAATATCCCCTCCAAATGCTCCTACTAACCGGATTGTTTCACACTGATTTACTTCATTTATATCTTTTAGCGCTTCTAACTTAATCAAGCTTGTGTCCGACCCAGTGTCGACCAACAACGTTACTTGATCGTTTACAGCTTGTCCACAGGGAAATACTATAAACGCATCATTGAATATTGAGTTCGGCAATTCATCTCTCTGCCTTTGACGTTGAAGTTGAAAGTTTGATCTTTTATTTTCTACATAATTGATTAAGCCATCTAAACAAGCTGCAGATTTTTTAGCCAACACAACCCAAAACATCACAAAGGACCAAAATAATTTCCAGAATGGAAATCTGTCTTTCTTTTTGTTTCTGCTCTTGTTCCAAACGGGGGTCTCTACGTTAGGCTCCTCCTTCACTTCATTTCTTATCGCGGACTGACATATGGTTACTAATCCCTTTGTAAAATTTGTTGTGTGCTCTCTTTCTCTTGGATTTTTATCCTTGTTCATTAAAACGTTTTCCTTTCTATTTTTCAATTCGTTTTCTTTCTTACTTTCTATATTCCTTACTTTCTTATCTATGTTCTGACTATCTATGTCATCGATAAAAATCTTATTAATGTCTAGTTCCTCAAAACGAACTGTCTTTTTTTTGTATTTTTTAAATTAACTAATTTCTCTTTTTCTTTATTCTCTTCTTTGACCGGAACTAGACTTGGCCTTTTAACTGTCGACTGGGTTTGGGAATTCCGGCCTATTAGCCTTGACCGGGCCGCATGGAGTTTCCCTGACTATTTCTTTCCTGCTGGGGCATTTCTTTACAAAATCTGGCTATGTGACCATAATTATGGCACTTAAAGCATTGCATACCCCCAGGCGGCTTATCTATAAAAGGTGGTGTTTGTCTCTGGTTAACGTATTGTGTCTGTGTTCTATTCGAATTTTGTGAATCGTATTGACTCGAATTTTGACTAAAATTTTGCGTAGTAGAATTTTGGGGTTTATTGAAATCCGGTTTCGTAAAAGCTGGAGTAAAAGGTTGGGCAGCACCTTGGCTTCGGAAGGGATTGAAGTTTTGTATTGGGGATGAGTTAGGTTGTCCCGAGTTCTGGTTTGCTTGATTAAATTGTTCTGGTGGTCCCTGTCTTGGCCTACAGAATTTATTGCTCTCATGACCTTTCACCCTACAAATGCTGCAAAATAATTTTCTTATTCTGCTAAAACACTTGTTCTCCAAGTGCCCTATCTTTCCGCAAAACGCACAAGATTGCTCAGTCAATAATATATCTTTGCTATTGTTTTGATTGCACTTATTACTCTGTTCGTGCCCATATTCAGCACAAACACTGCAGAAAGGTGTATTCCTTCTCTGTATGCACACATCCCAAGTGTGACCTACTGTATTGCAAAAAGCACATGGAACTGTTTGGGGTCCCATAGGGACAAATTGGTTCACGGCATGAGTAGACTGACATTTAACATGGTTTTCAAAATGCAACTCTTCTGTTTCCTCAGCTAATCTGATTAAATCCGCGATTGATTTATCTTTGTTCATTTCTAGGCGGCTCTGCATGTATGAGTCTCGAACACCTAAAATGAACCTGAATGTTGCTAATCTTCTGTACTCGCTGAGTGCCGACACTGCTTCCGAGCTATTCCATAACTTATTTATAATTTCCTCGGCCTCATTAAACAAGACTTCCAATCTTCCCCCAAATGTGGAAGCTCTTTCATTAGCCTGCTGTTCTGCTCTTGCTATTTCGGAACGGATTGTCTCCAGACTCCTGCGCTTTAAGAACTCTCTCTAAATAATTTCAATTATGTCGTCTAGACTAGTTACTAATCGCTGGCTCACTTTTGTATACGCTAATCCTGACAATCTATTTTTGACGCATTTTATAATATCTCTAGATTCACTGCCACTCACAACACTTTTCAATAGTTCGATTCCTGTTATGAGCTTTTCTGCTTCCCCAAATAATTCTGAGGTTTGTGAGCCTGAAAATTGTGGTACCAGGTGAGCCACTTTTTTCATTAATTCATCCGCTTGCAATTGCGTTGCCATTATTCTTTGTATTTTCGGTATGTTTTTTGGTGTGACGGGCGGTCGCTCAAAACGTTCTGTGATAGTTGTTCCTACAGGGGCTGCTGTAGTAGATGTCAATTCAAAATTTATTATGTTGCTGCTAGCTGTTCCTACAGGGGTTGTAGTAATGGTTGAAATCTCAACGTTTTCTGTGTTAGTACTCGTTGTTCTAATCTTCCTTGCGGTATTCGGGCTTGGTGTTGGAGAAGTTGCACAAACTGTTCTTAATGTACTTTTTAGTTTTCTAACTTCTTGCTACGATTGTTTTTGCATCTATTTCTGACTGATGTAGATGTTGTCTGAGTTTGTCTAATTCGTCTTCTATAGAGTTGAATATTTGCGGTACTGCACCGTTTTTACATATATTTTCTAAAACAACGGGACTCTTGCACAGTTTATTCATAATTTTCCACTTACCATTTTCATTTTTCGACTTTTCCTTTTGCTGCTTTTCGTCTCGGATTTCGTTTTCTTGTCTGGAATTATCTGAAACAGTTTTATTTTCTTCGCAAAACAATTTTAAAAAAAAATTTCTCAATCAACAATTTCAAGAGGATACTGGCGGCGAAAACTTTCACCGTCAATATAGTCTTTATTTGAGATTATTTCAATCGTCCGCAAGTCCAGATCTGTGAAAATAGGCTTCAGCTAGGCGGTGCGACTCGTCGTGTTTAAAACTGGTTCCAGTTCCGCTTCAGCTATCCTTTAATTTTTCCACAGATCATGCACACGTTCAAGACAATCTGATATGAAATCGTTGTGAGTGAGTGAGTGGAACTTCGGAATGCGTAAAACGATGTGGCAATGCTTCTCGTGCTGCGACTGCTGACCCAATTCTTGGTGATGTCGTCATAGTCACTTGTTGCTTTGTTTTTGTGTTCTACTTTGCATTTGCTGATCATGCGAAACTGATCCGTTCGTCGATCTCGCCGTTCATCGTTCTCGCCGTTCGTCTGTTTGTCCGTTACGATTGATCATATTTCGTCGCTTGCTGCAATTATTGGCTTCGACTTCAGCGTTGTTTCGACCTTGACCATGAATTTACCATTTTGTCAGCTTTCATTTCAGGGTCGTTTGTTTATTTTCGTTCGCTGCGGTGTTATTTGATTTGTTGTCGATCAGAGTCAACGTGAAAGGGTTGTGAATAGATACGGCTCACAACACCAGTCAAGCCCGGCGGGAAAAAGTGGCGAGCAGCTGGGCTCGAAATGCTGCCCTCCTTTTTTCCCGTTTTTTCGCCGCTGGTGGGACTTAGCTGCGTAGCGACAGCGGGAAAAACGAACAATGTTATTGGATTAATTGCCTTTTCCCCTGTGGTTGGTTTTATTGTTGTGAGGGTTTCTTTATTGATTGGGATTTTTTTTATAATTATAATAACCCTATTCCTGTTGTTGTTGGAAGCAGTGTAATTATTGTTGCGAAAGTTACCGTGATATGATCTTTTAACACGGTGGGAGTTGTTGCCATGGTAATAATAATTGCTGCGGCCCACAGTGCTTCGAGCCCATACAAAAGTGGGACAATAATAAAAGGAGTTATCCTATCTTCGTTAAGTTTGGCACTCTAGCTAATTCGAGGTTGCTTATTTCGAATATGTTATCAGATTTTCTGTAAGTATTTTCATTTATAAAATCGCATTTGAATTGTCAATTTTCTCCTTTTGTGAATGTTTCTAAAAATATGAAAACTTCCAAAAATTATTAACATTAAATTATATTTTTTTTTATCAATATTTGAATCTTTTTTATTTCATAAATGTCGGTTTTTGTTTAAAACATGTTTTACTTTAAGGCAAAAAATTATTTCACATTTCACATTTATAAAATTTCTTGCAATGCTTTGAAAATTTTCACAATTGCACAATTTGCCCGTTCCGGAGTTATCTTCACGTATACGCCAAAATCCAAAAAATTAGACAAGACCATTTTGCGTTGTGAATTTCTTATATCGATCGACCTACTCAATCCCCACGCCCCAATCCCTTATGGTTTCTAAGATATTAAATTGAGTGTGGGATAAATAATTGTTATAAGAATATAGCAATAAAGCTGAAAATAACACCGCTTTGTGTATCTTTCTTCTTTTTTTTACATGAAAACCATAAAGAGGCGCTCACACTACTTTTCGTTCATACACAACTGAAAATGCGCTTTTGGGGCAAGTTTTAAAATCGTATATCTCAGCTTAAGGTGAAAATAGGTGTAAGAGGAATGCCATTAATGAAAGCTCATAAATTGTTCTAAAAATTGAAGAGGTGTTTTTGGGTGTTGTTTTTTTTAAATTGCTTCTAATCTTCCGACTTGTTTGGTATTTAAGTTGCATTTATGCTATATTTGAAGCCCTCTAAAAAACAAAATTTATTTATTTATTCAATTTAATAAAATATACATATTTATATGCATCCACATGATTTAAAGTATAAAAAAATATCTGAAAATATTTTAACTGCTAAACAGAAATTGAACTTTGGAATGTAAAGCACACGAGTGCCATACATTTAAATTAACTAAAATCAATGCCACTCTTAAAATTTTCAAGCCATATACTTACATATGTTAAAATCCGAAATCATTTTGATTTAAAAATTTCGAACAACCCTGAATATGGGCAATAAGCAATTGATTGTATGAAAAGAAAAGTTAAAAAAAAAAAGTTTTCGAGGAAGTACTAAAATTTTAAGATGTGAAAAAAAATTTAAACTCAATGTCACTCTTAAAATTTTCAAGCCATTTGAAAATTTCGAACAGCTTAAATATATTAAATAAGAATTTGATTGTATTTGAGACGAAAAAAAAGGAAAAGTTTAAAAAAAAGAGAAAAAAAAGAGAAATATAATAATTTTCACTCTCAAAAATGTCAAGCCATATACTAAGTAATTGACTGTTCTTCAGACGAATTTAAAAAAAAAATATATAAAAAGTTTTTAATGGAGTACTTAGAATTTAAGAAGGAAAAAAATATATATATTTCAATATTTTCATTTACAATTGCTAACCGATTAAAAAATAGTGATTTATTAGAAATTGTAAGAATTCCAAAACAATATATATAAACAAACTATCATATTTTACATTGATAGGTTCATTTTTGACATTTTTATTTCGTATACATCTTTAATTCTAGCTTTCAATAAAATATTTTTTTTCTCTTTCTCCTTTTATTTATTTTTTTTACTCTTCAATTTTTTCAACATTTTTCTTTTCTAATTTTTTTTTTTTTTTTAACTGTTCCATACATTTTATTATTTTTTTTCGTTATATTGAGATGCGTTTTTATATAAAATATTTTTATATATATTTTTTTTTTTAAAAAGGATGTGTTATATAATATATAATAGCAAAGTTTTCGATCCAATGAAAAAAAAAGGAAACTAATATACATATATCACGGTTTGAAAGAAAATATGAATTAAAATTCATAAAATATTGAATACCTATTAATTCTATAAAAAAAAAAAAGTAAAGTAAAACATGCATATGAAAATATTGTCAAAATCGAAATGTTTAAAAACAAACTGAGCACATATTACAATAGTTTTAAGGTAGAAAGTACAATTCTAAATCTTCTTCAAAACACTGAGATCCCACACCGGAACAGCAACAATCAAGACAAAACGCATCATAGAAGCAGCGACATCAATTTTCATCACGAACCGGCACAACTATCAAGAAGATCGGAATGATTAGAAATCATCACTCCCATTCAAGCAAGCAGCCTACCAGAGCATTACCAGTGACATCGGCGAGCCTATAGCCACTATCAGCAGACATCATGGCAGGCTGACCCGAGTCTCAATTTCACACTGGTAGCCGCAACGTTTTTATGAACAGCCACGATGCTCATGACTTGCCGAGGAGGGGAGGGATGTTGTGAGTCGTGCTAAACACAACTTACGTCACGTCACACTGCAACGTCACGCTATCAGCTCTAAGCAAAAAAAAAGTGCCAAAACATATAAAAAAACAATCAAAACACAGCAGAGGAGTTCCACGAAACAGCACCAAGCTCGAAATCCGACACCCTTCAGCAAGAACAACAACAACATTAGAACGCAACAATTACGTAAACAAGCACACCGATCGCCAGTACCAAACTTGGCACAAGGCCGACCCAAGGAAAGGGCAAGCGAAGAAAAAGACGAAAGACCACGAGCAAACAAGTCAGCAATATGCACCAGCATAAGCGGTGCATAAGAGGTTCAATGTCTTCAAAGGCAGACCTACATCAACAATAGAAACACAGCAATAAAGCTATTGGCGTAACTCGCAACAACAACAACAGGCGATCGAGAAGGGCAATCAACGCAACAGAATAACAAGAGCCAAGTGCAACAACAACAAGTGCAACGTAGTCACACCGGCAGGGGAAGTTTGAAGTCATACTTATGAAATCAATCAATATCCAATATTGCTGGATCGGCAATATTGATCTATTTAAGCGGAGCTTCGATCTATGGAAGAGGACTTGCAGTTTGGAATCTTAGGTCTTATCAGATCTGAAAAGTGTTAGCTAGGGATCAGGGCAGTTAAGTAAGCCGGAACAGGATTGCTATATAAGAAGAAAAAGGACTTCAATAAACAATAATTGCAACTGAATTCAATGGCGTTCTTATTTGTGGTATTCGCTTAGACGTCCATCCCCAGCACGCAACACATTTCCACCACGCTAGGTCAAAAACTACCACTTTTTTTTACTTACTTATGCCTTTTTATACCCAGCGTAAGCGGGGTATATTAGTTTTGTGCGAATCTTGTAACAGGGAGAACTAAGCTGTCCGTCTGTCCGTCCGTCCGTCCGTCTGTCCGTCCGTCCGTGGTCGGATCTCCTCCGAAACGGCTGGACCACTCAAGTCGAAATTTGGCACACAGGTATATCGGGATCCGAGTATGATCCTAAGTAAAAATGGGAGACATCCGCCCACTGCCACGCCCACAAATGAATATAATGTGTTTTCAGTAAAATGCTTGTAACTTGCGAACCACTCAACACAATCCGTTGATATTTGGTGTACTGGTAAACCACAAAAAGGGACATATCCTGGCAAAAAATGGACGCCGCTCTCCGTGAGCCACGCCAACAAATAAGCCCACAAATAAGGGCTTATCGTAACTTGTGAAGTAAAAGGCGTAGAAGGTTCAAATTCGCAACATAGGTTGACCAAGGCGAATGAAAGGTATAGGAAAAAAATTTATATGGCCCGCCCACTTCCACGCCCACAAATGGAGATTTTTCGTAACTTCCGAATTAATAGGCGTAGACGCTTCAAATTCGCAACATAGGTTGACCAAGGCAAACAAAAGGTGTAGGGAAAAAATTTAACTGGCTCGCCTGCTGCCACGCCCACAAATGAAGATTTTTCGTAACTTCCGAAGTAAAAGGCGTAGAAGCTTCGAATTCGCAACATAGGTTCGCCAAGGCGAATGAAAGTTGTAGGTAAAAATTTTATGTGGCCCGACCACTGCCACGCCCACAAATGAAGATTTTTCGTTACTTCCGAAGTAAAAGGCGTAGAAGCTTCAAATTCGCAACATAGGTTCACCAAGGCGAATGAAAGGTGTAGGTAAAAATGTTATGTGGCCCGCCCACTGTCACGCCCACAAATGAAGATTTTTCGTAACTTCCGAAGTAAAAGGCGTAGAAGCTTCAAATTCGCAACATAGGTTCACCAAGGCGAATGAAGGGTGTAGGGAAATAATTTATATGGCCTTCCCACTGCCACGCCCACAAATAGCGAAGAAAAACATAGTGCACTCATAATGTCGGGACGCTGGGTATTTCAAAGTCGGGCTTGACCGACTTTAGCATTCATACTTGTTTTTTTACTTATTTTATGATCTTTAGAATAATTGAGAGCATAAAAAAATGTGTTTAAATGTTATGTTTTATAAAAAAAAAGTTAGGCAGCTTTCTTTTGTCAAGAATGTTGTTGAGAATGGCAGTATTAGCGCTTAATGACATCCAATAAATATTGACAAATTGTTTTATAATAAGAGAAAATATCTTAAGACATGTAAGTTTCCCAACTTTTTAGGTGATCAGATGTGATATACTGTATTAATATTTTAATCAATTTTAAATCTATATTTTTTTCTACGAATCTACCACTTCTTCTTTCAAAATCTACCTCCTTTAAAAATATTCTAGTCCGAGCACTAATCCCTGCCTTTGTCTTAAAAATTTTTGAAGGCTCTTGTTAAGACTTTTCGTTCTGATCATGGTCCTTTCCAAGAAAGCGCGTTGATTTGTTTGTTTAACCAGTCTTTATTGACTAATTCTTAAATTATACAAAAGTTTGACTTATTATAGTTTAACGACGATTGACTGGAGACTGATCCGACGATTTGAGACTATAGACTACCGTAGACTCCCCGAACATTAGTTGATCAACATCTTTTATAGTGAAAACGCAGAGGCAGAGGCACCCTCACTGATCGCTGCTACCATAAAAGTGTCGTAGGTCACTAATTTTCTGCTGTGTTTCTGGTGCCACATATCCAACTCAGCATATTTGGATATTTATTGGGTCACCTGTGCTGCGCTGTGACCAGCGTGCCATGCAATATGTGTCAAAACGCCAGCTTGCGTTTTTGCTTCGATTGCTTACGTTCTGCTTCACTAACTTCGATTTATTGATATTGCGCAATCGATGCGCGATTGACATAAATTTGGTGTTTATGATCTGCTTTCTTTCTTGTTCTTCTCATTGCTTGCAATTGCCTCACATTACCCTTACCCTTTTAATACAAAACTAAATTTTTACTTCGCACTGTAGATATATTTACGTACAGAGAATGATGATGGAGCAATTGTTCTTTTCACAAATTAAACTACACCATTAATATGAGTGCGTGACAATTTTATTACGTTTTATATTTTAATTCGCATATGCTTATGAGAATTGTAAGTTGAAGTAATGCTACCAAAGATTTGTGCTGGATTAAAATTGTCTATTGGGTAACGAATAGCCAAATCGATATTAATCTCTTTTTTCGTTTGCATTTCACGTCATAGATCAGGCCATGCAAATCTATAATGCGTTCTATCAAAAAAAATAAAAAGAAAACCTTTTTTGTGAGAGAAAGAGGAAATAGAAGAGAAAAAAAAAAAAGAACTGACCGAAATATGTACCTGTCTCTCAAGCTAGGCTTATGGCTGAATAAGCAAAAAGCTTTTGCAAGTCGAAAACTATAAAAGCGGCTGCTTCCTCGCTTTAGTTTTTCTGTCGGTGAATAATTAAAAGCATATCGTGCAGAAAGGTCGTCTAGTTCCGTTGAGTAAAATTATAAAGTATATTTCATTAAAATTTGTGTTTAAAAACTTAAAATAAAATACAAAATTTAAAAGAAAAAAAAATAAAAAGAAAAAAAAGACTACTGATAATAAGTTTTACTTAAAATTAAAACATTACGGAAGGAAAAACCCACATTGTGCTTGGATCAGGAAGTTGTAAGTTATAAAACCTATTTGTGAAGAATCAGGGAAAACGTGATCATTCCAAATAATATTCTTGGTTAGGTATTTCTTGTCCGGAGACATCCGCTAAATCACACACTGGAGCCATCTCAATCCATTGATTTTCTTTCGCCTGGGTGTCGATCAATGCGCCCAGGCCTATATTTTTGGATTTTTGGATTTTTTTGGATTTTTTTCGATTTTATTGAATTGTCTGGATTAACCTGGATTTTCATGGATAAGCACGTTGGATTTTGTTCTAACCTTTGAAACTGACTCATTGAGGCTAAATCGTGGAGCGTGACGTTCGGAACTTATTCTATTTAGCAAATGACTGTGGCAGCTATCCTTGTGGCCAAATACAAAGCTTAGTTTATGCAGTTTCTATTCAACCGTCCGCGAACGAACTGCATCATCAGGAAAGTCAAAATTCCAAACAACGAGTTTCTCCGGAAGAGAAAAAAAGGCAATCTACAAAAGTAAAGTGTGCTGTACTTCCACCTAAAGGGAAATTCTTAGCAACCATCCGTGAAGGGCGACCGATCTACATGTTTTGACTTTTCCTTATTTCGAAATGAAGCTTATTACAATATAATACATATGGTAAAAGGTATCGCCAGGTGGGGTAATAACATTTCTCTCCTATTTACTTACTACGATTTCCGTTCAGAAAAAAAAAAGAAAAACCCAAATTTTAAATCTCACAGAAAAAGAAACAAAAATTTATTAATATTTTTCTAAAACAGAGCATCATCGTAATGATCAATATCATCTGCGCTAACATACATCTCTTCAAGCAGCTTATTGTCACCGTTGCATCCCACTCTGCGAAGGCCTTCAACGATTGGAGAAAGAACAACCAACGATGTTAAAAACAACAATAACAACAATAGTAAGCAATGAAAAGATGTAAGTCAATTTGTACATTATTTTATTCGTACACGCGTGAGATCATTTTTTTTCTATTCAAGTATTGCTCTGCTATTCCTTTTTGCATTTTGTTTCCGCTTTTCTTTGATTTGTGCCAACGAAGGCTACAACAACAAAAGTCGTTTGGGTCACTTTTTAGTGCGTAAGCCGTACCTAGAGTGAATTATGTATCATAATTTTGTGTTTCTTTTTGTTTGGTCAATTCAATGCAATTTTCGCTGGTTCTTAGTCGAAGAGCGATTTGTTTGTGATTTCTCTTAAATTCTCTTTTATCGGGAAGTCAATGCAGGGGTTATTACGAGAAATGGTATTACTTCTTTACTCTTTCAGCGTTCTCTAGTTTGATTTGTGCGCTCTTTAGAAAAATAAATACTTAGCGCAGAAGACGTTCAAAGATATCTTTACGATATTTTTTTTTTTTGTTCATAAATTTTGTAGGTGTAGTATATATTTATATTTATAGTATTATTTGTAGGCGAATATTAGCTATATTTTTTTATAGCATAATGATTCCAAATTGTCGATAATCTTTATTATTGTTATTTCCGTGATGATTTGTTAGTAAATATTTTAAAAAATGGTCTGAAAATAGAAATATTTTTGTGTTCATTTTGGGACTCTAAACGTTATTGAAAGAGTCGAAGGAAGGGAGGGCAAGGAGTAGCTCAGTGGAGTAGATGCTACTTTAACATAGTTTGTCGGTCAGTCGGTAATTCGTGCGTGTTGGCTATCTGGGGTTTGTTTAACGTAGTTTATTTTCCTCTTCTCTTGATGCCTAGCAGTTATTTTTATCCGTGTGCATAATTTTCTGTACATCAACATTGTCTAAGCAGTTAAATAATTCTTATTATATCTATTTTCGAGCCCACATGACTGAAGCAGCCGGAACTGCCAGTGCACACGGGATACAATAAGAATTCAATCTCACAATTTCCATCTTTTACATATACGACAATGGGGAAAACATAACAGAATGGCGCCCAACGTTGGAGCCCGAGTGAGATTGCACATATCGTGTTTTTGAACATACGGGGCTTCTAAAATTTCCAATAACACCTGGAGGCTTACAGCAGCGCTTGAGATTTCAATCTAAAATCATGAAATAATATTTTTTTTGCAAATTTGGTTGTGTTTCTAATTTCGTGGAATAGCGGATTATTTCGGCTAAACGCTTTTTAATCTGACCGGTTATGATGATGCACAAATAGATTTGTGTTGCTTTGAATTTTACAGTTTTCATTAAATACAAAATGGAGTTCGGACGTTTAATAAACAAGGCTTTAAGTCAGCTTATTTTACCAACTTCACACTTCGAATGTTATCTGGTCCTTTCAATATTAATTTTGAGTTATCAAGTGTATTTTGGAATCACTAACTAAAGATTTTTAAGTCTAGTCGGTTGCCGTACATCTTGAAAATTTAACTCGTAATTACTTTCGGTTACTAATTTTTTTTGCTTTCATGCACATTACCTGACAGACTGCAATTACATGTTATGACACAACAATTTTCTAAGAGTAAGACCAAATTTAAAAATTCGAATCTCGTTTTCTCGTATATTTTTGTTTAATATTTAAATATTTTCTCCTATCGAAAATAATTTAAATTTTATATCTAATACAAATTAATTAAATAAAGCAGCGACGATTTTAAAATAAGTTATCAATTTGTCAACACGCCATAGCGGTGACAACTTAGTTGCACAACAGCAGGTTTCGTGTAAGATCTGTAGGCAAATAGTTTTGGAGAATCAAGACCTGTTGCACACAGCATGTCAGCAGAAATTTCACAAACACTGTTTTCTTAATTGGATTAAAACAAATTCGGCTTGTCCGCAATGTAAAGAGGCATGTACACCTAAGGAATTTCAAAAGCATCTTAAAGGCACAAATAGACCGCAGACTAGGTCTACTACTTCTAGTACAGTCACTTCTAATCAAACTCTACCTTCTCAACCCATTATTACTGAAGTTGTCCCAGACGTTCAAGATTTTTCAAATGAACAACCAACAACGTCACAGTCGACACACCTAAATCAAGAAGTTTCGCATCCGAGTATTCCATTAAATCAAAATAAAGATAACGAGGATCAAAGAATTAAAAATCTTGTGAATGCTATCGTGACAGTAAGGCAGGCCGCTTTAGTTGATAATTTGGAGACTCGTGTTACGCAAATAGTTTCTGCCAGTATGGAAAGTATGCTCGATGCTTATATTGCCCGCATGAATCCTACAAATAGTCAAGAAAGTGCTTTGCCACAGCAACCTAACTCACCTAATATAAATTGGCCACAAGACCAGCCCTGTTTTCATACAAATGTTAATCACTCACGAGAATGTCCGCATGATCCGATAATTAGAATGAGTAATATGTCATCAGTCACTCAGTCGAGTAAAATTGCTCAAATGATTGGACATTGGGACGTCAAATTTGATAGTTCATCCAGATTGTCTGTCGAAAACTTTATCTACCGTATTGAATGCCAAGTGATTGACACTTTGGGCGGAAATTTCAATCTTCTATGCGAACATTTACATAGTTTGTTTACCGGAGAGGCGCGGGATTGGTATTGGCGCTTCAGACGATCTGTTGATCGCATTACATGGCCCTCTCTTTGTCAAGCATTAAGAACGAACTTTGCAGAGCATAGGACGGATACTGATATCAAAGAAAGTATGCGTGCTAGGAAGCAAGGTCCCCTTGAGACTTTTGATGATTATAAAAATTCGGTTTTAAAGATATCAGAAAATCTTAACAGTCCACTTCCAGAACTTGAACTGGTAGAAATTTTACAACGTGGTCCGAGACCTAGAATACGACAGCAACTCTTGTATTTTCCAATCAATTCGGTAGCAGAATTGCGACGTTTCTGTTTAAAAGGAGAGTGCTTGTTTTTAGAAATTAACAAACAAAAAACAAGTACCTCAAACTTTGTTAGTCCCTCTCGTATGCAAAATAATCGAAAACAAATTAATGAAATTCAAATTGATCCGGAGGTTACTGAAAATGAACCTGATATAGTTGAAATTGCCGAAATACAACGGGGAAATAGTAGTATACCATTTATCTGCTGGAATTGTAGAAAAGAAGGACATAAATATTACGATTGCCTAGAGAGTCGATCCATCTTCTGCTACGGTTGTGGTGCCATAGGCATATACAAACCCAATTGCAAGCAGTGCTTGGGAAACTCCAAGTCGAGCGAAGGCCCCAGGATCAGTCTTCGCAAAGACTGAATTGTTCTAATTTATGGTCCGATTTAAAAGTTGACATTCCTAGATTCCACAAAATTATCCCTTATAGTGAGAGATTGAAAAATTATATAGAAAAAAGAAATGAAATTTTTCAAAACTGTGAAAAACGACAGTCTAAACGACTTCAAAGAAGTTCTTCTCGTATTAAACGATTTTGGAAAGGTGTAACTTCCAATCGAAAACATGTTAAAAACGTCATATCTTCCATTAAGAGTAAAATTAATGATTTAAGACCTTATGCGCAAATCTCTATAGAAAACAAATCCTATCTTGGTCTTTTAGATAGCGGCGCTGAAGTCTCATGTATTGGTGGAAATTTGGCTTTAGAAATATGTAAAAATCCAATGTTTTCAAAGCGAACTACTAGTGTCTACACTGCTGATGGAAATCATCAAATTGTTTATGGTAAAGTTGAGTTACCAGTTGATTGTCAAGCGAAAACTCATTATGTGAATTTTTTTGTTGTTCCTAGTATTAAAAATGACGTCATATTAGGCATTGATTTTTGGCATAAATTTGAAATATCCCCAAATATAATTGCGTGCATTCAATCCAACGATGAATCCAAGGATAACGTTCTCTCTTTGACTCCAAAACAGCAAGAGCGGTTAGAAATTGTCAAAAATTTATTTCCGGCTTTTGAAAAAGAAGGACTCGGTAGAACAGAATTAATCGAATACAAAATAGAGTTAGAGCCTAACGCACGACCAGTTAAACAACGATATTTTCCAATATCACCGGCCATAGAGAAATTAGTTCATGGTGAAATCGATGAAATGTTGAAATTAGGTGTAATTGAGGAGGCTCCTAATAGTCCTTGGGCAAGTCCCGTTGTTCTGGTGAAAAAACCAAATAAAGTGCGACTGTGCTTAGATTCCCGGATTGTTAATAGTATGAGTGTAAAGGATGCTTATCCGCTACCTCACATAGAAGGAATTTTAAGTCGACTACCCAAAGCTAGCTTTATTACATCCTTAGATCTTCGCCGAGCGTTTTGGCAAATTCCGTTAGAGCAAAATTCCCGCGATTTAACTTGCTTTACTGTTCCTAATCGTCCGCTTTACAGGTATTGTGTAATGCCTTTTGGGTTATGCAATGCTCCTCAAGCATTGTGTCGACTAATGGACCAAGTAATACCAGCGCAGCTTAGGGATGAAGTATTTGTATACTTAGACGACTTGCTCGTAGTATCCGAAAATTTCGAAAAGCATATGTCGGTTCTATCAGAAGTTGCATTTCGTTTAAGGCAAGCTGGCTTAACCATAAACGTAAGAAAAAGCAAATTTTGTATCAAAGAAGTTCGTTATCTTGGTTACATCGTAGGAAATGGCACATTGCAAACAGACCCTGATAAAATATCAGCCGTGGAAACATATCCTGTTCCCAAAACTGTTAAACAGTTGAGGCGTTTCCTTGGCATGGCCGGCTGGTATCGGCGATTTGTTCAAAATTTTGCTGGAGTAACTACACCTTTAACAGATTTGTTGAAAAAAGGAAAATCATTTCAATGGAATGATGATGCTCAAAAAGCATTTGAAAATTTAAAGAGCATTTTGTCATCTGCCCCAGTATTAGCTAGTCCCGACTATAGCAAACAGTTTATCATTCAGTGCGACGCTAGTAAACAGGGAGTTGGAGCTGTGCTGGCACAACTGAATGACGACGGGATTGAAGTACCAGTGGCTTATTTTTCGCATAAACTAAACCCGGCTCAAAGTAATTATAGCGTCACTGAACAAGAATGCCTTGCAGCAGTACTTGCTCTCAAAAAGTTTCGTGCCTACGTCGAAGGCCAAGATTTTAAAATCATCACCGACCACGCTAGCCTTCAATGGCTGATGCGTCAAACAGACCTTTCAGGGAGATTAGCTCGATGGTCCTTGAAACTTCAAGGCTTTCGGTTCAAAATTGAACACAGGAAAGGTTCCCAAAATATTGTGCCCGATACACTCTCTAGACTCTATTGTAACGAGATCTCCGAAATAAGCTTTGTTCCTATTATCGATTTAGATTCCGAACATTTCAATTCTCTGGAGTATGCTAAACTCAAAAGTTATATTGTCGACAATAAAAATCGTTTACCCGACTTAGAAATTCAAGACAAGCATATTTATAAACGTACTGACTATGCAACTGGTGATACTGTTCAGGAAGCATCTATGTGGAAACTATGGGTCCCTAAGTCTATGGTGGAGGAAGTTATTAGAGATGCGCATGCGCCCGTTAACAAGTGTCATGGCGGAATTGGCAAAACTTTAGAGCGGTTGCGTAGGAATCTATTTCGGCCTAATATGTCAAGTGATGTTAAGGAATACATTAATAAGTGCAACACTTGTCATGAAAGCAAAGCCCCCAACGCTCATCTGCGTCCGCCGATGAAAAATCAAGTTCCCATTCAGCGTCCCTTCCAGAAGCTTTACATAGATTTTTTAGGTCCCTATCCTCGTGCAAAATCTGGAAATATAGGCATTTTCATTGTTATGGACCACTTAACTAAATTTCCATTGTTAAAGCCCATAAAAAAATTCACATCTACAGTTGTCATAGATTTTCTCACTGATAATGTTTTCAGTATATTTGGAACACCAGAAATTATCTTCAGCGATAATGGTAAACAATTTAAATCATTGCAATTTAAAGATCTTGTAGATAGTCGAGGGATGAAACACGTCTTTACTGCGCTTTATAGCCCGCAGGCCAATGCTAGCGAACGCGTAAACCGTTCCATTCTAGCAGGAATTCGCTCATACCTATCGTCTGATCAGAAACAATGGGATCTACATCTACCAAGCATAGCAGAAGCACTAAGAAGCTCTTACCATCACACTTTAGGCTGCACTCCTTATTATGCACTTTTTGGTCAGTCAATGATTTCGCATATAGAACGTTCCAAGTAAAACATAACTCGTACATTACAAAAAGTTTTGAAATCAATGCAGGAGTACCCCAAGGGAGTGTTGTTGGGCCTTTTCTTTATCTAGTATACACAGCAGATATTTCTTATAACGATCGAATCGTGATTTCAACATTTGCTGATGACACAGCGGTCCTTAGTCGGCACAAGGACATTAGTGTTGCAACTTCTACACTGCAAGATCATCTCAACAAAATACAAAATTGGCTTTCTAAATGGCGTATCAAAATAAATGAGATCAAATGCCAACATATTACTTTCACGCTCAATAGAAAAGCTTCTCCGGACATTTTTCTCAATAACGTACGCATCCCACAATGCGAAGATATCACATATCTCGGTATTCATTTGGATAAAAGATTGACATGGCGTAAGCATATTGAAGCCAAGAGAACCCAAATGAAACTTAAAGCCATAAGCCTGCACTGGTTAATAAATAGCCGTTCTCCTCTAAAACTTGAGTATAAGATCCTCCTGTACAATCAAGTTATAAAACCAATATGGATGTACGGGTTACAATTGTACGGGAATGCAAGCGCTTCGAATATAGAAATCCTGCAAAGGGCGCAGTCCAAAATACTAAGGACTATAACGGGAGCTCCTTGGTTTATCTCAAATGAACGGATTCATAGAGAGTTAAACGTTGAACTGGTCAAAGCTGAGTTCACCAAAATCAAAGAAAAGTATTTTAATAAATTGCGAACTCATGTAAATCCACTTGCGCGTGGACTGTCGAACATATCGAACTCTTCGAGATTAAAAAGGAATGATCGACCAGCGATTTCAAATCATTCTTCTACAGCAGGAGCTTTCCATGCACATCCATCAACTCTGCTTCCCTAGCAGATCGACACGCGTTTCTTGGTGCATTCCATGCACGTCCGTCAAAACAGCTGATCGGTATCTCGGTGGGTGCTCCTAGTACCCAATGCATTTCTCCATGCAATCCACGCCAAAACAGCTCTTTTAGCTTATCGGTATCTCGGTGGGTGCTCCTAGTACCCAATGCATTTCTCCATGCAATCTAACGTCAAAACAGCTCTTTTAGCTTATCGGTATCTCGGTGGGTGCTCCTAGCACCCAATGCATTTCTCCATGCAATCAACGTCAAAACAGCTACGCGCTTCCTGTATGCATATATGCGGTTGTAACAAATCAGCTCTCCTAGCTGATTAAATCGTTTACCCTAGTGGAAAACACCGGAAATATTTCGCGTGCTCCTTCACACATCAGTTAAGCCTAGTTAACGTTACCTGAGGCCCGCTATTGATAAAAACTTGCGACTCATAAACTTTTCGAAATTAAGGAAATGCTTTGTGATCTGTAGTTTTGTTAAACTAGGTGTAAGATTTTGAAACTTATTGCTAGACTCCTACTTTACAGGAGTGATACAATAAATAATAAAACGTTTAAAAAAAAAAAAAAAAAAAAAATGATTTCGCATGGTAAAGAGTATAAACTACGTGAGGCATTGAATTGGCTTGAAACTGATTCACTTAGCAAAGATGACCATCTGAACATTATAAGAGCAAACATCCGCCAAAATATCAGAAACGCTTTTGAAAACTCCGCTAAGCGTTACAACCTTCGCAGCTCAAGTCAAACGTTCCAGGTTGGTGATTTAGTGTTTAGGCGAAACTTCGTCTTAAGTGACAAATCCAAACATTTCAATGCAAAGTTGGCACCGAAATTTGTTAAAGCGAAAATTGTTGGTAGTAAGGGACAGTGCATTTTTGAAATAGAAGACGAAGAAACCCGAAAAAGAGAATTTTACCACCAAAAAGATTTGCAATTGCGAAAATCATGAACAGCTTTTAACCCTTTTCAAGTTTCTTGCCTCTGTCACAAAACTTGCTTTGTGCTGGATTAAAATTGTCTATTGGGTAACGAATAGCCAAATCGATTTTAATCTCTTTTTTCGTTTGCATTTCACGTCATAGATCAGGCCATGCAAATCTATAATGCGTTCTATCAAAAAAAATATAAAAAAAAACCTTTTTTTTGAGAGAAAGAGGAAATAGAAGAGAAAAAAAAAAAAGAACTGACCGAAATATGTACCTGTCTCTCAAGCTAGGCTTATGGCTGAATAAGCAAAAAGCTTTTGCAAGTCGAAAACTATAAAAGCGGTCTGCTTCCTCGCTTTAGTTTTTCTGTCGGTGAATAATTAAAAGCATATCGTGCAGAAAGGTCGTCTAGTTCCGTTGAGTAAAATTATAAAGTATATTTCATTAAAATTTGTGTTTAAAAACTTAAAATAAAATACAAAATTTAAAAGAAAAAAAAAATAAAAAGAAAAAAAAGACTACTGATAATAAGTTTTACTTAAAATTAAAACATTACGGAAGGAAAAACCCACATTGTGCTTGGATCAGGAAGTTGTAAGTTATAAAACCTATTTGTGAAGAATCAGGGAAAACGTGATCACTCCAAATAATATTCTTGGTTAGGTATTTCTTGTCCGGAGACATCCGCTAAATCACACACTGGAGCCATCTGAATCCATTGATTTTCTTTCGCCTGGGTGTCGATCAATGCGCCCAGGCCTATATTTTTGGATTTTTGGATTTTTTTGGATTTTTTTCGATTTTATTGAATTGTCTGGATTAACCTGGATTTTCATGGATAAGCACGTTGGATTTTGTTCTAACCTTTGAAACTGACTCATTGAGGCTAAATCGTGGAGCATGACGTTCGGAACTTATTCTATTTAGCAAATGACTGTGGCAGCTACCCTTGTGTCCAAATACAAAGCTTAGTTTATGCAGTTTCTATTCAACCGTCCGCGAACGAACTGCATCATCAGGAAAGTCAAAATTCCAAACAACGAGTTTCTCCGGAAGTGAAAAAAAGGCAATCTACAAAAGTAAAGTGTGCTGTACTTCCACCTAAAGGGAAATTCTTAGCAACCATCCGTGAAGGGCGACCGATCTACATGTTTTGACTTTTCCTTATTTCGAAATGAAGCTTATTACAATATAATACATATGGTAAAAGGTATCGCCAGGTGGGGTAATAACATTTCTCTCCTATTTACTTACTACGATTTCCGTTCAGAAAAAAAAAAAGAAAAACCCAAATTTTAAATCTCACAGAAAAAGAAACAAAAATTTATTAATATTTTTCTAAAACAGAGCATCATCGTAATGATCAATATCATCTGCGCTAACATACATCTCTTCAAGCAGCTTATTGTCACCGTTGCATCCCACTCTGCGAAGGCCTTCAACGATTGGAGAAAGAACAACCAACGATGTTAAAAACAACAATAACAACAATAGTAAGCAATGAAAAGATGTAAGTCAATTTGTACATTATTTTATTCGTACACGCGTGAGATCATTTTTTTTCTATTCAAGTATTGCTCTGCTATTCCTTTTTGCATTTTGTTTCCGCTTTTCTTTGATTTGTGCCAACGAAGGCTACAACAACAAAAGTCGTTTGGGTCACTTTTTAGTGCGTAAGCCGTACCTAGAGTGAATTATGTATCATAATTTTGTGTTTCTTTTTGTTTGGTCAATTCAATGCAATTTTCGCTGGTTCTTAGTCGAAGAGCGATTTGTTTGTGATTTCTCTAAAATTCTCTTTTATCGGGAAGTCAATGCAGGGGTTATTACGAGAAATGGTATTACTTCTTTACTCTTTCAGCGTTCTCTAGTTTGATTTGTGCGCTCTTTAGAAAAATAAATACTTAGCGCAGAAGACGTTCAAAGATATCTTTACGATAGTATTTTTTTTTGTTCATAAATTTTGTAGGTGTAGTATATATTTATATTTATAGTATTATTTGTAGGCGAATATTAGCTATATTTTTTTATAGCATAATGATTCCAAATTGTCGATAATCTTTATTATTGTTATTTCCGTGATGATTTGTTAGTAAATATTAAAAAAAATAGTCTGAAAATAGAAATATTGTTGTGTTCATTTTGGGACTCTAAACGTCATTGAAAGAGTCGAAGGAAGGGAGGGCAAGGAGTAGCTCAGTGGAGTAGATGCTACTTTAACATAGTTTGTCGGTCAGTCGGTAATTCGTGCGTGTTGGCTATCTGGGGTTTGTTTAACGTAGTTTTTTTTCCTCTTCTCTTGATGCCTAGCAGTTATTTTTATCCGTGTGCATAATTTTCTGTACATCAACATTGTCTAAGCAGTTAAATAATTCTTATTATATCTATTTTCGAGCCCACATGACTGAAGCAGCCGGAACTGCCAGTGCACACGGGGTACAATAAGAATTCAATCTCACAATTTCCATCTTTTACATTTACGACAATGGGGAAAACATAACAGATTGTTGAACTATTGAGATGTCTAAGGCTGCAATAATATCGAAGACAAAGCTGAAGCGTAGGCTGTCATGAGTTTGCTGTAATTAGTTGTTGCGGAAATACAAGAAAAAAACAGCTTACGCTTCAGCTCCAGCTTCACTATTTTTGCAGCCTAACGCTCTTTATCCAACAAACAAACTTTAATGTCGCGTAAATTGAACAATAAACATGTCAAACGCACAATGAGTTTGCCGGCGTAAGATTCTCGCTATTCGAGTGTCCTTTCATCGATTTAATATACGTTATCACGTCAAAGGTATAGTTGGTCAATTTCGCTTATCTCCGGACATACCAAACCGATTTGAAAATCATTACTTTAAAATTAAGAGTTATGAAATTCCTTGTAAACATTGCCTAGAAAAGCCTTTCAGCCAACTATAGGCTGTAAGGTTATTTATGGAATTTTCAAAAAATTTGTTGAGTTTTTAACAAAGTTTCTTTAAAAATCATTTATAGTCTAAATTGGACAATAATAAAATCTTTTTCTTTTGTTTCTTCATTCGACATCAAAAACTGATCTTTAAGGAAGTAAGAAAGCCCATATTTATCCCATTCGCATTAAAACTGTGGCATACATAAACGTTTGTGTAAACTTAATTTTACTAAAAGTACTGATTACACACTGTGTAATAGAGTGCAAATCATTTTCACTTCCACTTCCACACAAGTATTGATAGTGCAATGTCTCAGTGCACTATATTTTAAGTGCATTATGCCCATCTATGCTACACAGGCTAAAAAAATTCCTGTTACAGATCGATTAAGTTTTCTACCCTTCGTTTTTTGGGGTGCTGAGCACAAATCTAAAGTCAGATTTCACCCACAACCCTCCGAATCTACCCAGCAGCCCCCAGCACCCACCATACTGTGAAGTTTCTAGAATACGTAAAGAAAAGAATTGTCCCACCCCAAGGTTTTTGGTGTGGTTAATACGAAACTGAAGTCAAAATATACCCACGAACCCGAATTTTCTTTTAGAACGCTTCAGAAGCCTCTCCTCAAAGGGTGAAATTTTAATAATGTAAAAGAAATTGGAAGAAGTATCACACCCTACGTTTTTTGGTGCGCTGGGCACGAACCTAAGTTCGGGATTAACCCACAACCCTTTTGTTTTACTAAACACTACTCAGAAAACCCGCTCTCCAAACCGCAAAAAGAAGACATTTGGAAAGAACCGTAAAAGAAATCGAATTCTTCTGTTGTTTAAAATAGCGCCTTTTCATCGTGGTGGGAAAGAGGTTTTTGTGAGGGGTGGGTCAAAAGCTTGAACTGCTTGCGCGGTCCAAAGATTCAGCAAAGTTGGTTTTTTTTTCAACATTATTTGTCCATTCATAAGGCAACAAAATATAACAATGCTTTATATATTTCCAAACAAAAAAAGGAAGTATACTTTTTGGTTTTAAAAAAATATGAAATCGTCCAACTTCAAAGCCTTATAACTTTGGTTTCTGTAAACCGATTTTAATCATCTATAATCGTAATTGAGAGTTGATTTTCCCTGCTTAAGCTTAGGTGGAAAAATTTTAAGGTTTTATTGACAATTTTTCCAGCGCACTTGTGAAATGAAAACAGTTCAGAGAAAAATAAAAATTTGTATAGCAGCCTTATACAAAAGTGATTTTATTCAAAGTCCTTTTTTTTAATGACAATATGTCTTTTTTAAAATGGTTAAAAGATTGATACGTTCGATCACATTTTTGGCATGTTTTGGATCAATTTCCTCTGGTCCGATTTTCATAGACCATATCTTCGTAAAATTTTGATCGATTGTACTAACGTTCTTTTGTTTTTACAGATAGTTTATGACCAAAAATGCCTGGGAATATAATGTATCTTAAAAATGGGAATAAAGTTGATCAAAAAATTTTTTTCAAACTTTCGATCCGCTTGCGCGGTATGAAGATGCGCCTTATAGTACGTTTCCATATGGTGTTAAATTCTGAAGTGTTAAGCTTTAACACTTCGATTTAACACTACCGTTTCCACTTGCACATTCTACGAAGGTGTTAAAGCTTGGCAGCTGTTCGTGTATTTTCAATTGCAAGTAGGGCTGTCAACTTTTCAAGCGCTAAAATCAGTACATTTTTATTTCTGGAGACCTTTTTCATTTTGAAACGGAAATTACACCTTGGGCGCAGGAGAAGTATACCTGGCTCACATACGTATTCAAAGGAAATTTTGCCAAAAATCGTTTAAAAAACATTAAAAAAATATTCAAAACAAAGTTTCTTTGACCTTCCATTGTCGCTTTTTGTTTTTATTTCATTTTGACAGTTAGATATGCACGAATTTCGATACGATAAATCGATATTTTCTTATCGAATGAGGTGTTACCGAGGTGTTGTTGAAAATAACACTTGGCTTTCGTGTTAAGAATTTGTATGGAACAACACGTACATCACATGATGTTAAAGGCCGCTTAACACGAAAGCCTCCTTTAACACGTAAATAACACCATATGGAAACGCACTATTAATTTGAACTTTTTTACCCAATATTCTTTTTACACATTGTTGATGTCAGGGCCAATAGAAGCAAATGTACCTGGTCTCTCGATTTTGTTTTTGGTTTGCCGGCGGTTGCGCGACGCGATTAAAATTTTTCTTGACGATTTTCTTTTTCTTTCAAACTGAGTGCACTTTTTGGTTTCTTATGACAAAGAAGGGATGATGCGTAGCGAGCGAACGTGTGCGTCTTAGCGGTAGCGATCAAAGACTCCACAGTCATCCCTCGAGATCGAGCTGTTGACCCAGAGAGAAAACGTTTCGTTGAATCGGTTCGATTAAGGGCTCGGCCTCATAGCGGCTACGGCTACGGCGAAAAACTGACGTGCTGTCCGCCTTGTGATACGCAATAAGTTTTTCCTGTTCCTGGCTACGCACCTCCTGCAAAATCTCCTGGACGAGGATCATGTCGGATTTTAGAGGGATCTGCCAGCCCAAGTTGCTTGTTTGGGGCAGAAACGACGTTGAAGTATAAGTGAGCAGATGGTCAATAATAAACAAAGAAGAGGGGGACAGGCAATGTTGCGAGAATAAAAGGGCGAGGGTGAGCGGTTCCGCTCTAATGATTATATGCGGAGCGTGGTGACGTCAGTGGCACCCGCAACCCCCTGATGACAGCGGAAAGCCCTCCTCCTTGATCAAAAGGCTTGGGAACATGATTCATAAATTCTTGCCCCGAAATGGCCTCGAGCAGCTGGTGGAGCGGCTGTTGATTGAAAGATTTTAGCATGCGATACGTCGTTCGGTGATGAACTTCTTCGCCGTAGAGATCCACCGTGATAGCGGGTGGATAATTGGGAAATTCCTCTTGTTCCCGGAATGATTAGAGCAACTCGTGAACTAACTCATGATTGCCTCCAGAGGAGACGTGCGTCGTAAACGCTTCGATGGTTTTGCTGGCGTTGGGCTCACTCAAAAGCCATCCGAATAGACAACGTGGTGCCAGAAAACTGCCTCCGATATTTATTTTGACTCGGGAATATAACGATATGGGCAAAGTGTAGGAGCCGATGATCATGTCCATTCCGCCAAGATTCATAAAATGAAGATCGGCGAGCGCAAGCGATGAAATTTGTCAAGGATCCCGATTGGAGTCCCTTTTGGTTGGAAGCCGGTTTGTCAGGATTGGAAGTAGAATGGCGTCGATGTCATGCTTGCACGCGGAGCGTGGCGAGGCGCGAGTGAGCGTGCACTTCCTTTTCGCTGCTTAAGTGCATACTTTGTGCGATGTTGGTAAATTCGACTGCTGCTGCAATAACTCAGTGATAAATGCCTTTTGCTAGCCCTGATCCAAGAGTAAGATATGTGCGATGGCCGTGGGAAAAAACACCTGAAGGTGGCCGTCGGAGACGTGTGCGTGTGCGTGTGCCGTTGACGTGGGGGGATGCTCACAGAATTCAAAGTCTTCGGTTGCGAAAAAATATGCGCCGGTTGGCTCGTCGGCGAAGGTCCCATCTCCGATGAAGAGGTCAATAGGGGTGAGGAACCGTTGCCATCTGTTGTTGCAATAGCATTTGGAAAATAGCCAATAAGAATAAAAAATACTTTGCCTTCTTGGCGATTTTCTTTTTAGTTCTTACTTAGGGCACTTTTTGGTTGCGTATGACAAAAAAAAAAGATGATGCGTAGTGAGCGGGCGTGCGCGTCCTTGCGGTAGCGATCAAAGACTCCGCCATCTTCGCTCAAGATAGAGCTGTTGAACCAGAGAGAAAACGTTTCGTTGAATCGGTTCGATTAAGGGCTCGACCCCATAGCGGCAGCGGCTACGGCTAAGAACGGACACACATAATTTAACAAAATATAACTATACCAATGCGATCCCAGAAGTTTTGTTAAAACAAATCAGCCAAATATATTATTCCTTGTTTTTATCCAAGTTACCTTGACAAACAAAACCGGTTTCGCCCTCTTTTGCTTGTTGCTTGTCTTTGCTGTATGCTGGGGACGGACGTCCAAGCGAAGACAAAAAAAAAATACTACATTGAATTCCGTTTGCTATTATTGTTCATTAAAGTCCTTTTTATAATATAACGTTCTAGTTAACTAAACTGCCCTAATCCCTAGCTGGCACTGCGATCTACACTTTGTCGTCCTGCCTCGTAAGAAGGTGCGCCAAAGTTGAATTCCAAATCCCAACTCCACGTCCAGTGATCGAAGCTTTGCTTAAATAGATCAATATTGCTGATCTAGCAAAATTGGCTCTTAATTTTTTTCTTATTTTCTACCTTCCCCTGCCGGTGTGTTGTTATGGACAAACGGTCACTTAAAGTCACTTAAGTAATATTCCCTACTGGCATTCATATTAATCACTCACTTAAAGTCACTCACGCGATATTTCCCACAGGCAGTTATGCTATTTTCTTTTACTACTTTCACTTACAAACAATGCTCATTTTTTACGATGACTCAAATCAGCTTTATTGCTCAAACACTAAAAAAAAGGTCAAAGCAAGAACAATGCACCAACTGCAGTACATGTGTCATTTGCAATACGACCCCGGTAGTTGGGAAAATCCAAGTGACCCTTTTCCATTCGACACCGTAGATAAGCAAACGAAAAATAGCAACTAAGAACCATATGTAAATGATGATATAAATATAGATTTTTCAGCTCTAAGAATACATTCAATGTTCAAACTTGAATCCAGGCGTTCCAGTCGCCTTAGAATAAAAATAAAGCGTAGCAACCGCCACCAGAAAAAGACTTTGCCTGATTAAAAAGGGACATCATATGGCGATCCTGCCATCCTGGACAACTAACTAAAGACCTGCCAAATCCTAAGGCAGAGGACAACACCCAAATCCTTTTGGGATTTATTGGATTTATTGCGGAGTTATTCACGGAAGATTTTAGCATGAACATAACGCTAAAACAGGCTTAAGAAGACAACCCCACCGCTGGACCCAAAACACTCACGGTCGAGGAGTATAAGGCTCGACAACATCAATCCGCAGCTGAGAAGACCAAAGCAAAAGAAGAAAATTTGACCAGAATACCAATCCAAAAGCGACCTAAGCGACGAGGAGGCGTGAAGAACCGCCTTAGACGAATGAGAGCAGACTTAATAAATCAAGCACCAAGGACCACAGACCCAAAAATCCTTTCGGAAAACTGGAGAAAGGTTGGTCAAATTGAGGCCATCTTATATCAAAGGAGTGCCGAACAGCACCCTGCTGCAAACTAATGAATAGCATAGAGGCGGTAATTCGTTGCTATCACCAATTTGTCCACAGGATGTTCCAAACCATTAATTTAAAATAAAATAAAAAAATTAAAAAAAAGAGGCTCAAAAAAAAAATTTTATATTAAATTCTATAGAAAGTATAGAGAAAGTAATAAACCTAGCATGACGTTTTAATATCGATAGCGTTTTTTCCCACAAGCTCAAAAAAAAAATTTTTTTTTTCTTTTTTCACATTTACATCTTTAAAAATCCCAAATTCAGTCTTGTCATCGTTTCTAACAATTGAAACATGTCATGGTGGAAAAAAGGGCTTAGCGCTATCCTCATAGCAGTATCCGGGTATGAAGTAGGCAAAGATAGCCAAAATAATAGAATAGAAAACATTGAAGATAAAATTTATGACAACAAACACATAATCTATAACAAAAGTGATCAGGAATCAATATTTTGCACGTGGCAGCCATCATTATAATATTATTGGTCATCACTGTCATTTACCTCCTAATTAAAAATCATTTAAAAAATAAATACAATAGAGTACCTCTTCAGCCAAGAATCTAATCTAATCTAATCCATAAATGAGCATTTCAGTTTCTTGGGGAGAAGTATTGGACAAACTACAAGAAGTAAAAACAAATTTCGACAAAGCATATAAATGCTTAAACAAAACAAATCTACCTTCAAGAAATCCACAGATTAAACACTTACACACACTAATATATACCCACAACACACTAGCTAGTTTGGGTAGAACAATTTACCCTTTCCTAAATTATGCTCACCAAATCGAATTCACAAAATATTCATCGTCAATAAAAACTAGACTAACAACCCTTTTTGACCGACTCCAAATCCCACAACAAATACCTACAGGTCTAACAAGCATTCTCAACTTGACACTGCCATCGGTTAGCGATAGCGAAATCTCAGACGTTGAATCAGAAACAGCACATAAAGAAACAACTAACACCATGACGCCCATTGAATTTATAAGTATAGCAACAAAACTGCTACCTGAATTTGATGGTAAAGCAGAAAACCTGACTCAGTTCATTAACTCGTTAGACCTCCTAAACTCAATTAAAGAGACACATGAAACCATAGCGGTCTCATTGATAAAAACAAAATTGTCAAAAAACGTAAGCAGACTGCTATCCAATGAGCTCACTATAGAAGACATAAAAGACATAAAAACCCTCACTGCTAATGTGAAATATGAGTCCTCTCAAAGTATCTCAGCTAGATTGCTCAGCGTAAAGCAACAAAACAAAAGTGACATTGATTTTGCTAAAGAAATCGAAGCACTCGCTCAACAGCTTGAATGTGCATATATAGCAGACGGTATGTCAAGCGAATTGGCGAAAACATACTCAGCTCAATCGGTGGCCAAGGCCATGAAGATGAATTCAAGGTCGGACGAAGTAAAAATACTTATGAGGGCAGGCCAGTTCAGTTCAGTTAGCGAAGCAATTACAAAATTCGTTGAACTGAGCTCCGAGAGTTCAGGAGCGTTGCAGGTAAACTATATAAATAAGGCCCAATACCCAAATCGAAATAGGGGCCGCGGTAATAGTTAATATCGAGGGAATAATTCCTATCGGGAAAATTATCAAAATCGGAGAAACAATTCTTATCGATAAAATTCCCAAAACAATAATTACACAGGCACACAAAAAAAAAAAAAGTCATGTGCCAGAAAGAAGACCCACCTATTCCTATGTATTTTGATGCGCTGAACCCAAAAATGACCTTCAAAAGTTTTTTTCATTGTTCAATTTCCCGCTATTCACCCCCTTCAACCCCCTAATGGCTCAAAATTGGGTTTTTTTTTTAAACTCGGAAAATAAGTGCATTTTTTATTTTCTGATCCTCAGAAATAAGTATTGATTATAAAAAAAATATTTATTAATTATTTTCTACCCCCCAATACCCCCTAAAGTGATGGGGTGCTATTCCGTGTTCACGTAAATCCCAAATAAATAGACATTTATGCATTTTATCTTTTTTCTTTGGTTCGTTGCACCCGAAAGTACCATTTAACAATAACCTTGACAATTCACAACCCCTTCACCATCACCTCATTTTTGGGGAGGGGGTGGTGGGTTTTGGGGTGAAATATATTTTTTTGTGAAAACCCGAGTTGTATATTAATTTTTATGTTTTTCGGTACGCTGATTCCGAATATGGAAATGAAATATGATTTTGATGCCTCGCTTGGTAATAAGGAGTCACATTTATAAGGCAATGATGATGATGATAATGATGTAGTAGTAACATGACTAGGAACTATTAATCTACTTCTTCCTATGATAGCGAACTCTCTTACTATTGAAAGACCTTCTTAAAGGTTTTCTCTTACGTTCTCTCTTCGTTTCGGGTAAGTCTCTTTTTAAATTCCAACAATAGTCAGCCAACATATGTTTATCCCATCTACCTTGATATCGTCTTTCCATTTCCTTGATATCTTGGTGGAACCTCTCACCTTGCTCCTCATTATAGTCTCCCAAGTTATCAACAAAATAGTCAAGATGAGATTCCAGGAAGTGTAGTTTTAAATTCATCAGACAACCTAACTTTTCGTAGTTTTTGAGTAACTTTTTTACCTCTATTCTATAATTTGAACACTTATTATTCCCTAAGAAATCATTTACTACCTTCTTAAAGCTCATCCATGCATTTTTCTCTTTAATTTTCATACAATTGGGAAATTCATTGTCCAGTAGAAGCTTTCGAATTCCTGGGCCATCAAAAATTCCTTCCTTTAACTTTGCTTTGGATTTATTTGGAAACTTCTGTTGGATATATCGAAAAGTATCACCCTCTTTATCTAATGCTTTTATGAATTGTTTTATTAATCCAAGCTTTATATGGAGCGGCGGAAGAAGGACTTTCTCAGGAGGTACCAAAGGTTGGTTAAGAACATTTTTTGAGCCCGGAACTAAGGAATCTCTGGCAGTCCATTTTCTGTTCTTGTAATGATTCTCACGATCCCGACTATCCCAAAGACACAGAAAACATGGGTACTTCGTGAATCCACTTTGCTGTCCCACGAAAATGGTTAATATCTTAAGATCTCCACAAATTTTCCAGTTGTGTTCTTTATACTTGATTTTTTCCATGATAAGTTTCATCGTTTCATAATCTTCTCCCATATTTACTGAGTAAGCAACTGGCCAATTCATTGGTATTGTGCAAAAGAACAGCTTTAAGGCTGCGAGCTGAACAGTCGATGAATATTCTCCATTCTTCACTTCGATAAATATTCGGTTCCAAACCATCCATAAGTCCTGAGATATCATCACAATAAACAAGGGAAGCATCTTCTTTAAAATAGGGTAAAAAGTCCTGCTCTCGGTTTCTGTAAATTGAAACAGAAGTACCTTTAGCCAAAAGTCCATCTCTTTTCAGATTTGATGCAAGGAATTCCGCAGCATCTTTTGCCAAGCCTAAATCTCTCACCATATCATTCAATTTCTCCTGGCTCCACGGATTAATATCTTTATTTTTGGATCGACCCCATTCTTCATCGCTGTCTGAATTGGATTCTTCTTCAATTCCTTCTTCTACCGAGTCCTTCATAGAATCATCGATTTCCATTTGACTTTCTTCTGCATTTATGGGGGTGTCATTCATTTCAACGGATTGTTCTGATATATTGAGTTCATTATAAACAAGACGGGTAAACGAAATAGCGTTTCCATATTCTACATTAGCAGACGGGATGTTACCTTTGAAGTTGGTCATGCAAATGTAACACTCTGATGTGCTTTTTGGCTCCTTCCATATAGCGGGGAATTTCATGGGGATTGGTTTATCAGCATTTAATGAACTGAGGAACAACAATATTCTGCATTTGGGACAAATGCTACTGGGGACCCATGTTTTCTCGCTGCCACTTATAACCTGCAATTTGAAAATTTTTTCATATTCATCCGCATAGGTTGAAAAATCTCTAGAAGTTTTTTTACTCACAAAAATAGCGCAAACGTAGCAAAACATAGAGTTGCTCTTGTTGCAGATATGTGGGGACAAGTTTATAGTTTTATTTTGGACACCTGAATCACTTGATCTAGTTATTCTTCTTGACACATTTAACTCTAAAGTAGCCAAGTTACCCACCACTTTAGAGCTGCGGTCGTAGGATAACGACGCCTGCGGGCCCGCTTGCTCACCCTGACCAGCCGCCGATACTGGGGTATCCCTCCCCTGCATCGTAAACTCTCTTCCTATCCTTGCCATGAAGGCAAAAATTCTGAGATGTATACAGATCTTATATGACAAATTTTATAAAACGAATGAGCATTATATCGTATTTCATTTCCATATTCGGAATCAGCGAACCGGAAAACATAAAAATTGATATATAACTCGGGTTTTCACAAAAAAAATATTTCACCCCAAAACCCACCACCCCCTCCCCAAAAATGAGGTGATGGTGAAGGGGTTGTGAATTGTCATGGTTATTGTTAAATGGTACTTTCGGGTGCAACGAACCAAAGAAAAAAGATAAAATGCATAAATGTCTATTTGTTTGGGATTTACGTGAACACGGGATAGCACTCCATCACTTTAGGGAGTATTGGGGGGTAGAAAATAATTAATAAATATTTTTTTATTAATCAATACTTATTTTTGAGGATCAGAAAATAAAAAATGCACTTATTTTCCGAGTTTTAAAAAAAAACCCGATTTTGAGCCATTAGGTGGTTGAAGGGGGTGAATAGCGGGAAATTGAACGATGAAAAAAACTTTTGAAGGTCATTTTTGGGTTCAGCGCATCAAAATACATAGGAATAGGTGGGTCTTCTTTCTGGCACATGATTTTTTTTTTTTTTTTTTGTGTGCCTGTGTTATCAAGGAAATAATTACCGAAACAATTCCTATAACAATAACAACAACAGACAAGAAAATACTAATGCCGCCAACAGAGGCCGCGGAAATAACAATGACTATCGCAGAAACTACAATAATAACGGAAATAGTAACGTGAGATATGCGGAGGCATCGGAAAACTCAGATGCCCCCCAGTCTGCCCAACTGGGGAGTGTAGAAAATTAGAAGCATCCCAAATTTTGTACATTAATCTATACCTTAACAATTACATCAAAATAAAAACATCCCTAAATGATTCAATATCAACATTTCTCTTAGATACCGGTTCAGACATAAGTCTTTTCAAATCACCAATTCTAAATACAATCAACATAAATTCCGGTCATAATATTAATAAACAAGAATGAGATTAGATCTGGAAGAATTTGATTTTGATATTGAGTACATAAAAGGAAGAGACAATTGTGCAGCAGATGCCCTTTCCCGCATTGATTTTGAACAAATAAAGCAGCTCAGGGAAGAAAACAACGCAATTTTACAAATTCTAACCAGGTCCAAATCAAAGTCCATTTCTGCAACAAACCAAAATGATAAAATAAAGGACAAAAAATTTCCTAAACAAAAAATTTATAATGCTATTACCACGAACGAAGTGAGCAAATTACCCAGCCTAAAATTTATTGAAAAAAGGTGCACCAAAAATATAGAAGAATCCTCCAATTTAATTTTATTCCATGGAAAAAGAAAAATATTTGAAATAAATGCTAAAGAGTTCATTGCTAAAGAGAAAATTGCATTAGTGCAATTATTTCTCAAACTTGAAACAGCAGTTGGCAATACGCACTTTAAATGCATTAAAATCGCGATTTATGACAATTTATTTAATTATGTAAACCATGAGGAATTCAAAAAAGTAGGCAACAATTTATTAAAAAAGGTTACTATAGCGATAACACCAAAAGCTATTGAAATCACTTCACAAAACCCAGAAATTAGAAATTTTGAAAAAATTTCACGATGACCCTGTGTTTGGAGGCCACCCAGGTGTCACTCGACTTTTAACAAAACTCAGACGATTTTATTCATGGGAAGGCATGGCTTCAGACGTGAAGTCCTATGTCAGAAAATGCGAAAAATGTAAACAAAACAAACACGGCAAAAATAATATAGAACCACTGGTTACCACCAAAACACCAGTAAAAGCTTTTGATGTAGTACAGATCGACACCGTAGGACCTCTCCCTAGATCCTTCAACGGCAACGAGTATGCTCTGATTATAATTTGTGACTTATCCAAATTTCTTGTTACAGTAGCTATCCCAAATAAATCTGCAAATACAATAGCCAAAGCAATAGTCGAAAACTGCATATTAGTCCATGGACCCATTCAGCAAATCATCACTGACATGGGCACCGAATATAAAAATCAATTATTCGAAGAAATATGCAAGTTATTGAAAATTGAAAATAAAACATCTACAGCATACCACCATCAAACACTAGGCACCATTGAACGCTCGCACAGAACATTCAATGAGTACATAAGATCATACATATCTACAGACAAATTAGATTGGGACCACTGGCTCAAATATTTCACGTATTGTTACAATACGACGCCAGCAACCACTCATGGATACACACCATTTGAGTTAGTATACGGAAAGACAGCAGTCCCTTATGATTTCATGTTAACTGGTAAAGTAGATCCGATTTACAATATAGACGATTATAAAGCCGAGCTTAGATTCAAACTTCAGACAGCTCAAAACCGTGCAGGAATTTAGTTGGAAAAAGCTAAAGAAAACGCAAAAGAAATTTATGACAAAAAGGCAAACCCCCAAATTATAAAGAAAAACGACATGGTTTATCAAAAAATGACGCCGGCCATAAATTAGACAGCGTCTTTAAAGGTCCATATAAAGCCCTCGTAACTGACAGTATGGGCAACTGCACGATCGATATTAATTCAAAAGCTACAACTGTACATAAAAATTGGTCAAAATTAGCTTAATATATTAATTGAAACAATTTTATAATAAAATAAATTTTCAGTAAAATAAATTAATTTTCTGTGTAAATAAACTCATTAAACTTAAAATATCATTTAATAAACGGCCGCTAGTATCTTAGTATTTCTAATAATTACTTTTAAATAAGGCATATACCCATACATTATATATTATTATCAAAACTAAAATAAAAATAAAGAAAAAAAAAATCTCTATACTCTCAATTTTTTTTTCCCCAAAAAGGGAGGTGTTATGGACAAACGGTCACTTAAAATCACTTAAGTAATATTCCCTACTGGCATTCATATTAATCACTTACTTAAAGCAAAGAGTATTAATATACATAAGAGGCGCCAACGTACTCTATGGCGAATCCCATTTTTCACTCATTCTCGATGCTGGCCTCCGCATTACGATACACTATGCTTTGAAAACTGAAACGCTCACAAAGCATGAAATCGAGGAAAGAAAGACACTCGAAATGTAGTAATTGATAGAAAGGATCAAAACAAAAACGAAAATCTGACTTCTCGCCTTCACGCATTGAGAAACGGTTTTCATGTCTTATAGTTTTTCGGCGCTGTGCTGTTATTCTTTCGATTGCGTGCCTTACTTATGCGCATATATGAGTTTGTGTGTGCGCCAATGTACATACGTACGTTTGTATTTGGCCGTTGTGTGCCTTTGCAAATTTCGGCCGCTGAAAAATTCAAAAATCGTTTTTGGAGTTGGTGGCTTATGTTGTTTTCCTGTTTCTACGTGACCAATGCAAAGTCACTACCGTATGGTTCTGTAGGGTGACTTGCGCGGCGCTAAATGCGAAAAAGTCGAAGCCTGGTCGCTTTGATTACCTTTTGTAACATTATGTGCTAGTTTTTTTTAGTTTTAATTCGACCCTTTTTATATTTTAATTTTAATTACTTTAATATTTTTTCGGGCTTAGGGTCCAATCATTTCTATTACGAAATGTTAATTTTTAGCAATCGAAAAAAATCTTTTTTCTGATGTTTTTCTGATGCTTATGTAATTTTACTTTCGATATTAAAAATTATATAATCTACAACGTCTTTTAAAATCTCTTTTAAATTTATCCTCTGCTAAAATTGGTATTTTCAGCTGTAAAAATACTCCCTTTAGGTGGGGCCAAATTAAAAATGAATTTTAGAAGACTTTTTGAATTGCCTTTATATTGAAATTTGTTCAATAAATTTAAGGATTGTTGTGAATATTACCAAAATATTAAAATTAAATGTAAGAGAAAAAATTGTTGAAGTCAATAGCAAAATTGAAATTTTCAAAAAACTTTTTTATGGGTCTTCAACGGACAACGTATTTGCACCATCGAATGTACACAAGCTGAATCATTCCTTTTTAAATACATACAAGCATTCTTATGCTCATACATATAGAACTTCTTTTCCCTTCCACCGTCCTTCCTTGAACTATTTTTTCTCATTTCAATCAATCCTACTAAAAAAAATTTCAAAAGTATGATACAGTGTGCAAATATCGAGTCTCTTCCTTTCATTTTATAAAAAAATTTTCATGCACTATAAATTATGAATATAAAATTCAGCAAAATAGCTTTCTTAATGTCTAGAAACAAATTGATAACATTTCAATTTTTATTTTACTATAAAAATTATATCAATAATAAGTAAAATAGAACTTGTCTGAAGAAAGATTTGAAATAGTCCAATATTGCACACTGTTCGGCTATTTTTTCTTTGTATCGTCAAGCAGCTTTTGCCTGCGCACAAGCATTAAAAAATTTCCATCCCTTTTTTCTCTGCGCATAGGCAAACGCACAATTCATTCATAAAATGTTCATTTACGCACGTTTCTCGCACTCGCGTTGCGTATTTTTGTTTTCAATCAGCATTCGCTTTGTGATGTGAGACGAAATGGCATAGGGACAAAGTGTATCGTAATAAGGAGGCCAGCATTTTCAAAATGCTAAGAGAGCCGATAGAGTACGTTCGCCGTTCTTATATTTATTAATACTCTTTGCTTAAAGTCGCTCACGCGATATTTCCCACAGGCAGTTATGCTATTTTCGTTTACTACTTTCACTTACAAACAATGCTCATTTTTTACGATGACTCAAATCAACTTTATTGCTCAAACACTAAAAAAAGCAGGGACCGTAACGGTTATGATTTTTATTATAAAAATCACGAAATAACGGTTATAAAAGTGCTTGTTTTTTTTATAACCGTTATTCCTTGAGTTTAAGTTTTCAGTCAATTTGATTAAAATTTGATTTGATTAAAATTTTTTCGATCAAAAAATAATCGTTTTTCTGTGATCGTTTTTTTTCGAGCAAGAATATCAGTCAAAACCAATTTTCTCGAAAAGTACTTGTCCAATTTTACACTTTGAAACAATTTATTCTGCATTGGCTTGTCCTAGATTTAAATAAATTGGCCTTTCTTGAGTAGGCGTTGAAGAAGTCGTAGTTCATCAAAGAGTATGTATATTATTTTACATTGAATTGACTAACGCAATGGGAAGGAAGCAAAATTTATACTTGCGGGCATACTATGAAGGTGACAGGATCAACTTAAGTTGCAAACCCGTGGCAAGCCTTCGAATGGAAGCAGTACAACGAACCTCAAACGGCATCTCAGTAAAGAGCATCCAGAGCTGCTCAAGGATTACGAAAAGCGCCTCAAAGACGACAGCTCAATAGAACAGAAGAAAATTAAATTTACTGCAGAGCTGTCTCCCACTAGCGTTATAAATACATGTGTTGGCCTAATAACGAAGGAATCGATGCCGCTGTCCTTTTTAGACTCAGAATCATTTAAATTGTTAACGAACCATATATTTGAAGGACTCAAAATGCCATACATAAACTCAAGAAATATCATGGAACACGTCAATGAAAGAGCTGAGAAGTTAAAACGAAAAATCCAAGAAACTTTGAAGGATAAGTTAGTGAGCTTAAAACTAGATACTGCCACTCGCTCCGACCGTGAAATTTTAGGCATCAATGTTCAACTAATAACTGGTCATAAGATTACTGTAGTGACGCCCGCAATGCTTGAACTTAAAAAGAAACATACGTCGGAGTACATTAAATTGCAAATAGAAAACGTTTTGAGTAATTACAATATTTCGATAAATCAAGTTTATTCAATTACTACCGACAATGGACGAAATTTATTAAAAGCGGTAGAGCTTTTGTCCACGACACAAACCACAGACGAAGAAGGAGATGGCGACAGCGACTACGAAGATTTTGCAAAAAATTTAACAAGCCATGTCAGGTATAGCTTTGTGAAATCCATAAAGTGTGCAGCGCACACACTCCAATTCGCTGTGAAAGACTTTTTAGGAGAACTGAACCCTGAATTAATGTGCTCCGCTCGTTCCGCTGTTAAGCTTTTGAGAACTCCGGCATTTCGGTATGTTAAGAGAAACGTTTTGAATGCCATCACAAAATTTTCTTCTTTTTATATACAAAATATTGCATTTAAGGCTACGAAAGCCTCAATTGGACGTACCAACTCGTTGGAGCTCTACCTACAAAATGTTAGCAATACTTTTGGAACTAAAGGAATTTTCCAGCAATACCTCGGCTTCTAATATTTTAAATTCTAATGAGTGGACAATAATTGAAGACGTTGTGTCAGTACTTTCCCCTATTTATTCATTGACTTTAAAACTACAAGGATGTCAGTTACTGCTGGGAGATTTTTACAGAAATTGGCTTGAAATGACCGTCCAGTTAAAAAACCAGAGTAGTCAGCTGAGCAACAAGCTGTTGAAGTGCGTGGAGTTAAGACAGGTCAAACTTTTTGAAAATGAAACGGTGACGGCTGCGTTATTTTTGGACCCTCGGTTCAAGCGTATTCTTTCAAGGGAAAAAACCGAGTCCGCAAAAAAACATTTAAAGGACATCGTTAAGCGGGTTGAATATTTGAAATCTGTACGAATTGTTGGAAATATTTTTTATTTCTATTCTATTATTTATTTATTTTTTATTTCTTTTTTTAGAGTTTAGATAAATGTAATATTTCTTTATCGCGGTCTTTTGAGGATAGTCCAAGGCTTTTAATCGAACCCTCTTTGTCAAGTACTTCTTCCTCGCTGCTAAGGACATGTTTAAAAGATCTCGAGGTGGAGACCTCATCATCCGATGAGGACGACATTGGATGTAACCAGAGCTAGCGAAATGCCTTCTATGAAATAGAAACTTATAAGGGGAAACGTATCGATGTCGACGAAGATCTTTTGCAATACTGGGAGACTAAAAAATATGACTTCCCGTGGCTACGAAGGCTCGCCCTAATTTTACACGCTGTTCCTGCCACTCAAGTAACGGTAGAGAGAGCTTTTTCAGCGCTAAAGCTGATATTGACGGACCTAAGGTACAATTTGACAGCGGAAAATCTTGAAACAATTTGCTTGTTAAAAGTTAATTATGATTTTGAACATCAATAAAAATTTATTTCCATTTTTGGTACACTGCACAGTGCAACAATTGACTTCTGACTTTTTCTCATAACTATGCACCACAAAAGCATTGATAACTATGCATATCGCGTGCTACTATATCCAGACGCAAAAGTTTTCTTCGAAATTTTACCCAAAAAATTGTTTTTTGGCAAATTTTGCATGATAAGACCCATTCGAAAATAAGTATGTTGGTAATCCTTTATCACCTATTCGGATAGGGTTAAAATAAGTTAAATTGGAGAAGTGCTTTTCGAGAAATTTGGTTTTGACTGATATTCTTGCTCGAAAAAAAACGATCACAGAAAAACAATTATTTTTTGCTCGAAAAAATTTTAATCAAATCAATTTTTGACTGAAAAATTAAACCTGAAAAATAATGATTATTATTTGACTTTTATAGGAAAAAGTTAAAAATAAAAATCATTGTGGATTCCGGAAGAAAAAGTCATGCGGATTCTAGGGATGTCATTCATTATTTGCTCCGACCATTAGTTCCATCCGAACTTTTTCTTCAACAATTTTGTTGATAACCGTTATTTACAGTCCCTGAAAAAAAGGTCAAAGCAAGAACAATGCACCAACTGCAGCACATGTGTCATTTGCAATACGACCCCGGTAGTTGGGAAAATCCAAGTGACCCTTTTCCATTCGACACCGTAGATAAGCAAACGAAAAATAGCAACTAAGAACCATATGTAAAAATGATATAAATATAGATTTTTCAGCTCTAAGAATACATTCAATGTTCAAACTTGAATCCAGGCGTTCCAGTCGCCTAAGAATAAAAATAAGGCGTAGCAACCGCCACCAGAAAAAGACTTTGCCTCTTTCTTTTTCACCAAAAAATACTGATGTTCCATAAACATCAATAAAGGACTTTCCGACAGAAAGTCCTGATTAAAAAGGGACATCATAGTGTCAACGTTGCACTTGTTGTTCTGCTTGCCAGTTTTTTGTTGTCTGTATACGTTTGCGATGATTGCATAAGTACATCTTGCTGTTGTTATTGTTGTATGTACTTGCAGTCGTTGTCGTTGCATAAGCTTTCTGCCGTTGTACTTTTCGTAGTTTAGTTACCTTGAACCTCTGGCTGTAGGCTGTTGATGTTGTTGGTGAAGAGTGTCGGCTTTCATGCTTGGCGTTGTGTCGTCAAACTCCTATACTGCATTTTGGTTGATGTTTATATATTTTCACACTTTTTCCGCTTAGTTTTGGTAGCGTGACACTTGAATGTGACGTGACGTTAGTAATTGATTCGACTAACAAAATCTTGAACAGATGAACAAAGACAAAGGCATCAATTTTTATGAAGTGAGAAAATTTTTATAATTTATTTCAGGATATTTATTTGAAAATCAGGATCGTTATTCAAAATAATAAAAGCAGCTCGGCGTATGCTACAGAAGCGCTGATTGTTTTTCTATTACAACCAAGCTAGCTTTTGAAATTTCTAAATTGTAACATAACTGCTACAAAGTCTTACTTCGAATTCCTTATGTATTGTAATTATAGCTCTTCTTATTGCAACACTTTAATACAAACTGTCGAAAATTTTGTAATTTTTAAAATTGTAACCTTAATCTACTTTGTTGCTTAGCACATGATCATATGGAATGGATGTTTTTTCGAACACAATTGGAAAAGGTCTGTATTTATGGAGGCGACATGACAAAAGGCGCAAATGGTATAAGGCACAAAACAAAATTACGCAAGACCCAAAAATTTCATGGCGAAATTGTGCCTTATGTCATATGACATAAAACCCAATTTTAATTATTTTTAAATTTTTGGGACTTATGTCTTATGACATAAGGCCAAAAAAAAAAAATTACACAAGGCCCAATATATTAAATTCGAGTTTTTGTGTAACTTTGACCACCGATATTTCGCAAATCCGGTCTTTCCGCAATTTTGCGTCTAAATCTCCTGGTGACGCTAATATTTTCTATATAAATATAATATGGTCTATCTCGATTGGTACTTGACGATGTCTGTCGGGTATAAAGTAGAAAATACTCAAAAACGTAATGCTTTACGCTGTTGTGATGAGGTGGCTTCGCCCCCTGCTCGCTCGCTTCGCACCCCCGCTTTCTGCACGCGTTTTTTTTTTTATTCGAGTTTTTGTGTAACTTTGACCGCCGATTGACCGATTGACCAATTGATTGACTTTTACAGCTTTTCGTGCATAAGCATTTAGTTTTTCCCCAACTTTTGCCCTGATCAAGGGTTTCAACCCCTTTTTTCCGCGTATTCCGCGTGCCCATCTCTAATCCAGACTAATAAAATCAATGCACACACACTGCCTCTTAAACCTTAAATTTCCAAAAATGACATAAGGCCCAAAAATTTGGGTTTTATGTCATATGACATAAGGCACAATTTCGTCATTTATTATTTTGGGCCTTGTGTCATTTTTCTTTTTTGGGCCTAATGGCATAATGACATAAGACCCAAATTTTTTTATGACATAAAACCCAAAATTTTGGGCCTTATGTCATCTGCCATAAAACCCAATTTTGTATGGAAATTTTTTGGGCCTAATGTTGTTTTTTATGTGACTTATGTCATTTGTGCCTTATGTCATGTCCCCAGTTATGGATGGTAGCTGGTGTCGTATTGTAGCAATGCGTAAAATAGTTAAGCCATTGATGGCAACCAAGCTTATCGATAGATATATACGATCCTATGTATTCATTTAATGTTCTATGTGAAGGTTCAACAGTTGTTAAGGTTTGGTGGTGATAGGTTGTTGCAGTTTTTTTTTCTATATTTACAAATTTGCAGATTTCAGTAAAAAATTGATTTTTATATTCAGAACTGTGAAGCAAAATGCAATTTTCTACGATTGTTTTTGCTACAATGTTGACAGATTTGTTTAGGATAGCCACTGTAATAAGAAATTTGTTTGAATTACAAATAATTGTTAATGGGTATTCGTTTCCATTTAGCGATTTCAAGAGTGAACCTACCGTATTAATTTGCACATATTTGAAAGTTTCAGCTGGCGTTAAGGTTACAATTACGGGTTCTACGTTGTTTATCTCTGACTTGCATTTTGAACGTTTCTGACAATTGCGGATATAATTTTTAACATCTTTTGTCATGTTTTTCCAATAATATGTTCCTCCAATCTTTGCTAATGATTTCGTGATCCTTGGGTGGCCTCCAAATGCAGAAATGCCGGATCATCGTTATATATTTGAGAATGTAAATTTTTTGCGTGTTTGAAGTTGTTTCATATATTTTTGGTGCTATAGAAATTGTTACATTAAAAAAAAAATTATTTTTTGCCTACTTATTTGAATTCCTCTATGTTGAGATATTGTAATAAATTAGCGTCTATTGCGATTTTAATTTTATCAAATAAGTTATTGCGAACTGCGGTTTCAAGTATGGGAAATAATTTAACAAAGATATCTTGAACATGGAATTGGAGTACTCTTCGTGCTTCATGGAAAGATATTAAATGTGAGGATTTATTTAATTTTTTTTCGTGCACCTATTGCTAGTCAGTTTGAGGCGTGATAAATTTCTTTCCTCTTGATTTTTTATTTTGTGCTGTAAACTTGTTGTTTTACAGTTTTGGCTTTAGTTTGGCGGCTGGGTTTGGGACCTATAGCACGAAAATTAGGGGTATTTTCATGATCTCATGTTGGTACTAAGCCAAATAAAAACGGGCTTATAAGTTTGCAGGCTTATTACCGTATTTATTAACACTCCGAAAAAAATTTTGTTTTTTTTTTGTATTTTAAAAATGGCGCCGAAATGAGCCCTCTTTGAAAGAGTATCTCCGTTGAGTTCACAATCTCTTAAGATCGGGCTATCTGAAAAGAAAAAAAATACATATTTTTAATCAAAATGAATGCGGCTATCGCGTTAGCTAGAACAAAAAAAAATTTTGAAAATTGACAAATTTCCGAAATTTTTAATATAGCTTATCCAAAAGTGCGCCACAAAGAGTGAAATTTTAATAATGTAAAAGAAATTGGAAGAAGTATCACACCCTACGTTTTTTGGTGCGCTGGGCACGAATCTAAGTTCGGGATTAACCCACAACCCTTTCGTTTTACTAAACACTACTCAGAAAACCCGCTCTCCAAACCGCAAAAGGAAGACATTTGGAAAGAACCATAAAAGAAATCGAATTCTTGTGTTGTTTAAAATAGCGCCTTTTCATCATGGTGGGAAAGAGGTTTTTGTGAGGGGTGGGTCAAAAGCTTGAACTGCTTGCGCGGTCCAAAGATTCAGCAAAGTTGGATTTTTTTTTTCAACATTATTTGTCCATTCATAAGGCAACAAAATATAACAATGCTTTATATATTTCCAAACAAAAAAAGGAAGTATACTTAATGGTTTTAAAAAAATATGAAATCGTCCAACTTCAAAGCCTTATAACTTTGGTTTCTGTAAACCGATTTTAATCATCTATAATCGTAATTGAGAGTTGATTTTCCCTGTTTAAGCTTAGGTGAAAAAATTTTAAGGTTTCATTGACTATTTTTCCAGCGCACTTGTGAAATGAAAACAGTTAAGAGAAAAATATAAATCTGTATAGCAGCCTTACACAAAAGTGATTTTATTCAAAGACCTTTTTTTTTAATGACAATATGTCTTATTTAAAATGGTTAAAAGATTGATACGTTCGATCACATTTTTGGCATGTTTTGAATCAATTTCCTCTGGTCTGATTTTCATTGACCATATCTTCGTAAAATTTTGATCGATTGTACTAACGTTCTTTTGCTTTTACAGATAGTTTATGACCAAAAATGCCTGGGAATATAATGTATCTTAAAAATGGGAATAAAGTTGATCAAATCAAAGTTTTATAAGTAAGTCGGAAAAATCTCATATAAACCTTTTTCAAACTTTCGATCCGCTTGCGCGGTATGAAGATGCGCCTTAATTTGAACTTTTTTACCCAATATTCTTTTTACACATTGTTGATGTCAGGGCCAATAGAAGCAAATGTACCTGGTCTCTCGATTTTGTTTTTGGTTTGCCGGCGGTTGCGCGACGCGGTTAAAATTTTTCTTGACGATTTTCTTTTTATTTCAAACTCAGTTCACTTTTTGGTTTCTTATGACAAAGAAGGGATGATGCGTAGCGAGCGGACGTGTGCGTCCTAGCGGTAGCGATCAAAGACTCCACCGTCATCCCTCGAGATCGAGCTGTTGACCCAGAGAGAAAACGTTCCGTTGAATAGGTTCGATTAAGGGCTCGCCCTCATAGCGGTTACGGCTACGGCGAAAAACGAACACTTTGAGTTAAAGTATCCGGTTAAGATCTTAACCGTTATAGTGATATCATGATATTAAGTTATTTAATTTGCCCGAAATCAATACGTGATAAAGTGTCAGCGCAACAATTATATTTTCCTTTAATATTTTCGACTTCAAAATCATATTCTTTAAGATCTACTCTTATTCTGGTAAGCTTTGTTGTGAGCTATGTTTCAACTGAAACATTTTCCATAACCTGTCCCCTCTTTCCTTCGTCACTATACCTTTAAAACTCAAAAAGGAAACTGCGCAAATAAATTCACAACAAAGAACAAGCACTAATGCAATGACCAAGAAATGGTCAACCAAGCAGAATTGCATCTACGAGCGAATACTAAAGCCAACAGCACCAGTCGCGGTAATATGCAATTCAGCACTATTATATAGGTCGAATGTTCTGGGGTAATATCGGAAATGGACCTTCGCCAATATTCAAGCGACCGAAGAAAGTGCATTAAGTCGAAGGGTCGCTGAGAAAGTGTGAAAGTCGTTCCATTTTCCACTTTATGATCGACAATGCATTGAACTTGTAAAACTCACTCCACTTTCCACTCTATGATCTACAGGGCATGGAGTTTTCTTAAAAATTGTTTTCTTAATAAATCAAATTATAAAATTTGAGATACGTCTCTAAAAGGAAAAATAAATACAATTTAATACTAAAATAAATAGTGTCCTTGTATTTATTTTAAGGTATACTTACAACATTTAAGTTCCTTCCAAACTAGGGACATTGGTGACCCCGAACAACCGAATATCCGAATCTTGGAAAGCAGCATTCATAATGCTAGTAAAAACTCTCCTAACACCAAGTTGTTGCCACAGTTTCCAGAGATTCGTACAATGTCTAATGCACTAAAACGTCTTCCACAACACACCGTTTACCATCACATCGAGACTAACGGTCCACTTTGTCATACAAGAAGTCGTAGACTCGAAGTGAGCCGATTACGAGCAGCAAAAACAGAGTTTGAATACTAAATAGAATTAGGCATCATTTGCCTTTCTCAGTCTCCATTATCTAAGTCACTGCATTAAGTTCCAAAACAAAATTCATTCTGGAAATGCTGCGGAGATTATAGGAAACTTAACAATCAAACTCCGTTAGATCGATACAACAACCCGTTCCTAACCGATTCCAACGCCAACTTTCACGGATTTAAAAAATTTTCCATCTTGGACATGGTTAGAGCATATCATCAGATCGACGTATTTCCTGATGATGTGTGCAAAACAGCTATTGTGACACCATTTGGCCTATATGAATACCCTTAGATGCCGTTTGGACTAAGGACCGCAGCGCAAACGTTTCAAAGCCTTCTGGATACAATATTACGGGGATTTCATTTTGTCTTTTGCTACTTGGACGATGTATTAATTGCTTCCAAAGATGAACAAGAACATATCAACCATTTGCGTATTGTCTTTGAACGGTTAAGCGAATATGAAATCGCTCTCAACCAAGAAAACTTTAAATTTGGACTGTCAGAAAATAATTTTGTAGGCCATAAACTCACTCCAAAAAGAAATATACCAATTAACTCAAAAGAAGAAAAGATCAACAACTTTCCAGAGCCATCAACATTGTCAGAAATGCGTAAATTTTTAACGATGGCCAATTATCGAAGTTTTTACCGAACGCTGCTGAAACTCAAATTCCTCTCAACGCATATCTCCAAAAGCAAAAAGGAAAGATAAACGTCCTTTCGTGTGGACAGAGGATGCTGAGAGAGTATTTGGAAAGTTACAACCTGCAAAGGCCACTTTACTTTCTCATCCAGATTGGCAACATTCACTTGCGCTTAAAGTAGATTCCTTTGATTTTGCAGTTGGTGCGGTTGTCCAACAATTAGTCGAAAAGGAATGGCAACAATTTCAAAGAATTTTACTTCAGCTCAGACGAATTATAGCACATATGACCGAGAGTTGCTGGCGGCATATATGGCCTTACAAAAATTTAGCTTTATGCTAGGAGGACGATCTTTTATCTTATTAAGAGACCACTAACCGCTATGTTTTGCATTAAAACAAGAAGTTGAAAAGCTAACTAAAAGACGTTTTCTTTACTATGATTATATCGGTCAGTTTACAATCGACATCCGACATATTTCGGGTCAGTACGATAAAGTAGCTGAAACATTGTCAAGAATATCTGAATTTTCCACGCTAGACTTACACCAGTTATCGCAACTGCAACAAGAAGATGCAGAATTGAAGACATTATTAGTGTCCAACTTTAACTAAACTTCAAACACATGCAATTACGGAATTCGTCAAACTTCATTTATTGCGATGTGTCTACTAATAAAGTGCAACCCTATATTCCATTTATACTAAGAAGCACAATTTTTAATATGACCTGTCGCACCCGAGCCATAAGGTCACTCGAAAACTCACATGCGAGCGTTTTGTGTAGCTTTCCAAAATTCATGGCATCACTCACTGATCAAAATGTTGTATATAATGTCAATCTTCGAACACCACACGCCAAACAAAATCTCCAGTTGGAACCGTTCAACTTTCTTCGCGTAGATTTGCCGGTACTTACGTCGATATAATTAGACAGTTGCCACAATCCGAAGAATTTCGATACGATCTCGCCATTATTGACCGATTTACAAGATGGCCAGAGGTTATTCCAATGGAAGACATCACATCAACAACAGTCTACAAAAAACTCTTTGAAGGGCGCATATCAAGATTCGGCTGCCCGGACAATATTTTTACAGAGTCTGTATTACAGAAAAGGGAGCACAGTTTACATCGTTGGTATTTTGCGGCTAAGCAACTTTCCGTGGGTCCAAAATCGGCCATACCACCGCATATCATCCACAAGCAAACGGATGAATCGAGAGATCCAATCGTACGCTTAAGACTGCTTTGTGTTACCACAAACCGGTACAATGGACCCAATCATTACCAACTTATCTTTTCGGACTTCGTACGGCTTTTAAGAACGATCTAAATGCTATCCTGTGCTGGTCTGGTATATGAAGAACCTATTCATCTACCTGGTGAATAACTCAATTCAGGGTCGATATGTAAAGTATATGCGAACATAAAAAAAAAAAAATTTCAAGGTTTTTTACTACATGGTAATGCGGGGACGGTACTTTTGCTTGCACTATGGTGCAGCCAAATAAAAGCTACAAATCTTGCGCCACTAATTTTTTAATTTTGCGCCCATCTTATGCTATTCTGAGGGTGGTGATGCTAACTGTCAAGCTAGCATTACCAGGAATTATTTTTAAAAACTTACGAGATACAAATATGTGTTTTCAGCAATACACTTAGAACCAATTATAAGCTAATTTTGAATTTCAATTTTTTAAGTGGTATTGCTCAGGGACTGAATTTAACAGTTATCAATGTAACTTTTATGTTAAAAAGTCAAGGACAAAAAATTATCGCAGCACAAAAGGTTTGATATCCCCGATATCCTCAGGACATCTTCTACCAGAATCCTGTATGCCTTTTATTTTCCTGCCTTTTTTGAAACAGTAAAAAATTGAAAAATAAGTTTTGACTTTTATTTTTTCAGTCAGATAATACTTGTTTAATTGTGACTTTAGTTTTTTTGGCAGAAATAAGTCATTTTAAAATAACTTTAGAACCGTTAGTCCGATATAAATAAATTTGGTATCAATTGATTGCTAATAGTCTCTAGAATCTAAAAATATATAGTTTTACATACCTTGAATGCCTAAAAGTTGAGATATGAGCCAAAAAATACTCTCAAGTATTTTTCAATTGTACCCTTATAAATTTTTTACATATAGGGGAAAATATTTTAAAAATTTGATTGCATAAGTCGTTCAAAACCTGGTTATGCATTTCACTAGACGAATCTATTTCGATCTCCTCTTCGTCATCTTCGCTTTCTGTTTCAGAGGACAGGAGCTCAACTGCTTTTACTAAATTCCGGCCATTATCGCTTGTTATTGCATAGATTTGCTCCTTTTTAATGCTGTATGAATCCATTGCTTTTCGCATAATCACTTTTATATTTTCTGCGGTATGCCTGCCCTTTATTTCCTGCATACATAGTGCTACCATTTCAATTTTGTCCTTAACAAAAAGTTGAGCATTTATGCAAAGAACAGAACGATCACTTCGAGTGGCGGTATCAATTTTTAAGCAAATTAGCTTATGTTTTAAGGCTTTTTCAATGAAAAATAACGGTTCTAAAGTTATTTTAAAATGACTTTTGTTTCTGCCAAAAAAAATAAAAGTCACAATTTAACAAGTATCATCTGACTGAAAAAATAAAGGTCAAAACTGATTTGTTAATTTTTTTCAAATAATATTTAAGTTCAAAAATAATTGTTTTTTCTTAACTTTAATTATAAAAGTCATAACTGGTACGGTCCCTGGTATTGCTTGATTGATAGACATCTCCAACAGGTAGTTACCGTCATCAGCAATGTTTGTTTCATAACGGAACAAGCCATTTCGCATTGAACATTCAACATGTTCCTCTAATTGGGCTTGAAACGGCAGAGAAGTTGGATTTATTAGGTGTAGTAAAAAGAAATCCATTATTTTTGCATTAAATTGAGGGCTTTATTTAAGATAGTTAGAATGACCCGATTTAGGTCAAATATGCGCCGTTTTGTTCGATAACTTGTTGCCATTTTAAAGGTAATTTCATTATGCCTCTCTCATAGAAGCCCTCGTTCCTATTAGCAAAAAATTGAGACAGTCGAATTTCAGAAGCCTCTCTTGAAGCGAATGTTTCACCAGCACAATTGTTCGCCATGGACAGGAACAGATGGTAATCACTTGGTGCCAGGTCCGGACTATAAGGTGGATGCAGAAGAACCTCCCAACCAAACTCCCGGAGCTTCTGGCGAGTCACTATCGATGTGTGTGGCCTGGCGTTGTCCTGATGGAACACAATTCCTCTCCTATTAGCCAAAGCTGGCCGCTTATGGGCGATTGCTTCCTTCAGACGGTCCAATTGTTGACAGTAGAGTTCCGAGTTAAGAGTTTTGCCGTATGGGAGCAGCTCATAGTAGATAATTCCCTGCCAATCCCACCAAACACACAGCAAAACCTTCCTGGCCGTCAATCCTGGCTTGGCCACCGTTTCCGCCGGTTCACCGTGTTTCGACCACGACCGTTTTCGCTTGACGTTGTCGTAAGTGACCCACTTTTCATCACCAGTCACCAACCGCTTCAGAAATGGGTCGATTTTGTTGCGGTTCAGCAGCGATTCGCAGATGGAAATTCGGTCTATGAGGTTTTTTTGCGTTAACTCGTGTGGCACCCATACATCGAGCTTCTTTGTGTATCCAGCCTTATTCAAATGGTTCCAAACGGTTTTTTGTGCAATCTTTAGCTCTTTTGCAATCGAAACAGTGCTAACATGATGGTCGGACTCGATAATTTCCATGATTTTATCGACATTTTCGACAATTGGCCTTCCAGTGCGTGGTGCATCCTTGACATCGAAGTTACCGGAACGGAATCGACGAAACCAAAATTGTGCATGATTGGCTGTTACAGTATCAGGTCCATAAACGCTATTCACATTTTCAGCCGCCTGGCTTGCGTTTTCTCCCTTATCGAAGAAAAACTGTAAAATGTAGCGAATTTTCTTTTTGCTGATGTCCATCTTTGACAAGCTCTCAAACAAAACTGAATCAATCAATCAAAAAAGTGTCAAAACAGCTTTTTTAGTAGGAACTGTCATCTTTCTAATGCCCCCTAGCGGAATACGATCGGACTTATACAACGCGAGATGCAGTTAAATAACGCCATCTATTGGAAAAATAATGGATTTCTTTTTACTACACCTAATATTACGTCCTGAGCTGCATTACTTATTGACTATGGAACTTGATTCGTCCCGATATGCTCAGCACGTAGCTTTTTCAATTTAAAGTTATCCCTATAACTTTTCAAATGTTCAGCGTTATAGTTATTTCTGAAAAATGCCCAATTGAATTATATTTTGTTATTTTATTTTGAACCAGAAATAGAAGCAAAAAATTACTATGCTGAATTCGGCCAAGCACGGTTTCGATATACCAAGCTTACATAGGGTGACAAATTTTTATTTAAAAAAATCGTTTTTTGAAAAACACAAAATTTTGATATTGAAATGCATTTTCTTTTGTTCAAAAGCTCGTAAACGGTCACCCTGAGCCAAATTTCGACAGAAACAACATTCCTCCGCTGCAACTTAAGAACCACTCGGTTGAGTTTAAGAAAAAGTTTTTGGGACACCCTGGATATATATACATATTAAGGTCGTTTATATATATAGGGTGGGTCGTTCTTGTATAAAAAAAGTTCTGTGATCGCGTTGGAATAGTTAAATTATATTTTTGAAAGAATATTTTGACCAATTTAATTTTTTGAAATCCGTGTTCCGATGAACTTGAGCTTCTTGGTCAATAGGTTTTCTTATGCAAATAAAACAAAGTTATTCCACACACTATCCAACGTTTCGTGACTGTTTTGGTGACATCCTCAGGTGCACAGGTGTTGAGCTTTTGTAATTGATTCTATAAAATTTTTTTTTTTATAAAATTATTCTTTAAAATTTTTTTAACTTGTTAAGGTTGTACCTTAAAATGTTGTCCTTTAGAGGAAATAACATCTTTATGTTTAGTGTTGAATTATCCTTTATTAACCGGTTTGGTTTGGTGTTGTACTCGGTTTCGTGGTATTACTACAACTCCACTATTTTTACAATTCAAAATTCAAATCAACTTAAAATATTCTTAAAATTACTTAAAACTAGGTTCGCTGACGCGAACTCTGCTGCATTCATACTCCCCCGCTGCCGTCTTTTCTCTTCAGTGTCTGCTGACGTCTTCTTCTTGCGCAACTTTTCTTTCGCTCACTTTGGGCTCGCATTCTAGGTCTTCCATATTTTGCTGGAATGCATTTTTGTCTTGCACTCAACTGCCCCAATTTAGAGTTTTTAGGCCGTTGGTGCTTATTGTCTTCTTTTTCTGCTTTCGCTCAGCACATTGGCCTCACGATACTTGTGACATGATCACAACATTCCTCCCCCCTTTTTATACCCGACACACTCTGTGTCGAGGGTATATTGCGTTTGTGTGGTTGTGTGTAACACCCAGAACCAGTCGAGATAGACCATACAAAATGTATATAGAAATGATCAGCGTCACCAGGAGATTCGATTTAGACATGTCCGTCCGTCTGTCCGTCTGTCCGTCTGTCCGTCTGTTTGTATACAGTTATCTTATCGAAGGAGTTGAGCTATCTTGACAAAATTTGGTATGCGTGCTCACGGGGACATGAGTAAGAACAAGTTCGAGAATGGACCCGATCGGACCATTTTTAGGGGTACCTCTAGTACTAGGGTCTGTTACGAAAATCACAAAAACTGCTCTAAACTCGAAGTTTTTCAACATATTTTGATGAAATTTGATATTTGAACATGTTTCAAGGCAAGTAATACGATTTCCAAAAATTTTAAAAGTGGGCGTGGCAGAAAGGCGTTTTTCGAAAATTGTCCCCTACACCCGAACTTCAAATGGGACTTGAATGAAAGTTGGCACTTATGCTTCTTTTGTAGCCATAAACATTCTCCCAAAAAATTTCCTAGATCGGTTTATTATTAAGGGTACCTCCAGTACTAGGGTCTGTCACAAAAATCTCAAAACTGCCTCAAAATCGGACTTTTTCCAAATATTTCAATGAAACTTAGGATTTGAGGGTATATCTAAGCCTCCGATTAGAATTCCAAAAAATTGGAAAAGTGGGCGTGGCAGAGGGGCAGTTTTCATAAAGAAATATAACAAAAGTCGGTGTATGGGGGGCCCCTTATGGTCTTAAACACCTCTTGATATTAAAAATTATTTGAACACGTGTGTCTGTGTCGGGTATTCTATTGTCAGGCTCGCCTGACTATAACACCCTTACTTGTTTTAAAATGGATCCGCATTCATGCGCATCGGTGGAGTAGAGGTTGGGAGGTGGTATTACTATGGCTTTGTCTGGTAGCGAAGTTGAAAATTTTTCTGAACCATTCGCTAGTTTTGTCTGTACCGTATCACATTTCGTATGCTTATTTCTTGCTGCCACCTGTTCATAATTTGATGACGCTTGTGTTCGGTGACCTTGGTTTTTGGTTGGTTTTAATTGCTGCTACCCTTGACTGATGACGAAATATTTCAGTCCAGTACGGTTGAAAACTTCCTGCACCCGACAATTATGTGCGGTGGGAGTTCGTAGACTGCCTTCGTCGTTAATGTCACGGATTTCGGCATTGTTTGTTATTGTGGTGTCGATGACGTTATCTTCGTCGGAACGTACACCAAACGGTTACGACGCAGGAAAGACCAACCCATTTTGCTTGAGGGTGGCCCACTGGATACTCCCGGTATCTGGATGAAAGAGCTGATGCCGCCTGCTGGATCCCTCGCTGCCGTCATAACTTCAACTTAAAATTAAGGTTTTCTATATATAGATTTTAATAGTTTCTCATATATAATATAATTTTTTTTTTATATTTTTTATTTATTTATTTATTTTTTTTGTTTGTTTTTATTATTTTTTTATGTATTTTTTTCTGGTTTTTATAATTTTTTTTTTCATTCTTCGTTGTTAATAAATTTTTTTTTTTTTTAAACTGTTTTTTTTTGTGTTTGTTTATATATATATATTTTTTTTTACAAATTTTTCAAGTTTGTTTTTTTTTCTATTTATATATGTATATAATTGGTCCTTAAATTACCCATATTCTCCCATTCTTTTTTGTTAGACGTCCAAGTTTCTGACTATTTCAATACATAATTTTCTTAACGCTAGCCTAAACGGCTGTCCTTTGAACTTAAAAATAATAAATTGAACTTAAAAATAAAAATTGAACAAGACTTTATGTTACGTTAAATTGAATAATATTTAAATTCGACAAAACTTTTATTATAATATATATATATTTTTTTTTTGGTGTTACGTTACGTTAAGTTGAATATAACAATAAAATAAACAAAACTTTACTTCGTCAAATTCCACATGTTTCATACAACTGGTCACCGATTCTACTTTTCTTCTTTTTCCCTATTGGGTCGTTTTGTTTGTCGTTGGCCGTCTTCAGCGTTGTTATTTGACTCGAATTTTGCAACGAATAAATTATTGTAATAACTGAAACTTAGATAATATATATATACTGCACTTTTCATTTTATGGTTCAAAACAAAACAATTTGTGAGCATTTAAAATGTAGAATAACTATACTCATGGCAACGCTGAACGGTCGGGTTACAAAAAAAAATCAAAGCTGAAAGTAGTGAAAGGCAGTGTAACATGTGTGTATCTTGTGTATCTTTGTGATTTGTGTGGATATTTGTGTGGAAGACGGATGCCGACATTTGTTGCTGCGATCTTTGCATTCCTTTCTCTTATGGTAAAGTAAGAGGAAGGAAGCGATCACCGCTTATTTGAGACTATATGCCGTTCGATCTTCTCTTTCTGATCAGAAGCTTAACCGCTTTTGATACAGTTGTATTAACTTGAACATTTTCTGAATGAAAATGTTTGTTAATACGTTGTCTAAATAAGACACTTCTTGACAATTAATTCACCATCAACAAGGAATGGATATTCATTGCTGCTGGTTTTGCATACTTTTCTTTTTTTTTAAATTAATTTAAACCTGAACCGTCCTCTCTTTGTTGAAATAGCCCTTCTGAAAAGAAAATAAAAGAAAACAAAACAAAAAAAAAAAAAAAAAAAAATCAAAACAAAACAATGGATTTTTTGTTTGATCATCAGAACATTGGTTGACCATGAACTTGAATTGTTCACTGCTTTCGTTCGCTCCGAATGTTGTCGTAGGTCATGCTTAATGCAATTGCTGAAGTAGGCAATAAAATGAACAGAAAATAAATGTTAATAATAAAATCTTTAAAAAATTTGTTTGTTTTGCCCACTTTTTTGGCTTCTTATATTTCGACAAAGGTAGTGAGTCAGTATACTCACGCGACAAATAAAAAAAATTTTTAATCTTTAACTCGTTTTAAAGAAGAATGACTTTTCTTGCCACTTTCTATCGACTCGATTCTTTTATATAAGTTGCTACATTTTCCTTTTATAGCTAATTTTTATTTATATAAAGAATGGGTTGTGCTAACCCATGTATTGGCCTAACCGTGCAGTCTGGCATATTTGTTAAACAGAATGAGATATAATTAAGATTTTTTGTTTTTACACAATTGGTGGTTGCTTCTGCGTCTGCGAGTCGTGGAACTGGTAAAGGATTTCCCTGATCTGGTCCTGGGCGTTCAGGACTTGGAACTTCTCAGGTCGACTTGGGAGTTTTTCGGAGGTATTCTTGCCTCCGGGTTCACCCTCATTTGAATTTTTGGCTTGGGTCTGAGCCCCGGTTACTATGTTTGTATTTGCGTCGCCTTGACCCTGCCGAATCTTACTCAATGCATCTGCATTGGCATTATCCTTGCCAGTTTTGTACGTAATTTCGATAAATTTCCTGCCCAACAAATATAATCTGAATACCCTATTTGCCCATGCAATAGCTAGGAATTCTCTTTCTTTTGTGGACTAGCGGAACTCGGTCTCGCTAATCCTTCATTGATAATATACAATATATTAAAACCCATCTTCCCCTCCTTACTGGGGCAAGACGTTTCCTACAGCGCCACCACTGGCGTCTGTCGTTAAAAAAAATTGGTTGCGAAAGTTGACATAGCGCAACACCGATGGATTTGTACGGCCTCTCTCGGGCAATCCAGAGGGGTGTGGAACTTCACAGTCTACTTATAGTGCGCACCTTTTCCTAACAATTTAAACTCATGAGCAGCATGAATGTATTTACGATAACAGTGAATAAGACCTACAATCTCGTTGTATTACTTTACGTTGCTTGGTACTGGCATGTTCGCTTAGACCGCATACGTTTGAATTCTTACTGTCTTTTGCCGATGCTAAACGCTATCTTCTCCCTATCTCTGTCGTTCGCCAATACTTGGAGAAATCCGATGGCCAAAAGTACGTCTATAATCGTTGTTTCAAATTATTAAACTTATTTATTCGTGTTCTAAGAACGAAGTTTTCATGTATTTGTAGCAATATCAAAGGCAGTGGATATTTGCGTTAAAAGATGAAAATCTTGTGGTGTCAAAGAAAAAAAAAAGAGAAATCGTCAAGGAAGTCGAGAATATGAGTAGTATGAATATGGAGATAAGACGAATAATCCTCCTTTCCCCCCATTTCTAGGTTAGGTGCGGCATTATGAGCTAGATACGTTTCGATTTGTCCCGCCATATCAATCCTCCTCACTACAATTAATTTTCTTACTCCCTTCATATGAAAATACCTTTCTTTCTTCCTTCAACCTTAACAGATTTCATTATTCCTTGCAAACTAAAACATATTTCTTATTTTCTTCAAACCATGACCCTTTTCTTACTTGCTTCAACAATTTTCTTTACTTAATCCCTTTTTTTTCAGAGTGAAACAAAAACCCTTTAAACTGGCACTATTTTTCCAAAATGATCCCAGTAAACAGCCAACATCAAAAACCAATATTTTCGATTATATGATACAAATGGACCCATCGCAATTATATCGAACATAAACGGCTTCCTGAATGTACGATTTTCCTGGGAAATAATATTTCCTAAGTTTTAATAAAAATTTATCTCTTCCATATTCATTATAATCAAACAGCTTGCTCGAACCGATTCAGGTTAAACAAAAAATAAATTTTTTTTTATTCATAATTAAATTAATAATCTATAACGAGTACCTTGGGTTGTCATTATTCTTACGTTTTTTATTTTCTTTTTAAACAAAAATCCACACATTTTATATCTTTGTATATTCATTCACTCGACATGAAAAAAAAAACGATACGACATAAAATGGAATGAAAACAACAAATTTTCTCTATCGCTTTTATCCAAGATCCATTTTACGTGAGAAAAAATATTAAGAGCTTCATATAAACTTCATTTAGGTTTTGGTCGGCTTTCACACGGCGTACCAAGCATGCATTCATACTTTGCTTTGCGTCTTTCATTTCACGCCCCCTTTACTAATGGTATTTCTCCACGAGTATGCTTTGCCCAGTGAAAGGTCCAAAAATTGGTCCATGTTTATGACACTAGACCTGAGGAAGTACAAAAAAAAAATTTTAAAACAAACGAAAAGCATGGCATACCACCAGGGTTTGCAATGAATTTCAAAGCGTGCAATAATAAATTTCAAAATGCACGCATTTCAAAAAATACAAGGCAAAAATAAGCAGATCATACTACGAAGTTGCATAATAAAGAATTTCAAACTATGAATCTGTCAAATAAAAATAAAAATTTTCTTCACAAAAAAAAGGTTTTCTTAAATTTAGGTTAAAATCTAGTTTGAAATCTTATTGCATAAAATATTGTTCGGCACTCGTGTCGAAACTCAGCTTTTTCCGCACTCTTGGTATTGTGAAACTCGGCTGCGCCTCGTTTTACAACATTTACCACTCGTGCAAAAAAAAGCTTCATTTCGACAATTGTATCGAAAATATCTATTTTCTTTCGAACGAATGCTATTTATTTTTTCTTCAAGAACGATGTGTTTTTACAAAACCAATATTTTGAACACAAAAATTTTAACCGCACGTTCTAAGAACGAAGAAATCTTATAAAATAGCCAGATGCACGATTTATGTATATAGAAAATTAAGAAAAATAATTTACTCTCTGTTTGGGAACTACTGGCCTATTAAATCTATTATCTAAATTTATCGATTAATTTGTAGTTGGAAAAAGTGTCATCACTGTTTCTGGCAGATATAATTTTTTCGAGTCGCTGTGCACACGTCGTGTTTTTCGTGTGCATCCGCTTTTTTATTGTTCGCTTACAAATTCGCTAACTCGCTGTAAATTGAACTCTGTTGTTAAATACTTCACACATTTTTTTGTCTTAAACCTAAATACAGTCCATCAAGCTTTAAATTGTGTCTGTTATTTCTAACCATATTGTTTTCTGGTCCTTCGAGCCGGATGACTCGGAAAAGTTCGGATCGGTCGTGAATTTGTAAAAACACGTGCTTAGTATTACGGTCGGTTTTCAATCAATTGTAAAATGGATAAGATAATCCTCAAACTCAAATATGGGGAAAAGTCCATTGAACGTTCGTTAGACGCTGCAAAGGCATTGGGAGGAGAACCATCAATCGACACCATAAAACATCGTCTGAATAAGCTGGAAGATGCATATACAGAATTCGTCGAGTTCAGCAAAAAGTATTTTATGTTTGCCAACGAAAAGGGATTTGTTGACCAGTCTGAGAGCGAGATTCGATGCGAAGCAAATTATTTTGAAGCGCATGACCTGTTAACAAAGGCCATTCAAGCACAAAATCTTTCATCGAGTGCTTCCGATACGCTTAACGCTTCGGAAACTATATCACAGCTAGCTGTCCAACAAGCAGAATTTCTAAAGGCAGTCTCCAGTACCACCATTCAAGCTGAAGTTCCATTTGAAAAGATGAAAATACCCACATTTTCTGGAACATATCAGGATTGGCCATCCTTCCGGGACCTTTACACGGGAGCTATCGCAAATAAAGCCGGGTTGACCAACACGCAAAAGTTTCATTACCTAAAGTCGTACCTTAATGGTGAAGCATTGGCTCTAATTAAGCATCTTCCGTTAACCGAAGAAAATTATCCACAAGCGTGGGCTCGTCTCGAGCAACGGTACGATCGAAAACCGCTCATTGTTCGCTCTTTTGTTCAAACATTTTTCTCTCTCCCTTCGTTAACCTCTACGAATGTCAGCACTCTACGAAAAATAGCAGACGGAGCAGATGAAGTGATTCGAGGCTTGAAAGCATTAAACTCTGAACAACGGGATCCATGGCTTATACACATTTTGTTAAAAAAGGTAGATAACGATACTAAACAAGCATGGGCAGAAAAGCATGACGCAAAAACAGAGTCGACCTTTGACGAATTTTTAGCGTTTTTATCTCGCCGTTGTGACGCACTAGAAACGTGTCAACCGCAGCGCTCAACATCGAATCGCAACACAACCGTAACAAACCTAGCGAATGTAGACGAAACGAAGGAGAGTCCAAAACAGAATAGCAAAAAATGTATTTTTTGCGACGAGAAACACGCACTCGCTAATTGTGAAAATTATAAAGCCTTGGATTTCGAAAAACGGAGTGCCATCGTTAGATCAAATAATTTGTGTTTTAATTGTTTGAGTAGTAAACATTTTTCTGACAAATGCACATCTTCGTTCCGTTGTCGAATCTGCAGAGGTAAACATCATTCAGTTTTACACAAGGAGCCTAGCTCGAATATGTCAACGAAGCCAACAATCGATGCTCTGTGTACACCGTCTGTTGTTAATAGTGCTTCGAATAATCCAAATCCGCCACTGCCGTTGGTCAGCAATCATGTAAGAGAAATTTCACTTCGTCTCGGAACACAAACGCTTTTACCTACGATTCAAGTTCGAGTAAAAACTCTTTGTGGCAACTTCGTCAACTGTCGTCTTTTGTTGGATAGCGGATCAACCGCATCGCTTGTGAGTGAAGCTTTCGTTCAAAGAATTGGAGCATCGCGGTCGCATGCTCGGATACCCATTACCGGGCTGGCTGGTACAAACGCTGGAATATCCCGCGGCCGAGTAACTATTGAGTTACAATCTCGCGTCTCGACTCATACAACATCTGTTGATTTATTGATCATGCACAAATTGACAACTACACTTCCTGCTCAATCGGTCGATTGTACCTCTTCTACCTGGAAACAAATTCTCAACTTGGATCTAGCCGCTCCAACTTTCGGTGTACCGGGTCCGATTGACGCACTCATTGGCTGCGACCAACTATGGAGCATATACACAGGTGAAACTAAGCAGTTTGGGCCAAAACTCCCTGTTGCGCTTAACTCGATTTTTGGCTGGGTCATCACCGGACCGTGCGGCTTTTCGCTGGATACTAGTCTCGTTGCAGTAGCCACTCATGCTCCAGAAGACATTGATCTACTGATTCGTACACTTTTGGAATTAGACCATATTGAATCAACACCCACACAGTTGGATAAATCCGATCCAGTCGAGGTTCATTTCACCCAAACTTACACTCGTGATGCAGAAGGTACGTACATTGTCGAATATCCTTTTAAAGAGCGTTCACCGCCGATTGATTTCTCTTTGCCTCAAGCCGTCAAGAGACTGCATCACCTCGAAAGACGTTTTCGCCACGATGAAGACTTAAAAGCTCAGTATCGAGCCTTTATCGATGAATATGAGAGCTTGGGTCATATGGAACTTATTCCAGATAAGGAGTTAGATATCGAAAAGGAACGCTGTTATTACTTACCACATCACGGAGTGTTGAAGCCAAGCAGCTCAACAACCAAATGCCGTGTTGTCTTCGATGGGTCGTGTAAAGATGCGTCGGGAGTTTCTCTAAACGATCGATTGCGTGTTGGGCCACCTATACAGCGTGACTTGTTTGGAGTCGCTTTACGTTTCCGCCAGCATCAATTTGTGTTCTCTGTAGATGTTGCAAAAATGTTTCGCGGCATAAAGATAGCTTCAAAACACACCAACTTTCAGCGCATCGTATGGCGTAGTGATGAATCTGCTTCTTACAGACATTATCGATTGCTTACTGTAACATATGGGCTAGCGCCTTCGCCATACCTAGCCGTACGCGTCTTAAAGCAATTGGCTGACGACTATTAGTTACATTATCCCCACGCATCACAAATTTTGGCACGTGATGCTTATGTAGACGATATTCCAACTGGTTGCGATTCTATTGATGAACTTCTTGCGCTTAAGGTCGAGCTTGTCGAATTGCTCCAAAAGGCCAACTTTAAATTACATAAGTGGTCTTCAAATTGTTGGCCTCTTTTGCAGTCAGTTCCGCAAGAAGACTGTGAATCGGATTCGGTCAAAGTCCTATCAAAGGACTCCACTGTAAAAATACTCGGTCTGCACTGGAACCCGCGTCGTGATGAGTTCTTTCTAAAACTCGAAAGTTCCAAGGTCTCACCTTCTCTCACCAAACGTGCGATACTTTCGGAGATGTCTAAAGTGTATGATCCATTGGGACTCGTCGCACCAACTGTGGTATTATTCAAAATACTTTTTCAAGAAACGTGGACATCCGTTAAAAATTGGGATGACATTCTGCCGACGAGTTTCTCCAAGCGCTGGGAAACGTATGTGCATGAATTACCTATTTTATCACAGATACGCATTCCAAGGTATATTTCAACACCGTATAACGCTATTGAGTTACATGCCTTTGCGGATGCCTCAAAGTTCGCTTGCGCAGCCGTCGTCTACAGCCGAGTGAAGTCTAGTGATGAGTTTAAAATCACATTGATCGCGTCTAAGACACGGGTTGCTCCCGTTAAACCCTTGAGCATACCGAGGCTGGAGCTTAATGCTGCTGTGCTACTAACAAAATTGGTGACTTTGGTGAAATCGTCGCTCACTATTCCAATTTCTGAGGTTTATTGTTGGTCGGACTCTCAAATTGTTCTCCATTGGCTCTCGTCGTCGCCTAGGAGATGGAACGTATTCGTGTGCAACCGCACTGCTGCCATTCTGGATGTTTGCCCTCGAAGTAATTGGCATCATGTTAAATCGGCTGACAATCCCGCAGACTGCGCCTCAAGAGGAATGGTGCCGTCTCAACTTATTCATCACCAGCTTTGGTGGAATGGCCCAGTTTGGCTTTCAGCATCTAAGAGCGAATGGCCAACATTCGAACAGAACGGAACGCTTGAAAATGATATGGAAGCATTAGCGGAAGCCAAAGAGAAGCCTGAATTAACACTTTGGTCACTAAAGTGTGATGATGTCGTCGAAAATCTTATAAATAAAATTTCGTCTTGGAACCGACTCCTGAGAATTGTAGCATACTGCTGTCGATTCCTCAAAATTCGCGCTGGTAAATTTCAACACCCTCTTGGTTCCAACGTTTTCGTTACCACATTAGCTACATCAGAACTAATCCAGAGTCGAAACTTAGTCATTCGCCACATACAAATGGTTGCATTCTCTAAGGATGTGAAACTACTCAACCAAAAGGAGATGCTTCCACCAAAATCCCGTCTTATTCGATTAACTCCATTTTTGGATGAAAGTCGCATCCTTCGTGTTGGTGGTCGAATAACCAATTCTACACTTACGTACAATAAGAAACATCCTATTATCCTGCCCAAGGATTCAATGGCAGTACAGTTAATCCTCCGTGATATTCACCACAAACATCTTCACCCAGGAGTCGATGCAACATTTTTTATTGTACGTCAACAATATTGGATTTTAGGATGCCGGAATTTGATCCGAAAGATTGTCTTTCAATGCAAGGCCTGTTTTATGCAACGTCGGACTGCGAGTTCTCAGCTCATGGGTGATCTCCCGACTGCAAGAGTTACTCCAACACGGAGTTTTCAACATTGTGGACTCGATTACGCGGGTCCGATTCCAATTAAGCTGTTAAAGGGTAGGTGCCCAAAACAAGGAAAGGGTTGGTTTGCTATTTTCGTCTGTCTGTCAACCAAGGCATTCCATTTGGAAATGGTAAGTGAGCTGACAACTGACGCCTTTCTTGCCGCCTTTCGTAGATTTTGCGCCAGACGAGGAAGGCCAAGTGATGTCTACTCAGACAACGGGACAAATTTTCAAGGTGCCAAGAGAACACTAAATGAGCTTCAACAATTGGCCATCTCTCAGGCTCATAACTCTGATATAGCCGAAATGCTAGCTCAAGACGGAATCAAGTGGCATTTTATACCCCCCTCTGCGCCCCACTTCGGAGGACTATGGGAGTCTGGCGTTCGATCGGTTAAGCTCCATCTACGTAGAGTTATTGGAAGCAACGTTCTTACCTTCGAAGAATATTCGACAGTTTTAGCACAAATTGAGGCCATTTTAAATTCGAGGCCCTTGTGTGTCAACGGTGACAATCAATTGGATCCTATAACCCCAGCTCATTTTTTAAATGGGGAGCCATATACCTGTATTCCTGAGCCATCGCTACTTGATACAAACGCAAATTTACTCCAGCGTTGGCGCAATCTTCAAGCCAAAGTCCAAGGCTTTTGGCAGCGTTGGCAGTCGGAATATCTAACCTCGCTTCAGGAACGCCCTAAATGGAATCGTATTCAGACAAACTTTGAAGTCGGGAAAATTGTTGTCCTCAAGGAACCTAATCTACCCCCATCTAAGTGGCTGCTAGGAAGGATCGAAGCAGTGCAACCAGGAGCTGACAACTTAGTCCGCGTCGTCGTCGTAAAGACCAGTAGAGGAACTTATAAGCGATCTATAACGAAACTTGCCCTCCTCCCTGTCTGCTGAACAATCGTTCAGGGGGCGGCGGTATGTTTGGGAACTACTGGCCTATTAAATCTATTATCTAAATTTATCGATTAATTTGTAGTTGGAAAAAGTGTCATCACTGTTTCTGGCAGATATAATTTTTTCGAGTCGCTGTGCACACGTCGTGTTTTTCGTGTGCATCCGCTTTTTTATTGTTCGCTTACAAATTCGCTAACTCGCTGTAAATTGAACTCTGTTGTTAAATACTTCACACATTTTTTTGTCTTAAACCTAAATACAGTCCATCAAGCTTTAAATTGTGTCTGTTATTTCTAACCACTCTCTTTTTATTATTTAGGGGTATCCTTTTTTTTGGAAGGATTTATATTTTCACTATTATCTTTTTGTTTTAGTTATATCCTAAAGATTTTATTGAATTATGTCCCGCTATTGCTGAGCGGCAGGACTCGCAAATCTGTTCGGCGCAAGCGCCCAATTTCTCTATATTTATACGGCGGAGATACGCCAATTAATTCAGCGCATAGCGCTTAATTTTTTTTATTTTATTTATTATTATTTATCATTTATTATTCGGTTTAAGAAATTATTTACAATATGATTGGCAGAGACCACTCACCATTTTCTTCAGGGTCTCCATACTCCTTGTTTCTTCTCCAGGTAACTTTTGGACGCTTGGAGATTGCTTGCGATTTTGCTGCTTGTTTTTTTTTTATATATTAATCCTTTTTTTCACTTTCACTTTCACTTTCATTTTAATTCAAAAATTTGCAAACCGTCACACAACACTTTTTTACTTATATGCTTTTTCTCCTTTCTTTACTTTTTATTTTGGTTCCTTTTTTTTTTACTTTGGTCAAACTGTCACTTGACACAAATCGACTGTACAATTCCACGGATATATTCGATTGTTTCCTTTTTTGGGAAACTTTTTTTTTTTCTTTTGCTCGGGCGCCAAATGTTAAGGTTGTACCTTAAAATGTTGTCCTTTAGAGGAAATAACGTCCTTATGTTTAGTGTTGAATTATCCTTTATTAAGCGGTTCGGTTTGGTGTTGTACTCGGTTTCGTGGTATTACTACCTCCACTATTTTTACAATTCAAAATTCAAATCAACTTAAAATATTCTTAAAATTACTTAAAACTAGGTTCGCTGACGCGAACTCTGCTGCATTCATACTCCCCCGCTGCCGTCTTTTCTCTTCAGTTTCTGCTGACGTCTTCTTCTTGCGCAACTTTTCTTTCGCTCACTTTGGGCTCGCATTCTAGGTCTTCCATATTTTGCTGGAATGCATTTTTGTCTTGCACTCAACTGCCCCAATTTAGAGTTTTAAGGCCGTTGGTGCTTATTGTCTTCTTTTTCTGCTTTCGCTCAGCACAGTGGCCTCACGATACTTGTGACATGATCACAACAAACTAAATTAAGGGCTTTTTTTAAATTTATGGACTTACATAAAAATCAAACGTCAAGAAACACAAACTTTGTCAATGAAATAAAATAAAAGTAAAAATTGCAAATATAATTTTAAAAAACACAAAAACGACACGCGCTTAAAAATATCACAGTTTATTAAAAATCACAGAATAGACTGATTTGGTGCTGTCTTGGTCATCCTTCGTATTTACCGCTTTCTCCCCTCTCTGCTGGATCCGCAACTTCTCCAAAGTCAGTCTTATGTTTAATCTGCTTTCTCTATCATGTATTTTAACATTGTCAAAGTCAAGTGTGTGTCGTTTTTCTAGTATATGTTGTGCAAGAGCAGTTGTTTGTTTTTTCTTTTCCATGTCCGATTTATGTTCATTTATTCTTGTCTTAAGTGTTCTTTTTGTTGTCCCCACGTAATGCAAACCGCAATTCTCATTTTCATTGCCGTTGCATGTTATTTCATACACGATGTTAAAATTCTCGTTTCTCTCCGTTTTGTCTTTTGTGTTAGTGAATAATTGTTTCAGTGTCATGTTCGATCTATGTCAGGGGTCGGCACGCTAGGAACAATTTTTGCGACAGCCACTCACATGTATTGCTTACGCTCTTGTCTCAGTTTGACGGGATCAGCCGAGCATGCAACATCGAGAGCGGGTATGCGGAAATTTATAGCTTTTTCCGTCAGTTTCAGCTCTTTTATGCTACTTCTAGCTTTTATTTTTAGCTAGTTTCAGCAGTTTTTTGTTTATTTTCGGCTATTTTTAGTAGCCGCTCTGCTCTCACTCACACAATTACATACCCATTTTGCCGACCCCTGATCTATGTGCAAAGAGAACGTTTTCGTCTTTAAGAAACTCTCTTAATTTCTTTGACTCCGTCAGCTCGTGGATGAACGGCACTCTAAAAAAACTTTTTAGGGTTGCCATCACTCTGTCTATCACGTTGGGTATTTTTATTGTTTGTTGAGATTTTCAGCATATCTGTTATTAAACGTTGTGGGTAGTCATTTTTATTGAGTATGTCTTTGATCTTTGTAGCGTTTTTCTTCTTAAATTGATCATCACTTAAAGTGAAGATTTATTTGATAAGGTTTTGTGCAATTTAAAGGCAGAAAACATAAACTTAAATATTAAAAACTCTAAACATCTACCACAACAAAATTAAATTTACATATGAGTTAGAAAATAATAATGTAATACCCTTTTTGGACATGGAAATTCACAGAAATAACAACAAATTAACATTTGATTGGTATCAAAAGGAAATAGCTTCTGGAAGAATTATTAGTTTCCATTCAAGTCAGCCCAGAAGTCAAAAAACAAACACTGCACAAAACCTTATCAACAAAATCTTCACTTTAAGTGATGATCAATTTAAGAAGAAAAACGCTACAAAGATCAAAGACATACTCAATAAAAATGACTACCCACAACGTTTAATAACAGATATGCTGAAAATCTCAACAAACAATAAAAATACCCAACGTGATAGACAGAGTGATGGCAACCCTAAAAAGTTTTTTTAGAGTGCCATTCATCCACGAGCTGACGGAGTCAAAGAAATTAAGAGAGTTTCTTAAAGACGAAAACGTTCTCTTTGCACATAGATCGAACATGACACTGAAACAATTATTCACTAACACAAAAGACAAAACGGAGAGAAACGAGAATTTTAACATCGTCTATGAAATAACATGCAACGGCCATGAAAATGAGAATTGCGGTTTGCATTACGTGGGGACAACAAAAAGAACACTTAACCCTTTCGAGACGACTTTTGCAGGGCGTAGCTAGAAACATTTTTTTAGAATCGTTGATGTTTAAATGAACCCTTATATATGTGAGAAAAAATGAAAAATAAAAAATTCAAATTTTACCGTTATTTTGACATGGGACATATGTGTCCCAGTAGGTTTTTATAGTGGGACATAAGTAACCCATTCGGACTTTATCGACACGGAGTAAAATATTTCAATATTACAAGAAACATAAATTATAGCTCTTTATTTAATTCAGGCAGCAAAAAAAAAAAATAATACAGATATGTATACCGTTTTTTATATTTAACCGTTTCATTATTTCCAACCTAGCAAAGCAACCGAAGGAAATGAATTTAGGCCACATATGCCAAAATATACTACTGGGACGTATATGTCCCGCCATAAACGACTGTTGGGACATATGCGTCCCAAAATCAATATCTTTCTAATATCTTCCAGAAATAACATATCTTTGGGGTTTTCTTTATTTACCACTATTGTAGAAGTTTTTCTCTGCCAAAACAATACAATCGCTACGCAATTACTTATTTTTTTGCAATTAAAAACACGCAAGTAGCACGTTGCTTCAATGGGTTCACATAAACAACTGATCGTAGCAATGAAAGTGTCAAAGCAAACACCACGCGGATAACGAAAAATTAAAGGTAATGCCATGCTGTACCGTTTGGGCTATTTTTCTACGATTTAAAACGAGATTTGAAATTTTAGGGATTTTTTGAATTTGCCGTGGGACCATAGTGTCCCAGGAGGCTCGAAAGGGTTAAGACAAGAATAAATGAACATAAATCGGACATGGAAAAGAAAAAACAAACAACTGCTCTTGCACAACATATACTAGAAAAACGACACACACCTGACTTTGACAATGTTAAAATACTTGACAGAGAAAGCAGATTAAACATAAGACTGACTTTGGAGAAGTTGCGGATCCAGCAGAGAGGGGAGAAAGCGGCAAATACGAAGGATGACCAAGACAGCACCAAATCAGTCTATTCTGTGATTTTTAATAAACTATGATATTTTTTAGCGCGTGTCGTTTTTGTGTTTTAAAAAATTATATTTGCAATTTTTACTTTTATTTTATTTAATTGACAAAGAATGTGTTTCTTAACGTTTGATTTTTATGTAAGTCCATTAATTTAAAAAAAGCCTTAATTTAGTTAAAAAAATTTTAAAGAATAATTTTATAAAAAAATATTAAATTATATTTTGTTTTGTATAAAAAATAATTTTGGTTAAAAAAATTCAAATTAAGCTGCATTTTTATACCGCGCAAGCGGGTTGAAAGTTTGAAAAAAAATTTATTTGAGATTTTTCCGAATTTAATCATAATACTTCGAATTTCTCAGCTTTTATGTCATTTTTTTTTAGATACAATATGTTTCCAGATATTTTTGGTCATAAAACTATCTTTAAAAGGAAAGCAGCGAAACTACAATCGACCAAAATCTAACGGAGATATGGTCGAAGAAAATCAGACCTGAAAAAAATCGCTCCAAGACGTGCAAAAAATTTGATTGAACTGATCGATTTTTTAACCATTTGGAAGAAGACTTAGTGCCATTTAAAAAAAAACTCATTCATTCATATATATCATTTTCTATAACGGGAAAGCCAATGGCAACATCCTCGCTGCACAACAATTGTACTCTGAAGCTTTTCCAGCTAGGCGTCTTCCATCTAGCATGACCTTTCAAGCCACGTACGGTCGCGTTCGGGAACAGGGCGTGTTTTTAAGTACCGAGCAGAAAAAAGCAGAATCCCTAATGAAGATAATGAATAATATACCCAAATTCACAAGAAAAGTGCACTTTATTAAAACTTTACCAAACTGTAATCTGTTTCAGTTGTAGTTTTTGTAGTTTAACTCGACCTTTTTGATATTTGATTTTAATTAGTTAATATTTTTTCGGGTTAAAGGTACAAGCATTTCAATTACGAAATCTTATTTTGGCAAATGGAAAAAAAATTTTTCGTTTTCTGATTTTTTAAAAGTGAACGTGGAAAGCTGATGCGATCGATTTCGAAACCAGCTACGTGTTCATAATTAGGCATCCTAACAAACGATTTAGTCAAATATTAGGTAATTCAAATAAAGTAAAATTATTTTAAAAATTGTTTAATTGGCTTAAGAGCAATGGGAAAGGAAAGTTAAAAAGAATTTGAAAAGGCGAAAATTTTTTAAAAATTTTGGCTTTTGTAGCTACTAATAGCATTGACAGACACATTGTGTAAAGTCTATAGACCCTCACTACGATGAAAGATGTCTATGTTGGGGTGACGCACTACAATTGATTAATGATTTCTATTGTGGGCTTCTATAAATTAGCTAATAATTGAAAATTAAAACAACAACAAAAAAAAAACAAACATATTTGTACCATTAGGCCTCGGTTTTATCTAAAAAAAAATCCATAAAAATATCGTTTGTTTGTTATATAAATCCACACAATGGAATTAATTTCATGCATTTCGCATAAATTACTTGAAATTAAAAATTTAAAAATCGGTTTCTGATAAATAATCGATATTTTGTTTAATTGTGTTCAGTATTGCCATATCAATCTAAGAAGTCCACAATAAATCCTCCCTTTCAGTGTGAATTCAATAACAATTCTATGTTAACTAAGGTAGACTTTTAAGAAATACCTATGTTTGTCACCTAGACTTCACACCATTATGATGTAGGACACTGTTGTGAGTCACTTCTACCGAAGTCACGTCACACTGCCGGCACTAAGAAGAAAAAAGCAAAGTGTCATCAATAATGCGGAAACGAAGAAACGATAGCGATCGGGTGCAATGTGTCAACAAAGCTCGACGGTTGAAATATGAAGCTATCATATTCAAACAGTGGTCAGTGGGCCAAATGCAGAATTGGGTCACCAATTATTACTTAATAGTGCAGCAACATGGAAAGAGAACTGGGTCAGCGCGACAACAACAGCCAGCTGAAGAAATAGAACGATGCAGAGACGCAGAAGAGCACACTGGAAATGATCGACTCGAGGAAAGTGCATGCAAAGCACTTTCTGATTATAAAAGCTGATCATCGAGCAACGGAAAGGGACTTGCATTTTGGAATCGACAAGTACACTATCAGATCTCAACTTTGGCGCACCTACTTACGAGCCAGGACGACAAAGTGTGGATCTGCGTGTTAGCTAGGGATTAGGGCAGTAAGTAAGCTAGAATAGAAACTATTAAAAGGACTTTATTAAATAAACATTTCTTATAACCGAATAAAGTCAGTGTTTTTATTTGGGAAAGTACGGAGTCCTTATTGGCGCTTTACGCGAGGTCCTTCCCCCCAGCACACACAACATTATGGCGCAGCCGGTTTTCGACTAAGGATAGTTGGGAACGAATTACGATCCGTGAAGTTTTAACTTAAATTGCAAGTGCCAGGTCAACTTTGCAAAATAATAAAATAAAATATTGTTTGGCCACAGTGGGTTAAAATTGATATTTATTGGGCATATTTGAGTCATTCACTGAAACCTACTGAACAGTGGTGAAACCTAATTCAGTGGGGCCTGGGCGTGAGTGAAACTTCCGAAAGGCACTTTAGTGAAAAATGGCAAAAATATTCCGAATTGTATCGATTCATTTGTTTGAACCTGTTTGTACTGTACTGCTATAACCTGTCGAACAGTGGTGAAACCTAATTCGTCAGGATCCGGGTGTGAGTGAAACTTCCGAAGGACACCTTAGCGGCACAAAGCAGGAAGGGGATAAAAGAAAAACCCTGAAAAAATTTTATAACAGAACAAGAATAACTGACTTTAAATAAAAAACAGCGGCAGAGGAAAGAATAATCATCAAGGGGCCGAAGAGAAGAAAGAACAATCGACAAAAACAGAATCGCAGTCAAAATGGTAAGTACACAAATAAACTACATACATATGTAATTTGCTATTTTGAGATTGTGCCCTTTACGACATCGATTTTTGCACGTAAAATTTTTTTTTAACGGAGTTTTTTCCCGTCGATTAAATGGAAAAAGAGTTAGAAGCTTTAAAACAAAAACTAAAAGAGTCCGAAGAACACGCTAGCATTGCTCAAGCGGAAGGGTGGAGTTTAATACGAGAAATAAATCCAAATCGCGAGTTTTTGCTTTTGATCCAAAACGAACTAGCATTGGCCCATTGCACTCAATTGGAAGAAGCAATTTACTTAATCGAAAAGGCAAAGAATTCAGTAAGTTCAGCGAACGTCGTGACAAAGACGCGAATTAAAGATTTAGAAGAAACTGTTCAACACCTCACCTTGAATTGTCAGACATTGCGAAAAAGAATAGATCAAGAAACAATTCTCATTGAAGAGTCAGAGGAACAAAACCAGTCACTGCGAGAAGCTCTCAAAGAGGCAGTAGGAAACAGCGAATTATCAGACGCCATTGAACAAAATAAGGCAAAAGAAAAAGAAATCCAATACCTCAGAGTGGAAATAGGCAATCTTAAACGAGAATTACGAACAATTTGCGAAACGTCGCCAGTTCCAACAAGACGAGCAACAAGTAATTCGGCCCAACAAACTCATTTCGAGACAGAGAATCCAAGGTCAACACAGCAACAAGTACCGAAAATTAAAGTCACAATGGCAGCAAATATAAACGAAGCCATCAGAAGTGCGCATCTCCTTGTTCCATATTTTTCGGGAGCGAAAGGACCAGGACTTAGAGAGGAAGTACTCAAATTTATCGGAGGATGTGAAATTTTGAAAGCCACAATCGACGAAGAGCATGTGCAAGGCGTAATAAGTACTATCAAGCAACGGCTAACAGGAGACGCATTCGAACGAATGAGCCCAAAGACTTTCCATAACTTAGATGAAATGTGTCATTTTGTGAAGAATACATATGCTTCAAGGAGAACTTTGGAAGATATAAGGCTGGATATAGATAATAGCTTTCAAAGAGAAGGAGAACGGGCTAGTCTTTTTGGAGCTCGAATGGAAACATATCTCAATGAAGCAGAAACAGTGATAAAAGAAAAATGGAATGGACCAGAGGCGAAATCTTCGTTATGGGAGTACCATGATTTGACGGCGAGACGATTTCTTACAGGTCTAAGAGACGAAAAGATAGCAAACAAATTAAATGGTACAAATATTAAGGAATTAATCGAGTCAGCGATAAAATTAGAGGAACTTCTAAGGATAAAAGCTCCAAACGCTACTTACACGTCTACAGTCAACACAAATGCATTAAATACGATACCTATGCAGACAGAACTATCATGCGCATTCTGCAAGGAAATGGGACATTTGTGGGACGTTTGCTATAGAAGAAGGAACACGCCATTATGCAGGCTTTGTGGTATTTATGGACATGAAGAAGGGCTAAACTGTCAGAAAAACACCAACATACCAAAAGCAGAAAGATACAAGCCACCGGAGACATTTATGGTCTGCACATATTGCTCACGGCGAGGACATACTGTCGAAAATTGTAGGAAAAAGCAAAGTAGCTTGTACTGCGAGCGTTGTCAGGTAAGAGGACACAGTACAAATAATTTTTGCTTTCAAGACAATGCACGTCAGACAGGAATGCAACAGGCACCACAACACACGACCAATACACAGCAAAATGCAGCGAGAAACGATAATGGCAACAACCGTAACAACAATCGTCCGGAGATTCAATGCTTTAATTGCCAAGGAGTGGGGCACATCTCTAGAAACTGTCCTCAGCAACAAAAGAATTCGGGAAACGCACGACGGCCCAGTCTTGGCCAACAGACTGGAACGCCCAATTAAGAAAAGAAAAGAGGCCATCCTCTGCCCCTTATATAAAACAAAAATCGAAAACGAATATAAGACGAAAAAACGGGGCAGATTCTACAAAGAATAAAAAGAATATCGAAGAACAAAGATGTACGGAGAAAAAAGAAATCGAAAATCAAATGGAATCAGAATTAAGAAAACTAATGGAGGTAGAGTTCGGCAACAATTTGGAGGAAAGTCGGAAAAAGGAATCAAAAAAGGCGAGGAAAAGAGTTTCGTTTGATAGCAATATACGGGTTCACGTTTATTCTGTGTGGAAAACGGAAAATATGGAGCCCTTTAAAATCAATCAACGCACTGAACAAAGAATTTTTACGGAGAGCTACTTTTGCGAATGGTTTTGGACACTAATTTCGTTGTTAATAAGATTATGGAAACAAGTATGCATAGTAAAATCAAAAGGAGGAGAAATGTTTATCAAAGAAGTTAATAAACTCATAATGTACACTTCATCGAATGCACCACAAGAGGATGCTTACATAGAAATACCCTGCGGACAGGCTATCAATGGGAAGGTCACCTTGTTGGTTGATTCAGGAGCTGATACGAGTTTGGTAAAGAGAGAGGCATTAAACAAAAATACACTTATAAACGATGATGAAAAGAAATTTTTAAGAGGAGCGTTCGGAGGCGATACGCGTACCATGGGATCAATAAATATTCAGCATGGACAAAATCCGGAACTACAATTTAAACTCCATGTGGTACCATACAATAGCACCCTGCCAGCAGATGGACTCCTTGGGCGAGACATGCTCTGGAATAGGACTATTATGGACACGATTAAGAAAAAACTGACCTTTAAGATGAAAGGCAGTCAGACATCAACACTACCCCTAACATCATTGAGGCAAGGGCCACGGATTTGTATAGCAGCGACTGTCACAATCCCACCTCGAGCGGTCAGAATAATCCCAATTGACACTGGGCTACTGACAGACGAGTTAGTGGTACATAAGATGGAAATATTGCCAAAGGTGTATATAGGTGAGACACTAACGAAACCAAGAAATGGAATCGGATATATTTCAGTATTAAACGCCTCAGAAGAAAAAGCGAAATTAGAAAAAGGAAAGAGCTTAGAATTTTGCCTCTTCGAAAACTATCAAACACAAGAGTATTCTACGATAAACGTATGCGAAGGTAGTCAGCTGGATGAAAGATTAAATACTATAATGAACACTTTGCGTTTAGATGACACCCTGAATGAGGAAGAGAGACACTCCCTTCTTGCAATATGCAGGGACTATGCGGATGTGTTCCATATAAAAGGGGACGCACTTAGCCACACAAATGTGCTCAAGCACGAAATACAGACGGAAATCGGGAAAGCACCAGTAAACATCCGACAATATCGCCTTCCCGAGGCTCATAAAACAGAGATAAACAAACAAGTCAAAGAAATGTTGGAGCAAGGAATCATAGCACCGAGCAAATCTCCGTGGAACGCTCCAATCATTTTGGTACCGAAAAAGGCAGGTGCAGATGGTACAAAGAAATGGCGATTAGTAGTAGATTTTCGGCAATTGAATGAGCAGACAATAAAACAAGTATTTCCAATACCACGAATCGATGAAATCCTCGATCAGCTGGGCTGCAGCAGATATTTTACGACTTTGGATTTGGCAAGCGGATATCACCAAGTACTTCTGGACGACTATGACAAGGAAAAAACTGCTTTTAGCACAGGAACGGGACACTATGAATTCATACGAATGCCATTCGGACTCACTGGAGCCCCAGCAACATTCCAGAGAATAATGAATAGTGTCTTGACTGGCCTACAAGGAGTCGACTGTTTTGTATATTTGGACGATATTGTCATCTACGGAAGAAATTTGACCGAACATGAAATGCGCTTGAGAAGAGTGTTGCAGGCATTAAGAGAAAATCAGCTTAAAATACAAACAGAGAAATGCCAATTTTTGCGAAGAGAAGTAGTTTATTTGGGGCATACGTGTTCAGAACAGGGCTTTCTGCCGGACCCAGGGAAAGTAGAATGCGTAAAAAATTTCCCAATTCCCAAGAATAAAAAGGGATTGCAAGCATTTTTGGGATTAGCAAACTACTATAGGAAATTTATTCCCAATGCCGCAGAATTACTACTTCCACTAACAGCTTTACTAAAAAAGGATGTTGAATTCGTTTGGACAAATGACTGCCAGAAGTCTGTGGAAGCCCTGAAAGAAGCAATAATAAACCCACCACTTTTGAAATATGCGGATTTTTCGAAACCATTCATACTAACGACGGATGCAAGCAACGATGCATTGGGGGCAGTCCTCTCGCAAGGTACTCCTGGAGAAGACCATCCCATTGCGTTCGCTAGTCGCGCGTTATCCGATACTGAAAAACGATATTCGACTATCGAAAAAGAATTTCTCGCAATTGTCTGGTCGACAAAGAATTTCAGATGTTATCTTTTAGGACGACCGTTCACCGTTTTTACAGATCATAAACCGCTAAAAGGTATTGCTAATTTGAAGGACCAAACATCACGACTGGCCCGATTCCGCCATAAACTGTCCGAATATGATTTTGAAATTTGCTACAAGTCCGGAAAAACAAATTTAAATGCAGATGCGCTAAGCCGACTACCATATACCGAAAACTGCATATCAGTCGTAACTAGAGCACAAAAGAAAGCAACCAAAGAGAACCAATCAGGGAGGGACGTGATAGAAAATAATATAAAGCAAGAAATAAACGGAGGGCGATCAGAAGTTGAGGATATGGCAACCTTTTTAACGAAACCAGAAGATATCAAGGAGGTACTCAAAAAATTTCATGACGGACCCCTGGGTGGACACAAGGGGGCGATAAAAACATATTTACGAATTCGACGTCAGTACAAATGGAATGGGATGCAGAGAGATATAAGAGATTATGTAAAAACCTGTCAATCGTGTCAAAAGAATAAATGCTCCAAACTGGACAAAATGCCTATGATAATAACCGACATAGCACATGCACCCTTCGACAAGATATTCATGGATATGGTAGGACCATTGCCGGAAACAATAAGCGGAAACAAATACATTTTAACCTTCATTGACGATTTTTCAAAATTTTTTATTTGTACTGCCTTGCCTGACGCCGAAGCAGAAACAGTTGCTAAAGCATTCTTTAATGATGTCATAACGAAATTCCGAATTCCAAGGGTGCTAGTGTCTGACAACGGCACTAACTTTACGTCAAAATTATTTAAAGAAGTGTGTAAATTGTTGGGAATTAAGAAAATCGAAACAACCCCATATCATCCTCAAGCAAATGGAGCCCTTGAAAGGAGTCACCGCCCCCTAGCGGAGTTCCTAAGAACTTTCGCGAAAGAGGATGGAAGCAATTGGGATCAATGGCTTAATCATGCTATGCATGTTCACAACAATAGTGTACATTGCGCAACAAAACAAACGCCTTGTAAAACACTTTTCGGATTTGAATCGGATCTGCCAGTAAATTTAAAAAGAAAACCAGACCCTCTTTACAATACGGATGATTATTCAAAAATACTAAAATTCCAAATTCAACGAACACATGACATAGTCCGAAATAACCAAAAAATAGCAAAAGAAAAATCGAAAAAATATTACGATACGAAATCAAAAGTACGCGAATTTAAAGTAGGTGACAAAGTTTGGTTGAAGAATCAAAACAGAAAAAAACAAACTTTCACCTCTTTGGGATGGGCCATATCCAATTACAGCAATTCCAACACCGGTGAATGTAAAATTGAGCATAAAAGGGAAGGAAAAGACATTTCATAATAACTTGATAAAGCTGAATCATGAAAGAAGCAAGAATAAAAGTTGTAAGCATTTTCTTTGAACAACTATCATTGTTCCAACTCAAACCCATCACAAAGCAACAGTCAACTAACAATTTTCTATTAATTATATAGACGAATCCACAATTTTGATAAAAAACGCACTGCAAGAAAAGATTGAACAAAATTGCGACAAACGCAATCTTACCATAGACAAAAATGCGCTCATCTCTTTTTTAAATTGCACGATAAGAATAAAAAATGAAAGCTTTACTAATACTAAACTTGTAATAGAAGAGAAGTACTTCTAGCCAGAAGGACAGTTGGTGAAAACCGAATTTAACGACACGATAACATTCGAAGAAATTCGAACGAAAAGTTTCAAAAATAGAAAACTCATTGAAGAACTAACGTTGCATAGAAATATTTCGTACAGTATCAGTGTCACCATAGCATTATTAGCAATAGTTGGAATAATTATTCTGTATTTTTGTTTTGAAAAACGCAACGTAAAAGTTAAAAGCAATATTACGGTGTGTGAAATGTCATCCGCCAATAGACGACAAAGTATCCGTACGATCAACAGACAATACCGCGAAAAAATCGACAACCCTTCGAAAGCCTGATAGATCACGCAAAGGCACATACAGATACACACACGCACGGTGGGCACATCACAAGAAATCCAAAAGTATTAAAATTTTTTTTTGAAGAAAGCTGCTTCGAACATTTTGCAAGCAAGTAAAAAATTTTTCAGACGCACAACCACTACACCAGTTTTCCAAGAGGTGTTATTCACAGGTGAGTACGTTAGTAAACACTTTAACATATATACTTATCAGCAGCGACGCAATACTCCAATATCCATGATGCTCAAACGATGTGGAGCCTAAAAACCTAAGAAGAATAATTCCATTAAATTTTTTGTCAAAAAGAGGCTGCATTGGACCAACTCACAGGAAGGGGGCAGAAGCCCCCCTTCTTCCGTTATGTGCCGAGAAATGAATCCCAATAACGCCACAAAACGCTAAGCCAAGCTTCAGGTAAGAACATTGGAATGAATCCTACATAATTTGGCAGTATTAAAATTCTGGTAAAACGAACAAATTCAAACTCACCGAGAAAAATTTCCCTGCTCACATCAACCGAACGACATAAACTAATTCAAGCCTTGCGAAAGCGCATCAAGCCCAACAGAAATTTTTGCACATTAAGCAATTCCGAGATAAGCCAAGGCGACATGAAAACCAAAACAGGCAGAGAAGAAAAAGTATTTTTGTTTTGTTTTTTTTGTTTCCAAGCTAAACAAAATTTTCAAACAAATGTGCACATACTTCTTGAGATAAACAATAAAATTTTTTTTTTAAATCGAAAAGCATGTGCACATATTTACAGATCGAAAAAGTATTTGCATGAATGGTCAATACATGCATGCACATGCTTACAAATGACGACATAAGTATAGCTGAAGTTTTGAACTTATGTCGCGCAACCAAACAAAAGAAAAGACAGACAGAAATGCTTGCACCGTTTCTGAAATTGAGTCATCTTCCATTCACAAAAACTTTTCTGAAATTGAGTCATCTTCCATTCACAAAAAACTTTTAAAAATTACGTTCACAAAACGAATTATAAAATCGTCATTATTCTCATCAATTGCGACTCAAAATTAAAATAAAAAACAAAAAAAAAAAAAAAAAAAAAAAAAAAATTTTATAAAAAAATAGAAAGTAATTGCAATTGAATTGACAGTTGCACATACTTTCGATATAATTATAAGATAAAAGGTTTTATTCAAACCTTCCAAAAAGAGGGGAAGGGAGCTATTAAAATAAGAATTTTAAAATCAAAATTGCCAAATTGAAACTATGATTACAAATGAAAAATTATTTTTGAAACTTCTAATTATATAAAATTTGGAGAAGCGTTAATTCGAGTTAAGTACATAATATGAAAAAAAAAATAAGATAAAAACAAAATATAACTAGAGTTAAGAGAAAACAAAATATATATAGTGAAATGCATAAAATGAAAAAATATAAATATATATATATATATGTAGTAGCTCTAAAATCAAGTAAGAATCCTCAATTTAAATAATGGATTTAAATTAAATTCTGAATTAACAATGTTAACTAAAATATGCATATACATATATTATCAAGGATGTAAAATTGGATAAGTAGAGAAATTATATAAGATTCACAACTAAAGCCTAGGAAAAGGAAAATTTTAGATAGTTTGTCAAACACTGAGATCTGCACGACTTCACCGTTACGTAGCAGCTCAAAATGGCCGAAAATCTTGGACTCACCGATGAGAACTTCACTGAAACACCAGCATTACGAAACGACGGTAATATATTTGCAACAAGTCCAGACGCACTAAAGATCACCTGAAGATTGATAACTGCATACAACAAATTCGAAAAATACAACAAAGTTTTAACAACTCTGGCGCAATCCCAAACATCGTTGGCATTACCATCATGACCTATGAAGCACTATGCGACCTATGATCACTGCTCTTCCAATTCAATTATCGAGGGCCAACCTATGCTGCCTGCTGATATTTTCCGCAGCAAACCCTTGCGAAGCATAACACAATTGACGAAATACGAACCCGTCACTATGCTCGTGACTTTTCAGAAAAGGGGAGGGATGTTGTGAGTCACTTCTACCGAAGTCACGTCACACTGCCGGCACTAAGAAGAAAAAAGCAAAGTGTCATCAATAATGCGGAAACGAAGAAACGATAGCGATCGGGTGCAATGTGTCAACAAAGCTCGACGGTTGAAATATGAAGCTATCATATTCAAACAGTGGTCAGTGGGCCAAATGCAGAATTGGGTCACCAATTATTACTTAATAGTGCAGCAACATGGAAAGAGAACTGGGTCAGCGCGACAACAACAGCCAGCTGAAGAAATAGAACGATGCAGAGACGCAGAAGAGCACACTGGAAATGATCGACTCGAGGAAAGTGCATGCAAAGCACTTTCTGATTATAAAAGCTGATCATCGAGCAACGGAAAGGGACTTGCATTTTGGAATCGACAAGTACACTATCAGATCTCAACTTTGGCGCACCTACTTACGAGCCAGGACGACAAAGTGTGGATCTGCGTGTTAGCTAGGGATTAGGGCAGTAAGTAAGCTAGAATAGAAACTATTAAAAGGACTTTATTAAATAAACATTTCTTATAACCGAATAAAGTCAGTGTTTTTATTTGGGAAAGTACGGAGTCCTTATTGGCGCTTTACGCGAGGTCCTTCCCCCCAGCACACACAACAACACCTATTTCTGTCAGTGCTATAAATGGGGTGTTCGCGGATCACTTAGTGCTACAACTATTTTTGGGTCATCATGGCTTAAACTTTTTTATAGAAGAGAAAGAAAAATTTTTAAGTCGTTAAGACATTAAACCATTAGCAAGTGCGCAGCTTTATTCAGAGCAACACTTTTAGAGTCCGATATTTAAATAAATTGAGACAATCCGAATAAATCAGACACAGGGAGCTGCCTTATATACCGAGTACTTTCAGAAACTGCAGGCATATATTGGTTTAGCATATTACATGTTGCACAGTCTAATCGATAAGGTGTATCGAATTTTGAAAAATCTTTGCATCCGATTTTCTACATGTGTATAACCTATGCACGGGGCTGTGAATAGCATGGTTCAGCCATTTTTTTTTTTTCAATTCGACAAAGTTCACCTGAGGCAATCCGATTTTGTGTAAATATTGCAAACTTGAGGTTTTTCGGATTTTTAGCCATTTTTAACTTATACTAATACTCTGAATACTTACCAAATATTGATTGAAATTAATTGAATAATCATTGATTTTCTGTTTTAAGCCTCACTGGTATGTTTTTTTTTTTTTTTTGTTGATAGTTTTCTAGTAAGTACTTACATTTTATACGAAAAATTATGAAAATGTTGCTGTATTAAAAAAAAAAAATTAGAAGTTAGAATTAGAAGTCATTACCGTTATGTTTTACAAAGAGAGGTGGTCAGTGCTGCGGCACATCTTAGCAAAGTAAATAAAAATTCCGTTACGCAGTGAAAGATCAACCATTAGGTGTTGATTTGTTATTGGTTGTTATTTACAAAAGTGCATAACTTGTTTAAAGTGGCTATTTCGTCTCAATTGTGTAAAGAAATTTCAATTACGATGGATATATACATTATCATCCAATTAAAAAAAAAAACGTATGAAAACAATGTATACAGCAACATTTTCATAATTTTTTGTATAAAATATAAGTATTTACAACAAAACTGTCAAAAAAACGTACTAGTTAGGCTTGAAACATGAAAATCAATAATTATGTAATTAACTTCAATCAATATTTGGTAAGTGTTCAAAATATTTTCCTAGCAAATAAGTAAAGAAATTGCGAAGAATTGAAAAAAAAACCTCAAGTTTGTAATATTTACACAAAACTGGATTGCCGCAGGTGAAAATTTTCGAATTTTTGAAACAAAAAAATTGGTTCAAACATGCTATTCACAACCCCGTGCATAGGTTATACGCATGTTGAAAATGGTTTTCCAAATTCGATACACCCTACTTATCATACTAGGGCCAAGGCTGTAAAATTTTGGCTCTCCCCTTTGCAGGGGAGTAAGAGTTTCACTACATGCGTATTTGGTTCTGCTTACTCCTCGTCAATTTCATTGTTTTAACTGGAGCAAATAACTATCTGATTCCTGGACATATTTGTATCTGTTTCTTTTGTACCTTTAAAGAATTAACATCTTTTGCAGAAACCAATTTTTTTGTTTTATTTCTGAAAGCGCAATAATCGTTGTGAAAGCGTTACTTTTCAAAAAGATATGATTTACCAACAACGTGATTTAAACGTAGTATCTGAATAAAATTTTTCCTTTTTTCCAGGGAATAAATGATTCTGCAACCAACTTAATCGAAACTGCTTCTGTTGAGCACGATCAAAAAGGCTATACTGGTGCTGTGGGAGCTGTCATGCGCCATATTCCACAACTCGTTGTTTGTCCAGCGGTTTTAGCAACGAAAGCAACAACAAATATATTAGGTGGTGCAAAGAATTCTCTTGTACCCGAAGCAAAACTGGAAGCAAAAGAAAAATGGAAAGGAAATGATGAATAACTACCGTAAAAATATTCACATCTACCCAATATAATAGTTAGTCTATTGATGTCTGTTTTCCACAATTGCTACTTATTGAAATAAACTTTTTGTTGTTCCTATAAATTTAAATTTATTTTTGTGCTACTAATCTTGCTCTTCAGAGTATTGGGAACCCTGCAAATATACCTATCAGGGACGAAGCCAGGGCTGGAAGGGGCAAAAACCCCAGTCCTCCATCGTGAGTCTGATTTGTGTAATTTTCAAGTGTATTTCCTATATACTGTTTGGCACAAATAAAAATCAAAAGGAGTAAAAACAAAAACGGTAACAGCAAAGACAAGAGTGGAGCCGAGCTCAGAAGTTCAGACATACTCTACCAGGGTCGACGGCAAATGTCCCAACGTTAGAGCGTTGTCATATTCGTCCCCGGAGAAAACTGCTGTATGTAGCAATTTTGAAGTTTTAAAAATTCATGTTTGAAGTTTAAGATATAATTACTTAAGATTTGTACTGTAGATTTTGTAAATTTTTCGTAAAGATATAGACTGATATATGTTTTTGTAAATGCTGTTTCTATGAAAGTTTTATCTATTATACTTTTGAACTTGTAGGCGATTTAAAACAGTGACACAAATGTCGTTTGTAGCGTTTGCTAACTCCTCATTTGAATTGCCCATACGACATACAACATATTTCGATCGCGATTGGAGTCATTTTTTTTATTTTATTTATAATTTTCTTGTAAAGTCAATTAGTAACCCATAGTAATACAGGTGCTCAAGCTAAATTTCCGGTTTCTAACTCAGTTCCTGAAGGCTAAGCATGGACCTTAAAATTTGGAAAAGCTGGGGTTTCACCATTTTAAATCGCCATAACTAAAAAGTATAACTAAAAAGTATTACTCCTCGTTCGATATTGTGTTCCGCGGGCCTTATTATTTTATAAAACTGAATTTTTTTTTTATTGTAAAGCTTTACCTTGACACAGAAAAATATTTTCCTAACTATATCAAATTTTCAAACCAAAAACTGATTTCCCTTTTGACGCGTTAATCTGACCTCTTCAAGAACAAACACCGTTTATCAGCCCTCTTTATTTTTGATAAAGCTAACTTTTGCTCTTTGGTCACGAAGCTCTAAGTCAGCAATTTTAGGGCCTTGTCATACAAAAAAATGGAAACCTATTTTTATATATGTTATTTTATCATTGTCCGTTTTTGCCTTTGTCGCTACGCAGATAAATCCCACCAGTAGCGAAAAAACGGGAAAAAGGCCCTTTTTCCCACCGGGCTTGACGGGCAACACCGGTCAGGCTTAAAATTTCAATCGAAACAAACTGTCGAGTGAACCACACGTGCGCGTTTTACTAACCGTTCCGCAACTTTTAAATCGTAGTTCCCTTAGCAAAAAAAGGTTAAGTGAAGTGCAGTGTTGAGTGCGGGCTGCGTTTGCGACAATTTGATAATCTTTCCATTTCTCGTTCGGGACACTTTTAAAACCCACCACGATCATCAACATCGTCATCTGAGTCAACAGCAGTAGCATCAACCTCGTCAACTGCACCAACAGCAGCAGCAGCAACATTTCCCGATTCATCAATCGCCGCCGTGATCCCAGGTACGAGATTGATTACTACTCCTTCATTTGACTTCCAAACGATTTCCATTTGCCCCATTGGGGTCGCGGGACCACTCAATCCTCGCGGGCACAAACATTGGCGATCCTGTGTCCAGGAGTCCTGGCTTCTGCGAGAAAAATTCCATCCAAGAGCCCATTCCAGTGCAAGAGGTGTGAGGTACGTGATTGATTAGTACTCCTCCATTTGACTTCCATACGATTTCCCTTTGCCCCATTTGGGTCGCAGGACCATTCAATCCTCGCGGGCACAAAGATTGGCGATCCTGTGTCCAGGAGTCCTGGCTTCTGGGAGAAAAATATCATCCAAGAGCCCATTCCCGTGCACGAGGTGTGAGCCTTCCACTGCCCTTCAAGGTTCTAACGGACATTGGAAGTGCAGTGCTTGGATGGTTTTTTCTCATAACAATTAAAGTGCCTGTCTCGCTCTCGTGGCATGGAAAAGTCAGAAGGTGAGCGGCAGCTGGGTGACTAGTGCGTATATTTGCGTTGCTTTGTGTTTCCAGGTGATAGGCCTTACGGTTTTGGCACGTTACCAAAGAGAAAACAAAGCGAATTAGACGACAAGCACGTTTGTCAGCTATATCGTAGCGCTGCTACCGTTTGTCTTTTCGTTCGCTGTTTGATCTTTCGATTTAAATTCGCAGTTGACGTTCGAAGCAGGGCGAATTTTTCTCGCACGCGATTTCTTCACTTAGAACAATCTGAATTATTGCATACACAAGACGAAAATTATAAGTAGGTTGCACTGGCTAGCCTTTAAAAAAAAATAAAATATTGACAACTCAATTTGGACTATTTATTGTGCTTGTGTATTTTAAATAAGGCCTATAAAAATTTTCAAACGACTTGAATTCTTTTGTGTCCCAGCTAATTCGGCGAAATAACATTGACCAAGCTATATTGCAGGGCTGCTACTTTTGGTTTTTTTCGGTCGCTGTTTCAATCGTTCGATGGTCATGATTTTGAGTGGAAATTTCAATGATGCTTTGAATGGGTTCATGAATTCGTGCAGACTAAGTAGGACGTATGATGATAGTTCACCGCGATTCTGCTGGACGACGCGATGACGGTGAATTTCCACCCATCAAACCACCGCACATGTGGCTGATAGCCACACTCAGGTCTTTTTCCTACCGCCCTCGCGCACATCCTCCATCAGGGCGAGCCATTTACTGTGAGAGCGCTCCTAGATAAAGGCTCTCAGCGCACATTCCTCGACGGCAGCACACTGTTGTGAGTCGAAAAGCGTCACGTCACACTCCAACGTCACGCTATCAGCTCCAAGCAGGAAAAGTGACAAAGCATATAAAAACAATCAAAACACAGTAGAGGCGTTCGAAGACACAGCACCAAGCTCGAAATCCGACACCCTTCAGGAAGAACAACAACAACATTAGAACTCAACTACTAAGAACAATTACGTTAACAACCCTACCGATCGCCGGTACCAAAACTTGGCACAACGCCGACCAGAGGAAAGGGCAAGCGGGGGAAAAGACGAAAGACCACAAGCAAGCAAGACAGCAATAAGCAACTGCATAAGCTGTGCATAAGAGGTTCAACGTCTTGAAAGGCTGACTTACGTCAACAATAGAAGACGAAATGGAAACACAGCAATGAAGCTATTGGCGTAACTCGGAACAACAACAACAGGCGATCGAGAAGGGCAACCAACGCAACAGAATAACAAGAGCCAAGTGCAACAACAACAAGTGCAACGTAGGCACACCGGCAGGGGAAGTTCGAAGTCATACTGATGAAATCAATCAATATCCAATATTGCTAGATCGGCAAAATTGACCTATTGAAGTGGAGCTTCGATCTATGGAAGAGGACTTGCAGTTTGGAATCGAAAGTCTAATCAGATCTCAACTTTGACGCACCTACTTATGAGCCAGGACGACAAAGTGTGGATCTCAGCGTAGCTAGGGATAAGGGCAGTTAAGTTAGCCAGAATAGGATTGATATTGTTAAAAAGAAAAAGGACTTAAAAAGAGTATAATTGAAATTGAAGTCGTTCTTATTTGTGGTATTCGCTTAGACGTCCATCCCCAGCACGCAACATTTTATGACGCTGCCGGTATTCGACTAAAGGACTAGTCGGGAAGAAACTACGATCCTGATAATTAAAAATTCCATATTTTAAAATAATTTTGTTTTTTGGCCACGGCGGGTAAGAATTCACGCTGATTGGGAACGCTCGAGTCATTCATTGAAACCAACTGGACAGCGACGAAGTCAGATTCAGTTGGGCCCTGGGAGGAGCGAAGCTTCCGAAAGGCACTTTGGTGGAAAAGGCGAAAGTGTTCCGGATCGTGTTAATGGTTTTGTTGAACCCTTTTGTGCCATGCCACTGAAACCTGTTGAACAGTGACGAAGTCTAATTCTTCAGGATCCGGGTGCGAACGAAGTTCCCATAGGACACTTTGGTGGCAAGAGTACATTGAGGCCGCGATAAAGTACCCGTCAGAAAAATTCAAATAAATAAATTAATAAAAAAAAAATTTAAAAAATAACAGAAAAGGCAGTGGCGTCGACAACAGCGCAACATCGTCGTAATTTTTATGGCAGAAGGCGTACACAAAAAAATATGGTGAGTTCAAAATCCCTTAATAAAATTTTGGTGAGTTCACAAAAATTAAGATTGCTATTTTAAAAATAAAACGAAAGAGAAAACAAAATTTATTCCCCTTGCAAGAGTAAATAAACGACGCCAATGAGTATTTTCTTTGTTGACCTTGTTTATAAGGAAGATTTTTTTTCCCTCCGGATATTTTTCCTCATCTAAAACGGAGTCATCCGTCGAAGAAATTAATTTATGGAAAAATTGTGCGAGACTTTGCGACAACAACTAAGAGAATCTGAAGAACACGCAAGCATCCTTGAAGCAGACGCGTGGGAATTGATAAGATAAGTCAACCCAAATAACCAATTTTTATTATTAATTTGAAATCAAGTTGCATTAGCTCGGTTAAATCAATTGGAAGAGGCAGTTTTTCTGATAGAAAAAGTAAAGAATTCGGTAACCGTATCAAACGACTTCGCCAAGGAGAAAATACAACAATTAGAAGAGACGGTTTGCTATTTAAAAAAGAACTGCAAAGATTTGAGGGAACGAATCGAAAAAGATACCTTTCTGATAGAAGAATCAGAGGAGCAGAACGAATCTTTAAGAGAAGCCCTTTAGACAGGTACATTCCGCTGCACCCCCCACCAAGGTACTCAGACAAAATTTTCGTACCTAAATTTTGTAATATTTATGTAATTTTTTTGTAACAAGTTTTAAAATTTTGTAATCCTTAACTTTAGGCGTAAAAGGTTAATGAATTTTGTATGGAGTGGGGGGTGCAGCTTCATTACGAAATTAAATTCAAAATATTAAATACTTTAAAATTCTTTCTATTTCCTGATTTTTATAATATTTATGTAATACTTTCCTGATTATTAGATTTTTTATTTATTATAGTTAACTAAACAAACTCAAGACAACCAAATTTTTGCACATACATATTGGGCATAACATAGAGGTTTTGGCTAATAATTTGAAATTTGCGTATAAAGACAGAAAATACTATGTCTAAAAAAAAAGTAAAAAATTGAAAAAATGAAAGCATTCGACAAATAAAATTTCCAAAAACCTGTGTTTTTCCACGTTTTGTAATGGCACCAACGTTAGTTTTTGATTATCGCTTTTGTATTCACCACAATTTCATCTTCTGAAGATCTGAAGAAATTCACCTTGTAGCATACGGCTGTGGTGTGCAATATTTACAGATTTTTCACAACCTCGTTCGCACAGCTCCGTGGTGTGAGGGTAGGGTATTGGACTCTTGCCCGGGAAGCGGTGGTTCGATTCTTGCAGAAAAGCAGATTTATATTTTAATTTTTTTTTTTCACATTTTTAATGCAATTTTTCTTAAAATATATGATTTTTATGTGATATTTATGTTCTCATATCCTGTAAATCAATTGAAATTTTATTTCAAAAAAATAAGCATGAAACCGGTAAAAATTGATTTTGACAATAACATTTCAACGCAAAAAACCGAGTAAAAAGGTTTTTGTTCACAATTGAATTTTTAATAATGTTGTTTAAATTTTATTCTTTGAAGAAAAAAAAATTTTAACAACGCGGGAAGTTCCCGGTTCGAAGCTTCATATATGATTTTATCATGTTGCTATTTTTTCTTAATATTTTTATTTATTTTATATGTACTTTTGTTTTTAAGTTAATGAAGATAAAAAAATTTTTCTATAAAGCGCTACAGGAGTTATGCCAACGAAACGGTGCCTATAGAAAAATTCATTTAATTTCTTTGGAGCTCTTCGTTAACTGTGTGTAAAGGCCTGTGTGTGTTTTATATGTCAAACACTCGAGAACCCTAAAATTCTAAGTATTTCTAGTAGGAATGAATTAGCGTGAAAAAAAAGAAGACCCACGAGGAAAGCACAAGAATGATGAGGGTTTTAGATGATTAATCGTGAAAGTTGGATATTCTAAAGTCAAAACAAAAAAAAATCGTGTTTATACCTTTTCCGAAGGAAAGGGTATATTAAGTTTGGCACGGAATATGTAACATACCAAAGGAGTCGAGATAGATATAATATATACAAATGTCCATATATATATTCTTGATCAGGGTGACAAGAGGAGTCGATCTAGCCATGTTTGTCTGTCTGTCGGTCACACTTTAGTTTTTCGTAATTTACTCCTTAGCCAAGAAAGATATCATATTGAAAATTGCCATGGACTTGAACTAGATAAATGTCCGAAAAACTGCATACAAAGTGGTTCAGAAGTTTCAAAAATCACGATTTTTAACGTGGAGCACTTTGTTACTTTACATCCCAGCTTATTGAAATTTGGTGTGTGTGTAGCTACTATGGAGACCTAAGCTTTCGCTGAAAAAAATTATGACATCGCAATAACTATGGTCGTCATCCTACACATTAGAAAAAAACACTCTTTCTCTTATTCTCATATCTAAATACAAAAAAAAAATTTTTTTTTTGCTTCTTCTGATTGCGTTTTTAGCCGCCAAATCAAGTCATCACTTATGGTTAAATTTTGACCATGACCACATGGTCAATATGAAGTCAGATTATTCAAAAATAGTACAATTTTGGAGTTTTTCAGTGCCCACTTAATTTGACTTTCGAGTAAAACGTACACACAAATGATGCCGTGCTTTAGCTTCTTGGTGTACTTTTAGATTTTTTACACGCGAGCATAGCCCCATCCTGACCAGTGGTGTCAAAATGCTACTATTTTACAACATATTAAATTGAGCAAGCACATGAAATATTGATGGTCTTCATACAGCATATATACACCGTGTAAGCTGAGTGAAAAAGTTATTTTCCTGACAGCTGTAAAATTTTGTATGAGGCTTCGTTAACTTAGCTTACATATGAATTTGGTTTTGCTTATTGTATGTGTAAAGTAAGAAGTAGTCAGAAACTTTAAAATCAGCTGATTCAGATTAAATGTTTTCAAATAACTATGTCTAAATGTCCCGCCTCCCATTTTTTAATTTTGGCGCTTTGTCTGTTTTAGAGTTATTAATAAGTACTGTATTGCAAACAATATTTCTCACAAATCTAAAGAATATAATAACCGATTATAAAATTTGTTTTAATTACACATATAAGAACGATTTTTTGTTTTGACTTTAGAATATCCGATTGCAACTTTCACGATTAATCATCAAAAATCATCATCATTCATGTGATTTGCTCGTGGCTCTACTTTCATTTTTGCGCTTAATCATTCCTACTAGAAATACTTATAATTTTAGGTCTCTCGATTGTTTGACACATAAGACACACACAGGCTTTTACACAAACAAGATCTGAGTTAACGAAGAGCTCCAAAGAATATAAATGAATTTTTCTATAGGCACTAGTTTTACCGTCTCGTTGGCATAACTCCAGTAGCGCTTTATAGAAAAATATTTTTATCTTCATTAAATTAAAAACAAAAGTCCATATAAAATAAATAAAAACATTAAGAAAAAATAGCAACATGATCAAATCATATATCAAGCTTCGAACCGGGCACTTCCCGCGCAAGTGTCCACTACATATCGAGCACACCATACACGCCTATGATAATTCTCTAGCATAAACCCTTTATATCGTGTACGTATGACAGCGAATGCATTTTTTCTCTCAAAGATTGTTCAACATTTAAATTTTTACTCCCTGTTACAGCACCAGATCTCCCTCTGTTAAATCGAACGCTCTGTTGGCGGTGTCGAATGTTCTATTGTTGCTAACATTCACTCTTGCGTGTGGGTTCAAACCTTGTAGGAAGATACTCAGTTTTCATTTGTTAAAATTTTTTTTTTCTTCAAAGAATAAAACGTAAACAACATTCTTAAAAATTCAATTGTGAAAAAAAACCTTTTTACTCGGTTTTTTGCGTTGAAATGTAATTGTCAAAATAAATTTTTACCGATTTCATGCTTATATTATATTTAAAGAAAACTTGCATAAAAAATGTGAAAAAAAAATGAAAATATAAATCTGCTTTTCTGCAAGAATCGAACCACTGCTTCCCGGGCAAGAGTCCAATACCCTACCCTCACACCACGGAGCCATGCGAACGATGATGTGAAAAATCGGTAAATATTGCACACCACAGCCGTATGCTACAAGGTGAATTTCTTCAGATCTTCAGAAGATGAAATTGTGGTGAATAAAAAAGCGATAATCAAAAACTAACGTTGGTGCCATTACAAAACGTGGAAAAACACAAGTTTTTGGAAATTTTATTAGTTGAATGTTTTCAACTTTTCAATTTTTTCCTTTATTTTTAGACATAGTATTTTCTTCCTTATAGGCAAATTTCAAATTATTAGCCAAAACCTCTATGTCATGCCCAATATGTAGGTGCACAAATTTGGTTGTCTTGAGTTTGTTTAGTTAACTATAATAAATAAAAAATCTAATAATCAGGAAAGTATTACAAAAATATTATAAAAATCAGGAAAATGAAAGAATTTAAAAGTATTTAATATTTTGGCTTTAATTTTGTAATGAAGCTGCACCCCCACTCCATACAAAATTCATTAACCTTTTACGCCTAAAGTAAAGGATTACAAAATTTTTCAACTTGTTACAAAAAAATTACATAAATATTACAAAATTTAGGTACCAAAATTTTGTTTGAGTACCTAGGTGGCGGGTGCAAGGGAATGTACCTACTTTAGACAGCAGTAGGAAAGCTTATATCGGAGTCCATAGAAAAAGACAAAGCCACTCTCAAAGAAAAGGAGAAAGAAATCCAATTTCTAAAGGTAGAAATTGGAAACTTGAAGAGAGAACTAAGGATAGTCTGCCGTACAACACCACTTCCAATAAGACCTTTTGTTTTTACTTTAGAATATCCAACTTTAACGATTAATCATCTAAAACCATCATCATTCATGTGCTTTCCTCGTGGGTCTTCTTTTATTTTCATGCTAATTCATTCTTACTAGAAATACTTAGAATTTTAGGGCTCTCGAGTGTTTGACATATAAAACACACACAGGCTTTTACACACAGTTAACGAAGAGCTCCAAAGAAATTAAATGAATTTTTCTATAGGCACCGTTTCGTTGGCATAACTCCTGTAGCGCTTTATAGAAAAATATTTTTATCTTCATTAAATTAAAAACAAAAGTCCATATAAAATAAATAAAAATATTAAGAAACAATAGCAACATGATAAAATCATATATCAAGCTTCGAACCGGGCACTTCCCGCGTTGTTAAAATAATTTTTTTCTTCAAAGAATAAAATGTAAACAACATTATTAAAAAATTCAATTGTGAAAAAAAACCTTTTTACTCGGTTTTATGCGTTGAAATGTTAGTGTCAAAATCAATTTTTACCGGTTTCATGCTTAAATTTTTGAAATAAAATTTAATTTGATATACAGGATATGAGAACATAGGTAGGTAGGTAGGTTGAAGTGGCTGCCACTTAGGCCGTTAATCGGCCCATTGTGATACCACGGAGGTTTTCTTGTGTTTGTGTGAGTGTATGTCTTTTTATGTAGTGTGCCCCTAACATGCGATTTTTGAAAAACCAGTGCTAGGCTTGGAACATTACACTCACTTAAAAATGTGAAAAAAAAAATTAAAATATTGTAATGAGGTAAAATTTTGGGGACCCAACGGAAAATTTTAACTCATACATTTGTTCGGTTAATCATTATTTTTCTCCCTCCCGCACATTAGAAAGAAACGACCAAGGGACAACGCGAGATGTTTTTCTTTAATCTTTTCAAACTACTTGTATATTTCGGAAATGGATTTGTTTTGTTAAAATTATGATTTGTTATGTTTAAAAGAAAAAATATATTATAAGAAAAAAATGGAAATATATTAATAATACAGTAGACTGAAGTTAATATTTGTAGAATCATTAATCGAATTAATAAATGTTAAAAAAAAAATTAAGAATAGGTATATGCAGTAAAATTTTGGGGCAATCAAAATTTATCTATTTAATTTTTGATTAACATTATATTTTTACTACACAAGACTACTCGCGCACACTCTAAAAAAACACCAAGGTGCACCGATGAATTTGTCTTTAACATCGTTTTCAGTAACTAACATGTAGTATTTGGAAAGGATTTGTAAAATTACGCTCGTAGTTAACGCCAAAATAACTTTAGAACGCAGCGAAATCGATTAACTAAAGTAACTAATTCGAGTAACTGCGAGATACTAGGTTAAGAAATAAGAAGAGGAACAAATGGTTTTTTTAACAGCCAAGACACAGCGCCACTCTACGCCCCCTGGAACAGTAGCCGTGACACAACAAGATCGGTAGCCAAGACACCGCGCCACTCTACGCCCCCTGGAACAGTAGCCGTGACACAACAAGATCGATAGCCAAGTCACAGTACCAGTTTACGCCCCCTGGAACAGTAGCCGTGACACAACAAGATCGATAGCCAAGTCACAGTACCTGTTTACGCCCCCTTGAACAGTAGCCATGACACAGCTACTACTAAATCCGCGACGCAGCACCAACCCACCACAGGCATTAACCCGACTTCCACCGATCGAGCCAGGTTTCTGCACACGGCGTCAGTACATGCCTTTCACAGTGTGCACAAAAAATTTCTAGAGTTCTCATTTCGTTTAACATTTTGGACGAATATAAGCCACAGTTTTCGCAGCGAAGAGGCAATCAGTGTTCAGCTCACGGAGCGACCTAATTGTGAAAACAAAAGTGTTTTATCCGATTGGGACCACTAAGCTGAACAGCGCGGTAACCAGAGGTAATTAACATTCAGTTGTCTCTCAGGTTAGCCATACTTTTGGGAACTATTGTCTGTATGGTGTCAACCCCAGGCAGTAGTTCGATTCATCCAGCCAGCTTTTGATCAGGCGGTTCAACCCCTATCAGTAGAGGACAATAGTCTTTGCATTGTCCTTCAGTAAATGCTCGCTATTTGTTGTACAGGTGGTCCAACCCCGGTCAATGAACTAGGCAAATTAGCCAGTCCCCACTAGTTGTTGTTCCGGCGGTCCAACCCCGTTCAACAGGTAGTCGAGTCAGGAGCTAGAGAATAGACTACGCCACCGCCGAAAGTTCACCGATCGACACGGATCACACCCTACACGCGGCTTTCGGATACTGCCCGAGTTCCAGTTATCAACACGGCACCCACTAGAGAACGCACGAAACTTCGCTACGCTACCAGGATTTGGAGTAAGAGACGCCGACGTTACCGCTTCGACCATTGTAACTAGACATTAAGATTATGTTAGGAGAGAAGAAACCAAAAATTGAATAAAGGAATTAAATTTACGATGTTCTAAACCATTATTGCGTTATTGAACTACACTGAGCAAAGTTTCTGGTCTTGTAACGAACCCTGGATTGACTGAGTGATACCCCGGCTGAAAAAAAGATCGTTACAAGTGGCGCCCGAGCAGGGACCTAGCGATTAATCAAGGAATCGCTCACCGAAGAAAAACACCGTAAAACCACAGCGCAGAGAGAATCGATACGATGGCACAAGAGAAGGTAATCATGAAGACACTAGAAACCAAATGGATTTCGAAGCTAAGGAAGGACGAAGTATCTGAATGTCTTGCTTCGTTTGGGCTTGACCCCCAAGGGACAGTAGATGAAAGGAAACAACGGCTTATGTCTTTCATAAATGCCCACATGGAGGATCCAGTTATCATCACTAAGGTACAGGAGCTTAAGGTACGCTTCACGAGGAGCCCTTCTCCATTACCCCTAACCAAAACATGCGACACAGGTAAAACAGGCGACACAGGAAAGACAAGCGATACAGGAAAACCGAGCGAGAGAGGTACAGGCACGACAATGCTAGACGAGGCGGGAGCATGGAGTACCGGCACTCACGAAAAGGTCACCCAAGCACCGATCCAACACGAGTATACCCAGACCAGCCTGAAGGACGATATGGCCTGGAAAGCCCATGGCTACCAATACCAACCAACTAGCAACACACCTGTGAGGACATACGCTAGCATAATCGACCAGGTACGGAAATGGTCGATCCGATTCGATGGGAAAAAGGATGCCAGGATCGAGGAACTTCCTGGAGTTTACGATATTCCCCTACAGTACCTGCCGAAGACGATGCCCGAATTCTTACGAGACTATGCACTATCATGGCTGAGGAATAATAGGCAAGAATTTTCCGACTGGCCGACGTTCAAAAAGGAATTTTTAAAGTTCTTTTTACCCTACCGGTATCTAGAACGATTAGAGGACGAAATCAAAGCCAGAAAACAACGCGCAGGAGAAACCTTTAAAGAATATATCACCAGCATCCAAGCGCTCATGAGACATGTCGTCTATACCGAAGAGAAGCGTCTGGACATTATTTTCCGAAACAGCCGGCGGGAGTATCAACTATTTATTAAACGGCGAGAGTGCAGCACATTGAGTGACCTAACCGAGCTAGCTTGCGAACGAGAAATAATCGAGACGGAGAACCACGCCAGGGCTGAATCTAGCCGCAGTGACGAAGCCAGGGTTCAAACGATGGCTATGGCCCCAAAGCAAGTTTGTTATCGTTGTGGGGAAGCAGGACACATGCGAGCAAACTGCAAGAACCCCCAGAAGTTGTTTTGCTGGGTATGCAGGAAGGAAAATATCAGGACGGTGGAGTGTTGCCGAAAAGCATCGGAAAACCCCGGAGGAGTCCACTAAACGCAAGGCCTAGTGAAAACTCCCCGCAACGCGCCTTGCCACCCACCAAACTCGTACAGTATAATCCACTACTATATGCCCAGGTCCAACTCGGGGACCACCGACACATCGCCACCGTAGACACAGGAGCCTCCCGAAGCGTCATCAGCACCGAAGTGGCGGTCAACCTAGGATCGCAAGGAACTTTCAGAAACAGTATAACCAACGTACGCATGGCAGACGGATCAGTAAAAACCGTGAAAATGACCTTTACCATCACCGTACAGCTGGGGTCATACAAAGCAGACATCACGTTCGTTGTCCTACCAACCACTTTGGATAGAGTAATTCTGGGAATGGACTTCCTGAGCAGGGCTGGAACACAAGTAACAATAGGAGGACATTCGGCGTGGATTACCCAGCAAGCCGACGTCCACAGAACAGACTCAGAAGGCACCACCAACATTCTACTCACCCACGCGGAGACTAGCACCACCAAAACCATTCCCGACACAAAAAAACAATTCCTCGCACAAGAATTAGCAGAACTCGCTGACATCCGAGGTCCATCTAATAGCACCAAGCATGAAATCATCATGAAGGATACCAGGCCCTTCAAGCAGCAACATCAGCAGCAGCAACATCAGCAACAGCAACTACAGCAACAACCAAAATTAGTACAGCATCCAACAGCAGTGCCAACACAAATGCAACCACAGCAACACCAACAAACACATATGATTGCGATTCCGCAGCAACAGCAACATTTGGCGCCGCAACAACAACAAGCAATACCACAACCACAAATATCGCCAGTTGTGATACCGACTTCACCTATACTCGAACAGCCGCCATCGACAACACCATCACCGGGACAACCGCATCAGACGTTCCATCAAGCACCACAGCCATCCCCTGCTGGCCGGGGACCTCAACAGGCATATGCGAATCAATCGCAACCACAGACATGTCAGATCACGTGCCCACTCATGTATCCTATGCCGAATCCATATTATCCGACGACGCCACAGCATCCACAGCAAACGCAACCATTCCATTCTCATTTGCTCGCCCCCTGTTTCTTTCTTCTCCTAACATTTACTTACTTATAATGGAAACCCCTAACGTTGACAGGTTCGCCAAAGCAAGGGTGCGCTTCCTAAACGCCTATCACCGGACATCAGCCACCTATTGATAATCCAGCCACCTATTGATCAGCCGCTTCAACCCCTATCAGTAGAGGACAATAGTCTTTGCATTGTCCTTCAGTAAATCCTCGCTATTTGTTGTCCCGGCGGTCCAACCCCGTTCAACAATATAGACGAGTAGTAGCTATTCCCGCTAGCTCATTGTACAGGTGGTCCAACCCCGGTCAATGAACTAGGCAAATAAGCCAGTCCCCACTAGTTGTTGTTCCGGCGGTCCAACCCCGTTCAACAGGTAGTCGAGTCAGGAGCTAGAGAATAGACTACGCCACCGGCGAAAGTTCACCGATCGACACGGAGCACACCCTACACGCGGCTTACGGATACTGCCCGAGCTCCAGTTATCAACACGGCACCCAATGGAGAACGCACGAAACTTCGCTACGCTAACAGGATTTGGAGTAAGAGACGCCGACGTTACCTCTTCGACCATTGTAACTAGACATTAAGATTATGTTAGGAGAGAAGAAACCAAAAATTGAATAAAGGAATTAAATTTACGATGTTCTAAATCATTATTGCGTTATTGAACTACACTGAGCAAAGTTTGTGGTCTTGTAACGAACCCTGGATTGACTGAGTGATACCCCGGCTGAAAAAAAGATCGTTACAATATAAATCTGCTTTTCTGCAAGAATCGAACCACTGCTTCCCGGGCAAGAGTCCAATACCCTACCCTCACACCACGGAGCTGTGCGAACGATGATGTGAAAAATATGTAAATATTGCTCACCACAGCCGTATGCTACAAGGTGAGTTTCTTCACATCTTCAGAAGATGAAATTGTGGTGAATAAAAAAACGATAATCAAAAACTAACGTTGGTGCACAAAACGTGAAAAAACCCAAGTTTTTGGATATTTTATTAGTTGAATGTTTTCAACTTTTCAATCTTTTCCTTTTTTTTTAGACAAAGTATTTTCTGTCTTTATACGCAAATTTCACATTATTAGCCAAAACCGCTATGTTATGCCCAATATGTAGGTGCACAAATTTGGTTGTCTTGAATTTGTTTAGTTAACTATAATAAATAAAAAATCTAATAATCAGGAAAGTATGACAAAAATATTAAAAAAATCAGGAAATAGAAAGAATTTAAAAATATTTAATATTTTGGCTTTAATTTTGTAATGAAGCTGCACCCCCACTCCATACAAAATTCATTAACCTTTTACGCCTAAAGTAAAGGATTACAAAATTTTTAAACTTGTTACAAAAAAATTACATAAATATTACAAAATTTAGGTACCAAAATTTTGTTTGTGTACCTAGGTGGCGGGTGCAGCGGAATGTACCTCCTTTAGACAGCAGTAGGAAAGCACATATCGGAGTATATAGAAAAGGACAAAGCCACTCTCAAAGAAAAGGAGAAAGAAATCCAATTTCTAAAGGTAGAAATTGGAAACTTGAAGAGAGAACTAAGGATAGTCTGCCGTACAACACCACTTCCAATAAGACCTACATCGGAAAATCACACAACAACTCCAGTTATAGACCCACCAACGCAAGTAAAAATTCTACAAATAACAGTCACAATGGCGAATTCATCAAATAATGGAGAAATAGTTAAAAATTTCCTGCGCTTCGTACCACATTTTTTCGGAGCAAGATGACCCGATAAGACGTGATAAATTTCATCGAACATTGAATTGCTAAATTATAAAATTGGCACGAAGGACATACAGAAATCCTTAACATGTATAAGGCAACGACTATTGGGAGCAGGATTCAACACCATTGGCACCAGAAAGTTCGAATCATTAAATGAATTACGGGATTTCGTGCAACGAATATACACAACAGTAAGAACGTTGGAAGATATTAGAGCGGATATTATAAACGGACATCAACAAAAAGGTGCGTTCGCGTCGCTGTTCAGAGTTCGAATGGAAACAAACCTCAAAGAGACAGAAGTAATGATTACAAAAAAATAGACTACGGAAGAATCAAGAGCGGCGCTATGGGAATACCAAGATCTGGCGAAATGGAATTTCATTACAGGATTGAAGGATCATTCCCTCAAACAATTACTCATAAACATGACAGACCCCAGTTGTTGGGACCTCATAAACGCGGCGGAAAATTCCGAAAACATTTTGAAGTCAACAGCAAGGACACACATGAGATTTATGTGTAAAGAGAAAAAATGCATTTTATTTTATCGTAGATTATGTTTTTGTTTAGTTGTTATGTCCATTTGTCCTTATGTTTCGCTAAGTTTAAGTTAAGTTTACAAAGATTGCCTAGTGCAATTAACAAAAGGTCAATTTTAAGCACTAGGATGAAATAAAAAAAAATAATTAAATTCACCCTATTGCAAGCTGTGTGGACTGTATGGACACGAAGAAAGTCCTGGCTGTATGAAAAAAAAAAACAGCCAATAATGGAGGCGAGTAAGGCATCTAAGCCAACTTGCATACACTGCGGGAAAATGGGACATAAAGTCGACAATTGTTGGACCAAGTTAAGTAGCCTAATCTGCGATAAATGTAAAAATAAAGGACACACCACCAATAAATTTTGCAGAAAAGGGCCTACGCAGCAAAACGCACAGCAGAGGCCAGCACAAAATAACCGGCGAGGGACCAATAACAACAACCAAATACAGTGTTTCCTTAGTAAAGGATTCGGGCATATAGCCAGAAACTGCCCTCAACACGAGCTGCAGAACACGGGAAACACCCAACTTCCCGGTCTTGGCCAATAGACTGGAAAGCCCAAACAAAACAAAGAGTGGCCAAAACCTGCTCCGGGTCAAAATCAAGAACAAGGAGCAGGTCATCATAACGATAAGGAAACCACGATTTCGGAATATAATAAACATACGCCGAAAGAGGTTCCCTTGGACAGCCTAGGAAACGGATCTTTTACCACTTAAAGATGCAAAAGAAAAATACCACAGAACGAAATAGAACAGCAAAACATACCAACAAACAACATCCAAACCGAAATAAGCGGAAATATAAAAATATACTGCGATGATGAGACCGACGCATAGTGGTAAAAAAGGCATCTGTAGCGCGAATTAACTCCAAAAATTAAAGTTTGGCTATGTTATCGAAAACTACCTTATATCAAAGAAAAATATCCAAATCTGAAGGATTCAGCTGATGTTTGGCATTCAAGCTATTTTTCATAGTGGGAAACCCTTTAGTTTGCAGCTGTTCGGTTAAATTTGTTTGCGCGTTTAAAATCATGGAATTTTGATAGAAAGTTTTGATGTCAGAAAAAAGTATTTGAGGCTTCTATTGAAAAACAAAAAGTATGGCACTTAAAAACAATGCTAAGCTCTTTATGCTAAAACCAAAATTGATTGAAAGTAGTCAATGGTTTTTAAATAACAAACCCAAATGCAAGAGCACCTTCGAATGAGTAGGATGAAAAAGTTATTTGTCTTTCATTAGCTTTTAAAAAAATTGCAAAGATTTGCAGTTATTCTTGTCCCTTTTACTTTAAGTATTGATGTATTGGAAATAAAAAACCGAATTTTTTTTTACCGCTTCCGTCGAACGCCTTTTTTTGGCATTTTCAGATTTCACCCGTGCGGAGCTTTTCGATGAATGGTGGAAAATGAAGCATTTGAAGAGGAGTGATGCCTCCCATGCCTTTAAACTTTTTATTACAAGCAACAACAATACGGAACTACATGACATTGACAGATATTTGGAAGTATTTATAAAATATGTAGAAATACTGTGGACTGTATGTGGTAAATCAAGGTTCCCACTAATGCGAAACAACACTCCTCTCCTTCCTACCCTATCCCACTATTCTCTCATCCCTCATTTCACTCACCATCTTCTTCACCCTCTTCCCACTCTCTTCTCGCTCTCTTCCTTCTTCCTCTAAAAAATTCGTTCTTCATCTTTGCGAAGAATAAAAATAAACAAGTAAGGATGTTATAGACAGGCGAGCCTAATAATACAATACCCGACACAGACACACATGTTCAAATATTTTTTAATATCAAGATGATTAAGGCCATAAAGGGCGACTTGTATGCAATTATTTAATGAAAACCGCCCCTTTGCGACGCCCAATTTTCCAAATTTTTTAATTCTAATTGGAGACTTAAATATACGCTCAAACTTTTAATACCATTCAAATATATCGAAGAAGTCCGATTTGGGGACAGTTTTGGAATTTTTTGTCAGACCCTAGTACTGAAGGTACCCTAAATAATGGACCGATCAAGAAAATTTTTGAAGAGAATGATTGTGGCTAGAAAGGAAGGTTACTTGCCAAATTTCGTTCAGGTCTCATTTGTTTTTTCATCGTAGAAAACAATTTTCGAAAATCTCCCTTCTGCCACGCCCACTTTTCCAATTTGCGGAAATCACATCAAATGCTTAAATATAAATATGTATATTCAAACGTCAAATTTCATCACAATATCTTGAAAAACTCCGGTTTTAGAGCAACTGTTGTGAAATATATAACAGACCCTATTACTAGAGGTACCCCTAAAAATTGTCCGATCAGGTCCATTCTTAAAACGGTTTTTACTCATGTTGCTGTGAGCACGCATACCAAATTTCGTTTAGCTATCTCCACTCCTTCAAATTTATTCGCGCTACTGCCACGCTTTGAACCACAAAAGCACAAAAAACTTTTGACGTTTGCATATAATGGCCCACAAGGAGATGCGTTGAATTATCCTGTGAACAGGCTATCAACGACAGTATCAGACTGGTGGACTCACAATGCGATAAAAATACGACTCGATTTGCAAATTTCACGGCAATAGCGGAGACTAAAGAGGATGATGCCTACATAGAAATACCCTGTAGTCAGGCTATCAATGGCAACAAGTTTAGTGAAAAGAGAAGTCTTAACAGAAGACGTGCCAATAAAAAAGGAGGAAAGGAAATGCTTAAGAGGAGCTTTTGGAGGAGATTCCAATACTATTGGATCAGTAAAGATAAGACATAATGCGATATCAGCATTATATATGGAGATGCACGTAGTGCCACGTAATAGCAGTTTGTCAGCATATGGTCTCCTGGGAAGAGACATGCTATGGAACAGAACTATCTTGGACACTATTGGGAAAAAGTTGACCTTCAAATAAGGAGGCAACCTAGTGGCCAGGGTGCCATTAAGATGTGCGGGGAAAAGGTTTTTTATAGCAGAAACATTATCAATCCTCCCAGAGCAGCGGAAATAGCACGAATAGACACAGGACTACTGACGGAAGAAGTAGTCGTGCATAAGACAACGATTGCTACACAGGTATACCTAGGAGAGAGTCTATCAAGTTCAAAGAATGGGATTGGATTCGTAACAGTACTAAACGCCTCGGAAAAAATTGCGGAAATAAAAGGAGGCACGGAATTAAAATACTCGCTAGTGAAGGAGTATAAAACAGTAAACAAGTCAAAAATCAACGTCGTTGAGAGCGACGAGACAGATGAAATGACAAATCTGTTAATAAATTCCTTGAAATTGGAAAGAAATTTGAACGACGAAGAAAGACAGTCCATAGCGTATATATGTTATGCAGAGACTTAGTTGCACCACTGTGCTCAACCACGAAATACCCACAGAGGTCGGGAAAGCACCCATAAATATTCGGCAATATCGCCTTCCGGAGGCACACAAGGCGGAAATAAATAAACAGGTGGGAGAGATATTAGATAAAGGCATAATTGCTCCAAGCAAATCACCTTTGAACGCACCATTCATTCTAGTGCCGAAAAAGGCTGGTGCTGACGGGAAACATAAATGGCGATTGGTGGTCGATTTTCGGCAACTGAATGACGTAACCATCAAGCAGGTATTTCCTATACCCCGCATTGATGAGATTCTCGACCAACTCGGTTGCAGCCGGTGTTTCACAACGCTAGACCTGGCAAGCGGATACCATCAAGTGCTTGTGAACGAGAAAGACAGAGAAAAAAGAGCATTTAGCAGTGGAATAGGACATTACGTGTTCGTAAGAATGCCATTCGGACTCTCCGTAGCTCCGGCAACCTTTCAAAGAATTATGAATAATGTTCTGACCGGCTTGCAATGCGTCGATTGTTTTGCTTATTTGGACGAAATAGTCATTTAGTCATTAAGGCTACGTAAAATACTGTAAGCCCTTAGAAGCAGCCAATTGAAAATACAAACGGAAAAATGCCAATTCTAAAGGAAGGAAGTGGTCTATTTGTGTCACAACTGTTCCGCCCAAGGCGTACTGCCGGACCCAAGTGTAGTTATTGTTGTATGTATCATTATGTACGTCATTATACATTAATCAGATATGTTTCTTCATACTATTTTACGTAACTGATATTACCAACTATTCTCACACACCTAGTTAATAGTTAAGATTAATTATACATATCCACTGCATTTCACTTGTTACAATTCTATTGGCAACACTGTAATTTTATATGTTCAAAGCCTCACTGTATTAAAACGTCAAAATGAAAAATAAGAAAAAGAGACAGAATAAAAGCGACCATCGAACGCGAACAACGTGAGTTTCATTCCGCTATCCCCATTCCTGCTAAAATTTTTCAGAAGCGCGATATAGAACAAATAAATTTTTTTTTCTAAAAACCCAAAACGCCTTAAAGCTAAAATAATTTCTAAGCGCGTAGATTTCAAGTCGAAAATTATAAATAAATCGTATAACACTGAAGTAAAATAAAGTTGATATTCTTTATTTCATTTCGCTATGAGTGAGGTTAACGGTCAATTTACCGTTTTACAATTGCGAGAGTGGCTTCTCAGGCTGGGACAGTCCTCATCTGGAACAAAGGATGCACTGCTATAACGGCTGAACAGCATTCCAGTGGAGCAGCGAGGAGCTCCTCCAACGTTGAATCATCTAGAGGCTGGTGCAAGGAGTCTTGGATACAACAACGAATGAAGCAAATTAAGTTACAAGGCCAGTTCAAACGAAACCAACAACAACAACGAAGTAGCAATCGAAAGCGAAATCAAAGATTTAGGCGAAGAGCGTACCAAAGGATGCAGCGCAGAAAAGTGGACAATGGAGAGACAAAGCAAGGGCAACAACGACGAAGCGAACAAAACTAAGCCAGACAACGAGCGTGAAATGGAATTCATCAAAAGAGAAAATGAACTCTTGCATAAAGAGAAACATTTATTAGAAAAAACGCAAGCTAAAAAAAAATGCACAAGTGTGGCGGTTTTCAAAGTCCAATTATGCAATGCAACCTGTTTCGAACTTGTTGAACGAAATGCAGATGATTTTTGGTTCGAAAGAACCCAAACTTACGCTTCGAAAAAAATTCTAACAACGCAAGTAGTCTCGAGATGAAACATTTACATCATATAACAATGCAAAGTTGACATTGGCGCAAGGAAAGAACTCGGAAAGAGAAGAACTGATCGACTTTCTAATTGAAGGGATTTCTGATCTTCAACTTCGCTCACAGGCTCACCTACAATGTTTTTCAAATGAACTACTGTTGCTCCAAGCTTTCTACAGGGTTGAACTCAAAGGCCGCAACAAAACAATGAAAGCACCAGTAAAATGTTATAATTGCAATTCATTTGGGCATATGGCTGTGGAGTGGACAATAAGGCGCATGTTTTGCATGCAACGAGTTAACACATCGCGCAGTAGACTGTCCAAAGCATAAGGGACGAAATGCTCAACAAAATCAAAAGGATAACTAAGTACGAAATTTTAAACTTTTTTCCAATTCCGATGCTGAAATTTATTTTTTTTTTACATGTTTAATAGAGTCCAGAAGCCCAAAATTTCGAAAAATCTTTTAATGTTTCATTATGCAAAGAAGATGTTTATTTTGGTTTTAATAAAAGCGCGTTGCATATATTTGGAAAAATAACTGGATTTGTGATTATTAATAACGTAAAAGATTTTATGGATCTTATGGTGGTATCCGATGAGTCTATGAGCTATGATGCTATGTTGGGAAAAGATTTTATGGATAGTTCAAAAATACGAATGTTTTGTGAATTAGAAATTACAAATCAAAAAGATATTAAAGAAAATAATTTTTTAGACTACAACAAAGTAAGCAAGTTTACGAATTCCGAAAACGTTGTGTCAGTTATAGATTTATATCAATCAAGTAAATCAAAGTATGATGAAAGTCCGATAACTACTATAAAAACAAAATTAAAAGAAAATATAAACGATAACTATTTTGTAAAGACAGAAATAACAAGTAGGAAAATTCTGGCTAAATATAAAGTCAAAATAGAAACGGAAAAAAGCTTTGAAATTAAAATTGAAGACGAAAAAAATTTTAAAAGAAATTTTTAATTAAAACAAATTTTAACGACAAAAAAGCCGTTTCTCTTGAAACAAATGTTATATACGAAATCATGCTTATTAATATCGACACAGAAGATAAAAAATATTCGAAAGATGAAAATGTAAGTTACGGAAATAAACGTAGATTTGATGAAATGCTTAAAAGATATTATCTTGAAGCAAAAAGGCCTGCAGAATCAATTGTCAGGAGTTGAAATTAAACTAACTTTTAAAAATTTGAAACCATTTTCTTACACTCCAAGAAGATTATCATATACGGAAAAAGAAAAGCTTCAAAAAATCATAGATGAATATTTATCAAAGACATTAAACCGAGCGTGTCCGAATATAGCTCCCCAATAGTTTTGGTATTAAAGAAAAACGGAGAAACGAGATTATGTCCAGATTACCGAACGTTAAATAAAATGAAGGTCAAAGACAACTATCCCCTGCCGTTAATTGATGATTTAATCGATAGGTTAGTAAATAAAAAAGTTTTTACCAAGTTAGATTTAAAAAAATTGATTTTTCCATGTCCATTAGGGGTGACAAAGTGTTGTATGGAGATTCTTAGTAACAAGGTTTCGATACGCTGTAACCTCTTATTTTGTGAGGTTTGGTATAAAAATGCATGAGCCAAAAAATGGGGAGGGTGGGGTGTCGGCAAATGGCTCCTTTTTCGGGGTCAAAGATGGGTTAAAACGAGAAAAAATCCATGAAAAGCTTTATAACTGCCCCAGAGTCGCTCCTAGAGGGCTAAAATATAAGACCGACCGACCCCATTATTTTTCTCCCCCGAATATTTTCTCTGAATTAAATTAAAGAAAAATGCCTCACGAACTTCAATCTATGTATAATATAGATGCCGTTGGAACAAGAACGAGCATGTTCAGTATGTATATTCGAAAAATTTACAAAATTACCTTTTAAACCAGCCTAATATGAAGAATATTGGATTCGTTTTTGGTATGTTTTAATAATATGTTATAATTATTACCTTTTTTTAAAACTGAATTTTGGGTTCCATCTCCTAACTGGCCAAATAATGACCCTAGTAGAAAAAAATTTTTTTCGATTCAAATGCCGCAAACCTCAATATATGACGAGTTCTTTGAGACTATATCCATTAAAATCGGTTAGTGGTTTCTATTCATAAAATTAATTCAAAACAAGTAAAGAAGTTTACATCGGCAAAGCCGATTGCACACATACCTTTTCCTCAGCCTAAAATATGTTAAAACATTACGAAAATTCCTGCCGTTTTCGTTGTTCTAGCTTGGATATCTATTTATACCTGGTAGTTATCAGGCCGGTTTAAATAAATTCTTAGCTTTCGCTTAAATTTTCGTAGTTACCAAATCAATAAAGCCTGGTTTATTACCCCATCGAAGCAGTCATAAATTTTAAGAATGAAAATGTTCGAAAATTCGAAGAGAGCAGAGAAACTTAAATAAAAAACATATGTTTAAAAATAATACTAAAGAAAAAAAATGCTTTTGTTCAAATTTGAACGTTTTTCTGTCGGCCTGCTAGTTTGAATGATGTTTCGAAAAAAGCAAAACCATATTTTTTGGGCTTAATTTTCAAAATGTGGCAGCACATTTTCGAATATGGAATTCTCTAAGACCGGTTTAATTTGACTTGGTAACTACCACTTTTACTTCGAAAGATTAAGATTTAGCCTTAGCTTAAACTTTTTAGTAACTACCACCCTAAATGTTCCTCGATTTAGCTTCTCAAACTCAAAATTATTATTAAGCCCAAAATTTTCGCGAATGGTGGTCATGGTCAAATTTTAACCGTTAGAGGACATTATGTCTAGCTGCGAAATACTCAATTCAAAATAGTGAAAACCAAATTTTTGCGAATTTCGCGAATGGTGGTCATGGGCAAATTTTAACCGTTAGAGGACATTTTGTCTAGCAGCGAAATACTCAATTCAAAATAGTGAAAATCAAATTTTTGCGAATTTCGCGAATGGTGGTCATTAGTGTCCGACGAGGTGGATTTTAAGCCGAAGCCGAACAATCGGCAGAGTTGAAGACTTCGGCCGAAGACCGAAAGCCGAAGCCGAATGCAAAACATTTTACAGTAAGGAAACAAAATCAGTCTTTGTTCATTTGACAAGCACAAAAAAAAAGCGCTCAAATTTTCTCTAAATTCTTTCGCTTTAGTCGCCCACAAAGTGAAAATTAACGGCAATAATTCACTAGGGTAAAAGGTCTTAATGAAGCAATTAAAAATCTATCTTGACTTTTTTACTTCCATTAAAATGCAAAATTATTCGGCTAAAATATTCGGCTTTTTCCAGCCGAAGCCGATGCCGAAGCCGAAGATTAAGAATTGCCCGATTATGCTGATTACCGAAGCCGAAGCCGAACCTTCGGTCGGACACTAGTGGTCATGGTCAAATTTTAACCTTATGTGACGACTTTATTTGGCGGCAAAATACACAATCGGAAGAAGCAAAAAAAAATCATTTTTGTATACAGATATGAGAATAAGAGAAAGAGTGTTTTTTTTCTAATGTGTAGGATGATGACCATAGTTATAGCGATGTCGCAATTTTTTTTCAGCGAAAGCTTAAGTCTACATGGTAGCTATACACACACCAAATTTCAATAAGCTGGGATGTATAGTAAAAAAGTTATCCACGAAAAACGTTAAAAATCGTGATTTTTGAAACTTCTGAACTACTTCCCACGACCCAACAAGGTACTACTGCAGTTTTATGGACATTTACCTGGTTCAAGTCCATGCCAAATTTCAATGTGATATCTTTCATGGCTTAGGAGTAAATTACGAAAAACTAAAGTGTGACCGACAGACAGACAGACAGACAGACAGACAGAAAGACAGACATGGCTAAATCGACTCCTCTTGTCACCCTGATCAAGAATATATATATATGTCTATATCTATCGCGACTCCTTTGGTATGTTACATACTCCGAGCCAAACTTAATATACCCTTTCCTTCGGAAAAGGTATAACAAATTTTTTTTGTAACGCTTTATTCACTGTTTTCACGTTCGTTTCTTAGGTCCTTGCATATCTCTCTCGGTCTAGATGCATGTAAAGACTCAAGACACGAACGTGAAAACAGTGAATAATGCTTTTCAAAAAATATTTGTTTTGAATTAATTTTATGAATAGAAACCACTAACCAATTTTAATGGTTATAGTCTCAAAGAACTCGTCATATATTGTGGTTTGCGGAATTTAAATCGAAAATTTATTTTTTTCTACTAGGGTCATTATATGGCCAGTAAGGAGATGGAACCCAAAATTCAGTTTTAAAAAAAGGTAATAATTATAACATATTATTAAAACATACCAAAAACGAATCCAATATTCTTCATATTAGGCTGGTTTAAAAGGTAATTTTGTAAATTTTTCGAATATACATACTGAAAATGCTCGTTCTTGTTCCTACGACATCTATATTATACATAGATTGAAGTTCGTGAGGCATTTTTCTTTAATTTAAGCCAATTTTTGAATGGGTACCCCCCTAAGGAGGGGAGATAGAGGGTAGGTATGTTTGAAGAAAATGTTTGGGGTAAAAAAATAATGGTGGTCGGTCATATATACCATCCCCATAGGAGGGGTTTGACTGTAGTGACAGCCATTTTGTATGAAATTGTGATAAAATTAAGGTAATTTTGTATGGGTGACCCCCTAAGGAGGGGAGATAGGGTGTCATTATGTTGGAAAAAAATGTTAGGGGGCCAAAGTTGATGGGGGTCGGTCATATATTTGACTCCTCTAGGGGCACTCTGGGCTAGTTACGACGGTGGGGGGAAAATTTATAAAAATATTTTTTGTATAGGAGCCCCCTTAAGGAGGAGAGATAGGTGGCATATTTGTTCGGCGAAAATATTCGGGGGAGAAAAATAATGGGGGTCGGTCTTATATATTACCCCTCTAGGAGCGACTCTGGGACAGTTATAAAGCTTTTCATGGATTTTTTCTCGTTTTAACCCATCTTTGACCCCGATGAGGAGCCATTTGCCGACACCCCACCCTCACCATTTTTTGGCTCATGCATTTTTATACCAAACCTCACAAAATAAGAGGTTACAGCGTATCGAAATCGCAAAGTCGTGCACTATGCCACCCCTAATGTCCATGTATAAACTGAATCAGTCAAATATACATCGATGATAACGCCTTTACGTCAATACGAGTATTTCAAAATGCCGTTCGGTTTAAAAATGCACCGGCAAGTTTTCAACGATTTATTAATCAAATTTTTTGCCAAATGATCAAAGAAGACCAAGTTATTGTGTATATGGACGACAAAATGATAGCAACGGAAGATTATGAAAAACATTTTGAAATCTTGAAAGAAGTATTTCAACATCTAGTGGAGAACAAGTTAGAGCTTCGCGTAGGTAAATGCGAATTCCTTAAATCAGAAATAAAGTATTTGGGTTATTCTATGAACGGAAGTGGAATCAAGGCCGATGAGCGTGGTATTCAAGCAATTAGGGACTTTCCAAAACCAAAAAATGTTCAATCAGTACAAATGTATATTGGTATGTGTTCTTATTTCAGAAAGTTCATTAAAGATTTTTCCATAATAGCTAAGCCTTTGTATGACCTAACCAGAAAAAACAAAAAGTTTGAGTTCGGACAAGACGAATTGAAAGCATTCGAATTGTTAAAGAAAAAATTAACTAGCACACCTTTATTAGCACTTTATGACCCAAAAGATACAACGGAATTACATTGCGACGCTAGCACAATCGGTTTTGGAGCAATTCTTTTACAGAAAAAGTCAGATGGGAAACTACACCCAGCATTTTACTATTCGAAACGAACAACAGATACAGAATCACGCTAATATAGCTTCGAGCTAGAAACCTTGGCCATTATTTACGCCCCTCAATGTTTTAGAGTCTATTTACAAGGAAAGAAATTTAAAATTTTAACAGACTGCATTTCTATAGCTCTCACGTTCCTATTAACTCTTTCCAATTGGCCATTTGCTTGAGCTAGAAACCTTGGCCATTATTTACGCCCTTCAACGTTTTAGAGTCTATTTACCAGGAAAGCAACTTAAAATTTTAACAGACTGCAATTCTTTAACTCTCACGTTCCTATTAACTCTTTCCAATTGGCCATTTGCTTGTGGAGACCCTGTAGTAATCTTAATATGTTTGATAATATTTTCTTCTAGAAATTCCGAAAAATCATGGGATGTAAAGCAGCTTCCTCTATTGAAAATAATGCATTTGGGGCGACTATATGCTCTAAAGAAACCTTTAAGTGCAATTATAGCTTCTTTGGAGCTTGTGGTTTTGGCAGAATATAAACGTAAAAATTTTGTAAAAGCATATTTTACTACTTGTATGTGTCTCTTTCCTTTTCCCGAATCTACAGGACCATAGTGGTCAATATGAATTGTTTCCAAAGGTTTGTTTTCTTTTGGTATATGGTGCAAGTATCCTTCCTCTTTGCCTTGCTTTGGTAAAAATATTATGCATTTTTAACAGTGACTTATGTGTGTGGCTACTTTAAGCTTGATTTCGGGGAACCAATAGTTTCTTAAAATCATCTCTGTCGTTTTTTCTATGCCTAAATCTCCTATTTCGTTGTGATACTTGTAAATGACATGATCTTCCATTATTTCTGGGACATAAAACAAAACAATATCTTTGCTTTTGCTATAAAAAATTCCGTTGCGCATTTCATAGAGTTTTTGTTCTGATTTTTCCATTGAATTTTTAATGGAATTGAATTTTTCGTCATTATTTTGACATATTACAATATTTTCTTCAAAGGTATTTGTCTCAGTTACCATAATATTCGTACATCTACTTAGCGTGTCGACATGCTGCATGCGTTCTCCCTTTCTATGTTCTAACGTATAATCGTAATTTTGTAATTCCCATGCCCATCTAGCTATTCTTGGATTCAATTCCTTTTTGCTTAACGTGAGAGTTATAGAAATGCAGTCTGTTAAAATTTTAAATTTCTTTCCTTGTAAATAGACTCTAAAACATTGAGGGGCGTAAATAATGGCCAAGGTTTCTAGCTCGAAGCTATATTAGCGTGATTCTGTATCTGTTGTTCGTTTCGAATAGTAAAATGCTGGGTGTAGTTTCCCATCTGACTTTTTCTGTAAAAGAATTGCTCCAAAACCGATTGTGCTAGCGTCGCAATGTAATTCCGTTGTATCTTTTGGGTCTGATGGCGTTTGCCAACAAATATCACGGTCAACGAGGCTCCCGCACTAGGAGCCGCAAATTTTATCGATATCAATCGATAGTAAGCGATCGAAAACCAGCTGCTCGCAGCGATTATTTTTTAACAAAACTATTCTTTTACATACGATCAACAGCGCAGTTCTTCGAGTTAATTTTTTCAACTAAAAAATAAGCGAAAAGAAAATTAATATAAATTTACAATTAACTTATTTTTTAGTTGAAAAAATTAACTCGAAGAACTGCGCTGTTGATCGTATGTAAAAGAATAGTTTTGTTAAAAAATGATCGCTGCGAGCAGCTGGTTTTCGATCGCTTACTATCGATTGATATCGATAAAATTTGCGGCTCCTAGTGCGGGAGCCTCGTTGACCGTGATATTTGTTGGCAAACGCCAACATTCTGGCCCGCCTTGCGCTACGCAACTGATAATCCTTTAGACCACCATTGCGCAGCAGCTGCACCTCGCATCTCCTCCCGGATCAAACGGTTTGGCATGGTTCATGGCCGCATAGGTTGCCGTATGAGCGTTCAATCTACAAGATGGGTAAGCTGCAATAGCATTCAAACGGATGGTGCCATCTTCATCGCGATAAATCGTTGTCCCATAAAGTGCTGCGCAATATTTTTCCTCTGGAAGCGTATGTGGATGATTGGGAACTTCTTCTCGTTCCCATACGGTGTGAGGCTCGTAGTGCGGCTCTTGAAAGTCTCCGGAGGAGACGCGCATCGAAAACGGTTTGAAAGCGTCCAGAGAGACCGCACGCGCGAGTGCCCGAGAAGTAAACGGAAAATCGGGAGCTACAAAACTCGCAGTCTTCGTTGGCATGGACAACTGCACCAGTTGGCTCATCGGAGACGGGCTGGCAGCCGAATGAGGCGTCGAGGAAGTTGAAGGAGCTGGAGCTTTTTGTGTTTCGCAATATTTTTCCTCTGGAAGAGGACGTGGATGGTTAGGAACTTCTTCTTGTTCCCACACGGTGTGAGGCTCGTAGAGCGGCTCTTGAATGTCTCCGGAGGAGACGCGAGTTGAAAGTGGTTGAACATCCTGTTCGATGCGGCACGTCGTTTGAGCAGGTATGTCATCGAAGTATAGATGCACCGTGTCCGAATGTGCCTGAGAAGAAGAAGAAAAGGTATCGGCAGCCACAAAATTCGAAGTCTTCGTTGGCGCGGAAGCCTGCGCCGGTTGGCTCGTCGTAAACGGGCCGGTCGCCGGAGGCGACATCGTTGAAGGTGAAGAACCTTGACCATTTTGTAGCGCCGTTGAATTCTTTTGAGCGAGGAGGGCGCCTGTCGGAGACGGCTCGAGATCTGCTGCTATTTTCAGCGAATTGATTTTATCTAAGCTGGAAGCGTGAACCTTGAGTTGTGTTTCTGCGTTAAGGAAGATCTCGATGCATGTTTCGTAGGTGACGTGGAGGTTGGAGGTCGACTCTGCATCCAAGCCATCAGTCGCACAAGCGGCTCGGTAGGTTTCGCCCACCGCTTGCCAATTCGAATAGAGTCTCTCCATCATGACCTCCAGTCTTGATTCCGTATGGGGCACTGACTGACAGAGAGCTGCATAATTACACCAAAGTTTGAACATCACTACCTTATGGTTGAAAAACCGAATAAAATTCATGATGAATGGCAAACGAATATTTCTTAAATTAACGCCGGATAACGCAAGAAGAATCGCAGAAGGTATTTCTTTACTTTACGCCGAAGAACGCAAGAAGAATCGCATGAAATATTTATCAAGTCGAAAATGTACACAGCTGTTGATTTGATATTCGCTGTTCGCCACGTCACATCAATACGTTGCTTTTTGTACGAAGCCGTGGAAACGAAACGAAATGCAAAAGTGCTGATGCTCACGCCACCGTGCATATCCGATGTATGTGCGACAGAGAGGGGAAAGCGGAAAGCGCAAGATGTCTGTCCACGATCTGAATATGAAAGTCACGTCTTGACCTCTAAGTCAAATCTAGGTGCCCTTGAGGTTTTTGACCAAGGGCAATGAAGCAACGATCACGTGATTTCTTACAAAAATGACGTGGACAGACCTTTTCGTTTCTCCTCTCTACGATGTGATCCACCAGAGTCTTCCAGACTCCTGGCAGGATCGCCAATGTTTCTTTTTGCGAAAAGAAAATTAATATAAATTTACAATTAACTTATTTTTTAGTTGAAAAAATTAACTCGAAGAACTGCGCTGTTGATCGTATGTAAAAGAATAGTTTTGTTAAAAAATGATCGCTGCGAGCAGCTGGTTTTCGATCGCTTACTATCGATTGATATCGATAAAATTTGCGGCTCCTAGTGCGGGAGCCTCGTTGACCGTGATATTTGTTGGCAAACGCCAACAGGGTCATAAAGTGCTAATAAAGGTGTGCTAGTTAATTTTTTCTTTAACAATTCGAATGCTTTTAATTCGTCTAGTCCGAACTCAAGCTTTTTGTTTTTTCTGGTTAGGTCATACAAAGGCTTAGCTATTATGGAAAAATCTTTAATGAACTTTCTGAAATAAGAACACATACCAATATAAATTTGTACTAATTGAACATTTTTTGGTTTTAAAAATTCCCTAATTGCTTGAATGCCACGCTCATCGGCCTTGATTCCACTTCCATTCATAGAATAACCCAAATACTTTATTTCTGATTTAAGGAATTCGCATTTGTCTAGGCGAAGCTCTAACTTGTTCTCCACTAGACGTTGAAATACTTCTTTCAAGATTTCAAAATGTTTTTCATAATCTTCCGTTGCTATCATTTTGTCGTCTATATACACAATAACTTGGTCTTCTTTGATCATTTGGCAAAAAATTTGATTAATAAATCGTTGAAAACTTGCCGGTGCATTTTTAAACCGAAAGGCATTTTGAAATACTCGTATTGACGTAAAGGCGGTATCATCGATGTATATTTGACTGATTCAGTTTGTACATGGACATGGAAAAATCCATTTTTTAAATATAACTTCGTAAATACTTTTTTATTTACTAACCTATCGATTAAATCATCAATTAACGGCAGGGGATAGTTGTCTTTGACCGTCATTTTATTTAACGTTCGGTTATCTGGACATAATCTCGTTTCTCCGTTTTTCTTTAATACCAAAACTATTGGGGAGCTATATTCTGACACGCTCGGTCTAATGTCTTTGATAAATATTCATCTATGATTTTTTGAAGCGTTTCTTTTTCCGTATATGATAATCTTCTTGGAGTGTAAGAAAATGGTTTCAAATTTTTAAAAGTTAGTTTAATTTCAACTCCTGACAATTGATTCTGCAGGCCTTTTTGCTTCAAGATAATATCTTTTAAGCATTTCATCAAATCTACGTTTATTTCCGTAACTTACATTTTCATCTATCGAATATTTTTTATCTTCTGTGTCGATATTAATAAGCATGATTTCGTATATAACATTTGTTTCAAGAGAAACGGCTTTTTTGTTGTTAAAATTTGTTTTAATTAAAAATATCTTTTATATTTTTTTCGTCTTTAATTTTAATTTCAAAGCTTTTTTCCGTTTCTATTTTGACTTTATATTTAGCCAGAATTTTCCTACTTGTTATTTCTGTCTTTCGAAAATAGTTATCGTTTATATTTTCTTTCAATTTTGTTTTTATAGTAGTTATCGGACCTTTATCATACTTTGATTTACTTGATTAATATAAATCTATAACTGACACAACGTTTTCGGAATTCGTAAACTTGCTTACTTTGTTGTAGTCTAAAATATTATTTTCTTTAATATCTTTTTGATTTGTAATTTCTAATTCGCAAAACATTCGTATTTTTGAACTATCCATAAAATCTTTTCCAAACATAGCATCATAGCCAAATATATGCAACGCGCTTTTATTTAAACCAAAATAAACATATTCTTTGCATAATGAAACATTAAAAGATTTTTCGAAATTTTGTGGTAAACAGCATTTTCTTATAAAGCTTATAGGGCTTCTGGAGTCTATTAAACATGTAAAAAAAAAAAAATTTCAGCATCGGAATTGGAAAAAAGTTTAAAATTTCTTACCAAGTTATCCTTTTGATTTTGTTGAGCATGTCGTCCCTTATGCTTTGGACAGTCTACTGCGCGATGTGTTAACTCGTTGCATACAAAACATGAGCCTTGTTTTCCACTCCACACGCATATGCCCAAATGAATTGCAATAATAACATTTTACTGGTGCTTTCATTGTGTTGTTGTGGCCTTTGAGTTCAACCCTGTAGAAAGCTTGGAGCAACAGCAGTTCATTTGAAAACCATTGTAGATAAGCCTCTGAGCGAAGTTGAAGATCAGGAATCCCTTCAATTAGAAAGTCGACGAGTTCTTCTCTTTCCGAGTTCACCCCTTGCGCCAATGTCATCTTTGCATTGTAATATGATGTAAATGTTTCATCCCGAGACCACTTGCGTTGTTAGAATTTTTTTCGAGGCGTAAGTTTGGGTTCTTTTGAACCAAAAATCATCTGCATTTCGTTCAACAAGTTCGAAACAGGTTCCATTGCATAATTGGACTTTGAAAACCGCCACACTTGTGAATTTTTTTTTTCAGCTTGCTTGACATAAGTATACGAACCATATTTTCTCCGACCGAAAAAATATTCACTACATATTTGAATTGGGTTTCCCAAATTTCAAAAGAAGTAGAACCATCATATTCAGGAACCAATTCTTTTATGGTGTTGAATGTTTCGTTTTTAGGAACTTCATTTTGCGGAGGCGTCACTGTAGTCAAATTTAGTAGGTAGGATATGGGGATTCTGGACCACTTAATTGGTGAGGAAAATGGTGAGGAAAAAATGGTGAGGAAAAATGGTGAGGAAAAAATGGTGAGGAAAATGGTGAGGAAAATGGTGAGGAAAACTGGTGAGGAAAAAATGGTGAGGAAAAATGGTGAGGAAAAAATGGTGAGGAAAAATGGTGAGGAAAAAATGGTGAGGAAAAATGGTGAGGAAAAAATGGTGTGGAAAAATGGTGAGGAAAAAATGGTGAGGAAAAAATGGTGAGGAAAAATGGTGAGGAAAATGTGGTGTGGAAAAATGGTGAGGAACAAATGGTGAGGAAAAAATGGTGAGGAAAATGGTGAGGAAAAAAATGGTGAGGAAAATTGGTGAAGAAAATTCTTAAAAATTGTGAGAAAAAACTGCAGACAAACATGAGAGTTGTGTGTGTGTTTTTGTTGATTATTAAAAGGTTGCTGACACGGTGCATGAGCATGCCCTTGATTAGCTTTTATTACAGGTCTCTCACGCTTGTGTGTAAACCTATTGCAGCTGCATATTAGATCAAAGGAGAATGTAGCTTATCGGTTGAATGAGAACGCGGTGGGTAACAAATTCCAATAAGAAGATTTTCTTTGGATTGAATGGAAATAGATAGGTCAAATTGTGATTTGAAAAATGTCGTAAATTTAGGCTCTAAATGGGTGCAAGAAGATATTGTTTGTTGGATTGGTCAAGTGTTTTTTTTTTATCATTAAAAGGTTGTTGACACTGTGCATGAGCATGCCCTTGATTAGCTTTTATTACAGGTTTCTCACGCTTGTGTGTACACCTATTGCTACTGTTTATCAGCTGCTTATTGGATTGAAATGTGGAAATAGATGATTCCAAGTTTGATATAAAAGGATGAAAATTTTCAGTTCACATTCAGAAAGTTTTCAACTCTTTAAAGGTTTACTCCAATAATAATATAAAATAAAAAAATAAATAAAAATGGAGAAAAAATGATTTAAGTGTAATATTTGTGTCAAATATTTTGCCAATGCATATAATTTGGCGAGACATGTTTCCCAAAAACATTTTACGGGGTCCAAAGTGAAGTGTGATATTTGTGATAAGGAGTTTGTTTACAAACATCACATGAAGCGGCACATGGTTGCAAAACATACAATAGTAAAATTATAACCAATAGCAACTCCATCAACTTCAACTACATTATTGACAACAACCACATCAGCAGTATCAACACCAACAACAACATCAGCAGTATCAACTCCAACAACAACATCAGCAGTATCAACTGCAACAACCACATCAGCAGTATCAACTCCATCAACCGCAACAACAACAACAACATCAGTAGTATCAACTGCAACAACCACATCAGCAGTATCAACTCCATCAACTTCAACAATAACAACAACATCAGTAGTATCAACTGCAACAACCACATCAGCAGTATCAACTGTTAATGTTTTAGTGCTTGGTTGTGGTTTCGGGATAGCGGCTCGGCATGGTGGCATCAGCTCCGACTAAGCTCGCCGTTGGCGTGGGGCCTTGCCATCCGCCTACCAACACACTGGCATTTAACAAAAAGAAGAGTCATGCCGATTGTAGGGTTCAAGGTGATATTGAAAAAAAAAAGCAAAAGGAGGAAAAGAAAGTTACATAGAACGATAAAGAAGGGCTATCAAAATACCACTGTCCGAATAAATCATGCACACCAAAATCCCCCTTATATCCTCACTCCGCCTATCAGTCACGGTCCGAAGTCTGAAGCGATCCCACCCGCTGCGAAAGCTCACAGCCATGAGTGCGCTGCGGCTCCTGCTAAAAAATTTTAGCGCACTTCCCATATTCGGTTCATTTGTTCGTATAACCTGTTCACGTCCGTTGGTCCATAGTCGTTCAAGAGTACCCCCAGGTAGAAATCCCTAGTGGGTTTCTACGGTACCAAAAGGAATGCTTAATTCAGCATGGACATTTTAATTATACCAGTGAAAGTCTTACCTTTCATTCTATTTAGTTACACAGGCCATCAACAAAAAAATAAAATTTTAAATTTTATAAATATATAGATTTTTTTTATTTTTTTTTTTTTTTTTTTGTTTATTTATTTATTTATTTATTAATTTTTTTTTTTTTTTTTATAAACCCTTTTTTTTTTTTTTTTTCTACATTCTAAAGAATTTCAAAAAAATTTAAATTCAACCCACTTATCTACAAAAATATGCATAAGAGTGCTTACTACTATTTTTCTGTCCTGAATGTACAACCAGAAGGAATAAAAAAAAAGGAGAACAAAAATTCTATCCGCTTGAGTCTCTTATACGCATTGTGCGTCGATGGTAAAAAAAAACTACTAGCGCAATAAAAAAATATAAGCTGTATTGATATGCAAGGTTACTCCATGCACGAAAGGCTTTGTGGAGAATAGCGAAATCTCGCTCTGATTCTAACAAGGCAAAGAGTGTGAAATTAGAGCATTAATAGTGTGTCAGTAGTGCCTGCAACAAAGAGGAATGCAAACTAGGTCATAAGCTGTGGGACTAAGCCAGCGCTGCGGCTGCTGTGCTCGATCGCTTGGTCTACCCGGTGTTCAGCAGGTTTTATTTTAAATATTTTTGTTTAAATTTTAATTATTACTCCTGCGCAATGAAAACTATATATCATGATAAAAAAAAATTGGAAAAAAGAAGGACTCGATTAAAAAAATTTCAAATATTCAAAAGAAAAGGAAAGATTTTTTTTTTTTTTTTTTTGTTTTTTACTGTGTCATTGTATCAAAAAAAAAATATTTTTATTTTTACCTATTGTGCGATCTGCAGTATCCTGCGATTCAGCAAAAGAATAAAAAAAGTCCTGTTTGCTATGAAGCGATTAGAAGTTAGCCCTTCTAAGTTTAATTAGCCGCCTGTGAAATCACTAGCAGACTGATTTTCCACTGCACCTGTGCCTCCTTTTATACAAAATCGGACTCCAACGGATCTCCTAAGCTCTGCCGTGACCTATATATTTGTTCTTGTATTTCCGCATGCCCTTATTTCCTATTTCGCTGCCTAAAACTGGAAATATCCGGATCTATTTGCTTCTATGCTTCTTAACGCATGCATACATGCAATGCCTAATGCTCCTCTGTGACACGTATATTTGTTTTTGCAATTGCATCACCTTTACCGTGCCCTATTTATTATTGTCATTGCACGCATCTTCCTTATGCCCTATATTCGTAAGCTTTCAAAGTGGCACCTCACTGCTGCTACGCTGAACTGACGCATAGTAATGCTCACTGCTCTGCTTATAGAAATAAGTGTGTAAAACAAACAAAAATATATATCACAACGATCACTGTGATATATCTACGCACACACATGGATGCGGGTGTTACTGCATTTAATGTAAGTATTTGAGAAATTAATAATCTCATGGTAAAGGAGATTGGTCTGTCTAGTGTGTAAAAGAATTATCAAAAAAATCAAAAGTGTATGTTTGTTTGAAAAAGTGTTGCGAAGGTGATTCTTCTTTATAAGTGGCGAGGATTGAAAAAAAAGAAACTAAATGTGATGTCTGATTTTTATTTATTTTTTATTTTTTTATTTTTTATTTATTTTTTTTTTTTTTTTCTACCTTGCGCTAGATGCAAATGAATAAAATTAGGGATGTTGGACGCGTTTGCTTTCGGACATTTTTCTGTTGAAGTGAGCTCATGCGGATAGCAAGAAAAAATTTTTTATTATTATATATAAGTAATTTTTTTTACTTTTTTGTTTCTCCCTTTTTTTTTTTTTTTTTCTCTAATAATTCATTATAATTCACAATTCAAATAAGTCTTAATTATTCTTATATCATACTTAATAAATTTTTTTTTTTTTGTTTTTTTTTTTTTTTTTTGTTTTTTGTTTAATTCAATAAATTCAATAATCAAAGCAAATTTCATCTTCTTACTCTAGCGTCGGCATGTCTCTTTGGTTTCTGGGCTTCCCTCTACGCCTTTTCCGGGGTTTTTCATTTTCCACTATTGGACGCTTCGGAGGCTCTGGTAGGGGGGTTCCACCTTGTGGGGCTGGTTTACTGGTAATTTTAATCTGACCTGCCTTAGTTATAGTGACCTGGTATAGGACATTGTTTACTCGCTTTTTGAATCGGAGCATCTGGCGTGGAGCTCTTCTCGCCAATGCCGCACGAATTTCGCTTCGTAGTACCTGAGGCGTGCCGTTACCCAGTTCGTCTTCTGGTACTATAAAATCGCGGGTATAAACGGGCGTATCTTGAGCTGGCTGTACCCAGCTCAGCTCTTCGATTTCTTCGCAAATGTCGATTTCGAGGACGTCATTAAATTCAAATAGCTCCGGTGAGGGTGAGCGGGGTGGTACTATTTTTGGCGGCTCTACCGCAGCTGGGGTCGGCTCTACGTACGTAAATGGAATTTTGCTCGGTTCATACGCAGCCCTTGGCTGCAGGCGTACCCTTTTTGTTTTGGGGTCTTGCACCTCGATAAACGTTGCCGGCAGCTCCTTCGTTTGCGTTTGCCTTATTCGTTTGTAGGCCTCCAGGCACCTTTCTTTGGAGGCGGCAAGTTTTTCTTCCATGTTTTCCATCTATATGAATTTAGTAAAATGTTGTTGGTATCTGTTTCTTTATTCATGTGTCGTCTTACTTGTTTGTGGTCATGTCTCGTGTTGTTAAAAAAAATCTTTCCTTCCTTTTTTTTTTTTTTTTTTTTTTTTCTAATAAAACGAATTCATTTATTTATTTTTATTTATTTATTTTTTTTTTTTTATTTGTAGATCACTGGATCGAACATAACACCTCGAAACCGACGATAGCACAGAGAGGGTGTGATATGGAGCGGTTTTGAAAAGAAAAAAATTTTATGATTCTTGTCTTACTTTTTATCAACGTGTGGCCTCGACCCACGCCCTAATAACCTATCCTCTGAGTTGCCGGGCAGTGAAATTAATTTGTTGGTAATGCAGATTTCGAAACTTAAATATGATTGCATTTATCATGCGACAAACAAGTCCTTGGCATGGTATACCCCTACGCTTTTGCCTGCCATATTGCCTAATTCGTACATGGAGCTGCCAATGCATTTCAAGACAATGCACTTTATATTGGCTGGAGCTAATTTCGCATTGTAGCCTTCTATCACGTTGCTTTGCTTAAAATTTTTGCGGAAAACAATTTGTCCTACTTTATATTTCACTTCTCTACACCTGGTGTTATAGACCTTTGCTGCCTTTTCATGGGCATTTTTCAACTCCTTCAGGACCCATTCTCGTATGAGGTGTTGTTTTTCTGCCTGCTTTTCAATTCTGAATTCCTCGTGGCCTATTGTTCCTAACAGCCTACTTATTTTATAGGAGTTTGCGTAATGCATCATATTAGGTGTAGTAAAAAGAAATCCATTATTTTTGCATTAAATTGAGGGCTTTATTTAAGATAGTTAGAATGACCCGATTTAGGTAAAATATGCGCCGTTTTGTTCGATAACTTGTTGCCATTTTAAAGGTAATTTCATTATGCCTCTCTCATAGAAGCCCTCGTTCCTATTAGCAAAAAATTGAGACAGTCGAATTTCAGAAGCCTCTCTTGAAGCGAATGTTTCACCAGCAAAATTGTTCGCCATGGACAGGAACAGATGGTAATCACTTGGTGCCAGGTCCGGACTATAAGGTGGATGCAGAAGAACCTCCCAACCAAACTCCAGGAGCTTCTGGCGAGTCACTATCGATGTGTGTGGCCTGGCGTTGTCCTGATGGAACACAATTCCTCTCCTATTGGCCAAAGCTGGCTGCTTATGGGCGATTGCTTCCTTCAGACGGTCCAATTGTTGACAGTAGAGTTCCGAGTTAAGAGTTTTGCCGTATGGGAGCAGCTCATAGTAGATAATTCCCTGCCAATCCCACCAAACACACAGCAAAACCTTCCTGGCCGTCAATCCTGGCTTGGCCACCGTTTCCGCCGGTTCACCGTGTTTCGACCACGACCGTTTTCGCTTGACGTTGTCGTAAGTGACCCACTTTTCATCACCAGTCACCAACCGCTTCAGAAATGGGTCGATTTTGTTGCGGTTCAGCAGCGATTCGCAGATGGAAATTCGGTCCATGAGGTTTTTTTGCGTTAACTCGTGTGGCACCCATACATCGATCTTCTTTGTGTATCCAGCCTTATTCAAATGGTTCCAAACGGTTTTTTGTGCAATCTTTAGCTCTTTTGCAATCGAAACAGTGCTAACATGACGGTCGGACTCGATAATTTCCATGATTTTATCGACATTTTCGACAATTGGCCTTCCAGTGCGTGGTGCATCCTTGACATCGAAGTTACCGGAACGGAATCGACGAAACCAAAATTGCGCATGATTGGCTGCTACAGTATCAGGTCCATAAACGCTATTCACATTTTCAGCCGCCTGGCTTGCGTTTTCTCCCTTATCGAAGAAAAACTGTAAAATGTAGCGAATTTTCTCTTTGCTGATGTCCATCTTTGACAAGCTCTCAAACAAAACTGAATCAATCAATCAAAAAAGTGTCAAAAAAGTTTTTTAGTAGGAACTGTCATCTTTCTAATGCCCCCTAGCGGAACACGATCGGACTTATACAACGCGAGATGCAGATAAATAACGCCATCTATTGGAAAAATAATGGATTTCTTTTTACTACACCTAATATGTAAACCGAATAGAGCATAGTATGGTTCAAGTTTAATGGAACTATGTAAAGCACTTCGAAGGGCGAACGCTGCATTGCTTACATGCTGATCTCAACTACGCTGATCATTTTTAATGAATGACCTGACTATCTGTAACACCGACCTATTAACTCGCTCTGAAGCGTTCGATTGTGGTGCGTAGACTGCTGTTTTTATATGTGTGACCCCATATTTCTGAAGGAAATTTTGAAAAGCCTCAGAAATAAATTGCCTACCATTGTCTGAATGGATAAATTCCGGAACCCCAAAGACATGGAATACTTCTCTTTCCAAATATTTTGTTACTTCAGTTGCTACAGCTCTCCGCATTGGCTTAAGGAGCACGAATTTGGAAAAATGGTCTAGGCAAACGAAGATGTACGCGTTACCCTCCTTTGTACGAGGATATGGTCCCATGAAGTCTATATATAGCCGTTGGAATGAGCGTTCTGTTACTTGTTGTGAACCCATAGGAGGTCTTTTTACAAAATTCCCACTTTTGTTGCTTTTACAGGTTTCACAGCTCCCTATTGATTCTTTGACATCCCGCGCTAAACCAGGCCAATAGTATTTAATTTTTAAACGTTCTATTGTCTTATGGATACCCCCGTGTCCGGTGGACGGTGAATAGTGGGCTTTTTCTATTAATTCGGTTCGGAGTGAGTTAGGGACCCACAATTTCCAGGCTCGATCCTCCTCTTGAAAACTGTGTTTTTTTATAGATAAATCCGTTCGACTCACACAGGTCTGGCAAATTGTCTCTGTTTTCCTGTATGTTCGTTATTAATTTCAGATATTCGTCCGATTTGAAACTTTGTGATTCCAGATCAATTTCGAGGTTTCTCTCTACACACATCTCTTCAATATAAGCTCTCGATAGAGTGTCAGGTACTATATTCTACGATCCCTTTCTATGCACTATATCGAAAACAAAAGCTTGTAATTTAAGGCTCCAACGTGCTAATCGACCTGCCAGATCTCTCTGATTCATTAGCCATTTTAAACAAGCATGACCTGTGATTACTGTAAATGGGAGACCCTCCACATATGGTCTGAATCTTTGCACTGAGATTAAAGCAGCGTAACATTCAAGCTCAGTTACGCTATAGTTTTTCTGTGCATTGTTTAATTTTTTTGACACATATGCAATTGGTCTCTCATTATTTTCATCGTCAATTTGAAAAAGAACGCCGCCTACTCCGACATTTGAGGCATCGCACTGGATAAAAAACGGTTTCTTGAAATTCGGGTTTACCAATACTGGGGCACTGATCATTGTTGATTTTAGTTTGTTAAACGCTTCCAAAGCCTGTTCGTTCAGCTTAAAATTTATAATATTCTCTTTGGTCAGACAGGAATACAACGGTGCAGCTATTGTGGCATAATCCTTGATAAACCTACGGTACCAGCCTGACATTCCGAGAAATCGTCTGAGCTGCTTAGGGGATTTTGGGATTGGAAACTCTCTGACTGCCTCAACTTTGCTTTCATCAGTTCTAATACATCCATTTCCCACAATGAAACCTAAATACCGCAATTCTTGGAAGCAGAACTTACTCTTTTCTACATTGATTGTCAGTTTTGCACGGGCTAGGCATGCGGCGACTTCTTTTAATAAACACATATGTTCCTCAAAGCTTGCAGAGCAAACAAGTAGATCGTCTAAGTAAACGAAAACTTTTTCTCGTAATCTAGCGTAGATTGCTTTGTCCATTAACCTACACATTCTCTGAGCAGCATTGCATAGACCAAAAGGCATTACCGTGTAATGGTACAAAGGGCGTCCTGGCACAGCAAAAGCGGTTTTTTCTCGCGAATTTTGCTCTAGGGGTATCTGCCAAAAGGCGTCCTTAAGGTCTATGGCTGAAATGAACCTGGTGTCTTGGAGTCGGCTGAGGATGCCCTCTATGTTTGGAAGTGGGTAGGCATCCTTTATGGTCCTTTCATTTAATTTACGAGCATCTAAACAAATCCTATTCTTCTCGGGTTTTCTGACTAGCGTGATTGGTGAGCTCCAACTACTATTTGATTCCTCAATAACGCCTAATGCAAGCATGCGGTCCAATTCTGCGAAAATCAAGCCTTGCACCACTGGTGATACCGGATAGTGTCGTTGTTTAACAGGCAGGTCATCATTCGTGACTTGAATCACATGCTGTTCGAGATTTGTTTTACCTAACCCTTGAGTAGCATAGGACGGGAATTCTGATTTGACATTTTCTAACTCATTTAACTGTTTTTCTGAGAGCTCATGCTGCTTGATCAAGGTCACTGGTTCGTCTGATATTGTGCTAGGTATAAAATTTTCTACTGTCTCGATTGCCTTTGATGTTGCCTTACTGCCCCCAATTAGTTCTAAATTTAAAGTATACCAAAAGTCTATACCGAGGTAGACATCTTGTTGCAGAGCTGGGACGATATAAAATTCTATCTCTTTTTCCTGACCATTCTAGAGGACTGGTAACGTTATGACACCCGTCACTGGTGTCTCAGCACCCTTTGCTGTTCGCACCTTTTCGCTTTTTAGCTTGATTATGTTCTTTTCCTGTTTTTCGAGTAATTTCAAGCCCCCCTTACCTATGCAACTTGTAGTTGCGCCGGAATCTAAGAGCGCTAGGACCTCTACACCTCCTATTTTTGTTTTTGCGAATAATCGGTTGTCACCTTCACGTGTGCAAACTGATGAGACAATCTTACGTTTAATTCTATTCAATATTTTACATTTTAATCTTAATCTTTTAATTTTATTATATTAGACTTGATTTTTCTTTTCTTTATAATGGCCTCACAGAAAATGCGTGCTCTAGTTTGTTCGTACGCAATCTTGCGCTGATGCAAGGTCTTAAGCTCTGGTTTTGGTTTAGTCTCTGATTTTTCTGTGGGTAGGCGCTTTAAAATTTCTACGTTTCCGGGTTGGCCCCTGTCTGGCTCGGGATCCCGGAAACCTCCGCCAGCTTGCGGTTTAAATTAAGCTTGCTGATGTCACCCTCATAAATACAGTAAGAGTCTGTCTTTTTACATAAAAAGCATGTCATTTCATGAAATGAACTTTTACAGGAATTTTCAATAGCTATTGAGTTCTTTCGGAAAAAATCACCTGGCATACCACAACTGAAGCACAAGTTGAGATGAAATGGGGATGGACACAGGGATGACTTTGCTACGCTATTCTTTGGAGGAATTTGACCTTGTGTATTTATTGGTAAGTCTGGTTTTTTGTATGGTTGGTTATTATAGTCATTTTTATTTTCAAATTTTCTTACAGGATTCTGATTGAATGCAACTGCTTCAACGTTTGGGGATTCAACAGTTTCATCTACCGTATTTTCACTTTGAACCTCGTTTACGTGTTTCGGCTTGGGCCTGGACTCGCGCAATACCTTCTCGGCCTTTTTACATTCTGACTTCCATTCGGACAAGGTTGAAACTCTACTCGAGAACATCATCGTAGCTAGCTGCCCACGCAAATTATTTTTAAGTATGCCTACTAACTCTTGTTCTGGGATCTTGTTCTGTAGTCTGAAACTGATATTATGAATTTCTGCGTAGAAATCATCAAACGTCTCTCCTACTTGCTGCTTTCGCTCAACTAGTTCTCTGATGATTTCGAAGTCGGTTTGAGTCGATTTGTAATGATTTAGAAGCTCTCTCCTAACATTGTAGTAGTCGAATTCTAAATTGTTTTTGTTGGCTTCTAACAATTGCCAATACCATTTAGAGGCATTGTCTTTTAGTAGACAGTGGAAGTCCGTGAAGAGCTTACTATAAGGCATGGATTATTTTAAGGCGGCCGCTCTGGCCGCTCTAGCCACTCTTAATGTAAAATTGGCCACTCTAAATCACAGAATTGGACGCTCTTAAAAAAAAAACCCCCCCAAATATTTTTTGGATACTGTCTCAAAATTGATTAATCTACCACTCTTGCGAATATCAGAACTACCAGAGCATTATTTCTCTGGCTGCATCCCTGATTCAAGTTATGAAACGAAAAGACTGCAAAATGTACACATATTAGCGATCGAGACATTTGCTGTTGATGTACATTAGTTCTAAGTAATAACACTTTTTAAAACAGAATGTTTTGTTTATGTTTCGTTTTCTTTTTAGTCAACGACACATTTATGTTCCTTATTTTTATTAAAATAAAATACCGTTTAAGTATGTACAAAATGTATGAAAAAAAAATGCATTAAAACCTATATTAAACAAATAAGAAAGCTAAAGTCGGTCAAGCCCGACTTTGAAATACCCAGCGTCCCGACATTATGAGCTCACTATGTTTTGCTTCTCTATTTGTGGGCGTGGCAGTGGGAGGGCAACATAAAATATTTCCCTACACCTTTCATTCGCCTTGGTGAACCCACGTTGCGAATTTGAAGCTTCTACGCCTTTTACTTCGGAAGTTACGAAAAATCTTCATTTGTGGGCGTGGCAGTGGGCGGGCCACATAAAATTTTTACCTACACCTTTCATTCGCCTTGGTGAACCTATTTTGCGAATTTGAAGCTTCTACGCCTTTTACTTCGGAAGTTACGAAAAATCTTTATTTGTGGGCGTGGCAGTCTGCGGGCCACAAAAAATTTTTTCCTACATCTTTCATTCGCCTTGGTGAACCTATGTTGCGAATTCGAAGCTTCTACGCCTTTTACTTCGGAAGTTACGAAAAATCTCCATTTGTGGGCGTGGAAGTGGGCGGGCCATATAAATTTTTTTCCGATACCTTTCATTCGCCTTGGTCAACCTATGTTGCGAATTTGAAGCTTCTACGCCTTTTACTTCACGAGTTACGATAAGCCCTTATTTTTGGGCTTATTTGTGGGCGTGGCTCACGGAGGGCGGCGTCCATTTTTTGCCAGGATATGTCCCTTTTCGTAGTTTACCAGTACACCAAATATCAATGGAATGTGTTGAGTGGTTCGCAAGCTACAAGCATTTTACTAAAAACACATTATATTCATTTGCGGGCGTGGCAGTGGGCGGATGTCTCCCATTTTTACTTAGGATCATACTCGGATCCCGATATACCTGTGTGCCAAATTTCGACTTGATTGGTCCAGCTGTTTCGGAGGAGATCCGACCACGGACGGACGGACAGACGGACAGACGGACGGACGGACGGACGGACAGACGGACAGACGGACATGTCTAAATCGATTCAGTTTTTGATCCTGATCATTTCTATATATATATATGTCTATATCTCCGGAGCTTAGTTCTCCCTGTTACAAGATTCGCACAAAACTAATATACCCCGCTTACGCTGGGTATAAAAAGGTCCGCTCTTAATTTTTCTTAAAATAATCTATGCTATAAGGGATGAGATGTGTTTCCGCTAGTTTTTCAATTCTAAACACAAAGCTTTCCACAGTCATCTCCCTATTTGTTCCATCGTATTTTATGTGCCACTTGTCTAAATCGAACCTATTGGCTCGTTCTATCTCACTGTTAGACAGAGATCGATTAATTCCTGTGTGGTTACCGGGAATTCTATTTTGGCGGTCTGATACACCTGGCTGTCTGACAGTCGCATCAACTGGTTCTTTTATTGGAGTGGATCCTGGTCGTGGTGTGTCTGGAACATTACTATTTTCTAAATTTTCCACTCTATTTTCTATAGTCGTAAATCTGGTTATTATATTCTGTAAACTGTTCATGCAGCTTACTACACCCTCATTTTGAGCATTCATTAGTCTGGCCAGATCTTGTATTTGTTGCTGTAATGTGAACCCACTATTATTGTTCCCGGCATCGTTGCCATGAGCATTAGGTTGCCTATCTGCACCTGTCCCTAATGGCTCTGACCGGTTGCTTTCTAGGATGTCTTGCTCTTCCTGGTTTGACATATTAAATAGGTCGTCTAATCTGGTTGAAAAACTAATGGAATCGTGGTTATTATTATGCTCGGGAGAAGTTATGTTCCCGTTTGTCCGATTATTCCTACTTTCTGATGGTAGGACAGCCAAATTAGCAAAATCTAAGTTCAAGAGTTCTAGTTCTAATTGTCGTCGTCGATTCCTGGTCAATACTTGATTTAATTGGGAATTATTATCGGAACCTGTTTTCTTGTCCATTAATCGATTTGTGTTTTTCGGAAGCTACCTTTGTATCTTATAGAGACTTATCCTAATTTAAATTTTCTAACTCGGTTTTACGAAATTCAAAAAAAAAATGTTTAAATAAAAATTTAAAAAATGTGAGAAATTATAAATGATTATTTTATGAAATAATAAAAATAATTTATTTCATATTTATTCTTATTTAGGCATTAGACAGTGTAAAAATTTAAAAAAGTAATAAATTCAAAAAAAAATATAAAAAGACAATTTTTCGTATGTTGATGTTTGGTACATATGTAGAAGGATCCCACTAGGAACTTCCCACAGGGCACTCTTTTAGTCCGTATGTCATGTCCGAGTCTATTCTAATCCCCCTCCCACCCTATTACATATTTTTGCACCGTGAATCACTTCATTTTATTTTACCTTTAGGAATGAAGGCCTTCCTCGGTACTAAATGTGTCTTACACAATCATAAGCCTCATGCGTTAAGTTGCGGACACCACAGCTTGCAGTAGCTTATGTTTGCCTAAAGCTCCCTCCCTTTTTCCCAATGGTCCTCATTATTCCATAGAAGGCAATTTACTTCAATCCTCGGCTTAAAGTGAAGCCCCTCTACAGGTATTACAGATCTAATTTAATTGTATTAATTTTGCACCTGAAGCCCAAAATTTCCCATCACTTGGATTTTAAAGAAATTCGCTGCTTAGGTGACACCCCCTGTAAAAAAACAAAAAAAAACCCTAAGATGGTATTTTCATAGCGGAAAAAAAGGAGAGAAAGAGAAAGATAAGAAATAAAAGTTTATAGAAAGGAATAAAACTCAAAAAAAATCGTTCAAAGAAAAAAATATAGCGTTGAAAAGAAAATATCGTTGAAAAAAACTCGTTGAAAGAAAAGCTTCGTTGGGCGCCATTGTTAATGTTTTAGTGCTTGGTTGTGGTTTCGGGATAGCGGCTCGGCATGGTGGCATCAGCTCCGACTAAGCTCGCCGTTGGCGTGGGGCCTTGCCATCCGCCTACCAACACACTGGCATTTAACAAAAAGAAGAGTCATGCCGATTGTAGGGTTCAAGGTGATATTGAAAAAAAAAAAAGCAAAAGGAGGAAAAGAAAGTTACATAGAACGAGAAAGAAGGGCTATCAAAATACCACTGTCCGAATAAATCATGCACACCAAAATCCCCCTTATATCCTCACTCCGCCTATCAGTCACGGTCCGAAGTCTGAAGCGATCCCACCCGCTGCGAAAGCTCACAGCCATGAGTGCGCTGCGGCTCCTGCTAAAAAATTTTAGCGCACTTCCCATATTCGGTTCATTTGTTCGTATAACCTGTTCACGTCCGTTGGTCCATAGTCGTTCAAGAGTACCCCCAGGTAGAAATCCCTAGTGGGTTTCTACGGTACCAAAAGGAATGCTTAATTCAGCATGGACATTTTAATTATACCAGTGAAAGTCTTACCTTTCATTCTATTTAGTTACACAGGCCATCAACAAAAAAAATAAAATTTTAAATTTTATAAATATATAGATTTTTTTTATTTTTTTTTTTTTTTTTTTTTTTATTTATTTATTTATTTAATTATTTTTTTTTTTTTTTTTATAAACCCTTTTTTTTTTTTTTTCTACATTCTAAAGAATTTCAAAAAAATTTAAATTCAACCCACTTATCTACAAAAATATGCATAAGAGTGCTTACTACTATTTTTCTGTCCTGAATGTACAACCAGAAGGAATAAAAAAAAAGGAGAACAAAAATTCTATCCGCTTGAGTCTCTTATACGCATTGTGCGTCGATGGTAAAAAAAACTACTAGCGCAATAAAAAAATATAAGCTGTATTGATATGCAAGGTTACTCCATGCACGAAAGGCTTTGTGGAGAATAGCGAAATCTCGCTCTGATTCTAACAAGGCAAAGAGTGTGAAATTAGAGCATTAATAGTGTGTCAGTAGTGCCTGCAACAAAGAGGAATGCAAACTAGGTCATAAGCTGAGGGACTAAGCCAGCGCTGCGGCTGCTGTGCTCGATCGCTTGGTCTACCCGGTGTTCAGCAGGTTTTATTTTAAATATTTTTGTTTAAATTTTAAATTTTACTCCTGCGCAATGAAAACTATATATCATGATAAAAAAACTTGGAAAAAAGAAGGACTCGATTAAAAAAATTTCAAATATTCAAAAGAAAAGGAAAGATTTTTTTTTTTTTTTTTTGTTTTTTACTGTGTCATTGTATCAAAAAAAAAATATTTTTATTTTTACCTATTGTGCGATCTGCAGTATCCTGCGATTCAGCAAAAGAATAAAAAAAGTCCTGTTTGCTATGAAGCGATTAGAAGTTAGCCCTTCTAAGTTTAATTAGCCGCCTGTGAAATCACTAGCAGACTGATTTTCCACTGCACCTGTGCCTCCTTTTATACAAAATCGGACTCCAACGGATCTCCTAAGCTCTGCCGTGACCTATATATTTGTTCTTGTATTTCCGCATGCCCTTATTTCCTATTTCGCTGCCTAAAACTGGAAATATCCGGATCTATTTGCTTCTATGCTTCTTAACGCATGCATACATGCAATGCCTAATGCTCCTCTGTGACACGTATATTTGTTTTTGCAATTGCATCACCTTTACCGTGCCCTATTTATTATTGTCATTGCACGTATCTTCCTTATGCCCTATATTCGTAAGCTTTCAAAGTGGCACCTCACTGCTGCTACGCTGAACTGACGCATAGTAATGCTCACTGCTCTGCTTATAGAAATAAGTGTGTAAAACAAACAAAAATATATATCACAACGATCACTGTGATATATCTACGCACACACATGGATGCGGGTGTTACTGCATTTAATGTAAGTATTTGAGAAATTAATAATCTCATGGTAAAGGAGATTGGTCTGTCTAGTGTGTAAAAGAATTATCAAAAAAATCAAAAGTGTATGTTTGTTTGAAAAAGTGTTGCGAAGGTGATTCTTCTTTATAAGTGGCGAGGATTGAAAAAAAAGAAACTAAAAGTGATGTCTGATTTTTATTTATTTATTTTTTTTTTATTTTTTATTGTTTTTTTTTTTTTTTCTACCTTGCGCTAGATGCAAATGAATAAAATTAGGGATGTTGGACGCTTTTGCTTGCGGACATTTTTCTGTTGAAGTGAGCTCATGCGGATAAAAAGAAAAAAATTTTTATTATTATATATAAGTAATTTTTTTTACTTTTTTGTTTCTCCCTTTTTTTTTTTTTTTTTTTTTTTTCTCTAATAATTCATTTTAATTCACAATTCAAATAAGTCTTAATTATTCTTATATCATACTTAATAAATTTTTTTTTTTTGTTTTTTTTTTTTTTGTTTGTTTTTTGTTTAATTCAATAAATTCAATAATCAAAGCAAATTTCATCTTCTTACTCTAGCGTCGGCATGTCTCTTTGGTTTCTGGGCTTCCCTCTACGCCTTTTCCGGGGTTTTTCATTTTCCACTATTGGACGCTTCGGAGGCTCTGGTAGGGGGGTTCCACCTTGTGGGGCTGGTTTACTGGTAATTTTAATCTGGCCTGCCTTAGTTATAGTGACCTGGTATAGGACATTGTTTACTCGCTTTTTGAATCGGAGCATCTGGCGTGGAGCTCATCTCGCCAATGCCGTACGAATTTCGCTTCGTAGTACCTGAGGCGTGCCGTTACCCAGTTCGTCTTCTTTTACTTTAATGCTAAAAAAGGCATTTTAACGTGCACAATGACCTTATTCTTTAAATGGTCAATTTTCAGGGTACAATATATATTCAAATAGTCCTAGGTGAACCGGGAAAATTTTTGCGGTCAACAGTGCCCTCTTATAAATGAATTTGGTTTTCCGCCGTGCAGGGTACTTTTTTTGGGGTTTCCCAATTGATAAAGTCTTGGGTCTTGGTTGGGTTTGGTTATTGGTTTTTCAGCAAAATGTTAGAATTTAATTTTAAAAAGAAAGAATTTTCAAAATTATTTAAAAATGTCAAAGGTTAAAGTTTAAAATGTTAAATATTTTTACAACAGCAATAACTAAAAATTTAAAAATTTTTTCAAAGTTCGTTGGTCAAAACGACAAAAACGGGCTATCTATGGCTGGGTTACAACAGCTCAAGCCGGTTTCCGCACAGCGATCGTGAGTCATATAATTCACAACTTCCTAAAGGTGATCATTTTAAAATTAAAGCAATTGTTAACGTCGTAAATGACATTTTGCTTTATAATGGTCAATTATATAGGCGGTCTTGTACAAAACGTTGCGACTATTCATTCTAAATGAGTTTGCGTAAATACGTTTGTACACATCAGAGTGAAAATATAATTATCAACAGTTGACAACAAAAAATATGATATATCTAAATCTTTCAATCGTTAATGTTCCTTGCAAAGTGAAGCAGATGTTAGACAGTTTTTTGAAGCTAATATGTCAAATGATTAGCAAAATGTACATTAGTCTTGATGGAAAAGAAGCGGTTGGACCTGATCAAAAATATTGGCTTATTACAAGACACCAGGTAGAATGTGAGTACATACATTCAACTTCCTAAGGTCTTTTCGAAAAAGCAAATGAACTTTCACTATGTACTGTTTGATTAAGAATATGTCAAGTTGTACAAAGACATTCATTTAAATGTGTACAAATACTGATTAACACATAGCAGAAACAATATAATTGCAGTCTAACGTACAAAATAACTTTTTCTAACTCATGAATTACAGTTTTCAATCTGCCAGTGAAGGAGCATGAAGCCAGATATCCAAAGGTTGCATATGTCCTGATGTGAAATGTTTACTATTTTATTACAGCTAAAGGAAGTTTGACAAACATTTGTCTCTTGCAATTGACGTTGCGGAACTACACGTAGGCAAAAATGAATTTTTAAAATTTAAAATTTTCGAATTAATATATGTAGTTTGTAGTTACTGCAATTTTGAATGTTTACATTTCAGATGATCAAAAAATAGGAAGAATCAGAAATGTAAATCGCTTCAATTACAAAAACATTGTTTAGCAATTATTTTACCTAAAATGTAGTTTGACAAACATTGACTAATATAATTTGAGACACTACATCAAATCAATAATTATGAAAATACAAGCGATTTCATTAAAAAAATATATAAAGATTGTTTACAATTATTGGAAAACAATGCTTTAATAGTTAAAAAAATGAACCCGCTTTCTCAAAGTCAGCAGATTGCTTTTAATACTGCTAAACATTGCCATATTTGCGAGCTACCCTTAGATCAAACAAAAGTAAGGGGATCATTGTCATTTAACTGGAGAATTTTGAGGTGCAGCACATTCTGAATGTAATTTAAATTTTCAATTAAGTCGTTTTATACCGATATTTTTCCATAACTTTTCGGCATATGACTGTCACTTATTTGTCAAAAAACTAAATTTGTTACCAGGTTCTTTAGGAGTAGTTGCACTCAATAAAGAAAAATATATATCATTATCGAAACATTTAACGTCTAAAAGATAAACAACATATGGAAATACGTTTTCTGGACTCAATGAGATTTTTACCATCAAGCTTAGACAACTTAGCTCAAAATTTGGAGAACGATAGTTTTCACATTTTAAGTAGTGTATTTGAACGGGAAGAGGAAAGAAATTTATTAACACGTAAAGGTGTATTTCCATATGAATAAATTAACACTTTCCAAAGCCTTCAGGAGACAAGTTTACCACCACCTGAAGCTTTTTACAACAGACTAACAAATAAGGCATGTTCTGATGAAGATTATCAACATGCACAGAATGTTTGGCGGTTTTTTAATTGTAAAACGCTTCAAGATTATATGTCCATATATTTAAAGACAGACGTTTTATTATTAGCAGATGTTATGGAAAACTTTAGAAAAGTTTCTCAAAACATCTATAAATTAGATCCTTGTCAATATTTAACATTACCAGCGCTATCATGGGATGCAATGCTCAAGTATACGAAAATTGAATTGGAGCTTTTAACTGACATTGAAATGCTCTATTTATTTCGAAATGGTATTCGAGGTGGTTTGGTTCAATGCTGTAAAAGACATTCAACTTCAAACAATATGTACATGGGAGAGAATTATGATGCAAGTAAACCTTCATCAACAATTGTATATTTAGATGCAAATAATTTGTATGGATATGCAATGTCTGAATGTCTGCCGTATGGAGGTTTCAAGCTTCAACGTTTTCTCAATATCAGACAATTCTTTAACTGGTTATATATTAGAAGTCGATTTGGACTATCCGATTGAAATTCACGACTCACATAATGATCTACCTTTTTGTCAAACAAATAAAAAACCACCATGTGGAAAAATACCAAAACTATGTCATTCATTACAGAGTTCTTCAACTATGTTTAAGGCATGGTCTTAAGCTTGTTAAAGCTCATAGAATTTTAGAGTCCAAACAATCACCACGGTTACAAAAATATATTGATTTAAATACCAAGTGCAGACAAAACACTAAAAGTGATTTTGAAAAAAATCTTTTCAAGTTATTGAATAATGCTGTTTACGGTAAGACTATGGAAAACAAAGAAAAGAGAAGAAATATAAAGTTGGTGGAAGAGTGGGAGAGTAAGGGAAAACGTCTTGGTGCCAAAGCTCTTCTCGCTAAACCAAATTTTCGCAATGTTAAAATTTTTACAGACAATCTAATTTCCATAGAATTACAGAAAGAAATAATTTTGTATGACAAGCCCATGTACTTAGGTTTTACAGTATTAGAGTTGTCCAAGCCTAAATTGTATAACTTTCATTATAAATTTATGCTCCCAAAATTTCAAAAACATCTCTCTCTCTTAATTATATGGACACTGACTTCTTCATTTATACAATTAACAATCTTAATTTTTATAAAGAAATGACACAGATTTAAATTTTGATACATCGGACTATGCTGCAGATAATCAATTTGAAATTCCCCAAAGGAATAAAAAAGTTTTAGGAATGATGAAAAATGAAATGAATAGTGAAAGAGTTTATTGGTCTTAGATCAAAAATGTTTTCACTTAAAACTATTGATGAACATGAAATAAAAAAATCCAAAGGTGTTAAAAAGTCTGCTTTAATAAAATTGAGTATTGATGATTGTCGTGAATATTTATTACAAAATAAGCTCTATTTTGATAGTATACTAATGTTTAGAAGTAAGCTACACGAAAAATTATATATACCCAAATGTGGAATAAAGTAGTATTAAGTAATACTGACGATAAAAGGTAAATTAAGTCGGATGCACCGAGAGAAATAAGAACAGTTAAATCAACCACTTAGAACAGTTAAGGTAAGAGTGGTCAAATAAACTGTATTCCAAGTTAAATGCACTGAAAAAGGCAGTCAAATCAACAGTTGAAAAACCGTTACTTTTTATGTTCAAATTCGCTTTCGTTCACTTAGACGTATAAGTTCGCATTCTGATCAACCGTTTCCGGAGTTGTCGATAGCTCAGTTGTTTAAGCTGTGAGTTGACCGTCGTGAGATTCGGGTTTCTATCCCTGCTGGCGGCGGGAATTTTTCTGGATTTTTTTTTTTTAATTACAGTTTTTTTTTTGTTCAGAGTGTAGTTGTTTTTTAAGGCAAAAATTTTCTCCTAAATTTTTAAGATTTTAATTTATTTAATTTTTTTAATGGTTCATTTTCAAGCAAAAAATTTTGGGAGTGAATTCCTTAAGCACGTTCCCCAAAACTTGAGCAACCATAAGCTCAAGTGAGCATTTTGACCAACAAATTAAATTCGTTCGTTTAGCGTAATGGTTAAGACGTTCGCCCAGCGATGTGGAGGTCTGCGGTTCAAGGCTCGGCCGAGGCGAGAAAATTTAAAGAGATGAAAGAGAAAAAGATTTAAATAGAAACAAACAAATAAAGAAAAATATAATAATTTAATAAAAATAAAAAAAAATATTAATAAAAGAAGGTAAAAAAAGTCAAAGCAAAATATAAATTTTTTTTTCCTAGTCGCTGGTGACAGTTGATTTAACCGCGGGACAGTTATATCAACCATCAGGTAGTTATATCCTTATTAACTGTGTTTGTACTGTTGAATTGACCGCTACTACACATAAGCTAAGAATTAACGGTGAACTCGGTTATTTTAACCTGCTTTTTCGGTTAATATAACTACCTTTTTCTCTCGGTGTGGTATTAATACTTATGCATGGGGGCACTACAGTATTGATAACAGCGAACCTATGGATGTAGACTAAGTTTTTATGTATGTGTATATGTATAAAAATATATATTGAGAAAAAAAATGTTTTTATTGTAATGAATTTCACAAGAGAGGTGAGTCAACATTTTCAGGAAAATCATATAAAAATAAATATTGAGGAAAAATATTGTTATTTTTGTAATAAATTTCACAAGAGAGGTGAGTCAACATTTTCAGAAAAATCATATAAAAATAAATTTTGAGGGGAAAAAAATTGTTTTTTGCAATAAATTTCACAAAAGAGGTAAGTCACCATTTTAAGAAAAATCATATAAAAATAAATATTGAGGAAAAATATTATTTTTTGTAATGAATTTCACAAGAGAGGTGAGTCAACATTTTCAGAAAAATCATATAAAAATATATAATATTTTGAGAGGGAAAAAAAATTTGTTGTTTTTTTTTGCAATTAATTTCACAAAAAGGCGAGTCATCACTTTTAGAAAAATCATATAAAAGACATGAAAAACCTACTATTTAATTCAGTAATCATCATTTCGAGTTTGTCTACGAGAGAAATGAATAAAATTTATATATTTTGTTTATTGTCCTTATTGGACTGTTTGAATGGGGCGCCAGCAGAAAGTCCAATTTCCAAACACGTTCCTAAGAAACAGGACGTCGAAGAAAATATGATGTTTGCGTTGGTTTTACCCAACAATGATGTCGTCAAGGCGACTTAAAGCTACGTTTGATGAAATCGAGCGAAGATTATCCTTCCTTTATCAATGGTACTTTAAGGACATTTGAGGACACAACAACATCAACAACAACATCAACAACAACATCAACAACAACATCAACAATATCAAAAACAACGATATCACCATCTAAAGCACCAACAACAGAGTTCGAGACAGAATATTCAGATGAATCTGGATTGGTTACTGTAAAGGAAGCAATTGAAGCTTTCAGACAAGATCTAATTCGAAAGGAAACTGAAATAGCTGGAATTATTGAATGTTCGCAACCGTTTTATAGACACTTTCAATTAGAAAACGATAATGAACAAATTCGTGAAAGATGTACGTATAAAAGTGAATATACATTAAGATCCTTAACAATTCAATATTTTGAATATAAGGAAATGGAGGAACAACGTATTTTAAGCAATGGTGAACTCGAAACTGTTAAAGTGTCCGATATACGTCAAGGATCTGATTTAGAGTACATAGACATTAAAAGCTATAAACAAACTTTTAATATGAATATTGTGTAAACTGTAAATAAATTTTATTATTATCTTCTTTCAACATAGATATTAAAATCTACAAACAAATTTTAAATATGAATATTGTGTAAACTGTAAATAAAGATTTTTTATTATCATTTTCAATAAAAGCTCCACATAAGATCATTTTAAATTTAGTTGACTTTTAGTTGCTTTCAAAGGAGGAAGAAAAATGTTTTGGATTCAAAAAATAACCAATCGAGAATATTGCATTTGCAATACTTTTTGGAAATCATTTACTATAACAAATAATGAACCAACAATTCCTGAAATGAGAGTATATTTTATTCCAAATACCGGGACTAAGTGTTTATTCTTTTAAATGCACAAAACTGGTCCAAGGCCCGATCATATTCTTGGAAAAATATTTACATTTAAAGAAACTGATCACTGTAAAATTGAAGTGTCCGGTGGAACTATTTGTTTGGTTGGTGTTGCATATGATGGAATGTATCAAGCAAAACGTGACTTCGCTGGTTTCAAAGTAGGATGCCCCTTCAGTGATATAGAAAGCATGTCAATGAAGAATCTGCAGCAAGACTCAAATATACAATCAAGCCCAGCTGACAAGGATGATCCTACATCATAAAATATTACAATATTAGTCCACATCGTCGTCGGCAATAGACCAACAACATTAATAACATGCTAACGCAAAGCGGAAGAATTCTTCTGTTTTTGGAAAAGTTTAAACGTTACATTACTCCTGAAGAAAATAATTTCTTGATGACTGCAATGCAACAAGCTAAACAAGTGGAACAAGAGCGAGTTATCGAATCCTTATTTGGAGCACATTTTCAAAGCTGTCCTTCAAGTTGTAGCCAATATTCACAAGGATCTAATGACTGTACTTGTTGTAATAACAAATTTATTCTTTGCAAAGCAAACAACCTAATGGTGTATTATAAAAAATTAATTGAGAAAAAATAAAAGATTTTGTATTTTTTTTATTTTCTTATTTCTTTTTTATTTATTATGTGAATAAAGAAATTGTAAACACAAATGACCACAATTATATGAATTGTATTGTTGATGTTGCTTATAGGTGTAGCTCAAATTTTTCTCATCAAGATATTTTACAACTTCTTTTGGTGGAGGTAAATTGCCAAAACTATCAAAATACTCCTTGAAGTGACCGTTTTTAATATATGCTACCCAGTGTGTTCCTTCTCCATCTAATGAATCAAGATTGATTATTCCACACTCATTTTTATGTGATCGCTTTGGTAAAGCATTTCGCATGAGCACACCTCTAAAGAAAGGTAGTTTCTTAGCATGTTTACGGATATCGTCTTCATTGAGTGCCCTGTTGGGTAGCAGGTCTATTAGTTTTTTTTTTACATATGGCTTAAGATAGAAACCATATCCTTTTGTATATGGTTTTAAAAAAAGCCCATTTCCAACTGCAACAGGTTGTTGGGGTTTTTTATTTTTTGTTGATACTATGTTCTTAACAAGGTTTGCAATTGACATTCCACCAGATATTAATCCACCAAGCTTGGCAATACCAGTCAAAATTGGAATTACTTTTTAAAATCCTCCGACTTTAGGCACTGGAATTATGCGTGGTATTACATTTTTGTTTTGATTTTTAAGAGTAGACGATAGCGATTTTTCGGCAACTTGAATAGCATTATGTATTTCAATTGGCTTTTTTCTTTTCAATTCATTTGTAGCCTTTTTTATTGCAGTCTTGAAAATTTTGGTAGGACACTTCTTTTTCCGGATAATTTTGTTTTTTTTCTTCAACTTCGTATTGGTATTTCGATTTTTCGCAGGTCTTCTAAGACTACCACCAAATTTCAATTTAGCTTTTATGATGTTTGTCACAAACCAAGCGTTTGCTTTTTCACTGGTGCTTGCGTCCGTCGATTTAACTCTCTCCCAAGCTTTTTCAACTAAATTCGTATCTGCAATATGTCGATTTTCCAAGTCTTTGAATTTAGAGTAGGCAATATCGTGTTCTCTGCAAGCAGAATCCAATGGGTTGACACCTTTGTCTCCTCTTGCTAAACGTTTTTGAAGCTTTGTCCCCGGACCACAAAACTGATATCCTGGTAAGTGAAGCTCTATTGGTAGTTTATTAATAAGATTATTGATAAGTCCTTTTCCCAAAGCTCTACGTTTATGACTAATTCTATTTTTGTAAGTAAGAAGCATTTATAGACTTGTATTTAAAATAAATGGTATAATCAAGTCAACGGCAAAAATCAATCTAATTGAAAAGGTATAAAAGGAAACACTTTTATAGTCATAATGACAATTGAAAGAGAAAGATGCGTTTCATAAGACAACAGAAGAATATTTTAGTTAAAAATTTGGATGTTAAAACAAATTCAAATGTTAATATTACACAACCACGACATAGCTCAATACTACCAAACACAATACGAGCACTAATTGTCGGACCATCAAATTGTGGAAAAACTAATGTTATGTTAAGTCGTATTGAAAGTCCCAATGGTCTGAAATTTAAAAATGTATACTTGTATTCAAAGTCATTACATCAACCGAAATATCAGTACTTAAAACAACTTATAAAACCTATAAAAGGAATGGGACTTTTTACCTATTCGGAAAATGAAGAAGCTGTAGCCCCAGAAAATGCTAAAAAAGATTGTTTTTTTTTCGATGACGTTGCGTGTGAAAAACAGCAAAATATACGAAACTATTTTTGCATGGGACGTCATAACAATATTGATAGCTTTTATCTTTGTCAAACTTACACTCGAATACCAAAGCATTTAATTCGCGACAATGCAAATCTAGTTATTGTATTCAAACAAGATGAAATGAATATACGACATATATATCATGATCATGTTGGAACTGACATGTCATTTAATACTTTTTTAAAAATCTGTGCCGAGTGTTGGAAAGATAAGCATGGCTTTCTCGTTACCAACAAAGATGACTCACACGACAATGGACGATACAGGAAGGGTTTTAATGTGTTCATTCGTTTATAAAAGGAAATGTTAAGAAACATTTCAACATGCAGTCTGAAAACAGCTTTCATCAAGTGTATACATATTATTAGAATGTTTGGAACAACTCAAGGTCAAAAGACAGATCTGTTAAACAGCTATAACCAGATCGGTTCTCATAAAACAGATCCGTTAAGCAGTTATAATCAGACCTGTTACCATAAAACTGAGCCGTTTTCTGTTAAACAGAACTGTTTTATAAATGATCCTGTTTCACATACAACTGCTGTTGCTGATGCTAAAACCTGGAATAAAGGGATGCCTCCATTGGATATGAGTGATCAAATGTGCTATGAAAGTGAACGCTTGAAAACATTTCAAGAATATTGGCCTTTACAATGGATTGACACACAAAGGCTTGCACAGTTTGGAATGTTTTATACTGGTACAGGAGATACTACAAAATGCTACTTTTGCAATGTAGAAATTTGTAAATGGCAAATTGGTGATGATTCCCTCACCGAACACATGAAATGGTCACCGAGTTGTCCATTAATTAGCTTTCAAAAAACTGATAATCATACATTTTATCATCAAGAGGTATACTCCATCATACATATATCTAGAATAATTTTACACTTAAAACCAACAATAAATAAAAGATGTCCCAACAATTATATTTATGAAAATGAACTTTATAAAATTTCACAAATTATCAATAATTTATTGAAATTAAAAACTACTGTGACCAATTGAAATCAATAAAAAAAAAAAAAATTTGTATAAAGGTTAACTTCAAACCTATATCACTTTCATTTATATTTATACTTTCAATGTTAATGGTTCACTTAAAAACATAAAATGGATGAAAAATTGATAAAGAATATCATTCAGACGAGGAAAGTTTTGAAAGAAAAATTCAATGCCATAAAAATTAATGAGCAAGGTGTTGCCGAAAGTCTCGAAAAGTCTTTTCTTCCAATCACTGCACCAATAAAAGATCTACTTACAGAAACAAGAGTAAAAAACGAAATGCTGAATGGCTTGAACGAAAACACTAAGGTAGCAGCAGAAAATAATTATATTTTCAATAAAAAAAAATTGATTGGGAAAAAGGTAGCTTTCAATAATGAAAGACCGAGTCGTAGTAGATTTAGAAATGAAAGACCGAACCGCAGTAGATTTGAAAAATATGATTTGTCTAACATAAAATCAAGCACACCACTTAAAAATTCTTCCAACACCACCACAATCACCGAAAATGATAACGATGAGACTCCAAGCAGCAGCAAAGATCAGTTTTTCAACACCACTACCACACCATCACCGAAAATGATAACGATGAGACTCCAAGCAGCAGCAGAGATCAGTTTTTCAGCGAAGATGAAGAACAAGAAAGTCATATAAAAACACTTATCCGAAGCTATAAAGAAAAGGATGAGGAAAGAAATAAAAGTGCAGATAGCACATTGAGTTTTGAAACACTAGAAAAGCAAAATAATCTTGATACTCAATTTGGTTTACATAAAAGACTCGATGATGGACATTGGATGTTTGGAGATTCAAAATTAATCTGGGATAATTCTAAAGAGTTTCAAATTGGAAACGAAAAATTCCTTATGACACCAGGACTTTACCAGCTAATGTTTTACAAGTCTCCTCCAAATTATAATGAGGTAGATCTTGAGCTTTATAAGCATATTTTATTAAAAACCAATGCATATCGACGTGGTTATACACCACTTGGACAAGTTAATAGTAACAAAGCTGAAAAGTATCGTAAAATTAGTAGGGAATAAATGCACAATGATGAAGAAGAAGAAGAACCTGATTCAAGCTTAATCACAAAAGAAACGAAAAAGAAAGGATTTGGACTGATGAAATTAAATTCTGTCCCAACAAACTATATATATTGGGACGATCCCAATGAATTAGTCAATCGTCTAAGACTGCTCTTATCATCGCAATCGGCTGGACATAATAATCATAATAACGAAATTATTTTAATTATTGAAGAGCTCAAAGAATCCAATATAATCGAATAATGAGCGTTGACAAATTTGGTCGTTTTAATGATATTAATAAATCGAATAAAATTAGTATGCAATTGACTGCTGGAAGAGATACTTGCTTCAATGCACATTTTCATCGTATCAAAAATCTTAAAGACCCAATAGGAGACCAAGACACTACAACAAAGAATATTATTAATTCAAGTCTCAATGTGCTTCGAACTGAATTTCAGAATTCGCTTAAGGCTTATGAAAAGCAAAGTAATAAGTAATTTAAAGCCATTTACCACCAATTGGTGCTATTGAAAACAATATTAGTGACAACATTAAAGCGTATATGGAATACATTGATACGCGTCTAGAAGGTATTGATAATGTTGTGTTTTCAATGATTTCAAATCCCAATAAACAAAAAACAAAAAATCAATCAAAAGCAGTACAGAAGGATCACAATCGTCTACACCATGAGTCGTCGTCAAAAAGTGGAGAAGCTACACAGACAAGCGCGGCGAAACTTTAAACGACGAGCAGTCATAATCAAAGGACTCAATGATCTTTGGCAAGCAGACTTAGTTGAAATGGGTAGCTATGCTGTTCACAATAAAGGTTATCGTTATCTCCTTACAATCATTGACACATTTTCAAAATATGCGTGGACAGTTGCATTGAAATCTAAAACAGCTGCCGATGTCACTAAAGCAATGAAAAATATCTTAAAATGTGGACGAAAACCTAAGAATTTACAAACAGATGATGGGAAGGAATTCTTTAATAAGGACTTTCAAAATTTAATGAAACAAAATAAAATTAACCATTATTCGACTTATAGCACATTGAAAGCCTCAATTGTAGAACAATTTAATAGAACACTGAAGAATATGATGTGGAAAGAGTTTAGCAATCGTGGTTCGTACAAATGGATTGATGAGTATCAGAATTTAACTGAAAAATATAATGACATTGTACATAGTAAGATTAAAATTGCTCCAAATGATGTTAATTCTTCGAATGTAGCTTTAATTTTAAAAACAGTTTACAATCGGCTTAAAACTTATGATAAGCCAAAATTTCATGTAAACGATTATGTTCGAATAAGCAAATATAAAAATATTTTTGAGAAGGGTTATACTCCTAATTGGACAACTGAAATCTTTAAAATTAATAAAATTCAAAACACCAATCAATGTACTTATATACTAGAGGACTATCAGGGTAACATTTTTAAAGGTGCTTTTTATAACGAAGAGCTATTAAAATCACGCTATCCACATACAAATTTAGTTGAAAAAATTATTAAGAAAAGAGGTGATAGAGTGTATGTAAAATGGTTGGGATTTTCATCTCAACACAACTCTTGGATAAATAAAGATGATATACTATAAAAAAGAAGTTTAATTTTTTACTTGACTCAATTTATGTTAATTTTCCTATTCAAGATATCAAGAACATTAACATTAACTGAAAACTCATCAATTCTAACGGCAAATTATTTTCTTCCCATAGAACTTAACAAAGACTACGTTTGTGGGCTGATTGATTTTCATACTTATTACTCTGTACCGAAATCAGAAAATTTACAATCGCTTCAAGTACACAAACCGATTCGATTGCCTTTAGTTATTTTATAAAATGTAGCTTTGACGACAGACCAAATAAATTTCAGACATACATCCAAAATCATGAAAATGATGAAGATGCAAGCGAGGTGTTCATTAAAACATTATATAACGATTGCTTACAATTATTGGAAAACAATGCTTTTATAGTTAAAAAATGAACCCGCTTTCTCAAAGTCAGCAGATTGCTTTTAATACTGCTAAAAATTGCCATATTTGCGAGCTACCCTTAGATCAAACAAAAGTAAGGGATCATTGTCATTTAACTGGAGAATTTTGAGGTGCAGCACATTCTGAATGTAATTTAAATTTTCAATTAAGTCGTTTTATGGGCCAAAATTCTTTTTAATGCCTTAACTTCTGTCCCTGTCAATGAAATTCAGTTTTTCTGAAGGAGCAAACCAAATTAATAAAAATTTAGTTTTAACAAAAAAATTATGAATAACGAAATAAAATACTCTAGTCGAATTGAAAAAAAACAATTATTACCAAAACTAAATTTTTTTCCTTCGCAAATTAGGGTAACATTGTTGTGTTATCTTGTCTTGTCTTGCCAAAAAAGACAACAATGTTACTGTAATTTGCGAGTAAACAAGATGGAAGTTTGGTAATATTCGATTTTTTCCAATTGAACTAGAGTATTTTATTTCGTTATTAATAAATTTTTTGGAAAAATTTAATTGTTATTAATTTGATTTGCTCTTTTACGAGCCCTGAATTTCGTTGACAGCGACAGAAATTTAGGCATTAAAAAGAATTTTGGCCCTTATACCGATATTTTTCCATAACTTTTCGGCATATGACTGTCACTCATTTGTCAAAAAACTAAATTTGTTACCAAGTTCTTTAGGAGTAGTTGCACTCAATAAAGAAAAATATATATCATTATCGAAACATTTAACGTCTAAAGATAAACAACATATGGAAATACGTTTTCTGGACTCAATGAGATTTTTACCATCAAGCTTAGACAACTTAGCTCAAAATTTGGAGAACGATAGTTTTCACATTTTAAGTAGTGTATTTGAACGGGAAGAGGAAAGAAATTTATTAACACGTAAAGGTGTATTTCCATATGAATAAATTAACACTTTCCAAAGCCTTCAGGAGACAAGTTTACCACCACCTGAAGCTTTTTACAACAGACTAACAAATAAGGCATGTTCTGATGAAGATTATCAACATGCACAGAATGTTTGACGGTTTTTTAATTGTAAAACGCTTCAAGATTATATGTCCATATATTTAAAGACAGACGTTTTATTATTAGCAGATGTTATGGAAAACTTTAGAATAGTTTCTCAAAACATCTATAAATTAGATCCTTGTCAATATTTAACATTACCAGCGCTATCATGGGATGCAATGCTCAAGTATACGAAAATTGAATTGGAGCTTTTAACTGACATTGAAATGCTCTATTTATTTCGAAATGGTATTCGAGGTGGTTTGGTTCAATGCTGTAAAAGACATTCAACTTCAAACAATATGTACATGGGGGAGAATTATGATGCAAGTAAACCTTCATCAACAATTGTATATTTAGATGCAAATAATTTGTATGGATATGCAATGTCTGAATGTCTGCCGTATGGAGGTTTCAAGCTTCAACGTTTTCTCAATATCAGACAATTCTTTAACTGGTTATATATTAGAAGTCGATTTGGACTATCCGATTGAAATTCACGACTCACATAATGATCTACCTTTTTGTCCAACAAATAAAAAACCACCATGTGGAAAAATACCAAAACTTATAGCAGACTCAACTCCCAAGCGTAACTATGTCATTCATTACAGAGTTCTTCAACTATGTTTAAAGCATGGTCTTAAGCTTGTTAAAGTTTATAGAATTTTAGAGTTCAAACAATCACCATGGTTACAAAAATATATTGATTTAAATACCAAGTGCAGACAAAACACTAAAAGTTATTTTGAAAAAAAACTTTTCAAGTTATTGAATAATGCTGTTTACGATAAGACTATGGAAAACAAAGAAAAGAGAAGAAATATAAAGTTGGTGGAAGAGTGGGAGAGTAAGGGAAAACGTCTTGGGGCCAAAGCTCTTCTCGCTAAACCAAATTTTCGCAATGTTAAAATTTTTACAGACAATATAATTTCCATAGAATTACAGAAAGAAATAATTTTGTATGACAAGCCCATGTACTTAGGTTGTACAGTATTAGAGTTGTCCAAGCTTAAAATGTATAACTTTCATTATGACTTTATGCTACCAAAATTTCAAAAACATCTCTCTCTTAATTATATGGACACTGACTCCTTCATTTATACAATTAAAGGTGAGATGACACTACGTGTGCAATTCACATATAATTGCTCAAAAAAATGTGTGACACATCTGAAACAAATAAAATTTTAAGCACATTTATTTGCTCAGGGTATTACACTACGTGTGCAATGCACACATAATTGCTCAAAAAATGTGTGACACATCTGAAAACTAATTGCACACATAACATGTTACGCAATGTTACTAGGTTTCGTTTTTAAAAGATTGCAATGAAAATAATGTCCAACCTTAGAGATTTCAGAGACAGTTAAGATAATCGAAATCTTTAAAACTAAAAGTAATGACAGTATTTAAGCATTTGCCTAAACTGTGTTCTAACCTCACATAAAAAAACAAATGTTCAGCAGATTGTACTGTATGAGGAAACAGTTTCACGTGTACATATTTTTACAAAATGTTTGTGCAGTTGAAATTTGGGTTTATTACATTACGCGTGCAACGCACACATTTTATTTGTAAAATATTGTAAGAATTATTTTGAGCAAACAAATTATTCGTCGATTTCATTACGTGTGCAATGTTTATGACGTCAGTGAGCAAATATTCGTGCATTGCACACGTAGTGTCATCTCACCTTAACAATCTTAATTTTTATAAAGAAATAATAAATGACACAGATTTAAATTTTGATACATCGGACTATGCTGCAGATAATATGTGCGTTAACTTGGCACCGTTTTTTTTGAATTTCTTATAAAAAAATAATGTGCCGGAATGTGCCCGAGATGTGCTGTTATGTGCCGTAGTTAAAAAAAAAATATCCTTAAATACAATTTTTAAGGGGAGGTCCTGTTTTTGGGCGCAAGTTGGCACCGCAACTTTGAAATTTCTTATGATTAGACAATGCGCTACAATGTGCCTGACATGTGCTGTTATGTGCCGTATTTAAAAAAAAATTTCGTCCTTGCATATAATTTTTGTAAGGATTTTATTATTTTTGGTGTACACTTAGCACCGCAACTTTGGATTTTTTTATAAAAAAACAATGTGCTGAAATGTGCCCGATGTGTGCTGTCATGTGCCGTATTTAAAAAAACAAAATATCCTTAAATACAATTGTTATGAGGAGGTCCTTTTTTTCATGTATTTTAGATTAGGCAGATTAGTTGTTTTCCAGCGGTTTTACTGGCTTGTTAGTTATATAGCTGGCGCTGTGAATAGTGGTTTCTGCTGGTTTTTACTGGCTTTTTAGCTATGTAGTAGGTTTAGATATGGCGCTGTGAATAGGGGTTTCTGAAAGTTTTATACTGGTTTATTTGATACATACTGGGCGTTATGATTGGATGACGGCAGTGCTGCCAGATAAGGGGTTTTACCCCTGAATTTGGATGATTTTAGACCTTTTTGAGGAATTTTAGTTGCGAATCAAATATTAATGTAATGAAATTTAATAAAAAAAAAAGGGACTCCTCGAATACTGTTTGTGCAGAAACAATAGTTTGAAAGCAAGTAAATGCAGCTTTTGTACTACTTCTTTTATACATTCGATATTTATGCAATTTTAGTGGAAAACGGTAAAAAAAAAGGAATTTGATATGCCCTTTGGGGGAATTCGGCCTGCACCATTTGGCAGCACTGGATGACGGTGTCATTTTTTGTGCGGTAGAATTGTTGGTATTGGGCGGTTGTGCGTTCGTTTGTGGGGGCTTACTTTATAACGAGTTTTTAGTATACATATTTTTATTTATAAATTCGATATAAAAATTGGGATTGTAGAAATCATCACTAAGAAGTGCAACATAAGTGATGAAATTGCAGCTTATTTTGAGTAATGTGATTTCCAATTATTGTCAAAGTGGAAGTGGCAAAGGGATGGTGTTTGAAAAATGTCTCTGACGCCGACAATTCATAAGGGAACTGGACGAAAGTCCGCATGCGAACTTCCATCATTCTTATAAACGTCCTTTGTAAAAATGTTTTTTATAGGCGTGGTCTAAAGTCCTTTTTTGCACGAAAATTTTCTTTAATAACATGTTCACATTCTGCCTTACTTCAAAACATATTTATAAATGGGTTGCAAACTTTTTTAGTTGGGTTTAAAATTAGAAATAGTTTTTTGGATGGGTTAAAAAGTTAGAAAATTATAAAAATGGAAAAATGGAAACTTAAAAAGTTAAAAAATAATTTTTTTTTAGATGTGTTAAAAGTTCGAAAGTAAAAAAAATGTTTTTGATGAGTTGAAAAGTCTCTTAAAAGTAAAACAACTAAAAAACATGCAGTATTTTACTTAAGAACTCTTCTAAAATCCATTATTTCTATTGGTTTTGCAAGCATTTTATTTTTTGTTCTTATGCCCCAAAATATAGTATTCACAGATTTGATTCAAAATGTATTTTGAATGATACTTTTCTAAAAATTATAAAATTGATTGTAAAACAAACTATTTTTGACAAAATAACTAACTTTTTCGATGGATCGATCAAAGCTGAAGAAACTGTGGCTGAACCACACTTGATTTGTTTGGTCCACCGAGTGAATTAAGCGCTTCAAATTTACCACCTTGCGAAGATATTCTAAAATAACTATTTTTTTTTATGTGATTGGGAAATGCAGAAAAGAAAACGGTGTCCAGTAGAAAAACCATTCCTTGAAACTTTTCTCCTTTCTCTTGACCCATTTTGCTTCTACACCTGCTCTCACGTATATCTCACGTGTTCCCTTTCAAAGAAATAATTTAAATATATAATTTTTGTTTTTAAAAAAAGATTTGTTTGAAATGAAAGTATACTTAAAATTATAAATATTATAAATAGCCTATATAGAGAGCAAATATCAAAAAAGCAAAAAATTGTCTTACGAAATATTAATTTTAAAAAAGTAAAGAAAGGGGGTTTTCTTAAATCTACTTAAGGCCCTTAAGTAGGTTTAAATTTTTGTAGTCTGGAAACCACTTAACTTGTTTTAAAACATTTGAGTGTAAAATTAAATAACATGTTCACATTCTGCATTACTTCTACATTCTAAACATTCTAAATAAAACGGAAAATATGACTCTCGACAATGCAATCTACAGAGATCTACCGATTTTTGAGCGTCGATCTACGGATTTTTAAAAATATGATCTGGCATCACTGGTTTCAACAGAGATTTTTTGACAGTCGGCGTCGGTTCACAAATTTGTGGTTTGTTTTTTATTTATTTCTATAACCGACGGCCTCTGACTGCCCTATTGGGTTGGTCGGTGGCGGCGACGACGGAGGTAGATTCCACCATGTGCTATACTGTGCATTGGCGCCTGCTTGACTCCGTCTGATCTTGGAACGCCTGCCCGCAACGCAACCTTGTGTGAATTGGAATTAACTTGCTGCTTCCAACACTCCAGGTAACTGTTTTTGTGCGAGTGAGCCAGTGGTTCTTTCTTTCTTGCAATTTATTGCTTTTCTTTTCTTTCATGTATATCGTCTTGGTGCTCTAATTCGTGTTGTTACATCCACTCTCTTTTCCTTTTAGAAGCTTCTAGAAAATGCTAGCACACCGCGTTTTCTTGGAAAAAAGGCGGCATATTTTCTTGGAAGAAAGAGTTGCGTACCCGGTCGCTTAGCGGCATTAAAATTTGTACATTCGACTAAGGCAGATGTGGCCGTGATTGTAACAGTGCTTCCTATTTTATAATTCAAAGAAAAAAAGGATAGTATATAAAGGAAATTATTTAACTACTAAATACGACTTTGTAATTTAAATTAACAAAAAAAGAATTGGCGTTTTATGTGTTGTTGAAGCAACAAAAGACCAACAACCAAGGGATTTGAGATTATGTTTTACATAAGTAAGCAACAGACCGAATAGAAGATTGCAAATTTTCGGAAATAAATATTGAAGGCGAAGAAACTTTTGTTTTACAGACGGTGACGTTCGAATCGTGAGTGCAAGTTTGTTTTTTTATTTTGTTTTGCAATAAAATTTATAAAATCTATGTTCATAGTTCCTGAGTATACCATTGGGACGAGTTTAAATTGATTTGCCAGCACCTATCGCCACCGATTCTAACAATATTCAACATCTTCAGCCGCTTGCTCCAAAATAGACGATGCTGTTTTGGAATAATGAGTGAACGAAAAAACATTGCAAAACTACGGAAACTGCTTCAGGTAGAAAAATTTTAAAAAGTAATCAATGATGACGGATCTGTAGCGATTCCAAAATCGCCTGTTTTCTCTGAGCTATCGGCCATTATAGGAAGTTCTGATCCATTATCAACAAAAAATATATACACAATATTAAAATTAAATCGCTACGGACTGCATACCTTCGTTTTAAATTTTTATAATATAACCTACGAGACACCAATACCATCGAATAGCACTTTCAATGATTCCATTACTGGCATATTAACATTCACAATTGATATATCAACAATATGGCAAGATATAGAATATGAAAAAGTACAATATAAGTCTGTAACTACAAACATAAGGTCAGCATATACGCTGAAACGTTATACATGGACTAATTACTTATTTGAGGAGATTTTCAAAAATACTAAAATAAATTGTGCTTTAACATTTAAACATAATAAATTAAGCCAATCAGGATATGCAATAAGTGTTGCAGGTTATTGTTCAGAGTGCGACTGCAAATTCACAGGGTTTGTAGCAAATAAACCAGAAGAAAGGCAACCTGTTCTGATGGAATGTCAACTGAAAAATTATGATGAGCTATTTGTACATAACAAAAAACGGCAACTGAAAGGATCAAAACGTACTAAAGTTGGAAAAGAACTAGTTCAAAGTAAAATTTTACCATCGATGTGGCGACGCAAGGAAGCGAATCAATTAATGGAATATGGTGATAAGGAACCACCTCACTTATTTCGACTTTCGACGCTTAGAAGAGCCAAGCAAGTACATCAAGATAGTTTACTTGGAATTAAAACACGAAACGTTTATGATAGTCTTCACAATCTGAAATACGATCCAAAATCTGAGTGCGCCATCAGCTCTATAAGTTTAGATCCGTTCTTTGTTCATTATTTTTCGAATGAGCAGATCGCAGTATTTGAAGAGCATCATGACTGTGTCCTTATTGATGCCACTGGATCGTTAGTAAGAAAGATAAAACTTCCAAATGGAGAACTTGGTCCCCATCTTTTCCTGTACCAGTGCGTTACAAAAATAAAAAACAGCGTTTTTGTTCCAATTTTTCAAATGATTTCTGCAACCCAAAATACAAATGCTATTACGTATTGGTTATTAGAATTTATCCGCATTGAGAGTACTCATAAATGTACCTTTCCACTCCCAAAAGAAGTCGTAACTGATTTTAGCAAAGCGTTATTAGGTGCAGTAGCTCGATCGTTTGCTAAAAAAAATACGTTAGCCGAATATTTAACGTGCTGTTATAAATTACTTCTGGGATGTGAATTAAAAATTCCATCATGCTTAAATCGACTGGACATTTGCCATTTTATGAATATTATTGCAAAATGGAAATGTTGGAAAGAGAACCAAAAGCGAGTAAAACAATTTTACTTACGAAGTATCGCTGTTTTAAGAGAACAGAATTCATTACACGGCATTGAGAAATATGCAAAAGCCATATTTATTGTATCATTAAACGAAAACCAAACTGATCTATCCAAAGACTTCTTGTATAATTCTATCAAAGGTGTTACTGTTGAGGACAAATATCTGGAATTGGAAGATGAAGCAGATGACAATTTTAATGATGACAATGAAGAAAATAATTTGGACATTTTTAAGTGGGCAAGTGATTTATTCGACGAATGTAAAAATTTGCCTACATATCAAAATGAAAGCAGCTACGTTAATCCTTATTTTTGTCCGAAAGTTGCTGAAAATTTGAAAAAAATATTACCTTATTTTCCACTCTTCAGTGACGCAATGATATCAATTTTTAAGTACGGCACCAACAGGCCTACATCTGCTGGAGTTGAATCTGAATTTAATGATCTTAAAAATCGAGTTCTACGAGACGTAATGACCTTACGAGTAGATAAATTTATAATTCGTCACATACAATCATTTCCAGGCAAATTAAAGATTGCCCTTGCGAATCAAGTTGAAAAAATTAATAAAGAAGCTAGTAAAGAGAATGAAGGTATTCAGCATCAAGAAAGTAGTGATGAAGACTTGCCGGAATTAAAACAAGAGGAAAATTGGCGTAATAAAAATAAGAAACAAAAATACTCTAAATATATAGATCATGTGCCAGAATTTGATTCGACGCAAGAGACAATAACGAATTTACCCGTAATTTTGAATGGCACGTACACAAAAAATATTAAAATCGGAAGAAAAACTATCGTTTTAACAAATACATGCGCATTTGACAGTCTTTGTCAAATCTTTGCAATGGCATTGAAAAACTATAAAAAATATGAAGAGTCTGTTCAAAAAATAAAAATCCCCTTTTTAGAAGTTGCCCTCACATTTGTTAATGAAGGTTTAAAAAATAATAAGTTTTATACAGAGCGAGCTAAGCTTTTATATGATTTGCCTGTTTACAGTGCAAAAAGACAACGTTCGAACGTTGTGAGAATTAACGGAGACATAAATGTTGCGAATTTGGTTGTTTCACTATTTTCAAATTTTCCAAGTTGCGTAATATCGGCCAAATGTTTGAAGTGTGATAACAAAACGCCTCCGAGAATTAATGCCACGATTGCTGCTAATCTCGAGATTTTAAGCAAAGGCTTTCAGGCAATGAGAGAGGCCATAATCAATGCATTTAATGAACCAAAAAAGTGTTGTAGGAGAACCATGACACAAAACATTGATTACGGACCACATCTTCTCGTAGAAACCGATCAAGGTAGAGAAAAAGTTACTGCTTTGAAAACAGTTCCACAAACGCTTCAATTAAAAGAAAAAAATTATCGACTGGCAGGCATCATCGCATATTCTGGAAACTTTGCATTAAAATCCACAGGTCATTTTACGTCATATATACCGATAAAAAATTATTGGGTACAGTACGATGATTTGTTAGTCAAAAGTGGACGAGAACACTTGAATGCAGAAAGTGAAGTTTTTGCGCATTTGTGCGCATATGTATTAAAATAACTTTATCACTTCTACCTACAACTATAATTTGTGAAGATCTAATAGGCTATTCATACTTATGTCTAAATCACGGGATTTAAGAAAATTTTTACAGCAGCTATATCATATAAATGTTATTTCATTCTATGTTACGTATAGACCAGAGTTGGGAAAGAATGATTAATTTTTGAGTCATTCTGCGAATCATTCAGGCAATGAATCGGATTTTTTTTAAATTAATTCTTTTCTTTCAAAATATTAATTGAATGAAAATTTGAATTCATTCAAAAAGAATGAAAATTTTTTCGTTCATTCACCTCATCAAAAATATGAATTGAATTAAATTTGAATTGTTTCATGAAAAAAAAAAAAATAAAAATGTAATGAATTTTTTCAATCATTTATGAAGTAGGCTATGAAATTTTAAAAAATAGATTCGTCAATAATATCAACTCAATATGCTTACAACTCATGATTGAATAAAAACCGATTACAGAATTTCATAGCCTACTTCATAATTTGTGTAGTATCTAAGATGCAGATCTACAGCAGCTATATCAAATAATTGTTATTTCATTTTAAGTTATGTATAAACTAGAGAAGAATATGAGTTTTGTTATATTGAATAAAATTACTTTTTTAAAATTAATATTTGGTAAGACAATTTTTTGCTTTTTTGATATTTAATCTCTATATAGGCTATTTATAATATTTATAATTTTAAGTATACTTTCATTTCAAACAAATCTTTTTTTAAAAACAAAAATTATATATTTAAATTATTTCTTTGAAAGGGAATACGTGAGATATACGTGAGAGCAGGTGTAGAAGCAAAATGGGTCAAGAGAAAGGAGAAAAGTTTCAAGGAATGGTTTTTCTACTGGACACCGTTTTCTTTTCTGCATTTCCCAATCACATAAAAAAAAATAGTTATTTTAGAATATCTTCGCAAGGTGGTAAATTTGAAGCGCTTAATTCACTCGGTGGACCAAACAAATCAAGTGTGGTTCAGCCACAGTTTCTTCAGCTTTGATCGATCCATCGAAAAAGTTAGTTATTTTGTCAAAAATAGTTTGTTTTACAATCAATTTTTTAATTTTTAGAAAAGTATCATTCAAAATACATTTTGAATCAAATCTGTGAATACTATATTTTGGGGCATAAGAACAAAAAATAAAATGCTTGCAAAACCAATAGAAATAATGGATTTTAGAAGAGTTCTTAAGTAAAATACTGCATGTTTTTTAGTTGTTTTACTTTTAAGAGACTTTTCAATTCATCAAAAACATTTTTTTTACTTTCGAACTTTTAACACATCTAAAAAAAAATTATTTTTTAACTTTTTAAGTTTCCATTTTTCCAGTTTTATAATTTTCTAACCCTTTAACCCATCCAAAAAACTATTTCTAATTTTAAACCCAACTAAAAAAGTTTGCAACCCATTTACAAATATGTTTTGAAGTAAGGCAGAATGTGAACATGTTATTTAAGAAAATTTTCGTGCAAAAAAGGACTTTAGACCACGCCTATAAAAAACATTTTTACAAAGGACGTTTATAAGAATGATGGAAGTTCGCATGCGGACTTTCGTCCAGTTCCCTTATGAATTGTCGGCGTCAGAGACATTTTTCAAACACCATCCCTTTGCACTTCCACTTTGACAATAATTGGAAATCACATTACTCAAAATAAGCTGCAATTTCATCACTTATGTTGCACTTCTTAGTGATGATTTCTACAATCCCAATTTTTATATCGAATTTATAAATAAAAATATGTATACTAAAAAATCGTTATAAAGTAAGCCCACACAAACGAACGCACAACCGCCCAATACCAACAATTCTACTGCACAAAAAATGACACCGTCATCCAGTGCTGCCAAATGGTGCAGGCCGAATTCCCCCAAAGGGCATATCAAATTCCTGTTTTTTTTACCGTTTTCCACTAAAATTGCATAAATATCGAATGTATAAAAGAAGTAGTACAAAAGCTGCATTTACTTGCTTTCAAACTATTGTTTCTGCACAAACAGTATTCGAGGAGTCCTTTTTTTTATTAAATTTCATTACATTAATATTTGATTCGCAACTAAAATTCCTCAAAAAGGTCTAAAATCATCCAAATTCAGGGATAAAACTCCTAATCTGGCAGCACTGCCGTCATCCAATCATAACGCCCAGTATGTATCAAATAAACCAGTATAAAACTTTCAGAAACCCCTATTCACAGCGCCATATCTAAACCTACTACATAGCTAAAAAGCCAGTAAAAACCAGCAGAAACCACTATTCACAGCGCCAGCTATATAACTAACAAGCCAGTAAAACCGCTGGAAAACAACTAATCTGCCAAATCTAAAATACATGAAAAAAAGGACCTCCTCATAACAATTGTATTTAAGGATATTTTGTTTTTTTAAATACGGCACATGACAGCACACATCGGGCACATTTCAGCACATTGTTTTTTTATAAAAAAATCCAAAGTTGCGGTGCTAAGTGTACACCAAAAATAATAAAATCCTTACAAAAATTATATGCAAGGACGAAATTTTTTTTTAAATACGGCACATAACAGCACATGTCAGGCACATTGTAGCGCATTGTCTAATCATAAGAAATTTCAAAGTTGCGGTGCCAACTTGCGCCCAAAAACAGGACCTCCCCTTAAAAATTGTATTTAAGGATATTTTTTGTTTAAAATACGGCACATAACAGCACATCTCGGGCACATTCCGGCACATTATTTTTTTATAAGAAATTCAAAAAAAGCGGTGCCAAGTTAACGCACATGCAGATAATCAATTTGAAATTCCCCAAAGAAATAAAAAAGTTTTAGGAATGATGAAAAATGAACTAAATGGTAAAATAGTGAAAGAGTTTATTGGTCTTAGATCAAAAATGTTTTCACTAAAAGCTATCGATGAACATGAAATAAAAAAATCCCAAGGTGTTAAAAAGTCTGCTTTAATAAAATTGAGTTTTGATGATTATCGTGAATATTTATTACAAAATAAGCTCTATTTTGATAGTATGCTAATGTTTAGAAGTAAGCTACACGAAATATATACCCAAATCTGGAATAAAGTAGTATTAAGTAATACTGACGATAAAAGGTAAATTAAGTCGGATGGTATTAATACTTATGCATGGGGGCACTACAGTATTGATAACAGCGAACCTATGGATGTAGACTAAGTTTTTATGTATGTGTATATGTATAAAAATATATATTGAGAAAAAAAATGTTTTAATTGTAATGAATTTTACAAGAGAGGTGAGTCACCATTTTCAGAAAAATCATATAAAAATAAATATTGAGGAAAAATATTGTTATTATACCTTTTCCGAAGGAAAGGGTATATTAGTTTGGACGGTGTATGTAAATACCAAAGGAGTCGCGGTAGATATAGACATATATATATATTCTTGATCAGGGTGACAAGGAATCGATCTAGCCATGTCTGTCGTTGCTGTCTGTCTGTCTGTCTGTCTGTTCTGTCTGTCTGTCTGTTGCGGTCACACTTTGTTTTTCGTAATTTACTCCTAAGCCATGAAAGATATCATATTGAAATTTGGCATGGACTTCAACAGGTAAATGTCCGAAAAACTGCATACAAATTTTTTCGTAGTCCCTTCTTGGGTCGTGGGAAGTGGTTCAGAAGTTTCAAAAATCACGATTTTTAACGTTTTTCCTGGATAACTTTTTTTACTATACATTCCGCTTATTGAAATTTGGTTGTGTGTATAGCTACTATGTAGACTTAAGCTTTCGCTGAAAAAAAATTGCGACATCGCTATAACTATGGTCATCTTCTACACAATAGAAAAAAACACTCTTTCTCTTATTCTCATATCTGAATACAAAATTATTTTTTTGCTTCTTTCTGATTGTGTATTTTGCCGCCAAATAAGTTCGTCCATTATGGATAAATTTTGACCATGACCACATTTTGCGAAATTCGCAAAAATTGATTTTCCTATTTTGAATTGAGTATTTCGCAGCTAAAAAAATGTCCTCTAAGGGTAAGCTTGATCAAGACCACCATCCGCGAAAATTCGCGAAAATTTGATTTTCACTAGTTTGAATTGAGTATTTCGCAGTTAAACAAAATGTCCTCTAAGGGTTAAAATTTGATCAAGACCACCATCCGCGAAATTCGCGAAAACCTGATTTTCACTATTTTTAATTGAGTATTTCGCAGCTAAACAAAATGTCCTCTAAGGGTTAAAATTTGATCAAGACCACCATCCGCGAAATTCGCGAAAACCTGATTTTCACTATTTTTAATTGAGTATTTCGCAGCTAAACAAAATGTCCTCTAAGGGTTAAAATTTGATCAAGACCACCATCCGCGAAATTCGCGAAAACCTGATTTTCACTATTTTGAATTGAGGATTTCGCAGCTAAACTAAATTTCCTCTAACGGTTAAAATTTGACCATGACCACCATTCGCAAAATTTTTTTGCTTAATAATAATCTCGAGTTTTAGAACCTAAATCGAAGTACAGATAAGGTATAAATAGATATCCAAGCTAGAACAACGAAAACGGCAGGAATTTTCGTTAAGGTAATGTTTTAACATATTTTAGGCTGAGGAAAAGGTATGTGTGCAATCGGCTTTGCCGATGTAAACTTCTTTACTTGTTTTAAAAATAAATTTTGAGGGAAAAAAAATTATTTTTTGCAATGAATTTCACAAAAGAGGTAAGTCACCATTTTCAGAAAAATCATATAAAAATAAATACACTTGATCCTCTTTTTACGCGGTATACTGGGACCAAAAAGTTACCGCGTAAAAAAAACCCTTTTCCATGCAAAACTTCTAATTCGTTCCATATTTTGAAAATTACCGCGTAAAAATAAAATCCGCGTAAAAAAAACTATATTCCCATACAAAATATCTAACTCGTTCCAACTCAGCACAAAAAAAAATACATGTTCCTTTTTAAGTAACTTACATTGTATGAAATTTAAGACATTTATTAAAACATGAAAGCAAAAATTAATAAGTATCATATACCTACATGCTATTCAATAAAGTAACAACTCATTTTCCGTAAGAGATCACAAATGAAGCATTTATAGCTTTTGACTAAAAGTTCAAATAATCCGTCATCAAGCGCTGAGGCATTTTACTTTTGACTTCTTCATATAAGTCGTGATAGCTTTTCATAGCTTCTGTCAATTTCCGACGGAAAATGGTCACCCGCTCAGTATTTCAATCATGTTTTACAAAAAAATCTTCCAGATTCATTGCTTGTTTTAAACCATCATTAATTAAACTTGCTGTAAGGGGTGCAGCATCAAAGCATTCCAAATCGTCTTCGCTTTCAGGATCTTCATTGTTGTTGTTTTTATTGAACGCTTCTATGATTTCATCATCTTCTGCAACACAATCTTCAAAAAGTTCATTGATGTCCTCAGCATTCAGATCTTCGAACCCTTCGCCTCCAATATTTCTGGCCACCTCGAAAATATCGGCATAAGCAGTCAAATCAACGTTTTCACTTTCACCGTCATCTTGCAATATAGCATCTTTCCAGACATTCTTCCAGCATTTATTAAGAGTACTTTTTTTAATTTCCTTCACAGCGCGCTGAGCGCACACTATGCAGTTTTTAATTGTAAATGCCTTCCATGCAGCAACTAACATACATCAAACTCAGAGTCATTTTCAATTTCATCCAAAACATACTGAAATGAATGTTTTATATAGTTAGACTTAAATGTTGCAATAATGCCCTGGTCGAGCGGCTGTATAACTGATGTTGTGTTTGGCGGTAGAAACATTACTTTAACGTTTGGATGTTCAATTATTGGATGCCCAGGAGCATTTTCAATGAGCAGCAGCACTTTAAAGTCAAGCTTTTTGTAGTAAAGATATTCTCTAACTTCAGGAACAAAGCATTCTTCAAACCATGCCTTAAAAAGAGAAGCAGTTACCCAAGCTTTTTTGTTTGCCATCCAATGAACTGGCAATTTTTTTAAGTCCGCACCTACAAAACAGAAGAGTATTAATGTACCTAGCCGAAAATTCCGTTAAATGAAAAAGTTACCTTTTAAAGCTCTTGGCTTCATATACTTGTTTACAAGCAACGGTTTTAAGAGTTTGTCTCCAGACGCATTACTGCATAGCAAGAATGTCACGCGTTCTTTTGCTGCTTTAAAACCCTTAGCCGATTTTTCATGCTTACTTATATAGGTTCGACTAGGCATTTTTTTCCAAAAGAGGCCTGTCTCGTCTGCGTTAAATACTTGGTCTGCCACATATCCTCCGGCAGCAATGGCTTCACTCAAGATTTGGGAAATTGCTGTGCCGCCTGCTCATCGGCCGATGCACTTTCACCACGTATTTTAAGGTTATGCAGTGAATGTCGTCGTAGGAATCCTTTGATCCAACCATTGCTGGCAGAAAACACTGGCGGGTTTGCCGCTTCCGAAGTGGATGGCTCTTCATCTTTTATGCGATTGTAAAATTGCTTTGCTTTCTGTTGAATGCATCGTGTGTCTACGGGTATTCTTTTTTGAACGTGTTCCTCCACCCAAAAAGCCAATGCGCGTTCCATTTTTATCAGCACAATGTCCCTTGTGTAGAAAGAATTTGAACTACTTACTCCACAAGCTTGAACAGCATTACGAATAGTTTTCTCTTTTTTTTTGATTGCTCGTATAGAAGATTCATTAACTTGGTAATGTTTAACAATACCTGCTATCCTTTCGCCACTCTGAATTTTATCTAATATCTTTATTTTTTCTGTCAAATTAATTTTTTTTACGTATTTTCGCCATTTGGTCACATATGTTTGTAATTTTCTGTTCCTTTCAAAACCGAAAACATATGTTTTTGACATTTCACTTGTTTCTCTTTCAACAGCAACAGAGTTGCATTTTATTTAATAAGAGTAGACGACTATTTTCGCAATTATGTTTACGAAATGCACATAAATTATGCAAAAGAAAAAATTCAATACATACGAAAAACCGCGTAAAAATAATAAACCGCGTAAAAAAAGTAATTGGGAGATGTTTTTAAAAACCGCGTAAAAAAAACCGCGTAAAAATAATCCGCGTAAAAAGAGGATCAAGTGTATTGAGGAAAAATATTATTTTTTGTAATGAATTTCACAAGAGAGGTGAGTCAAAATTTTCAGAAAAATCATATAAAAGACATGAAAAACCTACAATTTAATTTAGTAATCATCATTTCGAGTTTGTCTACGAGAGAAATGAATAAAATTTATATATTTTGTTTATTGTCCTTATTGGACTGTTTGAATGGGGCGCCAGCAGAAAGTCCAATTTTCATACACGTTCCTAAGAAACAGGACGTCGAAGAAAATATGATGTTTGCGTTGGTTTTACCCAACAATGATGTCGTCAAGTCGACTTAAAGCTACGTTTGATGAAACCGAGCGAAGATTATCCTTCCTTTATCAATGGTACTTTAAGGACATTTGAGGACACAACAACATCAACAACAACATCAACAACAACATCAACAATATCAAAAACAACGATATCACCATCTATAGCACCAACAACAGAGTTCGAGACAGAATATTCAGATGAATCAGGATTGGTTACTGTAAAGGAAGCAATTGAAGCTTTCAGACAAGATCTAATTCGAAAGGAAACTGAAATAGCTGGAATTATTGAAAGTTCGCAACCGTTTTATAGACACTTTCAATTAGAAAACGATAATGAACAAATTCGTGAAAGATGTACGTATAAAAGTGAATATACATTAAGATCCTTAACAATTCAATATTTTGAATATAAGGAAATGGAGGAACAACGTATTTTAAGCAATGGTGAACTCGAAACTGTTAAAGTGTCCGATATACGTCAAGGATCTGATTTAGAGTACATAGACATTAAAAGCTATAAACAAACTTTTAATATGAATATTGTGTAAACTGTAAATAAATATTATAATTATCTTTTTTCAACATAGATATTAAAATCTACAAACAAATTTTAAATATGAATATTGTGTAAACTGTAAATAAAGATTTTTATTATCATTTTCAATAAAAGCTCCACATAAGATCATTTTAAATTTAGTTGACTTTTAGTTGCTTTCAAAGGAGGAAGAAAAAATGTTTTGGATTCAAAAAATAACCAATCGAGAATATTGCATTTGCAATACTTTTTGCAAATCATTTACTATAACAAATATTGAACCAACAAATCCTGAAATGAGAGTATATTTTACTCCAAATACCGGGACTAAGTGTTTACTCTTTAAAATGCACAAAACTGGTCCAAGGCCCGATCATATTCTTGGAAAAATATTTACATTTAAAGAAACTGATCACTGTAAAATTGAAGTGTCCGGTGGAACTATTTGTTTGGTTGTGTTGCATATGATGGAATGTATCAAGCAAAACGTGACTTCGCTGGTTTCAAAGTAGGATGCCCCTTCAGTGATATAGAAAGCATGTCAATGAAGAATCTGCAGCAAGACTCAAATATACAATCAAGCCCAGCTGACAAGGATGATCCTACATCATAAAATATTACAATATTAGTTCACATCGTCGTCGGCAATAGACCAACAACATTAATAACATGCTTACGCAAAGCGGAAGAATTCTTCTGTTTTTGGAAAAGTTTAAACGTTACATTACTCCTGAAGAAAATAATTTCTTGATGACTGCAATGCAACAAGCTAAACAAGTGGAACAAGAGCGAGTTATCGAATCCTTATATGGAGCACATTTTCAAAGCTGTCCTTCAAGTTGTAGCCAATATTCACAAGGATCTAATGACTGTACTTGTTTTAATAACAAATTTATTCTTTGCAAAGCAAACAACCTAATGGTGTATTATAAAAAATTAATTGAGAAAAAATAAAAGATTTTGTATTTTTTATTTTTTTATTTCTTTTTTATTTATTATGTGAATAAAGAAATTGTAAACCCAAATGACCACAATTATATGAATTGTATTTGTTAAGGAAAACTGTCTGTCTCCTTGTTAATGTTGTGTCTTAAAAGATTCCAATTGCAGCACATAAACTGAATTGGGCTTTTAAGTTTTGTTCTGTGTAACAACGGCACTTGAACCGAGTTACTTGCTCTCAAAATGAAATGCTCTGTTTTGAAGTCAAATTAAGAGTCCGTTTTATTTGCACCTTGTGGTGCTTATATATCATAAAATGTTACATTCTTATTTCACTTAGCATAACAAAAAATAACAATATTGCAAATTTTGCATTATTATGACCATGAACTTCGTCGCAGGGCATTTACTACAATATCGAATTCAAACAAAAAAAAAAAAAAAAAAAAAAATTGAAAATCAAACGTAATGAAGAAATGCAATGTCAACATTAAAGACGCGATACAATTTTCAACGCTGTTATGAACTTATTTCGATTCAAGAAGTATTATTGTTTACTGCAAACTAAACAAAAAATAAACATAAAAAACAAGTAAAGAAGTTTACATCGGCAAAGCCGATTGCACACATACCTTTTCCTCAGCCTAAAATATGTTAAAACATTACCTTAACGAAAATTCCTGCCGTTTTCGTTGTTCTAGCTTGGATATCTATTTATACCTTATCTGTACTTCGATTTAGGTTCTAAAACTCGAGATTATTATTAAGCAAAAAAATTTTGCGAATGGTGGTCATGGTCAAATTTTAACCGTTAGAGGAAATTTAGTTTAGCTGCGAAATCCTCAATTCAAAATAGTGAAAATCAGGTTTTCGCGAATTTCGCGGATGGTGGTCTTGATCAAATTTTAACCCTTAGAGGACATTTTGTTTAGCTGCGAAATACTCAATTAAAAATAGTGAAAATCAGGTTTTCGCGAATTTCGCGGATGGTGGTCTTGATCAAATTTTAACCCTTAGAGGACATTTTGTTTAGCTGCGAAATACTCAATTAAAAATAGTGAAAATCAGGTTTTCGCGAATTTCGCGGATGGTGGTCTTGATCAAATTTTAACCCTTAGAGGACATTTTGTTTAACTGCGAAATACTCAATTCAAACTAGTGAAAATCAAATTTTCGCGAATTTCGCGGATGGTGGTCTTGATCAAGCTTTTACCCTTAGAGGACATTTTGTTTAGCTGCGAAATACTCAATTCAAAATAGTGAAAATCAATTTTTGCGAATTTCGCAAAATGTGGTCATGGTCAAAATTTATCCATAATGGACGACTTTATTTGGCGGCAAAATACACAATCAGAAGAAGCAAAAAAATAATTTTTGTATTCAGATATGAGAATAAGAGAAAGAGTGTTTTTTTCTATTGTGTAGAATGATGACCATAGTTATAGCGATGTCGCAATTTTTTTTCAGCGAAAGCTTAAGTCTACATAGTAGCTATACACACACCAAATTTCAATAAGCTGGAATGTATAGTAAAAAAGTTATCCAGGAAAAACGTTAAAAATCGTGATTTTTGAAACTTCTGAACCACTTCCCACGACCCAAGAAGGGACTACGAAAAAAATTTGTATGCAGTTTTTCGGACATTTACCTGGTTGAAGTCCATGCCAAATTTCAATATGATATCTTTCATGGCTTAGGAGTAAATTACGAAAAACTAAAGTGTGACCGACAGACAGACAGACAGACAGACAGACAGACAGACAGACAGACAGACAGACAGACAGACAGACATGGCTAGATCGATTCCTCTTGTCACCCTGATCAAGAATATATATATATGTCTATATCTACCGCGACTCCTTTGGTATGTTACATACACCGTGCCAAACTTAATATACCCTTTCCTTCGGAAAAGGTATAATAACAGTCTCGAACAATTAAACATTCTGCCCGCCTTGAGCTCTGCTCGAAATTTACGATGTTGAGGTGTTGCCTTTTCAGTGTTTCTTCTGTTGATATGGTTTGCTTATGTGAAGTCTGTTGTTGTGAATTGATTTCGTGGTGCTGGAGTTGGCGAGCCCTTGGCTTTTCGTTTAATTCCCAAGTAGATCAAAATGCATACAGTGATGATTAGTGCTATATAACTGACCGTCATATGATGATAATTTTGGCTTTGAATTTTATTGGGAAGTTGGAATATTTCCTGTTTCGCCAGTGAGGACTGTAGCGCCGTTAGATTTTCTATTTGTGCAATATAATCAGTTTTTTGGATTTCTTGAAGCAGAGGTTTTAATTTTTCTGTGTAGTTTTGTTTTGTGAATTCCCAAAGGCTGGTGTATGATGATTTGAGAGTGTTGGATATTACTCGTTGCCCTCGGATAGATATGAATTCATGTTTGAGTATGCATTGCGGTTCTAGACTGAGCAATCCCGATCCCGTGAGAGTTAGTTGTGTGATCTCTCTTTTGCATACTGCTATTGCACGAGTAGCTGTTGGTAGTGCGTATATCCACTTGTTTGTATGCCTGAGAGGGATCCAAGCAGTGCTGTCGGATAATCGTTGCAGTGCGCAATCGGAATGACTTTTGTCGTGAAATAAGTTTATTTCACATGAACAAATTGTTGAGCCACGGTCATATCGGACTTGACCTTTTGAACAAATGTACGCTTCGTCTTTTATGATCGGACATTCTTGTAATTCCGAATCCCTGATGGTGAAATATTGGTTGTCCATGCCTATCGCCAGAAGAGAGGAGCACGGCTTTACGGATATCATCGTTTTGTTAATCCAATTGGGTATTGGCACGAGATTGAATATTTGAAATTGTTCATGCTCGATTAATGGTATGGTAAGGCTGAAAATGACGGTGTTTCGCGTGAGTCCTCCTGTAATCTTCATTAATTTATACAGTTAAAATGAATTTTCTTGTCTTACAGGCAGGGAAAGCGACTCCGGCAAGTGAAGTTTTATTTTTTGAATTTCCTGTTGCAATTGACTTGTTGTAAGCAGCAATGGACTAATAATGCCATGGTGAGTGTTTGTCAGTATATCAAGAATTGAGGATTGTGTCTGCTGTAAGTTTGCTGCAATTATGTTGAGTTGTATGCAGAGTGACAAAAAAGTTCGTTGTATTTGTTCTTGGTATTTATCATCCGTATTATTGCGCACGAGGTTGTAAATTTGAGTTATCTGGTTGTCAAGGTGATCAAATTTTGACGCTACCGCCTTTTGATCCGTTTTTAAGATGTTTCTCGTGGAATCAATAATTGATGTTTGGTTTTTAAGCAGATTCAAAAGATGGGCTTCATTGTCCTTAACTTTTGTTATTGTGTGCGCCATTTGTTCGGCATATTCGGAATCTAAGACTCCAAATAGTGAATGTGCGATATTGCCAACTAAGTCTACCGCCCCTCTTTTATGTCGTCTCCCTGACAAGAGCGTGCTTTCTGACATCAATTCAGACTCCGTATGCTCAAAGTGTGTGGCCAAGTTTGTACAGGTGCTCTTTTGCTGAATTTGCTGACACAATTGATTTAAGGCCTTAGTGCCGTTAGAAAATGCTTGCAGGTCCTTCCAAAATCCGTTGAGATCGTAATAAATCAAAAGCTGCCAATCAGTTGATGAAATAGCAACCGAACCAATTCCTTCGAAGTGTATTCCTAGCCTCGTTCCAAACTGCGTGTTTTGAAATTGAGCTCCGAATACTAGTGGTAAAGCCATGAGAACTACGAGTGCCATAAAAAGACTGGGATTTTTTGCTAGACGTTTCTTCTTCGTAGGTATTTCGGGTTCTTCTTCGCCTAGTTGACTATTTTCTTCAATTGGTGCTTCCGATTTGATCGGTAACGGTGCTAGTCGGTCGATCGGTCTTCTGTAGGTGCCGGAAGCTGTTTTCACGTCTGCTACCCGGACGATGCCATCATCTCCTGGATGAACTTTTAGAATTCTTCCCATTGGCCATTGTAAAAGGGCCACATTATCTTCCTTTAGAATGACCATGTCTCCTGGTTTAATATTAACACCTTGAGCTTTCCACTTGTGTCGATATTGCAGCTCGCATAAGTATTCCCTCATCCACCGTTTCCAAAATTCTCGTTTTAGATGCGTCACTAATTTCCATCTTGTTAGACGGCTTATCTTCGCTGGTGTGGACACTGGATCAATTCGTGCGTTCAATGGCTCTCCTATCAGAAAGTGGCCAGGAGTCAGAGCCGTTAGATCATTTGGATCTTCTGACATCGGACTGATGGGTCGTGAGTTCATAATCGCCTCAATATCTATCACAACGGTGTCGAGCTCTTCATACGTCAAGGAAGCAGTAGATACACTTCTTACCAGCAGATGTTTGGCCGACTTCACTGCGGCCTCCCATAAACCTCCAAAATGAGGTGCCCTTGGGGGTATAAAATGGAATGTTATTCCCTTCGTTGTACATTTTCGGCTGATGACTTCGCTTGCAGAGCCGGTAAATATGGTTTCAGCTGATTTTTAGCACCAACGAAATTTGTGGCGTTGTCACAATATAGATGTTGACAAAATCCTCTCCTGCTTATGAACCGTTTCAGCGCTCCTTTAAAGGCATCAGTAGTTAGATCACTGACAAGTTCCAAATGGACAGCCTTAGTCGTGAAGCAGCAAAAAACTGCTATGTAGCATTTTTGCGGTTTCTTTCCTCGAACTTTATAGTGGACCCAAAATGGCCCACAGAAGTCAACACCAGCATTGATGAGAGGTCGAGCCGGTGTGATGCGTGTTGTAGGCAAATTACCCATCAGTTGACTGAGTAATTTTGGTTTAGCTTTAGTACATCGTACACAATGTTGCACAATTGAGCGTGCAGCTGATTTTCCCTTTACAGGCCAATATCTCTGTCTCGTGTAGGCTAGTAGTGCTTGAGGCCCACAATGACGATTTTGTTCATGGATTCCCTGCATTAAAAGCCTTGATATAGGGTCGTTGTATGGAATCAACATTGGATGCTTAGCCTCGTATGACAGTGTGGATGATTCCAATCGACCTCCAACTCGGATGATTCCATTTTTATCCAAGAACGGACAAAGATTACTGATTGGGCTGCTTCTGCTTACTTCGTTATGTTTTGCCAAATGTTTCAAGTCTTCCTGAAAATCTGATACTTGCATAGATCTAACGATGACCACGATAGCACTCTCAAGTTCTTCTACTGTTAACGCCAGCTTGAACTTCCGTTGACCTTTGCTTGCATTGCTGATGAACCTTAGCACATAACCTATAACGCGTTGAACGGTTAAGAAAGATCCCTTGTGGTTGATGTCATTGCTGAATCAGTAGTGGCGGCTACGACTGTGATTTCCCTTTTGCGCTTTTGTATTTGTTAAGGAAAACTGTCTGTCTCCTTGTTAATGTTGTGTCTTAAAAGATTCCAATTGCAGCACATAAACTGAATTGGGCTTTTAAGTTTTGTTCTGTGTAACAACGGCACTTGAACCGAGTTACTTGCTCTCAAAATGAAATGCTCTGTTTTGAAGTCAAATTAAGAGTCCGTTTTATTTGCACCTTGTGGTGCTTATATATCATAAAATGTTACATTCTTATTTCACTTAGCATAACAAAAAATAACAATTTATTGCAAATTTTGCATTATTATGACCATGAACTTCGTCGCAGGGCATTTACTACAATATCGAATTCAAACAAAAAAAAAAATAAAAAATTGAAAATCAAACGTAATGAAGAAATGCAATGTCAACATTAAAGACGCGATACAATTTTCAACGCTGTTATGAACTTATTTCGATTCAAGAAGTATTATTGTTTACTGCAAACTAAACAAAAAATAAACATAAAAAATAACAGTCTCGAACAATTAAACAGTATTGTTGATGTTGCTTATAGGTGTAGCTCAAATTTTTCTCATCAAGATATTTTACAACTTCTTTTGGTGGAGGTAAATTACCAAAACTATCAAAATACTCCTTGAAGTGACCGTTTTTAATATATGCTACCCAGTGTGTTCCTTCTCCATCTAATGAATCAAGATTGATTATTCCACACTCATTTTTATGTGACCGCTTTGGTAAAGCATTTCGCATGAACACAACAACAAGGTCTGCAATTGACATTCCACCAGATATTTATCCACCAAGCTTGGCAATACCAGTCAAAATTGAAATTACTTGTAAAAATCCACCGACTTTAGGCACTGGAATTATGCGTGGTATTACATTTTTGTTTTGATTTTTAAGAGTAGACGATAGCGATTTTTCGGCAACTTGAATAGCATTATGTATTTCAATTGGCTTTTTTCTTTTCAATTCATTTGTAGCCTTTTTTATTGCAGTCTTGAAAATTTTGGTAGGACACTTCTTTTTCCGGATAATTTTGTTTTTTTTCTTCAACGTCGTATTGGTATTTCGATTTTTCGCAGGTCTTCTAAGATTACCACCAAATTTCAATTTAGCTTTCATGATGTTTGTCACAAACCAAGCGTTTGCTTTTTCACTGGTGCTTGCGTCCGTCGATTTTACACTCTCCCAAGCTTTTTCAACTAAATTCCTATCTGCAATATGTAGATTTTCCAAGTCGTTGAATTTAGAGTAGGCAATATCGAGTTCTCTGCAAGCAGAATCCAATGGGTTGACACCTTTGTCTCCTCTTGCTAAACTTTTTTGAAGCTTTGTCCCCGGACCACAAAACTGATATCCTGGTAAGTGAAGCTCTATTGGTAGTTTATTAATAAGATTATTGATAAGTCCTTTTCCCAAAGCTCTACGTTTATGACTAATTCTATTTTTGTAAGTAACAAGCATTTATAGACTTGTTTTTAAAATAAAATGATATAATCAAGTCAACGGCAAAAATCAATCTAATTGAAAAGGTATAAAAGGAAACACTTTTATAGTCATAATGACAGTTGAAAGAGAAAGATGCGTTGCATAAGACAACAGAAGAATATTTTAGTTAAAAATTTGGATGTTAAAACAAATTCAAATGTTAATATTACACAACCACGACATAACTCATTACTACCAAACACAATACGAGCATTAATTGTCGGCCCATCAAATTGTGGAAAAACTAATGTTATGTTAAGTCTTATTGAAAGTCCCAATGGTCTGAAATTTAAAAATGTATACTTGTATTCAAAGTCATTACATCAACCGAAATATCAGTACTTAAAACAAGTTATAAAACCTATAAAAGGAATGGGACTTTTTACCTATTCGGAAAATGAAGAAGCTGTAGCCCCAGAAAATGCTAAAAAGGATTCTATTTTTATTTTCGATGACGTTGCGTGTGAAAAACAGCACAATATACGAAACTATTTTTGCATGGGACGTCATTTCAATATTGAAAGCTTTTTTCTTTGTCAAACTTACACTCGAATACCAAAGCATTTAATTCGCGACAATGCAAATCTAGTTATTGTATTCAAACAAGATGAAATGAATATACGACATATATATCATGATCATGTTGGAACTGACATGTCATTTAATACTTTTTTAAAAATCTGTGCCGAGTGTTGGAAAGATAAGCATGGCTTTCTCGTTACCAACAAAGATGACTCACACGACAATGGACGATACAGGAAGGGTTTTAATGTGTTCATTCGTTTATAAAAGGAAATGTTAAGAAACATTTCAACATGCAGTCTCAAAACAGCTTTCATCAAGTGTATACATATTATTAGAATGTTTGGAACAGCTCAAGGTCAAAAGACAGATCTGTTAAACAGCTATAACCAGATCGGTTCTCATAAAACAGATCCGTTAAGCAATTATAATCAGACCTGTTACCATAAAACTGAGCCGTTTTCTGTTAAACAGAACTGTTTTATAAATGATCCTGTTTTACATACAACTGCTGTTGCTGATGCTAAAACCTGGAATAAAAGGATGCCTCCATTGGATATGAGTGATCAAATGTGCTTTGAAAGTGAACGCTTGAAAACATTTCAAGATCATTGGCCTTTACAATGGATTGACACACGAAGGCTTGCACAGTTTGGAATGTTTTTTACTGGTACAGGAGGTACTACAAAATGCTACTTTTGCAATGTAGAAATTTGTAAATGGCAAATTGGTGATGATCCCCTCACCGAACACATGAAATGGTCACCGAGTTGTCCATTAATTAGCTTTAAAAAAACTGATAATCATACATTTTATCATCAAGAGGTATACTCCATCATACATATATCTAGAATAATTTTACACTTAAAACCAACAATAAATAAAAGATGTCCCAACAATTATATTTATGAAAATGAACTTTATAAAATTTCACAAATTATCAATAATTTATTGAAATTAAAAACTACTGTGACCAATTGAAATAAATAAAAAAAAAAAAAAAAATTGTTAGTATAAAGGTTAACTTCAAACCTATATCACTTTCATTTATATTTATACTTTCAATGTTAATGGTTCACTTAAAAACATAAAATGGATGAAAAATTGATAAAGAATATCATTTAGACGAGGAAAGTTTTGAAAAAAAAATTCAATGCCTTAAAATTTAAGGAGCAAGGTGATGCCGAAAGTCTCGAAAAGTCTTTTCTTCCAATCACTGCACCAATAAAAGATCTACTTACAGAAACAAGAGTAAAAAACGAAATGCTGAACGACTTGAACGAAAACACTAAGGTAGCAGCAGAAAATAATTCTACTTTCAATAAAAAAAAATTGATTGGAAAAAGGTAGCTTTCAATAATGAAAGACCGTGTCGTAGTAGATTTAGAAATGAAAGACCACCACCATCACCGAAAATAATAACGATGAGACTCCAAGCAGCAGCAGAGATCAGTTTTTCAGCGAAGATGAAGAACAAGAAAGTCATATAAAAACACTTATCCGAAGCTATAAAGAAAAGGATGAGGAAAGAAATAAAAGTGCACATAGCACATTGAGTTTTGAAACACTAGAAAAGCAAAATAATCTTGATACTCAATTTGGTTTACATAAAAGACTCGATGATGGACATTGGATGTTTGGAGATTCAAAATTAATCTGGGATAATTCTAAAGAGTTTCAAATTGGAAACGAAAAATTCCTCATGACACCAGGACTTTACCAGCTAATGTTTTACAAGTCTCCTCAAAATTATAATGAGGTAGATCTTGAGCTTTATAAGCAAATTTTATTAAAAACCAATGCATATCAACGTGGTACATCACTTGGACAAGTTAATAGTAACAAAGCTGAAAAGTATCGTAAAGTTAGTAGGGAATAAATGCACAATGATGAAGAAGAAGAAGAACCTGATTCAAGCTTAATCACAAAAGAAACGAAAAAGAAAGGATTTGGACTGATGAAATTAAATTCTGTCCCAACAAACTATATATATTGGGACGATCCTAATGCATAAGTCAATCGTCTAAGACTGCTCTTATCATCGCAATCGGCTGGACATAATAATCATAATAACGAAATTATTTCAATTATTGAAGAGCTCAATGAATCCAATATAATCGAATAATGAGCGTTGACAAATTTGGTCGTTATAATGATATTAATAAATCGAATAAAATTAGTATGCAATTGACTGCTGGAAGAGATACTTGCTTCAATGCACATTTTCATCGTATCAAAAATCTTATAGACCCAATAGGAGACCAAGACGCTACAACAAAGAATTTTATTAATTCAAGTCTCAATGTGCTTCGAACTGAATTTCAGAATTCGCTTAAAGCTTATGAAAGGCAAAGTAATAAGGAATTTGAAGCCATTTACCACAAAATTGGTGCTATTGAAAACAATATTAATGACAACATTAAAGAGTATATGGAATACATTGATACGCGTCTAGAAGGTATTGATAATGTTGTGTTTTCAATGATTTCAAATCCCAATAAACAAAAAACAAAAAATCAATCAAAAGCAGTACAGAAGGATCACAATCGTCTACACCATGAGTCGTCGTCAAATAGTGGAGGAGCTACACAGACAAGCGCGGCGAAACTTTAAACGACGAGCAGTCATAATCAAAGGACTCGATGATCTTTGGCAAGCTGACTTAGTTGAAATGGGTAGCTATGCTGTTCACAATAAAGGTTATCGTTATCTCCTTACAATCATTGACACATTTTCAAAATATGCGTGGACAGTTGCATTGAAATCTAAAACAGCTGCCGATGTCACTAAAGCAATGAAAAATGTCTTAAAATGTGGACGAAAACCTAAGAATTTACAAACAGATGAAGGGAAGGAATTCTTTAATAAGGACTTTCAAAATTTAATGAAACAAAATAAAATTAACCATTGTTCGACTTATAGCACATTGAAAGCCTCAATTGTAGAACAATTTAATAGAACATTGAAGAATATGATGTGGAAAGAGTTTAGCAATCGTGGTTCGTACAAATGGATTGATGAGTATCAGAACTTAACTGAAAAATATAATGACATTGTACATAGTAAGACTAAAATTGCTCCAAATGATGTTAATTCTTCGAATGAAGCTTTAATTTTAAAAACAGCTTACAATCGGCTTAAAACTTATGATAAGCCAAAATTTCATGTAAACGATTTTGTTCGAATAAGCAAATATAAACATATTTTTGAGAAGGGTAATACTCCTAGTTGGACAACTGATTAATAAAATTGAGTTTTGATGATTATCGTGAATATTTATTACAAAATAAGCTCTATTTTGATAGTATGCTAATGTTTAGAAGTAAGCTACATGAAATATATACCCAAATCTGGAATAAAGAAGTATTAAGTAATACCACTAAGCATACAATATATAGAGGAATAATTTCATAGAAGCGTTTGGCACCCAAAAATCAGCCATCAATAACTCCCAGGCTCTCAGTTTTATTCTTGCTCTCTCACTTTTGTTTAAGCTCTCTCAATTTGCGCTCATAAATGAGCGAGAATTATTTCATCTTCGCTTTGCTACACTGAAGTCGTATTGAACATACTACGTGTGTGTGTATGTGAATATGTCGAGTTTTTTCTTCTGTTGTTCTTCTTTAATTCTTTTGAAGAAGTTACGATGTGCGTATGTAAGAAAATTTTCGATTCGATTTTGATTTTTGGTTTATGCATGGAACGAAAATGTGCGTACAGTGAACTACGGATAAATGCAACACGAATAAATGCAAAAACCCCATAAATGCAAGAAGCTTTGATGCCTTTTTTTTTGAGTTCTCATGGAAATATGCACGGATTAATGCAAAGATCGCATAAGTGCACAAGAATTCGAGCAAAAAACGTGTTGCATTTATCCTTACTCTACTGTATAAGCTCTTTCACTGCCGACATGCCGCATTTGTTTTGAAGATTGTTTTCATTAACAAAGTAACAACAAAATTAACAAGCATTTTCGGTAGTGTTCGACCTTTAGTGATTTTGTTACTCGTATGATCACTATTAAAATAATTTCTCCTTTTTTTGATATTTCATATTATTTATTTTTAAATTGAAATTATTTTCAATTATTATGAACATTATTTATTGGCAAAGAAAAATGGAAAGAATATATCAAAAGGACAGTATGGGAGCATGAATATTTTTTTAAAAATAGGTATTGCATTAAAAAATCTGTAATGCTCTTTTCTTTACTTTTCGTATTGTCGATTTCTTCGAAATCCAAGTAAATGAATGTTTAAAAAAATTTTTTAATAAGTCGGTGTAAGAATTCGATAAATTCTCGGAACTAAAGACTAATTTTTCGTTACGAAGACGTTTAAGAAATTCCGATTTTTCGGAGCTAAAATCTTCTTTGCAAAATCTGTAAGACATTTCGATAATTCGAAGTGAATTATTTATTGTATTTGTTTAACCATTTAAAATGCTTAGCTTATTTTTTGTATTAGAGGTTTTCCCAACAACACTACTAACAAAATCAATAAAGGTCGAACACTACCGAAAATGCTTGTTCATTTTGTTGTTACTTTGTTAATGAAAACACTCTTCAAAACAAATGCGGCATGTCGGCAGTGAAAGAGCTTATACAGTAGAGTACGGATAAATGCAACACGATTTTTGCTCGAATTCTTGTGCACTTATGCGATCTTTGCATTAATCCGTGCATATTTCCATGAGAACTCAAAAAAAAGGCATCAAAGCTTCTTGCATTTATGGGTTTTTTGCATTTATTCGTGTTGCATTTATCCGTAGTTCACTGTACGCACATTTTCGTTCCATGCATAAACCAAAAATCAAAATCGAATCGAAAATTTTCTTACATACGCACATCGTAACTTCTTCAAAAGAATTAAAGAAGAACAACAGAAGAAAAAACTCGACATATTCACATGCACACACACGTAGTATGTTCAATACGACTTCAGTGTAGCAAAGCGAAGATGAAATAATTCTCGCTCATTTATGAGCGCAAATTGAGAGAGCTTAAACAAAAGTGAGAGAGCAAGAATAAAACTGAGAGCCTGGGAGTTATTGATGGCTGCTTTTTGGGTGCCAAACGCTTCTATGAAATTATTCCTCTATATATTGTATGCTTAGTGGTAATACTGACGATAAAAGGTAAATTAAGTCGGATGGTATTAATACTTATGCATGGGGGCACTACAGTATTGATAACAGCAAACCTATGGATGTAGACTAAGTTTTTATGTATGTGTATATGTATAAAAATATATATTTAGAAAAAAAATGTTTTAATTGTAATGAATTTCACAAGAGAGGTGAGTCACCATTTTCAGAAAAGTCATATAAAAATAAATATTGAGGAAAAATATTGTTATTTTTGTAATAAATTTCACAAGAGAGGTGAGTCAACATTTTCAGAAAAATCATATAAAAATAAATTTTGAGTGAAAAAAAATTGTTTTTTGCAATGAATTTCACAAAAGAGGTAAGTCACCATTTTCAGAAAAATCATATAAAAATAAATACACTTGATCCTCTTTTTACGCGGTATACTGGGACCAAAAAGTTACCGCGTAAAAAAAACCGCGTAAAAAAAACCCTTTACCATGCAAAACTTCTTATTCGTTCCATATTTTGAAAATTACCGCGTAAAAATAAAATCCGCGTAAAAAAACTATATTCCCATACAAAATATCTAACTCGTTCCAACTCAGCACAAAAAAAAATACATGTTCCTTTCGGTTGACAACTGGGTCCCATTAATCTTCCCTGATATGACCCAACCGAGCCGCGTGTTTTGTAATGTGGGCAACTCATCCGATAATTGTATTTGCCCAACTACCAACAGCTGGTGATAAAACTCTGCTCCTAATAGAACGTCAATGTTGTTCGGCTGGTGAAATTCTGGGTCTGCCAGTGTTATGTTTTTAGGAATCGGCCAACTATCGATGTTGATTAGCCTAGATGGTTGCGTGGATATGATATGTGGCAACACTGCTGCTTCAAGACGAGTTGTGAAATTGTTGATACGGGAGTGTAATGCAACGTTGACTCGATGCCTTACTTTTCTGTTGCTTGAGCCGATTCCGTTGATAGATATCGAAGCTGGTTTTGTTGAAATACCCATGCGTTTAACCAAACGTTCGGTGACGAAATTGAGTTGAGAGCCCGAATCTAGAACTGCTCTGCACTGAATTTCCTTTCCATTTGCCTGGACCTTTATCATCGCCGTTCCAAAAATTACGTAGCTACTTGACTTTGATTGCTTAGCTGTCGTCTTGGGATGTCTCCGTAATTACTGATGACGTGCTTTCCGAGGACTTGGTTGTTGTTGATTGTTTATTCTACGGATAATGAACGTTCTTTTGTTCAAAATAAAGGTGCCGTATGCACAACGCAACGATGTTCGTCGTTTTAATATTCGTACAAGAATGAGCGTTTATTGAAGTGATGCTCGCGCCTTTATAGGAAGTCACGAGTGAGCGAAATTAATATGCAGTGTTGATTACATGACAAGATTATTAGAAAAAATAAAGAGCAAATTTACAGTTCACATAGTGTTCATACAAAGAGAGATGCATTAGTATTCTGTTATACATTTTAAAACAATGTAACCAAAAACAAAGGATTTTAAATGATATGACTCGATATAAACTATAATAAATCAAATGAACTAATGACAATGTGCTCGAACATCCCGGCGCGATTGAAAGACCCTTCTTTCAAGATTTCAACAGTAAAGCCAATTTGTGAATTGGACGGCGATAAGTACCCTTGGTTGTTATGACATCAACTACCCTTATTTTCCCGTCCTTGCCTGGGATAACAGCGGTGACACGACCAGTAAGCCATTGTTGCGGTGGCATATTATCATCATGGATTAAAACGAGATTGCCGATCTCAAGGTCGATACCAGATTTAGTCCATTTCGTGCGTTGTATCATGTCGTTGATATACTCGACTGACCATTTTTTCCAAAACTGTTGCTTCACTGCGGTGATCCGTTGCCATCGTTCCAGAAAACTTATCTCAGTGCAATCTATGAATCGTTGAGGAATGGCATTGATTGGTCCCCCAATCAACAAATGGCCTGGAGTTATAGCTTCAAAATCGTTCGGATCGCTAGACTGTGGAGATATGGGTCTCGAATTCATTATGCCTTCGATTTCGACGAGAGCCGTTGTAAGTTCTTCGTACGTTAGCTTAGCGCCAGATAAAGTGCGGTACAGATGACCCTTAGCTATTTTTACCGCGGCCTCCCAAATGCCGCCAAAATGGGGTGCCCTGGGAGGAATAAAATGAAATGATATAAAATGAGTTGAACAATAATTGCTTATGGTGTTTTGATATGATTTGCTAATAAATTCGTTTTTTAGTTGTTCGAGTTTGGCATCAGCGCCAGTGAAATTCGTGGCGTTGTCGCAGAATATGTCTGAAGGTAAACCACGCCGACCAACAAGTCTCTTTAGTGCCGCAATAAATGCATCAGCTGACAAGTCCGTAACTGCTTCGAGGTGAACAGCTTTGCTCGAGAGACAAATAAATACAGCAATATAGCACTTGTATGGTCTTTTTCCACGAATCTTTAGATGGGTATTAATAGGCCCGCAGAAGTCCACGCCACATCGAAGAAAGGGACGCGCTAGTTCAGTGACGCGCTCGATGGGTAAATCACCCATGATTTGCTTTAATAAAATTGGGCGAAATCGGATACACCGTACACACGATCGAACAATCTTTCGTGCGATTGCTCGCGCATTGATGATCCAAAAGTTTTGCCGTATGAATGAAATTAATGCCTTTGGGCCTGCGTGGTAGTTTGTCTCATGCAGGTACCTGACGAGAATTAAGGATAAATTGCCTTTGGACGGCAACAAGAAAGGATGTTTTCGATCTCTAGGAATTGCAGCATTTTTGAGTCGACCTCCACGCGTAGTAGAGGAAACGAGTTCACCTCTTCCAAGAACAGTCCGAGTGATTTTGATGAATTCTTTATATCTATATTTTTCTGGATGCAGTCGATCTCATAAGCAAAATATTGCCTTTGGGTATTCCAAATAAGACAATACAGCGAATTCTGGATCTCATCGGGTGTGAGAGGTTGATCCGTGTGGGCTTTGGAATCTTTCGGGTTTCGGATGAATCTGAACATCCAACTGATTACGCGTAGAAGCTTTGCGTAGGAGCTTGTGCGGTTTGCCAGTTCAAGAATAACGTTGCTTTCGACATAAGTTGTTAAAGTTGATTTTTTGATTGCGTAATCAGCCTCTTCACTCTTTGACTTAGTCAACGATAAGTGTGGCCACCGTTCTTGAGCCTGGTGCAAGAAAGAAGGTCCAGTGTACCAATTTGAGCTTACAAGGTCCGTCAAAGAAATGTTTCGAGTAATGATATCGGCAGGATTGTTACTGGTAGGAACGTGTCGCCAATTACAATTCGGAGTGAGCTCCTGCATCTCAGATATGCGATTACCGACGAACGTGGTGAGTGTAGATGAATGTAGCTGCAGCCATCGGAGAACTACGGTACTGTCTGTCCAAAGAAAAACATTAGGTTTCAAATTAATAAATAATGGTGCGATCTTTTTGTAGAGACGCGACAGTAAATGTGCGCCACATAGTTCTAATTCAGGAAGCGTTCTCCTTTTAACTGGTGCAACTCGGCATTTTGCTGTGAATAAACGAACCGAAATATTTGCATTAGTATCGCATGCTCGAATATATATGCAACAACCGTATGCCCGTATAGATGCGTCGCTAAAGCCGTGAAGTTGAATACTACAAAATGGTGACTTTAGAACGTAGCGAGGAATTTTTATTATGTGAAGATTTTTTAAGTCGTTAAGAAAAGTTTCAAATTCGAGTTTGCTCTTTTGTGGAATCTCTGTGTCCCAATTTATTTTCATTATCCATAGGTTTTGCAATAAGACTCTTGGTTTTATAATAATAGGGGCCAATAGTCCCATAGGATCGAAGATTGAAGATGACAGCGATAAAATGAACGTTTTGTGTAGGTTGTGTATTGCTTCTTTGGTTGAAACGAGAATACATAATGATCCTGCTGTGGATCCCAAGACATTCCAAGCGCATTTGTAACTAATGATTCTTCTATATTCATACTAATGAGTTCCGGTGAATTAGTCTGGAGAGCTTGATGATTTGATTGAAATTTGGCTAATTCAAACCCGCCTCTCTGCAGCAACTGCGTGGTCTCAGTTTTGATGATTCTCAACTCTTCGATGTCATTGGCACCTGTTAGCATATCGTCTACGTAGAAGTGGTTGCGCAAAACATTCGAGCCCCTTTTGAAAGAGTATTCCCATTTGTCTGCGATGAAGTGTAAGCTGCGAATTGCTAAGTATGGCGAAGCGGACATGCCATACGTAACTGTATTCAATCTATAAGTTTGAATGGGCTTCTGTTCATTTTCACGCCAAAGTATGAGTTGAAATTGTCGATGAGACGGGTGTATCAAAACCATCCGGTACATTTTTACAATATCTGCTGTGAGCACATACTTGTATAATCGAAAACGCAAAATCTGTAGATATAATTCTGATTGTATGGTTGGTCCAACCAATAACAAATCGTTGAGGGAATTTTGTGATGATTTTGCAGACGCATCAAACACCACCCGAAGCTTTGTGCTATTGCTCTTCGGTTTGAGTACGCAGTGGTGGGGTATAAAATAGTGTGGTTGACTCAAATCTTCATGTTCTGCTAGCGACATATGACCCAACTGTTCATACTCCCTCATAAATTGCACGTATTGTGCCTTGATCGCTGAGTCTTGGGCTAATCGCTTTTCTAATGAATTAAAACGTTTCAAAGCTAAGTTATAAGATGAGCCAATACTCAAAGGATCTTCCTTGAAAGGAAGCTTTACTATTACACGACCATCTGCTTGAATTTGTGTAGTTGCTACGAAATGATTTTCGCAGACTTGTTCGTGAACTGTCCATTTGGGTTGTACTGATCTAACATCTTCTAATTTCCAAAGATATTCTAAGCTGTTGTTGAGATCTTCATCATCCAAAGCGGAAAGACAGCAGTGCCTTGAATGAGTCTGAGGCATTGATTTGTAGCGCCCTGTGACAACCCATCCAAATCTGGTCTCTTGTAGGAATGGTAAGTTTTGTGCTAATTTGATTCGACCAGTGCACAAAATGTCGAAAAAACTATCGGCTCCTATGAGAAGATCTATTGGTTGCGATTTATAGAAGTATTCATCTGCTAAATCAATTTTTTCCGGAACCTTCCACGTGTTGATGTCTAGATCTGACTCAGGTTGATATCCTGAGACTCGATTAGTGACCAGAAACGTTATTTCATTCTCAAATCCATTATAACGTGAGCGTATTGTTGTATTTGATTGATATTTTATTTTAGAAGACAAACCTCCAACGCCAAGAATATTGATAGACGTTTTCGTTTTGGGCAAATTTAAAATCTTCGCGAATCGTTCCGTGATTAAGTTCACTTGAGAGCATGAATCTAATAGAGCGCGACCGAATTGATATTCGCCTGTGGAATCTCGAATTAGAACAATTGCAGTAGCAAGAATAACTGTGTCTAATGATTTTGTCAAGTGAACATTAACAGAAGCTGTGGCTTTTGAACCGGCCGATTCGGTTGTAGTCGTATCTACTGTATTTGCTTGCCGATGCAGCAGCGTGTGATGTGATTTCTTACAGACCTTGCACTTGTATTTTGATGTGCATTTTGCAACACTGTGCCCATCGGACAAACAATTCAAACAAAGACCCAATTTTTTGACCATGTCAAATCTACTTGTTACTTCCATTGCCTTAAATTTAGAACAACCGCTGATCCAATGATCTTTACACTTACAGTGAGCACAAGATCTTTGTTGTGTGTGTAAAGATGTACGATTATTCTCTGTTGGTTTGCGTTTATTTTTTTGTTTGATCCGAACCTGAATTTGACGCACATGACTCCGTGGATTCTAAAAATTGACATCTTCGTTCGAGATGCTTAGAAAATACCTCCCATTTTGGTAAGGATTTAAAATCGATCGCTTCTCTCCATTTCAATCGTGAATCGGAATCTAGTTTTTGTGTCATCAAATGTATTATCATTGCATTACAAATATCAGTCTCATTGCCGAGTGATTTCAAAGAACTAAATATTGCAGATGCACTATCGACAAGGCTTCGCAATTGAACCGATGATGAATTTTCAACTGTTGGAAGTTCATAAAGATTGGAAATATGTTCTAAAAAGATTAGGGTTTGATTGTCATAACGTTCGTCTAATCTCTGTAATGCCTTTACATAATTTTCGGCTGTAACTTGAAAACTTTTTATTGTATCTAAAGCTTGATCCGATAAACAGTGTAAAAGATGATTGAATTTTTCTATTGGAGACAAAGTTCCGTCACTATCAACGAGTTGTTTAAACGATGAAATAAAATTTCTGTATTGCGAATATCTGCCATCAAATTTTGGTAAGTGTAAACTAGGCAATTTACTAGACGATGGAACGGGAATAGCAATAGTTGAATCATTATGAGAACGCTTATAATTGTCACCCAATAATTCAATCGCCTTTGATTTCGCAGTGATGCACAATTCTTCAATTTCCGAGCGGCCTGTGTCTTTATCGTTTTTCAATTCAATGTCAGTCTGAATTGACAACAATTGTTTAAAATATGCTTCTATTAGACCTAATCGGCATTCCAGTTCGGCTATAGACATGGAATCAGACAAAAGGTTTTTTATGCGTTTCACACTAGCTTTCGCTGATGACCGTTGTTTCGTTAATACTTCCAATTCTGACATTCTTAGTTAATGCAAGCAAATAACTCACAGCCGTCGATGATGGAAACAACGTGATGAAATTAAGAACAGTGGGTAAAACGAAATTGACGATAAAAGAGAAGGCAAGATTCCAACAGCAGAATGTGAGCAACGAATTTAGACAACTAAGCATTGACAATGAAGCGGAGAGCGCGCTTCGAGTCAATCCTGAATATTGGCGAAGAGAGAATGCAGTTTGAGTGAATTTGCTTTCTATGCGAATTTATCGTCTTGGAAACCGGTTTGCCAAAGGTGCTTAGGTTTTATATTTATGCAACAACAAAACGACTCAATATTGTTGATTTAACGAATGTGCAGTTATGATGGAAAACTCCGTTATTTGCGTTTTCTTTTCTTTGTAAAGTCAAGTTTCTTTTATAGTTATTGTTGAAACTTTCGAAACTTTTTAGAATTGCACGTGCGTTTCATCAAATGCATAAATACCTGTTGACCATGCGTTTTCTACTCCCTTGAATATATTGCAATATGCGTTGGTCTTCCAAAATGAAATTGATCGAATCCTATTTCCTCCAGCTCCAGTTAATTATACAAAAACGGTCGTCGAGCCCCACGTTGGGCGCCAAAATGTTTATTCTACGGATAATGAACGTTCTTTTGTTCAAAATAAAGGTGCCGTATGCACAACGCAACGATGTTCGTCGTTTTAATATTCGTACAAGAATGAGCGTTTATTGAAGTGATGCTCGCGCCTTTATAGGAAGTCACGAGTGAGCGAAATTAATATGCAGTGTTGATTACATGACAAGATTATTAGAAAAAATAAAGAGCAAATTTACAGTTCACATAGTGTTCATACAAAGAGAGATGCATTAGTATTCTGTTATACATTTTAAAACAATGTAACCAAAAACAAAGGATTTAAATGATATGACTCGATATAAACTATAATAAATCAAATGAACTAATGACAATGTGCTCGAACATTGATGATGAAGTGCTTGTAGTTTGCTCCTGAAGATGTAACAGTGTATTGTGTTTCTTGTTGCATTTTGTACAGCTTCTTGACGTGCATTTTTTCGAGCCATGTCCTGGTTTTAAGCAGTTGAAACAGTATTTTTGCTGTTGCACAAACTGAAGTCGTGTTCCAGGGGGTGCCTGAAGGAAATTTTTGCAGGCAAACAATGGGTGCTTTCCGTTTTTGCACATAGCGCAGGATCCATCAGGTTGACTGTTTGACGTGACTGAAGTACATACGTTTGCCTTCGGGTTTGATGATTTCTCCTTCGAACCTATTGCCTCCATGGATTGGAAATTTCTTTCCAAAAACGTGAGAAAATCCTTAATTGTTGGAATTTCTCGTGGTTTCAACAAAGATTGTTCATATCGGAGACGTGTCGCTTGATCTAATCGTTTCAGTAGTATATGTAGTAGCAGCGGGTCCCAAGTTGACGTGTTTATTTGAAGATTTTGCAGAGCTTATAAGCATTCTAAAGTTCTATCGTGTAATGCCTTGAAGTTATCCTTTGCAGGACTACTTTGCGTGTCAACCAGCTCATGAAATAATTTCCCAACCAGCATTCTTTTGTTATTGTATCGATCGGTCACCATTTCCCACGCAGCTTCGAAATTTTCTCCTGGGGCAGAAAAATGCTTTATAAGGTTTGCAGCGTCCCCCACCAAAAGTGTTTTTAGATACCAAATATTTTGAGCTCTTGATATCGGCTGATTTATTACAAGTGACGAAAATAAGTCGTAAAATTCTTGCCACTTTAGGTGATTACCGTCAAATTTTGGTATCATGATTTTTGGCATTGGAATTGAGTCCGATTGATTACTAGTCCGTATCGAGGTTGGTTGAGTTGATGAATTTCTTGTCACAGGGTTGCAAATGTTTCTGATGATTTTTTCGAGAGCAATGAACCTATTCAGGTTGTATCCTTTTTCCTCTGGGTTAGCATGCAGTTCACTAACTTGGAAATGAAGATTTTGAATGTTTTCCCATAATTTTGTTGCGACTTGAAGGTCTTGTTCGGAGAAATTGTCTTCTATCAATTGTTGAAGGGAATCCATCATTGAATTTTGTCGGCGAACTAATTTGATAAGTTCTGCATCTTCTACCTGTTGTCCTGCCATATTTGCTTGCTGGCCATCGTTCATGTTACTTGTGCGTTGAGTTGCTTCCGGAGGATGCTTAGTATTGTTTGCTTGATTGACCTTAAGCATTGCTGATTTAAATATCTCCTGATATTCTTGGACGATATTCAGTATTGCACTGAAGTAATCGTTTTTGAAATACTCGTGGTCTATTGGTCGATTTTCCAGTAGACGAATCTGGTTGTCTGTAGTATCAAATGTGGACCATTCGTCATTCAGTTTTTGAAGTCGCTCTTGAAAATACGTTGTAGTAGTCTTCCTTGTTGCTGAATCCTTTTTGAAGTTTTTAATTATTGCCTCTATGTTCGCTCCAGTTTGCTTCTGCTTCTCGACCAAGTCCTCAAATAGTCCCATTTTGTTGTTGTTGTTTTACCTCCGTTAGTTGCTGATTGTTCTTGTACCTCCGTCCTTCCGTAGGTTGGTTGCGTTTCAAAATAAGGATACACCTTATTCTGTCGTTGAGGGTCACCAAAATGTTAAGGAAAACTGTCTGTCTCCTTGTTAATTTTGTGTCTTAAAAGATTTCAATTGCAGCACATAAACTGAATTGGGCTTTTAAGTTTTGTTCTGTGTAACAACGGCACTTGAACCGAGTTACTTGCTCTCAAAATGAAATGCTCTGTTTTGAAGTCAAATTAAGAGTCCGTTTTATTTGCACCTTGTGGTGCTTATATAATATATCATAAAATGTTACATTCTTATTTCACTTAGCATAACAAAAAATAACAATTTATTGCAAATTTTGCATTATTATGACCATGAACTTCGTCGCAGGGCATTTACTACAATATCGAATTCAAACAAAAAAAAAAATAAAAAATTGAAAATCAAACGTAATGAAGAAATGCAATGTCAACATTAAAGACGCGATACAATTTTCAACGCTGTTATGAACTTATTTCGATTCAAGAAGTATTATTGTTTACTGCAAACTAAACAAAAAATAAACATAAAAAATAACAGTCTCGAACAATTAAACAGTATTGTTGATGTTGCTTATAGGTGTAGCTCAAATTTTTCTCATCAAGATATTTTACAACTTCTTTTGGTGGAGGTAAATTACCAAAACTATCAAAATACTCCTTGAAGTGACCGTTTTTAATATATGCTACCCAGTGTGTTCCTTCTCCATCTAATGAATCAAGATTGATTATTCCACACTCATTTTTATGTGACCGCTTTGGTAAAGCATTTCGCATGAACACAACAACAAGGTCTGCAATTGACATTCCACCAGATATTTATCCACCAAGCTTGGCAATACCAGTCAAAATTGAAATTACTTGTAAAAATCCACCGACTTTAGGCACTGGAATTATGCGTGGTATTACATTTTTGTTTTGATTTTTAAGAGTAGACGATAGCGATTTTTCGGCAACTTGAATAGCATTATGTATTTCAATTGGCTTTTTTCTTTTCAATTCATTTGTAGCCTTTTTTATTGCAGTCTTGAAAATTTTGGTAGGACACTTCTTTTTCCGGATAATTTTGTTTTTTTTCTTCAACGTCGTATTGGTATTTCGATTTTTCGCAGGTCTTCTAAGATTACCACCAAATTTCAATTTAGCTTTCATGATGTTTGTCACAAACCAAGCGTTTGCTTTTTCACTGGTGCTTGCGTCCGTCGATTTTACACTCTCCCAAGCTTTTTCAACTAAATTCCTATCTGCAATATGTAGATTTTCCAAGTCGTTGAATTTAGAGTAGGCAATATCGAGTTCTCTGCAAGCAGAATCCAATGGGTTGACACCTTTGTCTCCTCTTGCTAAACTTTTTTGAAGCTTTGTCCCCGGACCACAAAACTGATATCCTGGTAAGTGAAGCTCTATTGGTAGTTTATTAATAAGATTATTGATAAGTCCTTTTCCCAAAGCTCTACGTTTATGACTAATTCTATTTTTGTAAGTAACAAGCATTTATAGACTTGTTTTTAAAATAAAATGATATAATCAAGTCAACGGCAAAAATCAATCTAATTGAAAAGGTATAAAAGGAAACACTTTTATAGTCATAATGACAGTTGAAAGAGAAAGATGCGTTGCATAAGACAACAGAAGAATATTTTAGTTAAAAATTTGGATGTTAAAACAAATTCAAATGTTAATATTACACAACCACGACATAACTCATTACTACCAAACACAATACGAGCATTAATTGTCGGCCCATCAAATTGTGGAAAAACTAATGTTATGTTAAGTCTTATTGAAAGTCCCAATGGTCTGAAATTTAAAAATGTATACTTGTATTCAAAGTCATTACATCAACCGAAATATCAGTACTTAAAACAAGTTATAAAACCTATAAAAGGAATGGGACTTTTTACCTATTCGGAAAATGAAGAAGCTGTAGCCCCAGAAAATGCTAAAAAGGATTCTATTTTTATTTTCGATGACGTTGCGTGTGAAAAACAGCACAATATACGAAACTATTTTTGCATGGGACGTCATTTCAATATTGAAAGCTTTTTTCTTTGTCAAACTTACACTCGAATACCAAAGCATTTAATTCGCGACAATGCAAATCTAGTTATTGTATTCAAACAAGATGAAATGAATATACGACATATATATCATGATCATGTTGGAACTGACATGTCATTTAATACTTTTTTAAAAATCTGTGCCGAGTGTTGGAAAGATAAGCATGGCTTTCTCGTTACCAACAAAGATGACTCACACGACAATGGACGATACAGGAAGGGTTTTAATGTGTTCATTCGTTTATAAAAGGAAATGTTAAGAAACATTTCAACATGCAGTCTCAAAACAGCTTTCATCAAGTGTATACATATTATTAGAATGTTTGGAACAGCTCAAGGTCAAAAGACAGATCTGTTAAACAGCTATAACCAGATCGGTTCTCATAAAACAGATCCGTTAAGCAATTATAATCAGACCTGTTACCATAAAACTGAGCCGTTTTCTGTTAAACAGAACTGTTTTATAAATGATCCTGTTTTACATACAACTGCTGTTGCTGATGCTAAAACCTGGAATAAAAGGATGCCTCCATTGGATATGAGTGATCAAATGTGCTTTGAAAGTGAACGCTTGAAAACATTTCAAGATCATTGGCCTTTACAATGGATTGACACACGAAGGCTTGCACAGTTTGGAATGTTTTTTACTGGTACAGGAGGTACTACAAAATGCTACTTTTGCAATGTAGAAATTTGTAAATGGCAAATTGGTGATGATCCCCTCACCGAACACATGAAATGGTCACCGAGTTGTCCATTAATTAGCTTTAAAAAAACTGATAATCATACATTTTATCATCAAGAGGTATACTCCATCATACATATATCTAGAATAATTTTACACTTAAAACCAACAATAAATAAAAGATGTCCCAACAATTATATTTATGAAAATGAACTTTATAAAATTTCACAAATTATCAATAATTTATTGAAATTAAAAACTACTGTGACCAATTGAAATAAATAAAAAAAAAAAAAAAAATTGTTAGTATAAAGGTTAACTTCAAACCTATATCACTTTCATTTATATTTATACTTTCAATGTTAATGGTTCACTTAAAAACATAAAATGGATGAAAAATTGATAAAGAATATCATTTAGACGAGGAAAGTTTTGAAAAAAAAATTCAATGCCATAAAAATTAATGAGCAAGGTGTTGCCGAAAGTCTCGAAAAGTCTTTTCTTCCAATCACTGCACCAATAAAAGATCTACTTACAGAAACAAGAGTAAAAAACGAAATGCTGAACGACTTGAACGAAAACACTAAGGTAGCAGCAGAAAATAATTCTACTTTCAATAAAAAAAAATTGATTGGAAAAAGGTAGCTTTCAATAATGAAAGACCGTGTCGTAGTAGATTTAGAAATGAAAGACCACCACCATCACCGAAAATAATACGATGAGACTCCAAGCAGCAGCAGAGATCAGTTTTTCAGCGAAGATGAAGAACAAGAAAGTCATATAAAAACACTTATCCGAAGCTATAAAGAAAAGGATGAGGAAAGAAATAAAAGTGCACATAGCACATTGAGTTTTGAAACACTAGAAAAGCAAAATAATCTTGATACTCAATTTGGTTTACATAAAAGACTCGATGATGGACATTGGATGTTTGGAGATTCAAAATTAATCTGGGATAATTCTAAAGAGTTTCAAATTGGAAACGAAAAATTCCTCATGACACCAGGACTTTACCAGCTAATGTTTTACAAGTCTCCTCAAAATTATAATGAGGTAGATCTTGAGCTTTATAAGCAAATTTTATTAAAAACCAATGCATATCAACGTGGTACATCACTTGGACAAGTTAATAGTAACAAAGCTGAAAAGTATCGTAAAGTTAGTAGGGAATAAATGCACAATGATGAAGAAGAAGAAGAACCTGATTCAAGCTTAATCACAAAAGAAACGAAAAAGAAAGGATTTGGACTGATGAAATTAAATTCTGTCCCAACAAACTATATATATTGGGACGATCCTAATGCATAAGTCAATCGTCTAAGACTGCTCTTATCATCGCAATCGGCTGGACATAATAATCATAATAACGAAATTATTTCAATTATTGAAGAGCTCAATGAATCCAATATAATCGAATAATGAGCGTTGACAAATTTGGTCGTTATAATGATATTAATAAATCGAATAAAATTAGTATGCAATTGACTGCTGGAAGAGATACTTGCTTCAATGCACATTTTCATCGTATCAAAAATCTTATAGACCCAATAGGAGACCAAGACGCTACAACAAAGAATTTTATTAATTCAAGTCTCAATGTGCTTCGAACTGAATTTCAGAATTCGCTTAAAGCTTATGAAAGGCAAAGTAATAAGGAATTTGAAGCCATTTACCACAAAATTGGTGCTATTGAAAACAATATTAATGACAACATTAAAGAGTATATGGAATACATTGATACGCGTCTAGAAGGTATTGATAATGTTGTGTTTTCAATGATTTCAAATCCCAATAAACAAAAAACAAAAAATCAATCAAAAGCAGTACAGAAGGATCACAATCGTCTACACCATGAGTCGTCGTCAAATAGTGGAGGAGCTACACAGACAAGCGCGGCGAAACTTTAAACGACGAGCAGTCATAATCAAAGGACTCGATGATCTTTGGCAAGCTGACTTAGTTGAAATGGGTAGCTATGCTGTTCACAATAAAGGTTATCGTTATCTCCTTACAATCATTGACACATTTTCAAAATATGCGTGGACAGTTGCATTGAAATCTAAAACAGCTGCCGATGTCACTAAAGCAATGAAAAATGTCTTAAAATGTGGACGAAAACCTAAGAATTTACAAACAGATGAAGGGAAGGAATTCTTTAATAAGGACTTTCAAAATTTAATGAAACAAAATAAAATTAACCATTGTTCGACTTATAGCACATTGAAAGCCTCAATTGTAGAACAATTTAATAGAACATTGAAGAATATGATGTGGAAAGAGTTTAGCAATCGTGGTTCGTACAAATGGATTGATGAGTATCAGAACTTAACTGAAAAATATAATGACATTGTACATAGTAAGACTAAAATTGCTCCAAATGATGTTAATTCTTCGAATGAAGCTTTAATTTTAAAAACAGCTTACAATCGGCTTAAAACTTATGATAAGCCAAAATTTCATGTAAACGATTTTGTTCGAATAAGCAAATATAAACATATTTTTGAGAAGGGTAATACTCCTAGTTGGACAACTGATTAATAAAATTGAGTTTTGATGATTATCGTGAATATTTATTACAAAATAAGCTCTATTTTGATAGTATGCTAATGTTTAGAAGTAAGCTACATGAAATATATACCCAAATCTGGAATAAAGAAGTATTAAGTAATACCACTAAGCATACAATATATAGAGGAATAATTTCATAGAAGCGTTTGGCACCCAAAAATCAGCCATCAATAACTCCCAGGCTCTCAGTTTTATTCTTGCTCTCTCACTTTTGTTTAAGCTCTCTCAATTTGCGCTCATAAATGAGCGAGAATTATTTCATCTTCGCTTTGCTACACTGAAGTCGTATTGAACATACTACGTGTGTGTGTATGTGAATATGTCGAGTTTTTTCTTCTGTTGTTCTTCTTTAATTCTTTTGAAGAAGTTACGATGTGCGTATGTAAGAAAATTTTCGATTCGATTTTGATTTTTGGTTTATGCATGGAACGAAAATGTGCGTACAGTGAACTACGGATAAATGCAACACGAATAAATGCAAAAACCCCATAAATGCAAGAAGCTTTGATGCCTTTTTTTTTGAGTTCTCATGGAAATATGCACGGATTAATGCAAAGATCGCATAAGTGCACAAGAATTCGAGCAAAAAACGTGTTGCATTTATCCTTACTCTACTGTATAAGCTCTTTCACTGCCGACATGCCGCATTTGTTTTGAAGATTGTTTTCATTAAACAAAGTAAAAACAAAATTAACAAGCATTTTCGGTAGTGTTCGACCTTTAGTGATTTTGTTACTCGTATGATCACTATTAAAATAATTTCTCCTTTTTTTGATATTTCATATTATTTATTTTTAAATTGAAATTATTTTCAATTATTATGAACATTATTTATTGGCAAAGAAAAATGGAAAGAATATATCAAAAGGACAGTATGGGAGCATGAATATTTTTTTAAAAATAGGTATTGCATTAAAAAATCTGTAATGCTCTTTTCTTTACTTTTCGTATTGTCGATTTCTTCGAAATCCAAGTAAATGAATGTTTAAAAAAATTTTTTAATAAGTCGGTGTAAGAATTCGATAAATTCTCGGAACTAAAGACTAATTTTTCGTTACGAAGACGTTTAAGAAATTCCGATTTTTCGGAGCTAAAATCTTCTTTGCAAAATCTGTAAGACATTTCGATAATTCGAAGTGAATTATTTATTGTATTTGTTTAACCATTTAAAATGCTTAGCTTATTTTTTGTATTAGAGGTTTTCCCAACAACACTACTAACAAAATCAATAAAGGTCGAACACTACCGAAAATGCTTGTTCATTTTGTTGTTACTTTGTTAATGAAAACACTCTTCAAAACAAATGCGGCATGTCGGCAGTGAAAGAGCTTATACAGTAGAGTACGGATAAATGCAACACGATTTTTGCTCGAATTCTTGTGCACTTATGCGATCTTTGCATTAATCCGTGCATATTTCCATGAGAACTCAAAAAAAAGGCATCAAAGCTTCTTGCATTTATGGGTTTTTTGCATTTATTCGTGTTGCATTTATCCGTAGTTCACTGTACGCACATTTTCGTTCCATGCATAAACCAAAAATCAAAATCGAATCGAAAATTTTCTTACATACGCACATCGTAACTTCTTCAAAAGAATTAAAGAAGAACAACAGAAGAAAAAACTCGACATATTCACATGCACACACACGTAGTATGTTCAATACGACTTCAGTGTAGCAAAGCGAAGATGAAATAATTCTCGCTCATTTATGAGCGCAAATTGAGAGAGCTTAAACAAAAGTGAGAGAGCAAGAATAAAACTGAGAGCCTGGGAGTTATTGATGGCTGCTTTTTGGGTGCCAAACGCTTCTATGAAATTATTCCTCTATATATTGTATGCTTAGTGGTAATACTGACGATAAAAGGTAAATTAAGTCGGATGGTATTAATACTTATGCATGGGGGCACTACAGTATTGATAACAGCAAACCTATGGATGTAGACTAAGTTTTTATGTATGTGTATATGTATAAAAATATATATTTAGAAAAAAAATGTTTTAATTGTAATGAATTTCACAAGAGAGGTGAGTCACCATTTTCAGAAAAGTCATATAAAAATAAATATTGAGGAAAAATATTGTTATTTTTGTAATAAATTTCACAAGAGAGGTGAGTCAAGATTTTCAGAAAAATCATATAAAATAAAATTTTGAGTGAAAAAAAATTGTTTTTTGCAATGAATTTCACAAAAGAGGTAAGTCACCATTTTCAGAAAAATCATATAAAAATAAATACACTTGATCCTCTTTTTACGCGGTATACTGGGACCAAAAAGTTACCGCGTAAAAAAAACCGCGTAAAAAAAACCCTTTACCATGCAAAACTTCTTATTCGTTCCATATTTTGAAAATTACCGCGCGTAAAAATAAAATCCGCGTAAAAAAACTATATTCCCATACAAAATATCTAACTCGTTCCAACTCAGCACAAAAAAAAATACATGGGAATCCATCTTTATCCAGAGCTGCTACAAGGTCAAAATCATACTTGGAACATAAAAGTAGGAACACAAATTGAGCGTCCTCGCTTTATTCTTGTTGCTTTTGAAAGTGTTGACAAATTTATTGGTTGCAATTTGACTGATCTAAATGTGCAACTTAACTCTGAGACATATCCCTACGATGACTTGAATGTAAATTTGTCTCGCGATCGTTTTGCTTTCCTATATGACATGTATAGAAGATTCCAGCAGAGCTACTACATGAATGATTCACAACCACTTTTAACGCGCGATAAATTTAAGAACAATCCAATAATCGTCATCGATACATCTCATCAAAATGAGCGTATTAAGGCTGATGCTCTTGACATTCGCATAGTGTTCAAGACTAGTGAAAATGTTGCAGCAAACACTTCAGCATACTGTATTTTAATACATGATCGTTATTTTTCATATAAACCAATGACTGGTAGTATTGTTTAGCATATATAATATAAAAGTATAGCTTTTACATAAAACAATGTTTAGTTCATTTTCTGACTTTAAATGAAAAGTATCGTTTCCATCGTGTCAATTTTGAAAAATAAATAAATAAAAAAACAATGATCCAATTTGTAGTCTTCGATTATCAGGGATTCAAAAACATTAACAATCAATTCATTTTCAAGGAACTGGCTTTTTGCTTTAGTGAAAATAAACATGTGCATTTCTTAATAAAACCACCATTTCAATTTCATTTGCTAAACGCTGATGAGAAGAGATCTGTATGCTGGTTGAAAAAAAATTATCATACGCTGGATTGGGAATCTGGTAGCTTTACTTTGAGCGATGTAAAAAGATACTTGAAGTTTCTGCTCCAAGGATATCAAGTATATGTTAAAGGCGAAGAGAAAGCATTATGGACCAAAGAATTGCTTAAGGATTGTCCTATATTTGGTATAAAAGAAATTGATTGCACTTATTCATTGAAAGATATACATCAATTGTACAATACGGATATGGTTAAAGACTGTAATTATCATTGTAAAGAGTGGAATAGTACAAAAACTAAAATATATGAATGTGCTCTAAGAAATTCTATTGCTTTAAGAAAATATATTGATGGTAATCATAAGTGTACAGTTCACCCTCGTCGAGGGAGGTAGAGATAACAATAAAAGTGGCACGTACCTTTAGCTCTTCGGGAGACGGTGAAATCGGTTTGATCCAATTCGATGAGATGGGATGAAGGAGGCGCGATGTGGTGGATTGTGGAAATGGCACGACGCGTCTTCGCGTTTAGATATTAAACAAAGAAAGTTCGGCTTCTTGCCGTTGTAATATAAGATTGGAAAAAAAATGCACTTGTAACTTATATGTAATTGCGCGATGCGTCTTCGCGTTTAGATATCGAACAAAAAAAAGGTTAGGCTTCTTGCCGGTATAATAAAAGGATTGAAAAAAAAGACACTTATAAATTGATACGTAGAAAATTCGAGCGCTGCGGCTTCTTGCCGTACTTAGTTTTAGAGAATATTTTTTTTGTCTTTTTCTTTTAATTTAACAATTTGTTTGATTTGAATTGATTTTCCGGGAGCCCGGTCGCAAACGTGTCGATCGAAATTCGCTTTTTTCATTAGTGTCACTCGCTGTCGCTATATTCGCGGAAGAGCCGAGTTCGTTCGTTCTTTCTGTGAAGTAATGAGTAATTAATTTTCGCCGTGCATTAGTCGGCGTTTACGCGGCGCGACAACAACTTTGAACATACTGCCCGCCTTGCGCTACGCAACAATTTTTCCTGCTTACCTCTCGCGGCTGAGCAGAAACTCCCGAACTTCTCTGATAGCCTCCCTTAAAACAGCCTGCTCTGCCTCGGGGGGTTCATAGCGGTCTCGGCTCGCCGGGGAAGATACTTCGGTGGATCCCCGAGAGGTCGATGGAGCGAAGCAAGCCCGGCAACTCCGACGGGACATGCTGAGCTGACGGTGGCGATCTCGTGGCAGCGGCGGGCTGTTTCTGCCGGTGGCCCGTGAAGCCCCCGCTTGGATGACCGATCGCGTCGGCGGCGGAGCTGGGCGTCGGGTTCGCTGGGGACAAGAGGTACGGCGACGTGGTCGGGACTGGTGGCGGCAGGCCGATGGGCTGCGCTGGAGTGGCGGAGAGCGTCGATGTCGAGGCGAGGGATCGCGTTGAGATGGCCGTCCTTGACGCCGGCTGGGCCGTCTTCGGCGGACGGGCAGTGGGCTCCGTTGGGGGCGCCACGGACCGGCACTCAGCGCTCGGGGCCGATATTGCGGTTGATGGAGCAGCGGGTGGTGGTCCTCTCCGCAATGCTTGCATCGTCGCGGCCACCAACAATCTTTCCGAAGGTGCGTCGGCGCCATACAGGACAGGCAGCACTTATGGACCTGCACCGTCCGCAAGCGCAGCTCGGCCGGTAAACTTCGAAAGCGGCCGCAGTCCTCCAGATGGTGCCGGCGGGCGCCGACCGGGCATATCGGGCAGATCGGGAGCTGATTCATGTGGTCCGGCTGAAAGGTACAGAAGGTGTAAATGAAAATATAGATTTTGAGCATGGAAGAAGGGGGGAGGGGGAGGTGTTGCGAATGGGGAGGAGCTAGTCATAATTCTTCAGGTAATTCGACTGGCAACAGGCAAAGTTGGTAACTGGCCGTCTCATGGTGCCAAATTGTGTTTTCACGTCAACAATGCGTACGATCGTCTCCGGCATGTACTTCGGGATGTACTTCGACAATTCTTCCCTTTCGCCACTCGAATGGAGGTAACTGATTATCCATTATGACAACGAAGTCCCCGATCTTGAGATTGGGTTGTGGTATCTTCCATTTATCTCGTTTTTGCAGGATAAGGAGATATTCCATTTTCCATCGTTGAGCGAAGCGGTGATATAGAATCTTCGCCCGTTCCCATCGTGTGGTGAGTGGCAATTCGGCTTGTGATTCCTCGGGCCATGCTGTCATTGGGGCTCCTCGCAGAAAATGCCCCGGTGTCAATGCTAACAAATCGTCCGGATCTTCTGACATCGGGGTGAGCGGACGTGAGTTGAGGACTCCCTCGATGCGCGCCAATAGCGTGGTAAACTCTTCAAACGAGAATTTATGGGGGCCGGCGACCTTCACAAAATGCGTTTTAAAGCTCTTAACGGCGGCCTCCCACAATCCACCCATATGAGGTGCGTGAGGGGGAATCAAATGCCACTCGAAGCCTTGGATGGAGTATTTTTGCTGAAGATCGTTCGCGGCTCTGGAGAGAAATTGTGTGAACTCAGCATCCAAATTATTTTTCGCACCGATGAAATTGCGACCGTTGTCCGAGAAAATTCGTCTGGGTAATCCACGTCGTCCGACAAAGCGATCGAAAGCGGCTCGAAAAGCCGCGGTTGAGATTTCTGAACAAAGTTCCAAGTGAATAGCCTTGGTGGCGAAGCACACAAAAACGCAGACGTATCCCTTAAGGAATGGAGCTGTTCGGACGGCGGAGCTTTTGATGTCGAACGGACCAGCGAAGTCAACTCCAGTGTGTGTAAATGGAAGCGATAGAGTGGCTCTTTCTGCTGGCAATGCGGCCATCATCTGGGTTCTCAAGCGTTGTTTGTGGATCGCGCATGTGTGACAGCGGCTGATGCAGCTCTTAATCTTTCGTTTCAGACGCGGGACGTAGAACTGGTGGCGTACCATGCGATACATGAGTTGAGCACCCCCATGCAGCAGCATTTTATGCATGAAGTCCAGATACAAACGACAGTATCGTGACGCGGCCGGCAAAATGATGGGATATTTTTCATCTGTAGTCAGATTGGCGTTGATCAGGCGACCGTTCACTCGCAAGAGTCCATCGTCATCCAGCATGGGGTTCAGCGTCAATAATTCGCTCTTCTTTCCGATCGGTTTACCTTCACTTAGTTTCAGATATTCGAGTGGATAATGCATCGTTTGCGACATTAAGATGAGCCGGTTGCGTGCGATATGCATTTCGTCTTGTGAGAGGATTAGTGTCGTTGGACTTGGCGCCAGCTCTTTGCGGGCTTGCTTGCAGAATCGCAAAATGTACGCGGTTACTCGTAACGCTCTATCGTATGAGGAAAATCGGGTTAGCAGCTCCTCATACTCGACGGTGATCGTAAACACAGTCGTTTTGCGTTCTTCGATGATTTGGGCCGTTGGTGCTTCACTTTGCGGCCATTCATCTGCCACTCTCGATAGCCATGGTGGTCCCTTCCACCAAAGTAGATTCCCGTTTAAATCCTGAGCCAAGGCTCCTCGTGTCCCCAAGTCGGCCGGATTATCCTTTGATCGTACGTGGCGCCATGGTGAATTGCCCACATTGGTCAAAATTTGCGAGATTCGGTTGGCTACGTACGTTTTCCACGCGTTGGCCGGTCGTTTCAGCCATGCGATCACGATGGAACTGTCCGTCCATAGAAAGGTTTCATGTTGATGGATGCGCAGTTGACCAGTGATATTTTTTATCAATTTAGAAAGTAGCACGGCGGCGCACAATTCGAGCCGGGGTAGACTGACTGTTTGAAGCGGAGCCACCTTCGACTTGGAAGTAAGCAAGTGAACATAGATGTAGCCGCGATGTTCCACTCGCACGTAGATGGCGGCACAGTATGCTCGTTCGGACGCGTCACAAAATCCGTGGAGTTGGACCTCCGATTCTGGTTCATATTGCAGCCATCGCGGGATCTGAATCTGCTCAATGAATGGCAGATCCGACACAAATGCATGCCAACGTTCTAGCGCTTCATTGGTGACTCGTTCATCCCACGCGGTTCCCTCCAACCACAATTGCTGCATCAGGACCTTAGCTCGAATGATGATCGGAGTGAGCCATCCTGCCGGATCAAAAAGTTTCGCGATATCGGATAGAATTTGCCTCTTGGTGGTGGAGGCGGTGGCGGATTGAGCACTTAATTTGTAAGAAAAGCAATCAGTTATTGCGTTCCAGCGGATGCCTAACATTTTTGCGTCGCTTGCCGATTTAAATTTCAAGAACTCTGCGTCCAAGAGTTGTGAAGGCGCGACATCTTCCAGCAATTTCGAATGATTGGCTGTCAGTTTCCGCAGCGGAAATCCTGCGGAACTGAGCGTGCGGATAAGTTGCGATTTTGCCTGGCAGGCATCTTCCAGTGAGTGTCCTCCAGCCAATACGTCGTCGACGTAGGTTTCTTGCCGTTATATCACGGCAGCTCGAGGGGCCTCCTGTTCAGCGTCCCTAGCTAGCTGATGGAGCGTCCGTATTGCTAAAAAAGGCGCACAATTTACGCCGAAAGTTACCGTTTTCAACTCGTAGTCGCGAACGGGAGCATCGACAGTTTCTCGAAAGACGATGCGCTGGAACGGTCGATCATCGTCGTGGACCATGATCTGACGGTACATCTTCTCAATATCGCCATTGAAAACGAATCGATAGGTGCGCCAATTCAACAATAAGATGACCAAATCCGTTTGCAGCCCCGGTCCGGTATGGAGGACGTCATTGAGGGATAACGTGGACGTTGTTCTCTGCGACGCGTTGAAAACGACCCGCACCTTGGTTGTCGTGCTCTCAGGCTTCAGCACTGCATGATGTGGAAGCAGGCGCGCAGCCAGGATTTCAATTTGGGGGGGGTTCGCAGAAAATTTTTCTAAATATTTTTTGTTTTTATTTTCGTAAAAAGCTTACAAAATAGATAATTAAAATATATTTACATAAATATTTTACATTTTTATAAGGTGTACAAAGTAAAAAAAGTATTTTCGAAGGAACTTATTCAATTTAAAGTGCAATGTTAAGTCTTCGCTTGCTTTCAGCAAGTTTATTTAGTATGTCCTCTACATTGGGAGTAAGATCTCGATGGACGTGAAGGAGTGCTAAGGCATTTAACCTCTGTTCTGTCATTGTAGATCTAAGATAAGTTTTGAGTCGGCGGAGAGTTGAAAACGATCTCTCATTTTCACATGTGGTTATTGGAAGAGTAGCCAAAATAGTTAATAAAATAAAAATATTTGGTAAAATATCTTTTTAACAAAATTTTATAGCGTCAAACACTGTTTTTGGTCTTTCATTTTTTTCTAAATTATTAATTAATTTATACCAAATAGTGAGCTCCATTTTTGAATCATCAAAATTTCCCTCTAAATCATCTTGATAAAACTGAAAGAGTTTTTAAAATTTGTCTAAAAAATCATCAACTTTTGCAGTATCGCTTTGAGGAAATAAAACTTGAAAACCAAGAAGAATATCCTTGTGTTTTGAAAAGCGATTGGTTAAGTTGACAATAAATGCATCCACAAAAGGTAAATAAAGGGAAATACGATAATAATTCTCAACACTTTTAGTATGAAAATGTGCTTCGTGGTCCTGAGAATGTGCGAGCCTAGGTTTTTGCAAAATAAGTCCGCTTGATAAAGCTTGCTTCTCAGCGTTTTTAAACAATTTCTGAAATTCTTCCTCAGCGTTACTTCTTAAGGTTTGAATATTCTCTAAGCATATATCTGCTAGGACAACAGCATATTTGAGATCAATGTTTCTACCTTGTAAATATTTACATAAAACAAATGTGTAACTAAAAACTTGGTTTATACAATGAAGAGATATAAGAAATTCGCCTTTTTGCAAGGCACATTTTAATAAATTAGACTGACTTGACACATTTTTAACATTCCAAGAGGAAAATCGGTCAAGAGCTAAAATTATTGCATCATAAAACTTAATAAAAGAGTTTGTAGGACGGCGGTGTAGAAATGTAAGCGGCTTTGTGGTGTATTTTTTCCTTAATTTGGGGGGGTTTGAACCCCCAAAACCCCCCCTGGCTGCGCGCCTGTGTGGAAGGTAGAATGAGAAGAAGTTATTATCCTTAGAAATTTCGGAGGCGGAGCATCTCTCCATGTGTCCGCACTTTAGATACTCGAGCAACACGGCGTTGTATGTGTCACGCATGAGTGGCTGCCGTGCGAGCCGTTGCTCTAAGTTCCGGTATTGGTTAAGCGCTTCAAATCGAGAGGCACCTAGACGTACAGTGGATTTGGAAAATTCGCTTTTAAACGGCAGACGCACGACATAGCGGCCAGTTTCGTGGCGATAGCTCGTTTGAGCATATAGCTCCTCACAGTAAGCATCCTCCGGCGGAGGCTGCGGATGGTTGGGAACTTCTTCCTGTTCCCAAAAGGATTTTAACAGCTCGTGGAGCCGTTCATGGTGATCTCCGGCGGAGACGGTGGTGGTGAAGGTGTGGACATTTTCATCAGCGATGGGTCCACTTAAGTACCAGCCGAAAACTGAGTTTTGTGCAAGCAGACTTCCACTAATATTTATGCGCATGCCGGCCAATACGATCTTTGGCAAAAGATCAGATCCAATAATCATATCGATGCGATTGGGCGACAAGAAGTTTGGATCAGCTAAATCGAGCGACTCTACATCTTTCAGATTGATATTCGAGATTTTCGATGACGGTAGCCAATTTGTCAGTTTCGGCAGCACGATGGCATTGATAGTTTCGGCGAAGTGAGAGCGGGGCGATGCAAGCGTGAGTGAGTACTCTCTTTTTGCGATTTGGGTTTGCTGCCCGCCCATGCCAGATATATTACAAGTCATCGCGTATGCAGGCAAATCTAGTTGGAGTTGAATCCGTTCCGTTCTGAAGGTTCGCTGTGAGCCTTGATCCAAGAGTGCCCGCACCAGAAATCGTTCTCCTTGATGTACAATATGGGCTAGAGCCGTCGGCAATAGCACTTGATGTTGGCTGGTGGCCACATGCGCATGTGCATTAGAAGTAGCACCATTGTTAGCTGCCACAGTGGTCATCATCTTCGTCTGTTGTGCGGAAGCCTGCACGGATTGGCTCGTCGTCGACGGGCCGGACACCTGGTTAGACTGAAAAGATGAAACCGAATTATTCTGGGCTGAGCTTGAGTTAGGAAAATGGAGCAGGGTATGGTGTAGCTTTTTGCATTTCGCACAGCGGAATGTGCTGGGGCAATGGGCTTTCAGGTGATTGACAGCAAGGCAGTTGAGACATCTGTTATGTTTCGAGATGAATTGGATTCGGTCGTCGACCGAGAGTCCCAGGAACGTGTCACATTGTCGCAGTCGATGATTGCCATTGCATAATGCGCAAGAAACCTTATATTTTCCCTCGGTATGGAACACGTTGCCCGCAGGAGTCACTGGGCTAGAAGAGAGAACGGGGGCTTTAACTTTGGTGAAGCTGGCGAGGCGTTCAACGACTTCGAAACGGTTGCTGAGAAACGTGTTCATCTGCTCCCATGTTGGCAACTCTCGATGCGTCGAAAGTGACTGCTGCCAATGGGCGATCGTGGTAGCTGGCAGTCGGCTGGAACAGAAATGGACTAACATCGCGCCCCAGAAATCGGTAACCCCTTGACTCTTCATCATCGCAATGCAATCGTTGACGGTGTTTTGGATTTTCAGAATTCCTTCACTAGTTTCTTCTTCAATTGCTGGCAGATCAAACAGTGTTTTCAGCTGATGGTCGATTAGGATGCGCTTGTTTTCGTAGCGCGCTTTGAGAGCCTTCCACGCCGGCGTAAAATTGGTTCCAACGAGCGGGTATCCTTGCACGATGGCCCCGGCGGGGCCTGTTGTCTTATTTCGGAGATGGAACAATTTTTGTACGGGTGGACATCGGTGATTGTTCACGTACACGGCAGTGAACATGTCGCGGAACGCTGGCCATTCGTTGTATCCACCGGAAAAGGTCATGACATCACACGGGGGCACCCTTATATAGTCATCAGATTCCGGTTGATCGATTTGGTGCGGCGAATGGGTATTGGATAGTGGCAGCGTCTCGATGCTCACTAGCTTTATCATTTCTTGTAGATGTGCCTTGGTCTGGAGGCACGTATTCCGACAGCGCTTTAGGGTGGATTGGAGCGTTGCAGACGCTTCGGCATTAGCTCCTTCAGCTGATCGAGCCACTTGGAAGGCATTCTTGGCAGTCCGCCAGTAAGAATCGATTTCTTCTACCTTGAAGTACAGCAGAGATTCAGTTTGATTCGCCGCATCACCGCTGGATAAATCCTTGCATACCTGCACTAGATCTTCGGCAGCTTCTATAAAACTGGGAGGCGCCATTATAACGGAATTAATTTAACGAAAACGGGAAAAAATGTGGCTGGGAAATCGCCTGACCACACAGGATTATTTATTTATTTATTGACTAATATGCAACCGTGGCAGCGAATATTCAATATTCCTGCGTTGCGATATAAATTTTCTGAAATCCCGTAAAATTGTATTTTCGATGGATAGGGGCGACCAATGCCGGTTGTAGCGCCTCCAAGAATTGCGATAAGGCTCGGTGAATATTGGAGTACTTACAGGTTTGCTCGGCGTGAAGTAGGCGACCACTGCTGTGTGTAGCGTATTTGCGGGAATTGGTTTATCAATTATTTTCGACTCTAATTGAATTCCATAAACCAAACGGGGAGAATAATAATCAGCAGGGACACCGATGCGACCAGTGCTGGTTGGAGCGTACTAGCAGAAAAGGTTGGAGAAATACTTGTCGTCTTCAACGTAATTCTTTGAGAAATTATAAATATAAATTAAATCGCACAAACCATAATAAGAACGACCAATGCCGGTCGTAGCGTATCGGAATAAAGCAAGACCTCCTTTATTCGCAACACCTCACCTGCAACCCCAATTAAAATAAAACACAAGTAGCAAATATTTATTAAAGATTAAACGCAACACGAATAGCGAATCTTCGTCAACGGCAAAAATAAACCACTAGAATCGACCAAAGCAAGCTGACTTCGAGCTTAGGTATGCATGTATGTCTCGTCGCTTGTTTGTCTCTTCGATGCTCAACGCAATCAACCCTTTATTGCGTCCAGCGAACACGTAAGTATGTACGTCCGTGTGTGTATGAAATGATTATATACGACTTGTCTTAGTCAAAGCACCGAATGCAACAGCCAACAACAACAACTACTGCTCACTGATCGAGTGTCTCGCTGTCTACTAGACTCAGCGACGAAACGTCGCAATGGCAAACAGACGGTTTGGCGCCGGTCGCTTGTTGTTGTTGTTGCTCAATTTTCGCAGCCAAATTTGTTCTTTTTGGTTGCTCTTTTTGTTCTTCGAACTAGCATTCAGGTACGCGCGAATGCTAGCTTAGAGGAGGGAGGGGGAAAAAGATCGGTCCACCAGCTTGGCGCGTGATTATGTACTTGTGGTTTTGTAGTGCGGGAATGACATCTGAAGGGCACTCAAATTCCCCTGCACGTGGCCGGCGTGGACTGATCTTTCCCAACCCTTCCTCTGAAAAATGGTCCACCAGAGTCTGATTCCAGACTCCTGGCAGGATCGCCAAATTTACAGTTCACCCTCGTCGAGGGAGGTAGAGATAACAATAAAAGTGGCACGTACCTTTAGCTCTTCGGGAGACGGTGAAATCGGTTTGATCCAATTCAATGAGATGGGATGAAGGAGGCGCGATGTGGTGGATTGTGGAAATGGCACGACGCGTCTTCGCGTTTAGATATTAAACAAAGAAAGTTCGGCTTCTTGCCGTTGTAATATAAGATTGGAAAAAAAAATGCACTTGTAACTTATATGTAATTGCGCGATGCGTCATCGCGTTTAGATATCGAACAAAAAAAAGGTTAGGCTTCTTGCCGGTATAATAAAAGGATTGAAAAAAAAGACACTTATAAATTGATACGTAGAAAATTCGAGCGCTGCGGCTTCTTGCCGTACTTAGTTTTAGAGAATATTTTTTTTTGTCTTTTTCTTTTAATTTAACAATTTGTTTGATTTGAATTGATTTTCCGGGAGCCCGGTCGCAAACGTGTCGATCGAAATTCGCTTTTTTCGTTAGTGTCACTCGCTGTCGCTATATTCGCGGAAGAGCCGAGTTCGTTCGTTCTTTCTGTGAAGTAATGAGTAATTAATTTTCGCCGTGCATTAGTCGGCGTTTACGCGGCGCGACAGCAACTTTGAACAATAAGTTGCTTTAATTTTTTGTTATTCTTTAAAACCTTAACAAAAATAAACAAATAAAACCCAAATAAAAAACAATATATTATTTTTTCTTTTGATATTATAATTGGTTTTTTTTTTTTTTTTTTTTTTTAAATCATAGGAAGCTATGGATTTTTTCGGACAATTTAATATTGTGCAAAAGCGTTTGTGCCTGCAGATCAAACTTAAAAGGTCGAAGGTTACATAGGATCATCATGTGTATTTAACAGAGTGGAGAACCCATTTGGCTCTTGCTAGAAAATGGGGAGATAGTTTTTTTGGGAGAATATTATTACAATCATATTACATGTGAAAAATGTTCAACAGTTTTTTCCTTTATAACTTTGAACAAGGAGAACAAATAAGCAACTTTTTTATTTTTTCTATTAATTTTTTTATTTATTATTTTTCTCATATGCTCAACTTAAAAAAATACTTTAATGAAACTATTTATTACCATTACAAAGCAAAACATTACTTATAATTAAATCCTCTTTGCTATCCATTGTGGGCATTGGTTGGGCGTTTGGTATTTCATCATGATCATCATCATCATCATCATCATGAGACTCCTTTGCTTCTTCTCGCATTTGCACAGCATAATTGCATGGTGTTCCAGTTTTCCAGATAACATATGAAGCTTCGTTTATTTTAGACAGATCCTTGTCTCTTAGCTCTTCGTTGTATCCCGGTGGTAAAATTAAAATGTTATCATCCAGCTCCACTCCAACTTTTTGTCCAAATTTAGTATTTATCCTTTTGATCGATTTAATGTCGTAAATTTCTCCAAACACAAGCCGCTTGATTGAGATAAATGCTTTGTTTATCCTCTTCTTTCCGCTTTGATTAAATCGGTTTACACCAAAGTCCTGTGTTGCTGTAGTTGTTGCTGAAGTTGTCGAAGTCTTCATCAAGAAAATGTTCTTTCTTCCTGTCATTATGGTTTGTTTAGCAGTAAGTAGAAGTGACCTTTTAGAATGTTAAAAACTTTCTGAATTTGAACTGAAAATTTTCATCTTTTTATATCAAATTTTGAATCATCTATTTATACATTTCAATCCACTAAGCAGCTGATAAACAGCAGCAATAGGTTTACACACAAGCGTGAGAAACCTGTAATAAAAGCTAAAATTTATGACATTTTTCAAATCACAATGTGACCAATCTATTTCCATTCAATCCAATGAAAATCTTCTTATTGGAATTTGTTACCCACCGCGTTCTCATTCAACCGATAAGCTACATTCTCCTTTGATCTAATATGCAGCTGCACACAAGCGTGAGAAACCTGTAATAAAAGCCAATCAAGGGCATGCTCATGCACCGTGTCAACAACCTTTTAATGATAAAAAAAAAAACACATGACCAATCCAACAAACAATATCTTCTTGCACCCATTTAGAGCCTAAATTTACGACATTTTTCAAATCACAATGTGACCTATCTATTTCCATTCAATCCAATGAAAATCTTCTTATTGGAATTCGTTACCCACCGCGTTCCCATTCAACCGATAAGCTACATTCTCCTTTGATCTAATATGCAGCTGCAATAGGTTTACACACAAGCGTGAGAAACTTCATTCGTTGTTGTTGTTGTTTACACTGCCGTTGGTGCTCACTTTGTTTCTATCGTTGTTGTTGTTGTTGTCTGAACTGCCGTTGCTACTCACTTCGTTTCGATCGTTGTTGTTTTTTTCGTTGACTTCATTTGAAACGATGTTGCTTGCGGTATTTTCTGTATCGTTGTTGTTGTATTCCTCCTCCAATTCAACGATGATATCTCCGGGTGGTGTATCCAAGACTCATTGCACCAGCCTCTAGATGATTCAACGTTGGAGGAGCTCCTCGCTGCTCCACTGGAATGCTGTTCAGCCGTTATAGCAGTGCATCCTTTGTTCCAGATGTGGACTGTCCCAGCCTGAGAAGCCACTCTCGCAATTGTAAAACGGTAAATTGACCGTTAACGTTACTCATAGCGAAATGAAATAAAGAATATCAATTTTATTTTACTTCAGTGTTATACGATTTATTTATAATTTTCGACTTGAAATCTACGCGTTTAGAAATTATTTTAGTTTAAAGGCGTTTTGGGTTTTTAGAAAAAAAAAATTTATTTTTGCAATATCGCGCTTCTGAAAAATTTTAGCAGGAATGAGGATAGCGGAATGAAACTCACGTTGTTCGCGTTCGATGATCGCTTTTATTCTGTCTCTTTTTCTTCTTTTTCATTTTGACGTTTTAATATAGTTTGAACATATGAAATTACAGTGTTGCCAATAGAATTGTAACCAGTGAAATGCAGTGGATATGTATAATTAATCTTAACTATTAACTAGGTGTGTGAGAATAGTTGGTAATATCAGTTACGTAAAATAGTATGAAGTAACATATGTGATTAACGTATAATGACGTACATAATGATACATACAACAATAACTACACTTGGGTCCGGCAGTACGCCTTGGGCGGAACAGTTGTGACACAAATAGACCACTTCCTTCCTTTAGAATTGGCATTTTTCCGTTTGTATTTTCAATTGGCTGCTTCTAAGGGCTTACAGTATTTTACGTAGCCTTAATGACTAAATGACTATTTCGTCCAAATAAGCAAAACAATCGACGCATTGCAAGCCGGTCAGAACATTATTCATAATTCTTTGAAAGGTTGCCGGAGCTACGGAGAGTCCGAATGGCATTCTTACGAACACGTAATGTCCTATTCCAGTGCTAAATGCTGTTTTTTCTATGTCTTTTTCGTTCACAAGCACTTGATGGTATCCGCTTGCCAGGTCTAGCGTTGTGAAATACCGGCTGCAAACGAGTTGGTCGAGAATCTCATCAATGCGGGGTATAGGAAATACCTGCTTGATGGTTACGTCATTCAGTTGCCGAAAATCGACCACCAATCGCCATTTATTTTTCCCGTCAGTAGGGAGTGTTTCTCCTCTGCTGGCAGATATCCCTAGTGTGACCTTTAGCATTGCAAAAAGAACAGAGAATTGTCTGAGGTATAGAGGCTTATGAAAAATTTTCATACACTTTTCTGTTTTCCGCATAAAGATCCAAAAATACTCCAAAAATAAATTTATTTTTGGCCAATTTCTGATATTCGCTAAGTGTGGATACTGCCTCAGATGCATTCCACGTTCCTCTAATTAAATTTTCGGCCTCCTTCAGTAAGGACTCTATCCTTTCCCCAAATGATGATACTTTTTCATTTCAATTTTTAACTGCACTTTCTATTTCAAATCTAATTGTTTCTAAACTTCTGTTTTAAGAAATTTTTCCTAATAAAATTACCAAGGTCTTCTACACTGTTAAACATTTTTTGACTCGTTTTTATGTATGCTGATCCCGAAAGTCTCTGTCTTATGCATTTTATTATGTCTTGTTCATCAACACTCTGTGTTATGCTTCTTAGTAATTCTAACCCAACTAAAAATTTGTCCACGTCGGAGCTTAATTCTGGGTGGTCTTGACCTGAAAAACATGGCACTAAACTAACGATCTTTTTCATGACCTCGTCTGCTGGAGGGCAATTTGCCATTGTCACTGTTATTGTGGGTACTTTTGTCAGCGTGGGGGTTGGATGTGTAATAATTATTTCACTGTTTAAAGCCGCTGAAGCTGTTAGAGTCTTCTTATTAGTATTTGTTTTCTGCACAAGCTTGGTATTTATTTCTTCTAATAATGTTAGGGAGCTTGAAGTTTTACTACTTGGTTTCTTTTGATTTTTGTTATGTGTATCTGAATGGGGTGCTGGGGGCGAAGGAATTGAGATTTTGTTATATGTGGTTGGGCTTGGAGTCGGTGAAGCCGTATATGTTTTCAATTCCTGTTTTAATTTTTGGATTTGTGCTTTTAATCATTTTACTTACTCTTTCCTTTCTCTAAGAGCCTTGGTGCTCTGTTTTCGTGTTGAAAACAGCTGACGCAAAGAATTCAAAGGATTCAAATAAAATATACAAGTCGAAATAAGAAAAAATGGATTCGGGTGAAAGTGATGCTGCTTATGAGGTCGTTATAAATGTTTTAATAAATCGGCGTCCACGCATATTTAGGGAGCGAAGAAATTTCTTCACCCACTTTGATGAAGTCGATTTTCGATACAGATTTCGCCTAACAAAGCAAACTGCTTGGATTGTTCTGGAGCTTATACGAGACAAAATAAAGCACAAAACGAATAAGTTATAACATATTTATGTCAATAAATAGAAAGGAATACTTAAATAGTCTGTTGCCATTGTAGGAACGACGCGATGTCCCCCGAGGCAATGTTTTTGTTGACGTTGGGTTTCTTGGCCACGGGATACATGCAAAGAACTGGTGGTGACCTAAGTGGCGTATCCAAAAGTACAACGTGCCGGGTAATAAGAAGAGTTTGCCATTATATTGCGCTTTTAAGAGACAGATTTATTAATATTCCTTCGGAAATTGAAGAACAAAGAAATATTCAAGTAGAATTTTACAAGATAGCGAAGTTTACTCCGGTGCTTGCAGCTATGGACTGCACACATGTGAAAATTTAGTCCCCAGGTTAGTATGTTGTGAGTTTCAGCCACAAACTTCCCCAAAAACTTAAAATTTAAGGTGGTGACGACGCAGAACTTTTTAGAAACCGCAAAGGTTTTTTCTAGATTAACGTTCAAACGCTTTGCGACAGTCGCCTGAACATTTTGGACATTGTCGCACGTTGGCCAGGATCATCGCATGACGCATTAATTTTAAGAAACTCGCGAATATTTAGTAAGTTTGAAGCAGGGGAGTTCGGGAATGCTGTAGTTGTTGCCGACAGCGGGTACCCGTGCAATCGGTGGATAATGACTTCATTGCTAAAGGTGTCTAATCCACCTGAGGCTGTATACAATGAATCACAGATACGCACGAGAAACTGTGTTGAGCGAAAGTACGGTGTATGGAAACGTCGATTTCAATACTTTCTTTGGGAATACGTTTGAATATAAGTCAAGTCGATCGCATAATCATCGCCACTGCAGTATTGCATAATATATGTAACAAAAATAACGATACTACCGCACCACCAATTGACAGTGAACAATTAAATCAAATTATAAATTCCGAGATTACTGAGCCTCCAGTTCGAATATCAGCTCAGAGAGATAATGAAAGCAGGTTGGAAATAATTCGAAACCATTTTGAAATTGTAGTCTCTTTTTTATTACAAAAACTAAAAATAAATAACAAACTAAGAAAATTAACCATATTTCCATGTTTTGTAAAAAAAACTTAAAATATATCGGTCTCGTGCAACCAATAACCATAGTTCACTTCGTATTAATTGCGAATATGCTGTGGTTTGTAATATGTTTAACTGACTGTGGGATAATACCCCTATTCTTAATATTCCTGGGGAACAACAAAAAAGTTTTACGCGCGTGGAAAGTGAATTCCCCGGGAATATTTACAATCGGGCTATAAAATTTGAGATCATATTTTTGCTTGTAGAATTTGCATTTCAACTTCATGCTTTTCTCTTATAAATTGCTTCTCCATTTGCTGCAGTTCCATTTGTGCGTTTTGCATTTCTTTCATGTGGGCAACACGCAACTTATGTTCCGTAAAAGAAAATTCCATTTCTTGTGTCATTTTTTTCTGTGACCATTTTGCTTTCACCTCTGCAAGCTTAGACCAGCTTGTTTGTTTGCTTTTCTCTTCCTTGCATACTAACTTTTTATGTTCTGGGGCTTTCAGTTGGCTTGGTGTATATTTCTCCCAAGGCTCAAATTCTGTCTCAACAACGTCAATGCCTGGAGTAAATTAACATATGCTTTATTAATTATATTATATAAAAATTATAGATTTACCTTCGCGTAGATTTATATCCATTTTGGGGCTTTCGTGCAATGTTTTCTCTAAGCTTTGATGCTCAGGTGAATCAAGCAGAATACTAATGTCTATAGATTCATATACTGCGAACAAAATGTTTGAGTCTATTGAAATTTTGATAAATATCATGCACTACCTTCGTTTTTAGGCTTCGGGCTATCCAGAACATGGGTGTATTTCGAAGAGTCTTGCTGCTTAGATTTAGTCGAACTCAGAACACTGTCGAATTTCAAAAATCCTTCTAAGGCATCGCTGTCATAGCAGGATTGCATGCCTTGTATTTGTTTCTCTGGCATAAGCTCTTTTGAGATGTTATCATACTCTTCAGTAGCTGCTTCTTTGGAGGACCACCTCCTGTTCCATACAAATGTTTTTTATGCTCCGCGCTGCGTTTCTTCATATCGGCTTTGAGATTGCAATATTTGGTTCACAAAACCTTTGCTGATTTGCTCATTCTTGGACATAACGCGTTGAACTCCTCCGCGACAATATCCCATGCCTTTTCATGCCAGGTCTTACTTGTCCCGTTCTTTTATTTTCCAAGACACCCTTTTACCTCTTCATTAAATTAAGTAAAATTCCTATTTCCTCTTCCGAAAAATTCTTTGTTCGCACATTTCCCTCCATGTTCAATTTTAAATAAATCATCTGATTTCGCAAGTGCTGCCACTTTTCCATGAGTGAAATTCAAATCTTGGCGAAACTCAAAATAATTAAATTTCAATTTAAATAAAAAATTAAATTAAAATTAATTTTAATTTAAGTTCCGATAAAATTTTTTGGTGAAACCGGCTGTAAGATCCACGCTCTAATCGCCGTTGCCATTGGTGAGTACGTGCGCTTCGAGTTGAGATCTCCCAAAGTGGTTCTCGACAAGTGTCCCCTTCCCATTCTCGATCATCGGCTTTTATTACACAAAAGTGTCAATGCTGCATATTTGGTTTCTCAATCGATGCTAGGCGAATATTGCGTAGTCGCAGGTTGAACTTCTAGAACTATTGCGTAGTTCTACACCGACCTGCGCGTGTCATCGTTTTGTTGTTTGTTGTTCTCTGCTTCAATTTGCCAACTTGCATTCCAAACCCAAACAGATGTCCCAATCGTTGTTATTCTCGAATTTCCTTGTATATGGAAATTCGCTTACGACGCTTGCTTCCGATTTTCTGTTGTTGTTGTTGTGCCCGTTCACCGTTCCCGTTGTGAGCAAAGAGTGATCGGGTTGCAGTTGTAGTATGTATACACACGAACGCACAAACTCATTTTTCCACTTCATTCACGACATACAGTTGCGGTGAAAATAATAGCACCGACACTTTTCGTTGTTTGAAATCCGTTTATTTTCTGTTTCATTTTATTTTTATGAAATTCAAAAATTTCATTGAGTTTTAGCCAGGTTATCTTTCAAATCAAAATATAAAAAATTTGATTTCTGCCAGTTTATTTCACAAAAAAATTGAAAAATCATGTTTTTTCTAATAGTTTTATTTTAAGAAAACAAACACGACTTTCGTTTAAGAAGGTTGAATGCGGAATGACACAAAGAGTAATTTACGATACACACATACACGTTGTTCAAGAACAGGGTTGCCAACAGGATTATTTTTCAACATTCCTCCTCAACGTGGATATGTGCTTACATTTCTCAAAAATTATTCAAATTTCAGAGCTTTAACAAAAAATTCATGTTTTGATTTCGACAAGTTCTTTGTCAAAATATCTGCTACCATCTTCTCAGTCGAACAGTAACTCAGCTGAATTTCCTGACGAGCCACAGCATCGCGGATGTGATGGTACTTTATCGCGATATGTTTACTTCGGTTATGGAACACCGGATTGTATGCCAATTTTAACGCCCCTTGATTGTCGACTTTAATATCAATAGGACCACTGGATTCACTCCCAATCTCCTCAACCAAACGTCCGAGATAAAGAGCTTCCTTTGCAGCATTTGATACAGAAATGTATTCCGCCTCGGTAGTACTGAGAGCCACAACAGACTGTTTTTTCGATTCCCAAGATATAGGACAACTTCCATAGTAGAAGACAAAGCCAGAACATGACTTTCGATCTCCAACATCACCACCCCAGTCAGCGTCAGCATAACCAGAGATTCCATAGTCACCTGGGCGATAATAAATTTTATAATTAGCTGTTTGTTTAAGATACCTTAGAACATGTTTTGCAGCAAGCATATGCTCGACGTGTGGATCCGCATTTCGTTGTGCAAGTTTCACAACTGAATGGATTATGTCTGGCCTGCTAGTAATTGCCAGATACATTAATGCGCCAATTAGAGATTGGTACTTCTTGACGTCAGCCTTATTGCATTTTTCCTCGCACGACACTTGGTATCCAGGTTCAAGAGGAACTGACACCCCTTTGCAGTCTTCCATTCCATAAATTTTTTTTTTTTTTTTTTTTTTTTTTTAAACGTTTTATTATTTATTGGATCACTCCTCTAATATAGGAGTCTAGCAATAAGTTTTTAAATCTTACACCTAATTGGACAATATTACAAATCACAAAGCATTTTCTTAATTGAAAAGATTATGACTTAGTAATAAGTTCATTGCGGGCCTCGGATACCGAAAACTGGGCTTTGCTGATGTGTGAAGAAACACGTGTAATATTGGCGGTGCGGAAATGAAGATTTAAGCAGCTAGGCTGTGCGTGGATTTCAAGGGTGCATGGAGTGCACCCACCGAGATGACGATCAGCTAGGAAAGCTGAGTTTATTAATGTGCGTGGATTGCAAGGGTGCATGGAGTGCACCCACCGAGTAGACGATCAGCTAGGAAAGCTGAGTTTATGGATGTGCGTGGATTGCAAGGGTGCATGGAGTGCACCCACCGAGTAGACGATCAGCTAGGAAAGCTGAGTTTATGGATGTGCATGGATTGCACCTGCTGCTGTAGAACGATTTATAATTGCTGGCCGGTCATTTCTTTTCAATCTCGAAGAGAACGATGTGTTCGATAATCCACGGGCAAGTGGATTTACATGTCTGCGCAATTTGTTGAAGTATTTCTCTTTGATATTGGTGAACTCTGTTTTAACCAGTTCTACGTTGAGCTCTTTATGGATCCGTTCATTCGAAACAAACCAAGGAGCTCCTGTTATAGTCCTTAGGATCTTGGACTGTGCTCTTTGCAGGATTTCTATATTCGAAGAGCTGGCATTTCCATACAATTGTAAGCCATACGTCCATATTGGTTTTATAACTTGGTTGTATAGAAGGATTTTATATTCAAGCTTTAGAGGAGAGCGGCTATTTATTAACCAGTGCAGGCTGTTGCTTTAAGCTTCATTTGGGTTCTCTTGGCTTCAATATGCTTACGCCATGTCAGTCTTTTGTCCAAAAGAATACCGAGATATGTGACTTCCTCACATTGTGGGATGCGTACATTATTAAGGAAAATGTCTGGAGAAGCTTTTCTATTGAGCGTGAAATTAATGTGTTGACATTTAGGCTCATTAATTTTGATTCGCCATTTAGATAACCAGATTTGGATTTCGCTCAAGTGATCTTGGAGCTGAGAAGTTGCGATACTTATGTCCTTGTGCCGACTAAGTACCGCTGTGTCATCAGCAAATGTTGAAATCAATATTCTATCGTTATTTGGAATATCTGCTGTGTATATAAGGTAAAGAAAAGGCCCAACAACACTCCCTTGGGGGACTCCCGCGTTTATTTGAAAGGTTTTTGTATATAATGAGTTATGTCTTACTTGAAACGTTCTATGTTTTAAGTATGACTCAAAGATCGCGTGAAAATTGAAGGGAAGTAATCTTCTGATTTTGTATAACAGTCCGTCATGCCAAACTTTATCGAACGCTTGTTGCACATCAAGGAATACTGCAGAGCAGTACTCCCGATTTTCATAGGCAAGTCTTATTTCATTTGTAATCCGATTTACCTGTTCAATAGTACCGTGTTGTTTTCTAAACCCGAATTGATGTGGAGGGATAATGTTCTGCTCTTGCAGATAAGGTGTTAATTTAGCTATGAGTAACTTTTCGAATAACTTTGAGAGACAAGGCAGGAGGCTAATTGGCCTATAAGAGGATGTTTGGGTAGGATCTTTTCCTGGCTTAGGCACCATTTTAATACCGACCGTTTCCAATCTTTTGACCGACCGTTTCCATAAAATGAAAGTAGATCCTTTATATATTGCTTATGGCCAAAAGCAATTTCTCCAGTTTCACTATTTACGATCGATTTCCATTCCCAGGAAATGTCGAAGAGAGCCTTTATCCTCCACGTCAAATTCTCGAGCAATACTGGATTTAACATTCAGTAAAATCTGCTTGCTCGCGCAACCAATAATGATGTCGTCCACATAGACAGCCGCAATCACGAGTTCGTCCTTTACATACATCTTGTATAAACACGGCTCGCTGTTGCAAGCAGAAAAAACCAATGCTTCTTAAGACATCGTCCAACTTCACATTCCATTCACGACCCGATTGCTTCAGTCCGTAAATAGCCCTGTGAAGCCTTAAAACCTTTCTTGGGTGTGATTTGTCAACAAAACATTGAGGCTGTTCCATGAAGACTTCCTCCTGAAGATCGCTATTCAAGTACGCAGATATAACGTCAATCTGGTGCAAGTGCATTTTATGATTGACAGCAATAGCTAAGAACAGTCGAATCGTCGCGTAGCGAACAACCGGTGAAAAGGTCTCCTTATAGTCGATGCAAAACCGCTGATTGCATCCCTTTGCAACTAATCTCGCCTTATACCGCACAATCTCGCCATTTACGCCTCTTTTAACTGCAAAAACCCACTTGCTGCCGATCGCCTTTTTTCCTTCGGGTAGATCTGTCAAACTCCAAGTTTCCTTTTTCTGCAACGACTTGTACTCGGATTTCATTGCCCTTTGCCAATGGTCTGAACGTTCACTCGCTAAAGCCTCTGCAACAGTTTGAGGTACTTCATCACATGTTATTCTGTTTAACATATTATACTGCTTCCTTGGTCGTCCAACTTTGCCTTCTCTCAGAATCTTCGGTCTACCTGGACCTCTGCGTTCGCTTGTCTCATTCACAACTTCCTCCTCAGTTGTGCTTTCTTCATCAGCAGTGTGGAAATCATCAATTTCAACAGTTGATTTGTCCACATTCTGCTCAACCGATTGTATTTCGATGAAATTTTCGACACTGTTATCATAGCTCAGCGTGAGAGTATCGGTCGACTTTATTTCATCAGCTTCACGTGAACTCTCATCAAATAAAACATCACGCCGTTCGATAACTTTATGAGTAGATTTTTCGTATAACCGATACGCTTTTGATTGCGACGAATATCCGACAAAGATATATTCATCGCCTTTCGCATCAAACTTGCTTTTACGAGTTTTGTCAAGGGCCACAGCACATGCTCCAAAGATTCGAAAATAGCTCACATTCGGCTTACGTCCATACCAAGCTTCGTATGGTGTTATTTCTGCAAGCGCCCTTGTACTAGATCTATTCCGAATATACGCAGCTGTATTTATTGCCTCCGCCCACAAGTGTTTTGAAAGACCACTTTGCAACAACATACAACGCGCCATCTCCACCAAAGTACGATTCGCCCGCTCCGCTACTCCGTTTTGTTGAGGAGTGTACGCCACAGTCAAGTTCCTCTGAATTCCGTGTTGACGCAAAAATTCGTCAAAGTCCCTGTTGACATACTCTCCGCCATTGTCGGATCTAATGTACTTGATCGTCTTACCCGTTTCTCGCTCAGCCCGTGCTTTGAATATCTTGAACTTCTGGAAAACTTCAGACTTGGCCTTCAAAAAATATACAAAGATCATTCTAGACTTATCGTCAATGAAAGTAAGAAAATATTTTGCGCCGCCCAAAGATTGCGTTTCAATCGGTCCACATACATCGCTGGTATCAGGTCAAGGAGCTATTGAGTTTGCAGGTTATCTTTCAAATCAAAATATAAAAAATTTGATTTCTGCCAGTTTATTTCACAAAAAAATTGAAAAATCATGTTTTTTCTAATAGTTTTATTTTAAGAAAACAAACACGACTTTCGTTTAAGAAGGTTGAATGCGGAATGACACAAAGAGTAATTTACGATACACACATACACGTTGTTCAAGAACAGGGTTGCCAACAGGATTATTTTTCAACATTCCTCCTCAACGTGGATATGTGCTTACATTTCTCAAAAATTATTCAAATTTCAGAGCTTTAACAAAAAATTCATGTTTTGATTTCGACAAGTTCTTTGTCAAAATATCTGCTACCATCTTCTCAGTCGAACAGTAACTCAGCTGAATTTCCTGACGAGCCACAGCATCGCGGATGTGATGGTACTTTATCGCGATATGTTTACTTCGGTTATGGAACACCGGATTGTATGCCAATTTTAACGCCCCTTGATTGTCGACTTTAATATCAATAGGACCACTGGATTCACTCCCAATCTCCTCAACCAAACGTCCGAGATAAAGAGCTTCCTTTGCAGCATTTGATACAGAAATGTATTCCGCCTCGGTAGTACTGAGAGCCACAACAGACTGTTTTTTCGATTCCCAAGATATAGGACAACTTCCATAGTAGAAGACAAAGCCAGAACATGACTTTCGATCTCCAACATCACCACCCCAGTCAGCGTCAGCATAACCAGAGATTCCATAGTCACCTGGGCGATAATAAATTTTATAATTAGCTGTTTGTTTAAGATACCTTAGAACATGTTTTGCAGCAAGCATATGCTCGACGTGTTGTGATCCGCATTTCGTTGTGCAAGTTTCACAACTGAATGGATTCAATGTCTGGCCTGCTAGTAATTGCCAGATATCATTAATGCGCCAATTAGAGATTGGTACTTCTTGACGTCAGCCTTATTGCATTTTTCCTCGCACGACACTTGGTATCCAGGTTTCAAGAAGGAACTGACACCCCTTTGCAGTCTTCCAATTCCAATACACAATGAAAGTAGATCCTTTATCATAATTGCTTATGAGCCAAAAGCAATTTTCTCCAGTTTCACCATTACGATCGATTTGCCATTCCCAAGAAATGATCGAAGTAGAGCCTTTATACCATTCATGTCAAATTCTCGAGCAATATCTGGATTTCAACATTCAGTAACATCTGCTTGCTCGCGCAACCAAGTAATGATGTCTGTTTCACATAGACAGCCGCAATCACGAGTATCGTCCTTTATCATACATCTTGTTATGGAACACGGCTCGCTGTTGCAAGCAGAATAACAGCCCAATGATTGTCCTTTAATACATCGTCCAACTTACACATTCCATTCAACGAACCCGATATGCTTCAGTTAGCATCGTCAAATTCACGCCCTGTGAAGCCTTAAAACCTTTCTTGGGTGTGATTTGTCAACAAAACATTGAGGCTGTTCCATGAAGACTTCCTCCTGAAGATCGCTATTCAAGTACGCAGATATAACGTCAATCTGGTGCAAGTGCATTTTATGATTGACAGCAATAGCTAAGAACAGTCGAATCGTCGCGTAGCGAACAACCGGTGAAAAGGTCTCCTTATAGTCGATGCAAAACCGCTGATTGCATCCCTTTGCAACTAATCTCGCCTTATACCGCACAATCTCGCCATTTACGCCTCTTTTAACTGCAAAAACCCACTTGCTGCCGATCGCCTTTTTTCCTTCGGGTAGATCTGTCAAACTCCAAGTTTCCTTTTTCTGCAACGACTTGTACTCGGATTCCATTGCCCTTTGCCAATGGTCTGAACGTTCACTCGCTAAAGCCTCTGCAACAGTTTGAGGTACTTCATCACATGTTATTCTGTTTAACATATTATACTGCTTCCTTGGTCGTCCAACTTTGCCTTCTCTCAGAATCTTCGGTCTACCTGGACCTCTGCGTTCGCTTGTCTCATTCACAACTTCCTCCTCAGTTGTGCTTTCTTCATCAGCAGTGTGGAAATCATCAATTTCAACAGTTGATTTGTCCACATTCTGCTCAACCGATTGTATTTCGATGAAATTTTCGACACTGTTATCATAGCTCAGCGTGAGAGTATCGGTCGACTTTATTTCATCAGCTTCACGTGAACTCTCATCAAATAAAACATCACGCCGTTCGATAACTTTATGAGTAGATTTTTCGTATAACCGATACGCTTTTGATTGCGACGAATATCCGACAAAGATATATTCATCGCCTTTCGCATCAAACTTGCTTTTACGAGTTTTGTCAAGGGCCACAGCACATGCTCCAAAGATTCGAAAATAGCTCACATTCGGCTTACGTCCATACCAAGCTTCGTATGGTGTTATTTCTGCAAGCGCCCTTGTACTAGATCTATTCCGAATATACGCAGCTGTATTTATTGCCTCCGCCCACAAGTGTTTTGAAAGACCACTTTGCAACAACATACAACGCGCCATCTCCACCAAAGTACGATTCGCCCGCTCCGCTACTCCGTTTTGTTGAGGAGTGTACGCCACAGTCAAGTTCCTCTGAATTCCGTGTTGACGCAAAAATTCGTCAAAGTCCCTGTTGACATACTCTCCGCCATTGTCGGATCTAATGTACTTGATCGTCTTACCCGTTTCTCGCTCAGCCCGTGCTTTGAATATCTTGAACTTCTCGAAAACTTCAGACTTGGCCTTCAAAAAATATACAAAGATCATTCTAGACTTATCGTCAATGAAAGTAAGAAAATATTTTGCGCCGCCCAAAGATTGCGTTTCAATCGGTCCACATACATCGCTGTGTATCAGGTCAAGGAGCTCCTTTGATTCTGTTTGCGATTTCGGAAATGGCGCAACGTGTATTTTCCCAGTCATACAAACTCTGCACTTTACTTGATCTTCGTCACTGTTAAATTTCAGACCATTCACCATATTTTTTCTCGATAATGTCTTTAAGCTTTCGAAATTCAAGTGTCCATATCGGCAATGCCATTGCATATTTGTTTTAAGGGTGCATAACATTTCGTTTTTGTGTTTATAAATAAACAAATTGCCTGCTTTAAAAGCTCTCAGGACTACTGTACCGTCTTTTGCTTTTAATTCTGCTTGATTTTCTGCAAAAATCACAGAAAAACCTCTTTCGACAACTTTGCTCACAGAAATAAAATTTCCCTTTAAATCGGGTGCGTAAAGAACATTAGTCAAGCGAAGAATGCCGTTATTCCCTTTAATTCGAATGTCGCCTTTGCCTCTTGCAACAACAAAATGTTCCCCAGCCAAGCCAATTTTTTCTTCACATTTTATCATGTTTACAAACCAGTCAGATCGACAACTAAAGTGAGTTGTTGCGCCTGAATCGATGTAGAAAACCGAATCGTCAAATTTCTCGACATCAGCTGCTGCTAGAACAGACAAAGCAGTTTCTCCGTCTTCCTTTTTCTTTTTCTTCGTCGGACATTCACGAGCCATGTGTCCCTTTTTGTCGCACAGAAAACATTTCCCCTTAAATCGGTTTGTGTTGTTTTCGTTATTTTTATTCTGCTTTTGCTCTTTTTCTCCCCGTTTTGTTCGCGCGCCTAACGCTTGTTGGCTTTCCACTGAATCGCTGATTGTTCGGTTCGCTTGAAATCTTCTTTCTCCTTCTTCAAGAAGTTTCGCTTTTAATGTTTCGTACGCCGGCAATGCGTCGCGCGTTTCCATAGCAATAACAAAATTTTCATAGCTCTTTGGCAAACTAGAGAGCAAAATAATCGCGAGTAACTCTTTCTGCATTTCAATGCCAGCCTCTGCCAGCTTCTCAGAAATGCTGCTGAATGCATTTATGTGCTGAGCCACGTTACCAGACTCAGGCATAACCAAATTCAAAAGTTTTTTATACAACGTTACCTTTTGAATTGGTCCAGCCGGCTGATGGATTTCTCGTAGTTTTTCCCACGCTTCCAAAGACGTCTGACACTGCTTCACGTAATTCAACTGCGTTACCTTAAGACCCAATATGATCGTCGCCAGCGCCTTTCCATCTGAAGCTCTCCACTCCAGATCGTCCTCAGACTTACATTCGCCACTCGTATATATCCACAGTCCACTGTGAATCAGCACGCTTCGCATTACGATGCTCCAGGAATCATAGTTGTGCTCGTCCAACTTATCGATTTGGAGAATCGTCGAACTCATTTTTTAAAACTTTTTTTTTTCACGCCAGTAAAAACGACACTGGTCACATAACCTAATAGTTTTATTTTAAGAAAACAAACACGACTTTCGTTTAAGAAGGTTGAATGCGGAATGACACAAAGAGTAATTTACGATACACACATACACGTTGTTCAAGAACAGGGTTGCCAACAGGATTATTTTCAACATTTTCTACGTTAAAAAAAAATAGCACTTTCAGTACAAATTTAGAGCGCTTTTTATGAAAATTTTTATACAGGTGTGCAATATTTTAATTGTTGTACTTTTTACAAAGTTTGAAGTATTATACACAGCTCATAATTAAGAACCCTGCGAAATTTTTACTCCTGGTGTTTTTCCCATATTTTAAATGATAAAAAGCGCTCTAAATTTGTACTGAAAGTGCTATTTTTTTTAACGTAGAAAAAACATGATTTTTCAATTTTTTTGTGAAATAAACTGGCAGAAATAAAATTTTTTATATTTTGATTTGAAAGATAACCTGGTTAAAACTCAATGAAATTTTTGAATTTCATAAAAATAAAATGAAACAGAAAATAAACGGATTTCAAACAACGAAAAGTGTCGGTGCTATTATTTTCACCGCAGCTGTAAATGGTTTCATATGACCAAATTCTTTGCAAGCTGCACTCATTGCACTAGCAACATATTTTGCAGGCAGCGTCGTCGAATCGTGGGAAAGTGTTTTGTCAGCATACCTCACAAGCTAATTCATAAGATTCTATATTTTTCAATTGTAATTCATTTATGCTTACTTAAGATATTTTTGATATAAATAAAGCTTGAAGCTCAGTTGGAACTTCAGATTGGAATTACATACGAAACCTTTTGCGTTTCCATTCTCAATAATTGGCGTATCTCCGCCGTATAAATATAGAGATATTGGGCGCTAGCCGCCAAATAGATTTGCGAGTCCCGCCGCTCAGCAATAGGGGCATAACAAAATAAAAACCTTTAGAATATAAGGAAATAAAAACTATAAAATCAAAATATAAATTCTTCTACGCGAAGGATACACTACACAGTTTCGGCCTTGCAGTACGGTGAGGTTGTCTTGCTTGTTGTTTACCGTTGCTTGGGCTGGCATTTTCAAGTGGCAATGCCCATGGAACGCTTAGCTTGCTCATTTTGTTGTGATTGTATTGAGGTTGCTGCTGTTTCGTACTGCTGTTTTTTTGAGGTGACCAACGGGTAAAATGTTGAATGCTCGTAAGTCGAGTGTTGACTCACAACATATGCATGAAAGTAGAGATTGAGGTACGCTCACTCAAAACGCTGTTTCTTCGGATACGCTAGCACGATTTCCTTGAAACACTCTTGAAATATTGTTTTCAGAAAAAAAATTTAAAAAATCGACCCAAAATTTTTCGAAGACCATACCATCCCCTAAGGCATTACCGCTGGTTGATAGCAAAAAATGAGCACATTTTAGCACAACAATTTTTTTCGGGAAATTCCAATATGTCCCGGCTAACTGATACACATGCATAACACATGTGGCTGAATTACCATGGAATATATGCTGATTCTGAAAGGAACACCGAATCAGCATAAAAACGTATCGACTGCAACCCTGACATTACGCAGTTTGCGACCGTTCTTGGTTACTACGAGAACCATCGATTGCAGCAGAGTTCAGTAAAACTGATCCTCGAATTTGAGTTATATTAATAAATTAGTTTTTGTTTTTCCACACTGGATTTTAAAAGCAAATAATAAAAACGTTTAAAACCTATAATAAAAGCGGCGCCTATTTTTTAACAATCAACACAATTAACAAATTTATCCTTTTAATTATAATAGACACTAACGGGCTGAACAAAATTGTAACTCTTGGGAGGTTAAAAAAAAAGAATTTTCAATGTAAGGAAATTTCATATGAAAATAATCAATTTTAAAATCAAATCACCTTAAGAAAATATTTACAAATACGCACATTACGAATACCTCAATATCTCGGGGTAGATTTATATGCTATAGTCATGAAAATATAATAATAACTAATATCATTTTAAAACCAAATAAAAAATGAAAAGGAACACTATAAAATATCAAAAAGTAAATAAAAAGATAAAAGGCACATTGTTATAATATATTTTCAAATTTGAAAAAATTTGACAGTGCTTGTTTCCTCTTTTGACAATCCCTTGTCTATGAGTAAGGCATCGTGGATCCTCTGGCTAAATTTTAACTTGAGAATTTTCACAGTATTTATAACTGAAGGACATATTCGGGCGCACGCTTAAAAGTAGGTCTACGTAACCACCTGCTTTAAAGTTTTCTCTTTCTTTATTAAATTTCTTTGTTTGTAGTTTAGTGTAATTTTTATTTCCAAACCTTAATTAGAAACATATTTTTGTAGTATTCAATTTGAAATCACGATCCACAGGACAAGCACGCATCCTTGTTTTCCAGCGAGCACGCCATATCTGCCATGTTGCGCTCTCTTTCTATTTCTATAAAGTCCTCTCCCAAACATTCATTATTCAAATCGTTATCTTTCCTACCACTCTTGGTAACTGTAAATTGTATTGCGTTTGCTGCAGGCTTAGTTCTTAGGTAATACATTCCAGTTTTAAGTCCAGCTTTCCACGCATAAAAATGAATGGATGTTAATTTGCCATAATTTGGTTCAGCAACATATATATTAAGGGACTGACTTTGATCAATAAAAGCCCCTCTATCAGCCGCCATTCTTATAGCTGACTTAACAGATATTTCCCAAACTGTTTTGTAAAGCTCACGAATATTCTTAGGGATCAAACCAATATTCTGAATAGACCCTCGGTTCTCGATTATTGCGTTCTTCATGTCTTCATCCCATAGATCAAGTTCCGTTAGGTCTCTTAAGAGATGGTGATTTAGTATTTGAAATTCGCCGGATAGCACTCGTCGATTGTATATATTGGAAGTATAGGGCTCAAAAGATTCGTTATTTCCCATAATTTGAGCAGTTGAAGCAGTAGGCATTGGTGCAACTAAAAGCGAGTTTCTCAATCCGCACTGTTGAATTTTGCTTTTTAATGCAACCCAGTCCCATAAAGTAGATGGTGATTTATTCCACATATCAAATTGAAGAATACCTTTGCTCGCCGGACTACCGCTATATGTTTCGTAAGAACCATATTTTTCAGAGAGTTCGCAGCTTGCTTCCAGGGCTCCGTAATAGATTGTTTCGAAAATTTGTTGATTTAGTATAAACGCTTCCTCGCTTTCATAAGGGTAGCGCATCAGGATAAAAGCATCAGCCAATCCCTGAACACCAATTCCTATAGGGCGATGACGTAAATTGGATCGTTTTGCTTCTTCAAGGGGATAATAGTTAATATCAATAATTTTATTCAAATTTCGAGTAACGACTTTGGTGACTTCTTTGAGTTTTTTAAAGTCGAACGATTTGAGAGGTGTAACAAACATATTCAAAGCAATCGAAGCCAAGTTACAGACTGCTATCTCATCGGGCGCAGAATATTCTACGATTTCCGTGCATAGGTTGCTACATTTGATAGTTCCAACGTTTTTTTGATTACTTTTTCTGTTACAAGCGTCCTTGTACAGCATATATGGAGTTCCAGTCTCAACTTGTGACTCTATGATTGCATACCATAACATTTGAGCTTTTATTTTGCGGTTGAACTTCCCATCACGCTCATACTTGATATATAAGTTTTCAAACTCTTCACCCCAAAGATTATGGAGGCCGGGACATTTATGTGGGCACATCAACGACCATTCTTCATTTGCTTCCACTCGTTTCATGAAAAGATCGGGGATCCACAGTGCAAAAAAAAGATCGCGAGCGCGATGTTCTTCTTTTCCAGTATTTTTTTTAAGGTCCAGAAATTCAAATATATCAGCATGCCAAGGTTCAAGATAAATTGCAAACGCACCGGGCCTCTTTCCTCCGCCCTGGTCGACGTAACGAGCTATATTATTAAACACACGCAGCATAGGTACCAAACCATTAGATACACCATTAGTGCCAGATATGTTTGTTCCTTTTGCACGAATGCAATGGACGTTCAAGCCAATTCCTCCAGCGGATTTGGATATCAATGCACACTGTGCTGCAGTTTTAAAAATTCCATCTATTGAGTCCTCTACCATTGAAAGAAGAAAACAAGATGATAGTTGAGGCTTGGGCGTAGCGGCTGCGAACAATGTTGGTGAAGCATGAGTAAAATATCTCTCCGACAGAAGACCATAAGTTTCGACTGCTGCATTGATATCTTCACCATGAATTCCAATAGATACCCTCATTAACATATGTTGAGGTCTTTCAACAATTTTTCTATTTATTTTTAACAGGTAGGAGCGTTCTAAGGTCTTAAATCCAAAGTAATTGTACCCAAAATCGCGGTCGTACACTATAGCAGAATTAAGGCGTTCAGCATTGTGTTTGACAACATTGTAGTGGAATTCAGATATCAATGGACAGTGATTTCCAGTTTCCACGTCAGTGTTTTTGAAGAGATCGGACATTACATCTGAAAGGAGAACAAACATTTAATACTTAAAAATTTTCCAGAAAGAGAACAAGAATTAACAGCAATACCAGTCAAAGAATTAAATGTACAGTAACTTTTAGTACCATTTCAAAAAATTCTTAATCTAAATAATTGTTTTGAGCAGAGACAACAGTTATAAGAAATTTAAAAAAAAAATTGGACATTTACTATTAAAACTTGTAATAACGAAAATTCTTCTTGGGATAACAGTGTCAAACAATGAAAATATATTTTATTCTTCTATAACAGTTATTGAAGGAACAACATTTTTCGCTTGCTCATAATTTTTATCTTTTGAAAAATATTTTTTACGTTTCCTAATAACGATTATGAATGAAAACAAAATTTTTCCCGTTGCTCATAATTTTAATTTTTCAATAAATAGTTTTTACTAGTGATGCCACGAATATTCGGCCACTATTCGGTATTCGGCCGAATATTTTAACTACTCGGCCGAATACCGAATAGTTTTAATATGGTATGAAAAAATCATTTCTTACTAAAAATTTAATTTTCTCAATATTTCTTTTTGTGTCGTTGTTTATTAATATGAATGTAGTACATAATGCTATGTTCTACGCTGAAAATCAATATTCGTAGCCAATTAAAGGTAAATTATGATGGATGAAAACTATTTTTTTAGCATTGGAAGATAACAATCGGTTCCACTTTTCTTCGTACATATATTGTTCCCACTTCCGAAAAAAGCCTCTCACTGTACACGCTAATTCCAGGAGATGACAAGTATCTGCTGGCAAATCCGGAGAGAATTGGGTACTGACGAGAATTAACTGACCACCATTTGTATGGATCCTCCATTCGGTGGAGGCGAACAGTTTTTATGTATGAATTGATTTCATTTGCAACATAGTTTTTTTCTCCTAAATATGCATTTTCTTCTTCTTTATTTTCTGCAGCAACTTTATCAAAACAAGTCCAGAATGAGTCATGTAATGTAGAGACTCGCCGTTTTTTATTGATATCGGGCTCTTTACAATTTAAAGAATCTTCATCGGTGCTCTCTTCAAAGGAATTTTGAATGGCCTCTAAGAAAATTTTCTGTTTAGCTCAATGCGTTTGAACTAAACCCAAAAAACTAGTTTTGAAACGCGGATCAAGAAAATTGGCATCAACATAGTTGTCATTTTGGTCCAAGTTGAACCGTGTTTCCAGTCCAGCTCGCAGTGAAGTTCTCATTTGCAATAAATTTGGTGATATTTCAATAACGTAACAACATGCGGAATAACTTCAGAAATACATGAAGTACCTGCGCTGGTTATTTTCGCTATCTCTTCAAACGGTTTTAGAAGTTTGATACATTCCTCCATGAGCTCCCATTGGGAAGATGATACATTTTTTATTGACTCATGGTCAGTTATATACAAAGACACAAGCACGCTTTTGTTCCAATAATCGATCCATTAAATAATATGTAGAATTACAGCGTGTACTTACATTATGCACTAGTTGGTGGTTTGGCAAATTGAGTTCTTGGCGAATGAATTTCAATTTTTCCTGGGCTAAGGCTGAGTGGTTAAAATGTGTAACAAAGCGCCTTGAAACAACAATCGTCTGTGCTACAATCGGTTGGGCCTTCAGTGGTTCTTCGACAGCTCTTTGCAATGAATGAATAAAGCACTTCGCAGAATCATATTGCGCCTCTCGTACACCTTTGATCATATTTGCTCCGCTGTCATGAACTAATAAATGCAGTTTGCTATGGGGTACGTTTCAATTCTCTGCAATGGCATTGAGCTCCTTAGCGATATTAACACCAGTATGAGAACCAGCAAATGGCTTAATCGCTAATACGCCATGTTTAAGATTAAAATCAGAAGTAAACCAGTGCGCTGTGAAACTTAAAAAACTTTGGTTGTTATGATGACATGTAAACATATCGGATGACACTGATACTGCTGTTGCTTCCGAAATACTTTCATCAACTTTGGAGCATATTCTGTCATATATTAGGTGTAGTAAAAAGAAATCCATTATTTTTGCATTAAATTGAGGGCTTTATTTAAGATAGTTAGAATGACCCGATTTAGGTCAAATATGCGCCGTTTTGTTCGATAACTTGTTGCCATTTTAAAGGTAATTTCATTATGCCTCTCTCATAGAAGCCCTCGTTCCTATTAGCAAAAAATTGAGACAGTCGAATTTCAGAAGCCTCTCTTGAAGCGAATGTTTCACCAGCAAAATTCTTCGCCATGGACAGGAACAGATGGTAATCACTTGGTGCCAGGTCCGGACTATAAGGTCGATGCAGAAGAACCTCCCAACCAAACTCCCGGAGCTTCTGGCGAGTCACTATCGATGTGTGTGGCCTGGCGTTGTCCTGATGGAACACAATTCCTCTCCTATTGGCCAAAGCTGGCCGCTTATGGGCGATTGCTTCCTTCAGACGGTCCAATTGTTGACAGTAGAGTTCCGAGTTAAGAGTTTTGCCGTATGGGAGCAGCTCATAGTAGATAATTCCCTGCCAATCCCACCAAACACACAGCAAAACCTTCCTGGCCGTCAATCCTGGCTTGGCCACCGTTTCCGCCGGTTCACCGTGTTTCGACCACGACCGTTTTCGCTTGACGTTGTCGTAAGTGACCCACTTTTCATCACCAGTCACCAACCGCTTCAGAAATGGGTCGATTTTGTTGCGGTTCAGCAGCGATTCGCAGATGGAAATTCGGTCCATGAGGTTTTTTTGCGTTAACTCGTGTGGCACCCATACATCGATCTTCTTTGTGTATCCAGCCTTATTCAAATGGTTCCAAACGGTTTTTTGTGCAATCTTTAGCTCTTTTGCAATCGAAACAGTGCTAACATGACGGTCGGACTCGATAATTTCCATGATTTTATCGACATTTTCGACAATTGGCCTTCCAGTGCGTGGTGCATCCTTGACATCGAAGTTACCGGAACGGAATCGACGAAACCAAAATTGCGCATGATTGGCTGCTACAGTATCAGGTCCATAAACGCTATTCACATTTTCAGCCGCCTGGCTTGCGTTTTCTCCCTTATCGAAGAAAAACTGTAAAATGTAGCGAATTTTCTCTTTGCTGATGTCCATCTTTGACAAGCTCTCAAACAAAACTGAATCAATCAATCAAGAAAGTGTTTTTTAGTAGGAACTATCATCTTTCTAATGCCTCCTAGCGGAACACGATCGGACTTATACAACGCGAGATGCAGATAAATAACGCCATCTATTGGAAAAATAATGGATTTCTTTTTACTACACCTAATATATCAGGAATGACCTTTTCAGTCATATATGTACGTCCAGGTACCTTTTATCGGGGAACTGCTTTTTCCAAAAGCCATTTAAAACCGGTTCGTTCAACCAATGACAAAGGTTAGTTGTCCAAAGCAATCAATTCACCGATGCAATAGTGACATTCCATTGCTCTCGGATCATTAAAATTCCATTTCGACTTCCTATCCGCTACTTCTTCCAAAGTTAGCTGTTTCTTCGAATTAGGAAATTTAAGACTGGAAACAGTCTTGTTGAAGCTGGTCGAAGGCGCAATAATCATTTTGGCATAATGCTCAGGGTGTTTGTGTTTTAAATGATTTTTTAAAGAAGTCGTGGCTCATGAAAAATCGGAAAACATATTTAAATTAAGAAAAATCTCATTTTCTGACCAAAAAGAAGAAATTTATATTTGAATGTAATGGAAGTATAAGCTCTTCAATACAAGCGTCATTTTTGTTTAAAAAATACCACGTACTTGCTTTTTTTCCTTCTCCACCACACGAGATATTGGCTTGGCATGTCAAGCACTCAGCTAGTTTCTGATCTCCAGGGGATATTTTAAAATATTCCCAAATAAGCGATTTCATGCTAAACTCTGCCATATGTGCTATATAAGCTTTCAAATAAACGAGAGCAGTGCTGCCGAGTATAAATGTTAAAAAATTTGGTAGATTTGAATTCCAAAAATGATTTTTTGGGTATTTGGAAGGTTTCTTGTAATGTGAACTTGTATGATTTCAAGTCCTTGATATTTAAAAATAGAGAGAAAACCGTTTCCATCAATGAAAATGTTTGTCGTATAATGGTTTTATGTTGTCAATGAAAATAGCCTCATAGCATATAAAAATATATACCTTAATTTCAATTCCATACAGTGAAATACTTTTCTAAAATTTGGTTTGGGTGAAATTAGAAACGGTTAAGAACACACAAAAGTTCGAAGACGGATAATTAAATTAAGGAATACCAAAATTTAAAATTCAGTTAAGCTGGAAAATGGTTCAATCAAACATCACCATTTGTGTTATATAACAGCTTTAAGGTAAATAAGTTTAACAAAAGAAAATAATTAACAATACAGCACATTTCCCTCTTAAATATTATAAATATCAAACACATATAGAGTACGTCTTTCTTAAATTTTTCTAAAAATATTAAAGCACTAGAAAAATTTTTCAGTGGCAGTTTTGATCTTGACATCATATGGTCACAAATGAAACGAGTAGGTCCATGATGTCTTTACTTCGTACCGAATATTCGGCGTGGTTAATTCGGCGACCGAATATTCGGTATTCGGCCAAATCCACTATTCGTGGCATCACTAGTTTTTACGTTGCCTAATAACCATGTTTCCATATAGACTCCAGTAAAAGGTTTAGTCCTGTGAAAGAAATGGAGTTGATAGATCATCCCCTCTACCGTCCCAACTTGGCACCTATTGACTTCTTTATTTTCCCGAAAATCAAAAATTTTCCAAGGAGAAGGAATGACTCCTGTGACATCAGCAAACGTTTGCGAACTGATAAACCTGCGATACTTGAAAATTAAAACGGATATTATAGCTGCTGTTAAAAATCGAATGGAATCCATAAATATGGACTCTGCGATGCGTTATGACCAATCGGTTTTAGGCATCAACTTACAATTTGTGAAACATCAAAGAGTTTTATGCTACACGCTATACGAGAGGTACATGGTCCACAAACATCGAAAAATTTAAACAAATCGTTGAAATCTTTAAATCCGAGTTTTAAATTTGTTTGAAGCAAGTGTATTCAGTTATGACAGACAATGGAACCAACACGATAAAAGGTTTTTCTCTGTTAAATCACGATGCTTTTGAAGAAGAAGAAGAATAAGAAGAAGAAGAAGAAGAAGAAGACGAAGCACTGTTAAATCATGATGAATTGGTGAGTATCAGAGTAGTACGTTAGCAGTTAATTTATTGCAAAATTGAGCCTTTTAGTGGATGGAATGAAATCCACATAAATTCATTCAAATGTGCTGCGCATACGGTTCAACTGGCCATCAAGGATTTTGTGCAAACAAAAACTGTAAACCATAGATATGGAATAATTATTGTTACTTCACTATTAAAGTTTTTGCTTGATTTTTTAACAGCCATTCTTTACAAATGCTGAATTAAGGGCGCCCTCAAATGGATTTTCCGACAAGGTGGAATTCTTTTTTCGTCATGCTACAAAAGTTATTGCTATATAAGGACATATGTAAGGAAAATTTGAATGAGCCACTGCTCCCGAACGAGTGGGAGTAAATCGAAAGCCTGGTAAAATTTTTGAAGCAACCTTTCCTATGAACGCTACAGTTACAGGAAAAGCAGCTTCTGTCGGGCGATTTTTATAAAGCGTGGTTATTGCTTAAAGCGTTGCTTAAAAAATAATCCAAGGAATCGCCAATTGCCCGCAGTTTAATACGTTGCGTTGAAAATAGAGGGACTGATGTAATTGACGCCGACGCACTTTTCTAAGATCCTCGTTTTCGTCGAACGCTAACGCCGGCTAAAAATTCAAGGGCAAAAGGACACCTTAAAGGACTTGGTAATCAAATGATTGTGGCGAAACAGGTTGTTATACATATATTTCATGTTAATTTTTCAGATTAAACTACTATTTAATTGATTTTTTCCAGCTTGAAAACATTTCAAATAAGACTCCCCCTAATAATTTTCCGTCGGAAGAATCGCAAGATGTCATTGTAGATGATGAAGTGGATCAGAGCACAACTTCGTTGCTCAGATCAACGTTAAAATAAATTAAATTAGGCTCCTCTTCAGAAGATGAAGATGAAAAACACGTTTCTCAAGAAGTACTAAAAGCCTATGTCGAAATCGAGAATTTTGAAGCGGGTAGCCTCGACGTCAAAGCTGACTGATTCGAATATTGGGAGCAACAAAAGTTTAAACATCCTTTTTTGCGAAAGTTGGCGCACATTGTACATGCTTCTCCAGTAGGGATGTGCCGGATAACAAATTTTCCGGATAACCGGATACCGGATATCCGATACAAAATTTTTGCCGGATACCATGTATCCGGGCGGATATCTTAACATGTATGAAATTGTAAATAAGCTGGCCGCTCTGAACACAAATTGACAGGTATACTTAAATAAGTTTTCTGGCAACGCTGTTCAAGTGATACAATCAGCTACTTCTATAAACTTCGAGAGTCAAGGCAGTGATCGATGAAAAAAATTATGGCAAGCTATAGAATGGAACTTGAAAATTTTATAAAATTTGCCGTTACTTCCAAGGCAAGAATTGCCTTTTTTATGGTGGAAACAGAATGCCATCCAATATCCCAAATTAAAGAAAATGGCAATGAAATACCTTTGAACACCGCCTTCATCAGTGGAATCGGAAAGACTTTTTAGTGCCACAAGCTCTATGTATACAGAAAATAGAAACAGATTGTTACCAGAAAATGTTGAAAAGCTGATATTTATAATGCAAACTATTAAAATTGTCAACTTTTGCTATTGATTTGTTTATAAAAAATATTTCAATTTGTTTTAGATCGGGCCGGATAGTAGCAATATCCGGCGGCCTGTCGGGATAGCTCGAATATGGCCGGATATGCCGGATACCAGATAGTTACCGGATATCCGGCACATCCCTATTCTCCAGCCACCCATTTGCCTGTTGAGAGAGCTTTTCGGCGATAACCCTTCTGCTAACAGACAAACGATGCAATTTAGTAAACGAAGCCCTTGCTCGAACTCTTTTTGTTAAACTTAATAGTTAAAAAAAAAAATACAAAAATACTCGCAATAAAACAAGTGGAGTTTACAACAGCGATTTATTAAATGTTTTAATATTGCGCCATCGTTATTTTCATTCTTCAAATATAAGAATTAAGACGCTGCAATATTGAGGCAATATTTTTACCTTTTTATTTTTTTACAATAGTATGGTTGGGTGTCACAACCACCCGAACATTTCTTGTACCTTATTGCGATAAAAAAAAGTGCAACAACGGAAGCACCGGCGTTCAGAATCAAGTGAACGTAAAAGCTGGCGAAATAACCGAAATACACTTCGCAAGCATAAGCTGGCCACAGGAACGTATTATATTATAAGACTGAAAATTTGGTAGATTTGAATTCCAAAAATGATTTTTTGGGTATTTGGAAGGTTTCTTGTAATGTGAACTTGTATGATTTCAAGTCCTTGATATTTAAAAATAGAGAGAAAACCGTTTCCATCAATGAAAATGTTTGTCGTATAATGGTTTTATGTTGTCAATGAAAATAGCCTCATAGCATATAAAAATATATACCTTAATTTCAATTCCATACAGTGAAATACTTTTCTAAAATTTGGTTTGGGTGAAATTAGAAACGGTTAAGAACACACAAAAGTTCGAAGACGGATAATTAAATTAAGGAATACCAAAATTTAAAATTCAGTTAAGCTGGAAAATGGTTCAATCAAACATCACCATTTGTGTTATATAACAGCTTTAAGGTAAATAAGTTTAACAAAAGAAAATAATTAACAATACAGCACATTTCCCTCTTAAATATTATAAATATCAAACACATATAGAGTACGTCTTTCTTAAATTTTTCTAAAAATATTAAAGCACTAGAAAAATTTTTCAGTGGCAGTTTTGATCTTGACATCATATGGTCACAAATGAAACGAGTAGGTCCATGATGTCTTTACTTCGTACCGAATATTCGGCGTGGTTAATTCGGCGACCGAATATTCGGTATTCGGCCAAATCCACTATTCGTGGCATCACTAGTTTTTACGTTGCCTAATAACCATGTTTCCATATAGACTCCAGTAAAAGGTTTAGTCCTGTGAAAGAAATGGAGTTGATAGATCATCCCCTCTACCGTCCCAACTTGGCACCTATTGACTTCTTTATTTTCCCGAAAATCAAAAATTTTCCAAGGAGAAGGAATGACTCCTGTGACATCAGCAAACGTTTGCGAACTGATAAACCTGCGATACTTGAAAATTAAAACGGATATTATAGCTGCTGTTAAAAATCGAATGGAATCCATAAATATGGACTCTGCGATGCGTTATGACCAATCGGTTTTAGGCATCAACTTACAATTTGTGAAACATCAAAGAGTTTTATGCTACACGCTATACGAGAGGTACATGGTCCACAAACATCGAAAAATTTAAACAAATCGTTGAAATCTTTAAATCCGAGTTTTAAATTTGTTTGAAGCAAGTGTATTCAGTTATGACAGACAATGGAACCAACACGATAAAAGTTTTTTCTCTGTTAAATCACGATGCTTTTGAAGAAGAAGAAGAATAAGAAGAAGAAGAAGAAGAAGAAGAAGAAGACGAAGCACTGTTAAATCATGATGAATTGGTGAGTATCAGAGTAGTACGTTAGCAGTTAATTTATTGCAAAATTGAGCCTTTTAGTGGATGGAATGAAATCCACATAAATTCATTCAAATGTGCTGCGCATACGGTTCAACTGGCCATCAAGGATTTTGTGCAAACAAAAACTGTAAACCATAGATATGGAATAATTATTGTTACTTCACTATTAAAGTTTTTGCTTGATTTTTTAACAGCCATTCTTTACAAATGCTGAATTAAGGGCGCCCTCAAATGGATTTTCCGACAAGGTGGAATTCTTTTTTCGTCATGCTACAAAAGTTATTGCTATATAAGGACATATGTAAGGAAAATTTGAATGAGCCACTGCTCCCGAACGAGTGGGAGTAAATCGAAAGCCTGGTAAAATTTTTGAAGCAACCTTTCCTATGAACGCTACAGTTACAGGAAAAGCAGCTTCTGTCGGGCGATTTTTATAAAGCGTGGTTATTGCTTAAAGCGTTGCTTAAAAAATAATCCAAGGAATCGCCAATTGCCCGCAGTTTAATACGTTGCGTTGAAAATAGAGGGACTGATGTAATTGACGCCGACGCACTTTTCTAAGATCCTCGTTTTCGTCGAACGCTAACGCCGGCTAAAAATTCAAGGGCAAAAGGACACCTTAAAGGACTTGGTAATCAAATGATTGTGGCGAAACAGGTTGTTATACATATATTTCATGTTAATTTTTCAGATTAAACTACTATTTAATTGATTTTTTCCAGCTTGAAAACATTTCAAATAAGACTCCCCCTAATAATTTTCCGTCGGAAGAATCGCAAGATGTCATTGTAGATGATGAAGTGGATCAGAGCACAACTTCGTTGCTCAGATCAACGTTAAAATAAATTAAATTAGGCTCCTCTTCAGAAGATGAAGATGAAAAACACGTTTCTCAAGAAGTACTAAAAGCCTATGTCGAAATCGAGAATTTTGAAGCGGGTAGCCTCGACGTCAAAGCTGACTGATTCGAATATTGGGAGCAACAAAAGTTTAAACATCCTTTTTTGCGAAAGTTGGCGCACATTGTGCATGCTTCTCCAGTAGGGATGTGCCGGATAACAAATTTTCCGGATAACCGGATACCGGATATCCGATACAAAATTTTTGCCGGATACCATGTATCCGGGCGGATATCTTAACATGTATGAAATTGTAAATAAGCTGGCCGCTCTGAACACAAATTGACAGGTATACTTAAATAAGTTTTCTGGCAACGCTGTTCAAGTGATACAATCAGCTACTTCTATAAACTTCGAGAGTCAAGGCAGTGATCGATGAAAAAAATTATGGCAAGCTATAGAATGGAACTTGAAAATTTTATAAAATTTGCCGTTACTTCCAAGGCAAGAATTGCCTTTTTTATGGTGGAAACAGAATGCCATCCAATATCCCAAATTAAAGAAAATGGCAATGAAATACCTTTGAACACCGCCTTCATCAGTGGAATCGGAAAGACTTTTTAGTGCCACAAGCTCTATGTATACAGAAAATAGAAACAGATTGTTACCAGAAAATGTTGAAAAGCTGATATTTATAATGCAAACTATTAAAATTGTCAACTTTTGCTATTGATTTGTTTATAAAAAATATTTAATTTGTTTTAGATCGGGCCGGATAGTAGCAATATCCGGCGGCCTGTCGGGATAGCTCGAATATGGCCGGATATGCCGGATACCAGATAGTTACCGGATATCCGGCACATCCCTATTCTCCAGCCACCCATTTGCCTGTTGAGAGAGCTTTTCGGCGATAACCCTTCTGCTAACAGACAAACGATGCAATTTAGTAAACGAAGCCCTTGCTCGAACTCTTTTTGTTAAACTTAATAGTTAAAAAAAAAAATACAAAAATACTCGCAATAAAACAAGTGGAGTTTACAACAGCGATTTATTAAATGTTTTAATATTGCGCCATCGTTATTTTCATTCTTCAAATATAAGAATTAAGACGCTGCAATATTGAGGCAATAATTTTACCTTTTTATTTTTTTACAATAGTATGGTTGGGTGTCACAACCACCCGAACATTTCTTGTACCTTATTGCGATAAAAAAAAGTGCAACAACGGAAGCACCGGCGTTCAGAATCAAGTGAACGTAAAAGCTGGCGAAATAACCGAAATACACTTCGCAAGCATAAGCTGGCCACAGGAACGTATTATATTATAAGACTGACCTATATCAACAATAATGACGTCAGCCGAATATGTCGTAATAGCTGATACTGCCAACAGCAATAACAAAATAAATGGAACACGCAACAACAACAAGTGAGCTGTAGCTAGAGGTATTTCACAACAGCATTCTACAACAACAAAGAGTAAGCTGACCTGATGGGAGAGATATTGGAAATGCAGCAACAAAAGCAAAGATGACCCAGAAGAATGTCGCAACAAACGATATTGCTAGACCAGCACTATCGCTCTATTTAAATCAAGCATCGTTCACTGAAAGGGAGCTACGATCAGAACCGTGAGCCGTAGTATTCAGTAGATCTCAACTTTAACGCACCTACTCACGAGCCAGGACGTTGAAGTGTGGATCTCCGTGTTAGCTAGGGAATAGCTCAGTTAAGTTAGTTGGCCTAAGGATTGAATGTTATGCTTTGAAGGAATTCGAGTAATTCCTTGCGTTAATCTACTTAGACGTGCTCCCTAGACGACCCAACATTTATTTCAATTTCAATTTATTTGCTGAAAAATTTAACAGAAGTGTGTTACAGCAGCTAACATGTTAGTTTAGGGTTTTATTCCTCTCGATATTTTCCACTATAATAATAAGCTAAATTTAATAATGTACAATACTGGTCCTAGCATTTAGATTTTAGGAAAAATTGTTAAACCTCTTGAAGCTTAGTCTACTTACATCTAGAGAAAATCCAAAGAATGTAAAGACAAAACGAAGACAAAAGAAAACCAAACTTAAGGTAGGTTCATATAAGTATAAGAACTTAAGACTGCCATCTAATAGTTAATTAATATTTTAGTGTAACTGTATGATGAGTTCTGACATTTTTGGTAGAATTTTAAACAAATTTTTTCAGTATTATCTTTCACTAACAAAATGTTTGCCATTGTATGTATCAGCCGCGTGGAATAATCCAATGGCTGGTTAAATACTAATTTAAGGATTTTGTTTTGACAAATTTGTAGCCGTTTTAAGTGACAGTGGGCGGCGCACAGTGGTTCAGACTGAGGTTAGGTCGGTCAAAAATCTGTAACTTTTGAACCAATAGAGACAATCATATACTTTTTTCGCCATTTGAGAGACAAAAGAATATAGAGTAACGGAACGAAATTTTTTTTTATTGAAGAATTAAAAAGTAGTTTTATTTAGCGGTTAACTTGAAAAATTTTGTTTTCAAGGGAATTTTCATGTTTTTTAAATTATTTTCTGTTCACATTATGTTCTGTTTTATAGTTTGAACTACCGAATTCAAATAAAATTCGCACTAAATATTTTAATCAGAATATTCTGCATTTATTTTATTGTTTTGGGATACTGGTAATTTAAAATTGAAAATCTCTGGTTTTGGAGCAGGTTTTGAAAATTTTTTATTGGACCATAGTGCTGCAGGTCCTGCTCAAAATGGACAGACCAAGAAAACTCTTATAAGAGATGTTTGTGATTTCAAAAGGACCTGAAATTCCAACTTTTGCTCGATTCCCATTGCAATTGTGGGCTATGGAGGCAATTCTCGAAAGCCGACCTTTTGCCAAGACCACTTTTAAGATTTAAAAAAATTACAATAAACTATATTCAAACACAAAATTTAATCAAAATAACTTGAAGAAGTAAGGGTGTTATAGTCAGGCGATCCTGACAATAGAAAACCCGACACAGACACACATGTTCAAATAATTTTTAATATCAAGAGGTGTTTAAGGACATAAGGGGCCCCATATACCGACTTTTGTTAAATTTCTTTATGAAAACCGCCCATTTGCCACGCCCACTTTTCCAATTTTTTTGGAATTCTAATCGGACCCTTATATATACGCTCTAATTCTAAGTTCCATTGAAATATTTCAATAAAGTCCGCTTTTTAGACATTTTTGGGATTTTTGTCACAGACCCTAGTACTAGAGGTACCCTTAATAGTGGGCCGATCGAAAAATTTTTGGGAAGGAAGTTACTGGATATCAAGGAAGCATACGTGCCAACTTTCGTTCAAGTCCTATCGGTATTTCGGGTTTAAGAGACAATTTTCGAAAAACGCCCTTATGCCACGCCCACTTTTCCAATATTTTGAATTCATATTTAAACATGTTCAAATGACAAATTTTATCAAAATATCTTGAAGGACTTCGATTTTAGAGCAGTTTTTGTGATTTTCGTAACAGACCCTTTTATATTCGTGCGTGCGGAATGCCACCTCTTTTTTGTATAATGGAAAGTTTCACAATGATGTTGGTAGTTGTTGGCAATAAAGTATACATTTTTGAAAAGAAAATTGTTTTGGCTTTCAAATAAATGTAATTTTGTTTTGACGCTTTTTGACGCAAACAAGTTATACTCTTGCAAAATAAGAAAATCGTGTAAAATTGGAGCTTCAAAAAAATATTATTAAAATAAATTTATTTACTCCATAATATTTTTTAATAAATATTATCAAACGACATGAGTCATATATTTATTTAAAAAAAACAACGCGTTTCTACAGCCATTTTTGTGTAAGATGTGAGCTACTAAAATAGTCCAAATATTACATTTTGAACACAGTTTTAAGGAAATCAAAAAGTGCAATGTTTGTTTATCACCCACGCCCACAATTATTGTGCAATCAAACTAAAATTTTGAGAATCTTACTTTGAAACTATTCTTAATAAACAAGCATACCACGATTTTGCATATTTGGACATCAACATTGGGCATTTTTGGCCGACCCACTGAAATTCTGAACCACTGTGCGGCGTCTTGCCAAATAGCATAATAGATAATAGGACGGAAGAGAGAATTGAAAATGAGCATCTGATTTTTAACGGAAAGCTTGGATTTTCTATTATTGAGAGAATATAGAGTTTCTTATAGTCTTATTTATTTTGTTAACTGTAACCGAAATGTGCTGCTTGAACGTTAGTTTCCTGTCAAGAATTACACCTAAGTATCTTACATGGCCTTTCAATTGTATATCTTGGTTAAGCACCCTAAAAGTTGCAAAAGGAAAGAATCTGTTACTTCTTCGTCGTGTGAAAAATAGAACTTGACTCTTCATTGGGTTAAGCGAGATCTTCCAACGCTCGAAGTAATTGTTGATTGTACTGGCGGCTTGTTGAAGCTTAGTAATGATGACTTCTGGATGGGCGTCCGCAGCCAAGATTGCCGTGTCATCGGCAAACATAGAAGACTCGCAGTCGACAAGGGGAGGAAAGTCTGAGGTATATAAATTGTAGAGGATTGGTGAAAGACATGAGCCTTGGGGACATCCCGCGGGTATATCGTGTTCGGTAGATGATTTTTTGCCTATAGAAACTTTGAAGGTACGGTTAGTTAAGAAGCTGTTAACAATTCGGACAAGTTTTATTGGAAAACCCATACCAAACATTTTGTGTATAAGGCCATTGTGCCATACTGAATCGAATGCTGCTTTGACGTCAAACAATAACATACCTGTTGACTTTTTACACCGAAAGTTATTTTTGACAATTTTCTTAATTCTTAATAAGGGGTGGTAAGTGCTGTGTTCAGTTCTGAACCCATATTGCTGTGTGGGAAGTAGATTTTTATCATCGATAAAGATGTTCAATTCCTCCTTAACTATTTTTTCTATTATCTTCCCCAGCGAACTAAGTAAGCTAATGGTTTTGGACTTTCTCCATTCCTTTGGAAAATAGGAGATGCGCAAACATGCATTAATAATTTTAGCTATAAAAACTATGGCACTAGAAGGTAGATTTTTGATGCATTCTGTATTCCGTCAATGCCAGGAGATTTTTTTGCTTTTAGGGTTTTAATTTGCTGTGAGATTCTGGGTGGGTTAACCTGTATGTATTCTTCGGTGGAATCGTTACTGGATAGTGCATCGATAGACGCTTGTACGAGGAGTTCAGTAGAGTGATTACTTAGCGATTCTGGAAGAGTGTGATTCGCCGCAAATTTTTGGGCAAGTAATTGAGCTTTGTCGATATCAGAGTAAAATCTTATACTATTGTCCTGAAGAGTGGGAATCAATTTGTTTTTGTTCTTAAAAACTTTCGCAGTTTTCCAAAGTTTAGAAGATGCATTGGGAAGGGATTTCAAAAAATAGTTCCATTTTTTATTTCTGAATATAAAAAGGTGATTTTGTATTGCCGCATTTTGTTTCCTTAGTTCGTGCCTATAGAAAGGGAGCCTATGATTTATCCACAATTTTCTGGTTTTATTTCTTAATTTAATTAAGTTGAGAGTATAATTGGGGATTCGATTGGCGTAATGATTTCTAATAGTAATTTTTGGGACAGCGTATCCCTTGCTTCATTGATAGAGGTTGTGATCAACTCAACGGCTTTGTCGATTTCTATAATATTGCTTAGTTGTCGTTCACCATAAGGGGCTAACTTGTTGTTTATTTCATATTGGTTAATGCTGTTGTAGTTTTCTCTTAACTCACGCATTGTAGTTGTCCCTTTTTTCAGGTAGACCACGTATAGGATTATTTCACGATTTTGTTCCGTTACACGATGAACTCTCTTGATGTCAATGCAGTGTAGTCCAAGGCTAATAAGTTCGAGCTTAACAGCGTCGGTGGTCATCAAATCGAGTCCAGAGAGAACGGCTTTAAATCAGAGATGGGCGCACCAACACCATTGCACTTATCGCACTTGCGTATGGCGTAGTAGCAACTCGACCAAAGCACTGAGAGAAAAGTTTTCGTAGGTACGATCGGCAAGCGATAACTAACAAAAGAAACCAAGTGGGAAATTTTTAGGTTTTAATTAAATTTTTTTATGGCACGAAAAATAATGCCTTTTCACATAATATTCAGCGCATCGGTTTGCAATGTAATGACAAATAAGACATTGAGCCTCTCCGAAAGAATTTTCAATGAACAAAAATTCTTCTTCCCATTTCACATGAAACATTTTTCTCGCTATGTATTCGCAACAACAATGCAGTACAAGTTCTCAGTACGACTGACAGCGAGCGACTGAGCATTTTCGTGATTCACGCACAAGTCGTGTGTAGCCGACTGCGCAGTTTGCAGCGCCCCACGGGATAGCGCTCGCCCACCGCTGCTTTAAATGGTCTGTTACTTTTGGAAGTAAAGGAGAAGTACTCCATTCCGAGGTCTTTGAGATTTTTGGATAGACTATCAAACTCGCTTAGGCTGCTACAAGATATTTTGTGGCCAATGGAGATTTTCCTGATGGAGAAGTTCTCAATCTCCAGTACTTTAAATATAGCTTTTAATTTTTCGGTACTGCTTTTTAAGTCCGTTATCGGTGGTATGTGGATTTTCGAAACTAAAACTACTTCGTTTGAGGCTGCATCTTCTATGTCATCTGCATCAATTAGTGTTTGTAGTGGCTGGTAATAATTATGACTACTTTTTGGACGTTTGGCCTCGTCATCATCCCTACCCCTTCGTTGTTTTGGGCCAATACTCCCAACAGAGCGCGGGCTGCGCAGGTATTTGTTTCTTTTCCCCGATTCGTATTGCTCGTTGCCGTTAGACTGACGTAGTAACAATGCGAATTCAAGAGGATTGTTAAGCTTTTGTTTTGTTTTTATATGTATGTATGTAATTCACTTAAGGCAATGATTTTTATTCACGCGCTGGAGTTGCTAACTTGATGGCGTGCCGAGAAAGACTCAACCCAACATTTATGGTGCGGCGGAGTTTCGACTAAAGTTAGTCGGGAACGAACGACGATCCGTGCGGTTTTCAAAGAACGACAATCCTGATAATGGGTTAAAATTGGTGAATATTAAACCTATTTTCGAACCAGTTACTATAAACTGTTGGAGAGCGGTGATACCAAATCCAACAGGGTCCGGGAGAGTTGATAACTCCAAAGGACACCTTAGCAATACGAATTATTAAGGTTTGTATAAGAAATCCAAGATTTGTCCAAAATTTTAAAATAAAATCGAGTTAAAAGACAGAGCTGAAGACCGAAGAAACAATCGGAAGGCGGAAAGCACAAAATCGACAGAGCATCAGACACGCTTAAACATGAGGTGAGTTAAAAACAAAAAATTGTTGAATAAAAAAATTTTTTGCCCAGAGTCCTTACTGTTAACAATGAATTGCAATACTTGGTAAGATACACTTGTTTATTCACGTCTGAGGAGCACAATAATAACTCCTCAGTTTTTTACATGTATTTTAGAAAAATGAGTTACATTGAGAATAAACGGCATAGCAAATTTTAAAAACTGTTTTGCAATCACAGCCAAAATGTAGTTCGAATCGAAACACCACTTATAAAAAAATGTCGTTCTTTAAAAATTTAAACAGGGGCAAGGTCGTCTTTGAAGATTTAGATAGGCCCGCGATATATTATAGAGTAAAAAATATAGAAAGTAAAAAGGAAAATCTGTTGAAAATTAAGAAAGATTTTCGAAATATTGGAGTCGAAGATGAAATTAACTTGGAGTTAGTAGGTAGGTAGGTTGAAGTGGCTGCCACTTAGGCCGTTAATCTGCCCATTGTGATACCACGGAGGTTTTCTTGTGTTTGTGTGAGTGTATGTCTCTTTATGTAGTGTGCCCCTAACATGCGATTTTTGAAAAACCAGTGCTAGGCTTGGAGATAAAGAAAATATTTTGAAATGTGGAAAAAGCAGGAACTCGCAAGAAGAAAGAAAGCAAGCTTACGAACATGGGCTTCCATCAAAATTAGATAAAACCGTACATTTAGTAACATGTTTTCAATCCGAACGAATAGGAACATTAAATGATATATTACAGCAAAATTTTCAAGATGATGAATATAGTATAAATAAAGACGAAGATGGAATCAGCCTGTTTGAATTTTTTTGGATTTTGGTAGTGGATTTATTTATAATCTTTGCTAAAAACATAGCCGTTAGATTTTATCTTTTTCACAAAAATCGTAGTAGTAGAGAAAAAGCATTTATTTCATTTGGAAAATTAAATGATCTTGAGACAACTCTCAAAACGAAAGAATCAGATTTAATGTCATACAACGCAGTAAGTCCATTCGTTGGCACTAAAGTTGATACAAAATTTATTAAGCGAGAATTTTTAGGAAAATTTTCTGACAACGATAAGCATTTTGAAGAACTGGACACACTTTTTAAGGAAACTGATAGCAAACGCCCAATAGTTGACCCTGTTGGAAAAATTTAACAGAAAGATAGCTTCACATATACCAAAAATAATGAAAAAACTAGACATGTAGCATCACTCTCACTTCCGATAGCCAACGTTAGCGAAAGTATTTGTACTGCAGAGACAGTGACGATCGAAGCGAAGGCATTGGGAGTGGAGACAATTGATGTAGAAAACCTTTCCAAGGGAAAAATTTTGCGCAAGGGAAAATTCAGGCAGAAAAAAGAATTTGTTAACAAGACATCGAACATGAAATTTTATAATCAACTCGAAGAAGACCCTAAAGAAATTATATTGCAGAAGAATTTAAGGAGAAACGTTAATGCAGGGTAGAATGTAATAAAAGAGAATGTGTGGATCGGATTACCCCGCAACAAGGCTTTCGATTACAACATATCTCGTTTAGTTGATTCAGGAGCAGAAACATATTTGTTTGAAGATATGGCAACGGACGCCAAGACAAAATTTTTAAGGAAAATATCAAATATTGAAAACTGCAATAGTTTTACCGATAGGATTGACGGAAACCAAGTTCGATTGTTAGGACGAGGGCATAGGATTCGTACAGAAAACGCTGTAACAATTCCTCCCTCTCAGAAGAGAATAATCCCGAACGCTAACGGGATACTCGAGTATAAAATGACAATAAATAGAAACAGGAGCATCAAAAATGGAGTACATGAAGATCAACAAACGTATAATGGTCTGAACATAACGTATAATAGGAAATACGACATGTATAGATTGTTCCTGAGCAGCAAAATTTTTGAATGGAATGACAACCAGCACAATATAAGAACTTTCATTAGCAGATGCAAAATTGTTACTTATCTTCTAGACAAAGTTTCCGCGCACAATTTCTGTGTACCTTAAAATGTTTCACTCAATAAATGAAAAACCAAAAACCAATGACTATTTTCAAGTAAAGACACAAATAATTTTGATTTTCAAGACGTTAAAAAAGATTTTATAAAGCAACATACAAGCTCATGCATTTTTTTTATAAAAAGAAGTATTGAATAAATGAAATAAAAATTTAACAGTTCGCACTCAGGGCACATTAACCTATACGTTTTTTTTTTACTATTTTTTCAAGAGCAGCTTTTCAACAAAAATCCCGACTGTAAGCAAGAAATGGTCTTTCAACTTTAAAAAAAGGAACGGAATAGCATTGGGAATGAAAAAGGGTAAATGTTGAATCATAAATTCACTTATCAAGACTAAATACATTTTCAAGCACATGTGTACATACTTCGTTAAAAATCAAATTATATATATATATATGTATTCTGACATATTATGTGTAGTAAAAAGAAATCCATTATTTTTCCAATAGATGGCGTTATTTATCTGCATCTCGCGTTGTATAAGTCCGATCGTGTTCCGCTAGGGGGCAATAGAAAGATGACAGTTCCTACTAAAAAAGCTTTTTTGACACTTTTTTGATTGATTGATTCAGTTTTGTTTGAGAGCTTGTCAAAGATGGACATCAGCAAAGAGAAAATTCGCTACATTTTACAGTTTTTCTTCGATAAGGGAGAAAACGCAAGCCAGGCGGCTGAAAATGTGAATAGCGTTTATGGACCTGATACTGTAACAGCCAATCATGCGCAATTTTGGTTTCGTCGATTCCGTTCCGGTAACTTCGATGTCAAGGATGCACCACGCACTGGAAGGCCAATTGTCGAAAATGTCGATAAAATCATGGAAATTATCGAGTCCGACCGTCATGTTAGCACTGTTTCGATTGCAAAAGAGCTAAAGATTGCACAAAAAACCGTTTGGAACCATTTGAATAAGGCTGGATACACAAAGAAGCTCGATGTATGGGTGCCACACGAGTTAACGCAAAAAAACCTCATAGACCGAATTTCCATCTGCGAATCGCTGCTGAACCGCAACAAAATCGACCCATTTCTGAAGCGGTTGGTGACTGGTGATGAAAAGTGGGTCACTTACGACAACGTCAAGCGAAAACGGTCGTGGTCGAAACACGGTGAACCGGCGGAAACGGTGGCCAAGCCAGGATTGACGGCCAGGAAGGTTTTGCTGTGTGTTTGATGGGATTGGCAGGGAATTATCTACTATGAGCTGCTCCCATACGGCAAAACTCTTAACTCGGAACTCTACTGTCAACAATTGGACCGTCTGAAGGAACCAATCGCCCATAAGCGGCCAGCTTTGGCCAATAGGAGAGGAATTGTGTTCCATCAGGACAACGCCAGGCCACACATATCGATAGTGACTCGCCAGAAGCTCCGGGAGTTTGGTTGGGAGGTTCTTCTGCATCCACCTTATAGTCCGGACCTGGCACCAAGTGATTACCATCTGTTCCTGTCCATGGCGAACAACTTTGCTGGTGAAACATTCGCTTCAAGAGAGGCTTCTGAAATTCGACTGTCTCAATTTTTTGCTAATAGGAACGAGGGCTTCTATGAGAGAGGCATAATGAAATTACCTTTAAAATAGCAACAAGTTATCGAACAAAACGGCGCATATTTGACCTAAATCGGGTAATTCTAACTATCTTAAATAAAGCCCTCAATTTAATGCAAAAATAATGGATTTCTTTTTACTACACCTAATATATATCAAAATGACTCGAAAAGTATATGCACATACATGTTTACAGACCTAAAAACTATTTCATTTATTTATTTTTATTATTATTAATCGTCTATGAACATCAGTTCTTACAGACTAGCCTCAAGAAGACTTATATAACAGGTTGGCTGATAAGTCCCCGGTCTGACACATAGATGGCGTCGCTAGTATTAAATGCATATTATTTTTATATAGTGGCAACCTTCAAATGATTCGTGTCAAAATTTGACGTCTGTAAGTCAATTAGTTTGTGAGATAGAGCGTCTTTTGTGAAGCAACTTTTGTTATTGTGAAAAAAATGGAAAAAAAGGAATTTCGTGTTTTGATAAAATACTGTTTTCTGAAGAGAAAAAATACAGTGGAAGCAAAAACTTGGCTTGATAATGAGTTTCCGGACTCTGCCCCAGGAAAATCAACAATAATTGATTGGTATGCAAAATTCAAGCGTGGTGAAATGAGCACGGAGGACGGTGAACGCAGTGGACGCCCGAAAGAGGTGGTTACCGACGAAAACATCAAAAAAATTCACAAAATAATTTTGAATGACCGTAAAATGAAGTTGATCGAGATAGCAGAGGCCTTAAAGATATCAAAGGAACGTGTTGGTCATATCATTCATCAATATTTGGATATGAAAAATCTCTGTGCAAAATGGGTGCCGCGCGAGCTCACATTTGACCAAAAACAACAACGTGTTGATGATTCTGAGCGGTGTTTGCAGCTGTTAACTCGTAATACACCCGAGTTTTTGCGTCGATGACAATGGATGAAACATGGCTCTATCACTACACTCCTGAGTCCAATCGGCACTCGGCTGAGTGGACAGCGATCGGTGAACCGTCTCCGAAGCGTGGAAAGACTCAAAAGTCCGCTGGCAAAGTAATGGCCTCTGTTTTTTGGGATGGGCATGGAATAATTTTTATCGATTATCTTGAGAAGGGAAAAACCATCAACAGTGACTATTATATGTCGTTATTGGAGCGTTTTAAGGTCAAAATCGCGGTAAAACGGCCCCATATGAAGAAGCAAAAAGTATTCTTCCACCAAGACAACGCATTGTGCCACAAGTCATTGAGAACGATGGCAAGAATTCATGAATTAGGCTTCGAATTGCTTCCCCACCCACCGTATTCTCCAGAACTGGCCCTCAGCGTTTTTTTCTTGTTCTCAGACCTCAAAAGGATGCTCGCAGGGAAAAAATTTGGCTGCAATGAAGAGGTGATCGCCGAAACTGAGGCCTATTTTGAGGCAAAACCGAAGGAGTACTACCAAAATGGTATCAAAAAATAGGAAGGTCGTTATAATCGTTGTATCGCTCTTGAAGGGAACTATGTTGAATAATAAAAACGAATTTTGACAAAAAATCTGTTTTTCTTTGTTAGACCGGGGACTTATCAGCCAACCTGTTAAAACCTTGATTTTTTTTTAGAAAAATGAATGGACGAAAAATTACTTCGGCAGTAAAAGTACTAACAGGATCAGCAGAATCAACACGACCACCACCACCAACGTGACCTGCACTACCAACAGTACCAGTAGCATCAGTCAACCAGGACATTGGATCTATTAATTAAACGCTACCTCCAAAAATTTAACAAAAAGCCATTTTTATCGATGACGAAGATGGTGTTTGAGCTAGCACGCTTTTTTTGCTAGCTTGAGTCTATTTTTTATTTCCACAAAATTGTAGCCGCGACAGATTAAAGAAAAGCCGTAAGAGTTCACTAACGTTATAAATATTTATTTGGTTCGCGGAGAATTAAAGCTAAATACATTTAAATTTGAGGTTTAAGTTGAAAATAGAGAGAGCCAAGTGCTCTGCGATTTATAAAAGAAAAACAAAGAACTTTACTGCTGCGGAGTTGCTAAAAGACTAACTAATGCTCTGCTGCTACTGCTTTACATACGTATGCAAGAAAGAAAAAGAGGATGACAAAGAATGTGAAGACATACGGAATGCAAAAAACTAACGTTACAATATTGACTCGATTTTAAGTAATTCTAAACAGGGTGATGCTGCTGCTCACAACATATTCTAAACAGGGTGATGCTGCTGCTCACAACATATTCTAAACAGGGTGATGCTGCTGCTCACAACATACTCCCCCCGTTGGAAGATCTGGGCTTTCAACCTCCTTCAGCGGAAGTAAACATAGCTGGTTGACGGCTCTTCTTGTAGAGCCATTGGCCGTTTGCAAGATGGCTACTCCAGCTACATGGTCGTTTCCTTGAACAAGTTCTGTCACTCTCGCTAATGGCCACTTCAAAGGGGGTAGATTTTCATCCTTGATTAAAACGATATCACTAATTTGAAGGCCAGGTTTAGTGGTTCGCCATTTTGATCGCTGCTGAAGAAGAGTAGGATTTTCCTCGCTCCAGCGTCTCCAAAAGTTTTTGCGTCGATATGTGACAATGGATGAAACATGGCTCTATCACTACACTCCTGAGTCCAATCGACAGTCGGCTGAGTGGACAGCGATCGGTGAACCGTCTCCGAAGCGTGGAAAGACTCAAAAGTCCGCTGGCAAAGTAATGGCCTCTGTTTTTTGGGATGGGCATGGAATAATTTTTATCGATTATCTTGAGAAGGGAAAAACCATCAACAGTGACTATTATATGTCGTTATTGGAGCGTTTGAAGGTCGAAATCGCGGCAAAACGGCCCCATATGAAGAAGAAAAAAGTGTTGTTCCACCAAGACAACGCACCGTGCCACAAGTCATTGAGAACGATGGCAAAAATTCATGAATTAGGCTTCGAATTGCTTCCCCACCCACCGTATTCTCCAGATCTGGCCCCCAGCGACTTTTTCTTGTTCTCAGACCTCAAAAGGATGCTCGCAGGGAAAAAATTTGGATGCAATGAAAAGGTGATCGCCGAAACTGAGGCCTATTTTGAGGCAAAACCGAAGGAGTACTACCAAAATGGTATCAAAAAATTGGAAGGTCGTTATAATCGTTGTATCGCTCTTGAAGGGAACTATGTTGAATAATAAAAACGAATTTTGACAAAAAAATGTGTTTTTCTTTGTTAGACCGGGGACTTATCAGCCAACCTGTTAAATATATAAATCTATATAACAAGATGACAGAAAAACAGAATCACTATACTCGAAACAGAGTGTGAAGCATATTTTTAACATTTTCTCTAGAGCTTACATAATCAAAGTTTGCGTTTGACGCTACTGAATTTAATAAAGTTAGAGCTCTGTACATTGGTGAATTTATAGCGTAATTCGTGCGGCAAGTGCCTAAATAAAAAATTCCATATACCTAAGAGTTCTTCTAGGGACATTGAAATTTATGCTTTGAAGCAGAAAAGCGCAGTCAATTCTACTTGAGATTAGGTCAGCTATAAATAGAACTGAGCAAATCTTTCTACGAGTCTCCAACGTTTTCAGATTAATTAGTTCACACCGTGCTTCATAAGAAGGAAAAGGTTCAGAAAAGCGCAAGGAGCGCAAAGCGAACCTTATAAAGGACTTCTGTACTTTTTCCATTCGAGCTGAGTAAACAACATAATATGGACTCCAAATAAAAGAGGCATATTCCAACTTCGAGCGTACAATTGAGATGTAAATAGCTTTGAGTGTATAAGGATCTGTAAAAAACTTACAATTCCGGCGCATAAATGCAAGCATTGCATATGATTTGGCTATGACACTACTAATGTGAGTATTAAAACTAAATTTAATATAAAAAATTACTCCAAGATCTTTGAAGATATTTACTTTTGTAGAGGAATGTCATCAATAGAGTAAGCAGTGGGAATGTGATTCTCAACCCTACAATATGTCGAAAAATAACATTTTGACTTATTAAGATAGAGTTTGTTTTTGTCGCACCAGGAACTTATTGAGGAGATATCAGCTTGAAGTGCTCGACTATCATGAAGAGAGCCAATCCTATTGAAAATTTTCAGATCGTCAGCAAACAATAAGATTTGGCTTCTTTTTATTACCATTTCTACATCATTTATAAATAATGTTAATAACAGAGGACCAAGGATACTCCCTTGAGGAACTCCAGAAGAAGCCACAAAAGGAGCAGATTTTTCGCCATCAATATGGACACAGCTCGTTCTGTTAGAAAGATACGAGTTGAACCACAATAACATATGTGAATGAAAGCCAATTTTGGATAGTTTGTTTATCATAAGTGCATGTGACACCTTTTTTTGGTAAAAAATCAATGTCGTAATTATTATTTTCGATCCCTGATATTTTTAACATTGAAATTTGAAGTTTTTTTTAATTCTTATGCGCCCGGAAGAAAGTAAAGAGTTTCGATTTCTTAATTTAGTAGTTTTCTAAATTTTTTATGGAAATTTTCATTGGCGTTATCAAATTACACTTTTGATACTTTTCTTAAGAAATGGTGATACTTTTTGATACTTTTGAATATTTATCTTGATACATAATTTTTTGAGCGAGTGGCATCACTCCACCGCTGTCTTCTCCGTGCGTATGTCTGCTAGAAGCAAAATGATTTTATATATTATATTGGTAACTTGGAGAAGTATACAACAAGTGATAATATCATACGGTTTTTATATATTCTACCATTTTGCTTCATTTTGGAAGTCGGGTAACACTGAAACCAACTAAATATTCTTCCATAATGGTGATAACGAATACCGCTTAATACCGTTCTCGGCGTATCTTTGCCCAACTTTGTGGTAAAGATTTTCTTTTTGGTTTGCAACTGCCTAAGGAAATAAGTTATTAATATTTTCATAGAATAGGGAAACGTGTTGAAATCGTTAATAATAAAACATTTTTGGAGAAGTTCATTTACGAGGTTCTCTCAGGAAAGTTCGAATAAATTGATCCCCAAGCAGATGGTTTGTCTTTTCAATTCTTTTTCATCTCTCTCTCAAAATTTCGTCAAAACGAAGTGCTGTTAATAAAATTGAACGGAAATAGTTAATTGGAGGTCTTTACACTAGTCAATTATTGATGGTCAATTCTAATTTTTATTCGCTTTCAAAGTTACAACCGTGTTCCGTGTGGGAGGGAAGGGTAAATTTGTTTTGGGGTGAGTTAAGGGGATTTGAAGCCATTCGGGGGAATTTTAAGTAGTGATGCCACGAATATTCGGTCACTATTCGGTATTCGGCCCATTTGGGCTCATATTTCAGTATTCGGTATTTGACCGAATAGTTTAACTATTCGGCCGAATACCGAATAGTAGAAATAACTTATTACAAAAATCAGCAGTAACTAAAAATTAAATTTTTCTCATAATAATGTAAAAATATTTAATTAAAGAGAACTAAAAATATACGACGTGATGGTTTTTTATTCACCCCTAAGCAGGTAGAGGAAATTCAACAATTTCAAGAAATTCACCAAGAAGCTACCAACAACAATACGAGTAGGCACAAAGTGGCATGATGCCACTTGCTAGAAAATTATCAAAGACACCCGGCGTCGGCTCGGTTTTTTATATAGCTTTAAAAGTTCATAATTTTAGCTTTAATAAATGTATGTTGAAGTGTTTTTGCCTAATGTGTGGGAATGTTTTCATTGAATAATAAAATTAACATACGTTTATTAACAAAAGCAATTTTATAAAAAGGGTAATTTTATATGGAATCCTCCTAAAAAGGGGGATAAGGGGTTCACATGTGCAAATAAAATTTTTAGTATTGAATTACAACGGTGTTTTAATTTATACATATAACCGAAGATTTTTTAATAGCATTAGTCGAAAAAGTGACTTTTTCCGCAAGTTCCCTGCTGTGCGCTGGCACAATATTCGTTTGATGTATCAATCTATCGAAATATCAAAATGAATTTGACATTTTGCTATGACGCTTTAGTCAAATGCGTATTTGATGGATCGTGTGTCGTCAAAATTTCAATGTAAGGCATATTGCATGCCCTCATTCATGTCATTTCCTCGTGGGTGTTGATTCCAACAAGCATTACGTAGAATTTTGGTGCAGTTGACTATTTCACATAAAGCATGCACAGGCTTACATACAAACAATCCCTCACTTAACAAACAGACATACATACAATAGAACTCATATGTATGTACAATTGAATCATCGCCTCGAATAACTTTGTAAGCGACCAATTTTTTTATGCTATTTTTTTGACTTTCACTTTCAATAATACTCTAGCCCCTTAAGCTATCAAAAATGTGTTTTTATTTGGTCAACCGGTGGAAATTTCTCAACAATTCAGAACATAAAAGAAGTGAAATTAGTTTGTTTGTACTGTCTGGCATGGCAATTTTCCAAAAATGTGAAAGTTGTCGCATACAACGTTATTCGAGGCGATGATTCAATTGTGTAATATTGTACCAACAAGTCCTCAATTATAAATCATTTCTTATGAAAATGAATTAATTTTTCTATAGGTCTTTTACATCTCGAAACTAGTATCGCTCTTTAGAAAAATATATTTTAACTATTTAATTTAAAAAAAAAAAATACCCAAAAATAAAATTAATAATGCTAAAGTTGAATAAACTACGACGGGCCTCGAACCGCGTAACCCTCGACTCTGAAAGCAGCACTGAAGCGCTACGCCACAAACGCAATGTTATAATTCTCTCGTAAGCCTAATAAATGTTGAAGACATAAGGCAAGGGCTTTTTTCTCTCGAAAATTTGTAACATTCCCTGTTACAGCACCAGATCTGCCTCTTGACTCTTGCACATGGGTTCAAGCCTTGTTGAAGGATACCGATTTTCCGCCCAAGTAAAGGAGCAAACAGTTTTTAACTTGGTACAAAAGGAGCACATACTAATTCTTGCATCCAAATTTAGTTGGTATTATATGGTGTGGGGTAGCAGCTTCACGAACATTATATTTGTATGCTCTAAGAGCGTTATTTGCCAGATACCAGCGATTATATATATTAATTGAACACGAATTTCATTATAAATACTCATTTCATAATATAATATATCTATTAAAATTAATTAAACGTTAGACCCCTTCATATTTACAAATAATAAAAAAAAAAAAAAATTTGTATTTGGCTAGTCCAGGATTCGATCTGATCTTCGAAATGCAATTTGTGCTTAAGGGACCGCTCACGTAACCATCCGGCTAACACACGTATTGCGAGAGTGTTTACTAGATTGCAACATATACTCTTTCAGTTCAACCAAAGAGTATTAATATATATAAGAGCCGCCAACGTACTCTATCGCCTCTCTTAGCATTTTGAAAATGCTGGCCTCCTTATTACGATACACTTTGTCCCTATGCCATTTCGTCTCACATCACAAAGCGAATGCTGAGTGAAAACAGAAAAACGAAAGGCGAGTGCCAGAAGATTGCGTAAAATGACAATTCATGAATGAATTGTGCGTTTGTTTTCGCGCAGAGTAAAAGGGATGGAAGTTTTTTTATGCTTGTGCGCATGCAAAGGCTGCTTGACGATACGAAGAAAAAATAGCCTAGCACAGTGTGCAATATTTGACTATTTCAAATCTTTGTTCATACAAGTTCTATTTTACTTATTATTGATATAATTTTAATAGTCAAATAAAAATTGAAATGTCATCAAGTTGTTTTTAGACATTAAGAAAGCAATTTTGCTGAATTTTATATTCATAATTTATAGTTCATGAAATTTTTTTCATAAAATGAAAGGAAGAGAATCGATATTTGCACACTGTATCATTCTTTTGAAATTTTTTTTTAAGTAGGATTGATTGATATGAGCAAAATTCGTTCGGTGAAGGACGGTGGAAGGGAAAAGAAATTCTATATGTATGAGCTTGTATGTATTTAAAATGGAATGATTCAGCTTGTTTACATTCGATGGTGCAAATACGTTGTCCGTTGAAGACCCATAAAAAAGTTTTTTGAAAATTTCAAATTTGCTATTGACTTCAACAATTTTTTCTCTTACATTTAAATTTAATATTTTGGTAATATTCACAAAAATCCTTAAATTTATTGAACAAATTTCAATATAAAGGCAATTCAAAAAGTCTTCTAAAATTCATTTTTAATTTAGCCCCACCTAAAGGGAGTATTTTTACAGCTGAAAATAGGGATCGGCAGTAATAATATTTTCAGCAATATTATCGGTACTAATTGCGGATTGACCAAAAATTTTTATTCTTTTATTCTTGATTATTGAATAAAAAGAAATCACAAATTGCAAAAATAAAATTTCTGAATAATGAAAAATTGATATTTCAAAGTGAAAAAATTCGGATTGAAAATATGAAAATACTTATAAAAAGAAAAATTGCGATTGCTTGAAAAATCGAAATTTTAGATAAAAGGATTATGAATTGATTGAGTAATGAATAATCAGTCTTTTTGTATTACGGATTATTCAGGAAATCAATATTCATACTCCTAAGATTATGGATTATTTGAATAATCAATATTCATATTCCCAAGATTATGGATTATTTCAATAATCAATATTCGTATTCCCAAGATTATGGATTATCTGAATATTCAATATTCATATTCCCAAGATTATGGATTATTTGAATAAAAGTCGAGATATCCCATTGGAAATTGGTACGGAAATAACCAGCGGCTCCAGTAGATCCGATTGACATGTTTTTTATACCCGACATAGTTAGTGTCGAGGGTATATTGCGTTGCGCTCTGTCTGTCTGTCTGTCCGTCCGTCTGTGTCCGGATCTCCTCCGAAACGGATGGACCAACCAAGTCGAAATTTGGCACACAGTTATAACGGGATTCAAGTATGATCCTAAGTAAAAATGGGAGACATCCGCCCACTGCCACGCCCACAAATGAATTTCATGTATTTTCAGTAAAATGCTTGTAACTTGCGAACCTGTCAACACATTTCATTGATATATGGTGTACTGGTAAACTACTAAAAAGGACATATCCTGGGAAAAAATGGACGCCGCCCTCTTCGAGACACGCCCACAAATAAGCCCACAAATAAGGGTTTATCGTAACTTGTGAAGTAAAAGGCGTAAAAGCTTCAAATTCGCAACATAGGTTGACCAAGGCAAATGAAAGGTGTAGGAAAAAATATAACTGGCCCGCCCACTGCCACGCCCACAAATTGAGATTTTTTGTAACTTCCGAAGTAAAAGTCGTAGAAGCTTCAAATCCGCAACATAGGTTTACCAAGGCGAATGAAAGTTGTAGGAAAAAATTTATGTGGCCCGCCCACTGCTACGCCCACAAATGGAAAGGCAAAACATAGTGCGCCAATAATGTCGGGAAGCTGGGTATTTCAAAGTCGGGCTTGACAGACTTTAGCTTTCTTACTTGTTTTTCTATTCGGTTATCACAATAAGAATTTTCACATAATAGTTACTAAAACGGATTTAATTAGCCCAAAATTACTGCAAAAAATATTTTGCTATTGGATTGGTATATGCTTTGTGGGACATATGTGTCCCTATGATCGTTAGGGGGAACAAAGTTTATTACATTGTGTTTTATAATACATACATGGAATTTTTACATGTTTAGCATTCAGCCGTTCCAAAATCATGCATGTGACGTTTGCAAGCGAAATTTCAAAAAAATACATGTATATAATATTATATATTGAGACAAATTTTTAAACATTTTTTTTATAATTAAGCTGTATATATCATATTTGTGACAATTTTTGGAAGTGCCTATCCACTTTCAAAATTTCACCATTAATTTCAGCGAATTTTAACAGGTCGAACAGTGGGTATGGTATCAAAAAATTAAATTTGCGATTGAACTGTAAAGGCCACAATGTTGCCGAAAATTTTCGGATTATAACACTAGTTTACACCGAAATGCTTCAAGAACGAAAGATATAAATTCTTTAGTAAAATTTTCCGCTGATTGCGAAAATGGCAACAAAAAAAATGTTCGTTATTTAAGAAAAATCGATTTTTCGATATTTTTTGCGTATATCATTGGGTTTTTCGCTATAACGCAATATTTTTTAAACCTAGAAATAAAAAAACTCGATAAAGTTTTTTAGGCCCCGGATTTCAAAGACAATTGTATTCCAAAAATTTAGAGCGCCCAAACTTCAAAAAAGTTAAGTATTTGAAAAGATATAGCCTATTTTCCAAATTACCAGGTCAGGTGTAGAATCGCCGTTATGTTGAAAATTTAAAATTTGGTAAAAAAAAATTGTACAATTTACTTTATTGCCTCCACATTTTTCAATGTAGTAATTTAAGTATTAGATGTACAGAAACGTGTTATAGCGAAAAAACCAATGACACAAAAAAATTAGAAAAATCGGGTTTTCTCAAATAACGGGAAACCTGCTCGAAAATTTTTTTGTTGCCATTTTCGTAATCCGCGGAAAATTTTGCTATAGAATTCTATCTTTCGTTCTTGGAGTACGAAAAAAGTAAAAATTGTTGTAGTAGTGTAATCATTAAAATTCCTAAAAGTTGTCTATTCATAAACTTATAATTAAAACGTACAAAAAAATCTACGGATTCAGATGCTACGAATAAATACGCATATAACTCACAAATGGCAACGCTGCGAAGATTTTCAGAATTTGCATACACCAAAATGTTGTCTGCTTTTTTGAATATTTGGATTTGTGACACATAAGGCATGAAAAAGGAAGAACTTGTAGCTGATCTTTCACAAAAATGCTATTAAAAAGGCGTACACTTGATTTTGGCAGCATTAAGGTAATTAACCGAGAAAGAATAATCAATTTAGGAATGACTTTGGATGTATCCAAAGACGATAAAGACGAGACAAGTCTACTTAGTAATTTGAAATTATCTATGGCGCTGTTCTTATTTCGTGTGTTTATCATTTTTTTAAACCACTTACCCGAGAAAGCCTTTTTCGTCTCTTTATGCAAATTGGAAACAGCAATTCTCGCAGCTAAGATGGCGTAATCAGCATGATTGGTAGTCATGCTTGCTGCAATTTCAGCAGCAAGATTATCCAGCTCTTGCGTTGTAACTCCTGAATACAGCCCATTGATGGCCTTTAAAGTTATCGACACCTGCAATATGTTGCGATATTAGTTTGCAATAACAGAAATGGACAATTGCAATTTTAATTTAAAAAGAAAAAGTTTGGATCTTTTAAATAAAAATATTTCTATATGGTCATATCCATAGGTCCATTTTCCATAGGTACGCTTTGATGTAAAAAAAAAATTAACAAGCCCACATTTTCCTCGCAATTTTGTTTTTTTTTTTGTTTTTTTTTTAATTAGATAGCATTTTGGTAGCTCTGCATGCAGTGCAGTAGACCAGTTTCAATTTTTATACCCAGCGTAAGCGGGGTATATTAGTTTTGTGCAAATCTTGTAACAGGGAGAATTAAGCTCCGGAGATATAGAAAAATATATATAGAAATGATCAGGATCAAAAACTGAATCGATTTAGACATGTCCGTCTGTCCGTCTGTCCGTCTGTCCGTCTGTCCGTCCGTCCGTGGTCGGATCTCCTCCGAAACGGCTGGACCAATCAAGTCGAAATTTGGCACACAGGTATATCGGGATCCGAGTATGATCCTAAGTAAAAAGAGGAGACATCCGCCCACTGCCACGCCCACAAATGAATATAATGTGTTTTCAGTAAAATGCTTGTAACTTGCGAACCACTCAACACATTCCATTGATATTTGGTTCACTGGTAAACTACGAAAAGGGACATATCCTGGCAAAAAATGGACGCCGCCTCCCTCGAGCCACGCCCACAAATAAGCTCAAAAATAAGGGCTTATCGTAACCTTTGAAGTAAAAGGCGTAGAAGCTTCAAATTCGCAGGATAGGTTGACCAAGGCAAATGAAAGGTGTAGGAACAAAAATTTATGTAGCCCGCCCACTGCCACGCCCACAAATAGAGAATTTTCATAACTTCCGAAGTAAAAGGCGTAGAAGCTTCGAATTCGCAACATAGGTTCACCAAGGCGAATGA